>JAMQGS010000006.1:2402500-3070000 GCA_028455905.1 Neoseiulus californicus | reverse complement strand
GAGAAAACCTCGCTCGATCTCTCTAGCTTCATTCATATCACAAGATGGCGAGTGAGTGAACGATCAGTGCGACGGATGCGCCTGACTCTTAGCGACCAAGTTTTCGATGACCTGTTTGAATTCGGTCCAATATGGTTCCACTCCACAAATGACTCAACACTCAGTATCGGTGGGGCATCTCAAGCCCCCTGCCACCTTGGCTCCATCAAACCGTTCATGGTACCCAGTAGCGACGTCCATTAGATGTGCAGAGATATTTTCTGAGCCAAGAAACGGCCCAGCCTCCTGTCTCGTGTTGACCGCTCGAGGGCTTCCCCGACCTGGGATGGGACTCATTCGGTACAATTCAACCTCAGATCTTCCCTCGCCATGATGTCCGGCCGAGATCGTTTGTCAGTAATCAAATTTATCACCGTGCTGAACGCTCGCTCCGCCAGATATGACGTTGGGGACGCTTCCCAGAGAAAGCATGAGAAACCTCCTGACGCTTTGCCACAGGTTGGGATACTTCTGAGAATTAGTGTGATATGATGCTCGGGTAGTCTCAACCGCAGACATGCACGAACGACCGCTTTCACGGCAACTCTGGATCGCGCTCTTGATCCGCAACCCTGGAGAGGTTCTAGCAGGGATGTTTCTAACGAGGCGCTACCAGAGAGTTATTTATCCAAATTGATTAGGACTACTCACCGAATCAACACCCCAGAGTTCTAACGCTGCCCCCAAGCTGCGAACGTATCGAATCAGTTCCCGCTGTTATGTCTAATGAATATCCGCGGACCCCATAATCATGCTTATGGACCCCTAATGGACCCCCAATCTCTATTTCACGAGTCGGGGACCCCCTGGGCGTTGGAATGGACCACTGGGGGTCCATATGGACCATATTGAGAACCACTGGTCTAGAAGAACTATCCCTGCTGGAAAATCCAAATATGCAGCGTCTCATTTCGTCCCTAAATAGAGCTCGAATAGTGGAGCGTGTTGCAGACTCGTGAGGTCCGCAGGGACTCCGGTCATTTTCCGGTCGAAATATCCCGAAAAATCCTTGCCGTGGGCCACTCGGAAACCTTGCTCGTCGGATCCAGGGATAGTAGAGCATGGTATTACGTTTAACAAAAGTTTCCGGACATGGCAGAACTTCGTTGTCGTCATCGACCGCATGATCGTAGAAGACTGAAATTTGCTGTCATGATTCTTGCCCACATCCGTAGCTTCGCTGAATCATTCCTACTCGAGGGAATCCCCTTCCTTGCTTTCGTTTCCGAAACGATCGAAAAATACGTGCTCAAAAGTTTCCGGACACAGGTGTTTACTCAGTTTCACTTTGATAGAACAGCTCCCAGAGTTGATGATCGGCTGCACAATATGGCAGGACCGGGTGTCCCAGCCTAATACTTCGTATTGAGACCTTTCGCTGCAATCGCCGCTCCACAACAGAGCGGCATGTATCGTCTCAAGTTTCCGTAGACACTGATTGGGTATTTCTCCACTCCTTCTTTAAAATTTCTAGACACATCTTCCCGGCGGCAAATGACAGCAAGTTGTTCTCTAATATCTCCCCGTACATGACAGCGTCCATACGCCCCTCTACCAAGACGAGAGGAGAAACGCAGGACGGAGCAAAAAGCTCAATACTAAGACTCCATTCATTTTTGCGGAAACTTTTGTTCACAACTGTAGTTCCGACAACAGATGCGCAGTCAGACTCCTCGCACAGAATCACGAGGATCTCACGTACCTCCCAAACGTTTCGAATTCGACGGCAAGTGTGGCCAAGGTCTGCACTCTATTTTGTTGCTAGTGGAGGCGAGTCAATGAATCATTGCGGGACATTCCTCCCATTTCCGAAGCTGTCTCCCATTAAGGAAGCTACGACCTTCTCTGAGTTGGACTAGTAAATAATTTAGAGCCTATTATGGATGAGCCGTTACCAAGTGTTCGGGTATGTAGGTCAGATCGCAGCTATGGGAAGTGTCATGATGCCGGAGTTTTTGCCGGAAGTCGAGTGAAAATCACAGATGATGGATCGAACACCGAGCCGGGACCCCCGATCACTCACACGTGGACAAGCCTCAACGTCGGCCTGGAATAATTTGTTCAGCAGAGTTCGTCGTAGCGCCCTTCACCCCTTTGGAGAGGGCGAGTCCCTCTCCGCCGGTAAAGCATCCTCTGGAAAACGTGCCCGCCTTCAGAGAACTGTCGATGACGGCTCCTCGGTTGAGCTGTACCGGAAGGTCCTTCCGTTGACCAGGAATCAGAATGCTCAGAAGTCGTAATGAGATGCGTATGCAAAGCGATCGTGTAAACACAAACGCCAACAGCGAGTGCGATCCTCCGCAGGAAGGATAGAGACTGACTGATTAATGAATTCGCGACGAAATTTGGAGAAGAGAAACCGTAAAGTGCAGGACGAATCATCACGTGCGTCGAAATGCCGGCTGAGTTCGAGTGATGGGCTTGGACGCGGATTCAGAGCAATTAATGGAGACAGCGGTTGCTGAACCCATATACCGCTATTCCCTCGATCTAAGCCTTCTGCTCATATTCGGATACCTATCGGTGTTCATCATCGGTCTGGTGGGGAATCTCTGTGTTGTGATTGTGGTTCTGCAGACTCCAAAAATGAGGAATGTCACCAATCATCTGATAGTGAACCTCGCCTGTGTCGACATCATTGTGCTTTTGGTCTGCGTGCCTTCAAACCTGCTCGCCAATCTCTTATATCGTGAGTAGCAGCCGAGTTTCCTGGCAGAATCTCGCAATCTCCAGCATCGTATGATAGAAGTTCCTCTGCGGGGCATTGTGAGGCTTTCTTTCGAGAGAAATGAATGGGCTGCCGAGTGTGTCCCTCCCATCAATGCAGACGCTTTAGTGGTCGACGATGGAATTAGACGAACCACTTCTTGAGAGCCTAAATTATTCATTGCGTCACCAAGACGCGGAGAACCCTGGTGGTTTCAAACTACTTTTGAGTGTGGGAGTATCCAGGACCTCTTCGATCTCGCTGGTATCGTGCAAACAATTCCTCGTCACTCGCTTCCACTGCAGCGAGGCCGCGCGTAGAGAAGTAGGAATTTCGATTTGGTATTCAAAGATTGAGCTACAGCCCAAACGAGCCACCTTTTCGAAAAGCTGGAGGGGGAGCAGCAGCGGAATCGCCCAAGACTGCGTTCCCCGCACTCCGTCTAGCTAGCGCACTCCAGCGAACTGAGTAGGAATGAGTCGGGGGAAAGCCATTCCGGACATGCTATATCGGAGCATTTGAGCGCTTGCGTCCATCTCAACCTGTTGCAATTCTCATCTCCTGATGTGAGGGGATGATAGCTAGAACCGGTACTGAACCTTGGATATCATCGAAACATCAGCACGGACGAAAACTCGAGAAGAAGCTGACCCGCTAGAGATATGAGTAATTGACTCAAACGGGGCGGCATGAGACGATGTGACGGGCTTTCCTGTTTCAAATGGATTCATTGTGAAACCCGAAGTCATTCCATAAGGCCAGCCAGTCGGTGCGTCGCCTGCCATGCCTTGACTCATTCGTCTTCGACTTCATTTGAGAACCTCTGCGGTTCATCGCGACTCCCGCGGATTCCCGAGATCGATGGAATCGTCAAACTTGGGTGCCCTTCCATTGCGACCACATGTGGCGGCGATCTCTCCTCGCAAATGACAATGTGGTCGAGATTTGAGCTATCCTGAAGTGACGGTTGACCTGCGTCCATCCAGTATCATTGGCTTGACAAAATCTTCGAATACGGACAAAGGGCAAATCCTGCACAACATGACAGCAAAACCAACGAGGTTCTGTCCGCCGTCAGCCGATCAATTATTGGCTGTCAACGTAAAGTTCGAATTTCCCCCACACGGCGTTCCGATCTTGCCGCTCCGCAAGAGATCAGAGTGAGATATTGCGTAGGACGCGAACGGTACGTAAGCCGAAATGACTTTTTGAGCTTTCAGAACAGGAAACTGTGGATACGCTCGGTCGCCATTCTACTGACAAAGCGGTGTTCACGCCAGAGATAAACAGCGACTAATATCCGGTCGCCACGCCAAAATACGGAAAAGAAACGCGTGTTCTGAAAACTGAACGAGCTGGCTGGAATGGAGGAAAGGTTGAACGGTTCGCATCGGTAACATAGTATTGTTTCAGGGAGGAAACTACTTCCAATATCCCTTGGCGATAGCGGCGCCACCGAGTCCTCGGACATGGATTCCTCGTCGGACACGCGTGCGGTCGAAATCAAGCGTCATGACCGGATTGAAATCCTTATGCGATGAAAAATATTGAAATTCTGCAAATGATGATACTTGAGCATCTGGTCAGATTATCTTGAGAAGCTGAGCGCGCCCATCCCTGAGGCTAAGAATACGTCGTACGCTCTTTTCATATTGCGCATCGAGATTGGCCGTTTTGGTCCACGAGGAAGCAAGCGGCGCAAATGTGCCACAGCTTTTGCTCGCTCTAAGCTCTGCAGATTCTACGCCTGAAAAACTTATTGACTCCATGGAAGTTTCCACTCGCTGCTGTCGGCGAGGTGCTGGAGGTGGTGTACTGTGGCGTCTTCTGTCAAACATGTCGATGGCCAGGCGTTTCCCACACTCCCGATTGATAGGGGCGTCGGATGGGTCCGTTGCGGGCGCTGACAGGGATTCTCTCGCTGATATTCCCTACTGGTTTTCGCCACACTCGACATCTTGTAGTACAATGCTGTCAGCTGCAGGTCAAAGTTCGTTCGAAGCTGTTCGATCGACACTAGGCCCCTGTTCATGTGTGAATCAGGCCATCCTTCGCGTTCTCACACTCGCTGCGTTCAGCAGTCACGGATTCCGAGCGTCGGATTTCCATCTCGTCGACTCCTGCATGATGCAAGTTTACTCACATAGAGTGAGGCAAGACATCCTGATATGAGACACCGCGAGTTCTCAAAGCTAGAGTACTCTACCAGAAGGGCTTCGCATCAGAGGCTTTCTTCATTTTTCTGGAATTTTCGGATCCTTGGAGCAAAGGCGTCGCGCGAGACCAAAAAGAGGGGGAAGGAGTCCAACAAAACCCGAAATACCGCTCCCTCGAGAAAAATGTCCCTTCCCTTCTTCAAGCCACGCTTCTGCCTTCGAGATCGCCTAGGAAATCATCCAACTTTCGGTTTGAGCAAAACCTGTCCATGACCGGCAGCATCGAGTGCCATCACAGCACGGCCGAATCCCAATATCGTCGCAGCCAATCCCTCCGTAGAGACTACGAAAACCGCGGTAGTGGAGAAAAGGTCTGGAAATGATGGTTATATCAAGCTCCGGCAGCATGCATTCTCAATTCTATTCAACGCGTATTTGTCACATGGCTGAGTTCTATCGTTTCCCATTCACCTTCGCACGTCGGCGTCGTCGATCCATTTGTGCTCGCCACTCGGAAGGTCTCTTGGATCCTCCGAGCCGTAGAATGTCAAGCTTGTGAGAAAAATGCGCGTTCGAGCCCACGTCTCCCTCGATTTGTTTTCCGAAGGTCATTTTGAAGACTTGCACCTTATAATTAGATCTCCGGACGAGACTTTGACGGGAGTCGGAGCTCCTCTCCGTCAGACGAGGGAGATTTACTCGGATTTTAACGAAACGTGCGCTTGGAGCGGACTTTTGTATTCATCCCCGGAGCATGACCCAAGCAAGTAGGAGCGAATGCGGAGCATGATATTCATTTTTTCGCACCCGGTTCTCAGACGTGTCTTGCCGGATGACGCTGAACGACACGGGCACCTTTGTCGTGTCTGGAAGCGAACAACTGGTAGACTCGCGGAGGAGGAACGGTGTCCCATTTCATTGCGCCGACCCCGGCGCCCAGTTCTTCATTGAAATAACGCAGTATGCACGCAATGGTCTAAAAGAAAGATCTTCGTCCTGGTTGGACAAATCGACGGTAGCAAATCGACGGTAAGGCAATAGGTTGCCGAAACTGAGTTTGGCTTTGAAACTCCGATTCCTGATCAAGGACAAGCGATTCGTGAATCAAGATCCGTTCGAAACTCCCGACTCGCCATCGGACCGCTCACACATCCGCTGAGAGTGTGGCATCCAGGAATTCCGGCGAGTTGCGCTCCATGCCGTGATTGTCAGAGCTTCTGACGCCTCATCGCGCTACGCCCGTTGCGCGTTGCGATCCTCGCTGATGAGGCCGATGGGTTCGGACCTCAGTTGAGGCAGTAATCGATGGGAAACGACCTTTTCTGCGCCGAGGCGGGTGTTGCTCAATCGAACCCTTGTTGTTTTCCGCCACTTTCGCTGTTGACGCCGTCTACCGATAACTTCCGTCTGATCGTTCCTCGCTTGACAGTCATGCCAAGCGAAGCCCAATCAGGCACCGATATTCGAGCGACTAATGTTCTCGTCGCATCGACCGTGGTCCTCTGCGACTCAAGGGCTGCCTGCCTGATGCGTGCATGAGACTTGCGAACATCGTGCTTCTGCTCCATACCGTTCATAACGAGGCGGTCTCGATCATGCGGCTCGCGGGTCCTCACGATGTCCTTTCGGGTGTAAGGTCGCAGGTTCTTGGAGTTGCCATCTTCGACCCAAGGTGACGCCACCGCAAACCTTCGAAAACGCGAATTCCCGAGGATTCGGCCTTGTGATTCCGGGCTTCTGTGAGCTACGGCGGAACAACTCGGATCCCTTCCCATTGGGGAAATTCGCGGGGAACTTTTCGGAGCGATTTCTAATCCCGACGAAAACGAGCGGCCGTGGCCAAGCGGCTGCCCATTGAATCCTACCATTGAAGCTCCGGGAGCGTTCGCGGTAACTGCCCACGAGACCGGGGGCGTTGATCGCGAAATCAAACGAGAACGGCCCGCAAAGTCTTAACTGTTCCGGAACGCATGTTGCGTCAGCTCGTCAGATAACTTCGCTCCTGATTGCGTCAAGGAACTTTTTTTCAAACAGCCACAGACTTAATCTGAGAATGGTGGTACCACAAGAACTCTTCCTCGGTGGAACAGCTTTCGGCGACAAGTTCCTAATCTCTGGGAGCCGCAGATGAAGCATTCAGGCAACTTGGAGCACGTTTGGACGAACGGAATGATAGATGGGAAGGAGGCGTGTAAGGATGATCTATTGCACAGACCGAGTTACACTATGCAGTGCTTATTCCGGTCCACGACAGGCTCTGCCCGGGACGGAACGCGTAAATCTCCGGTCAACTCCGAGCGCGGGAGCGTCGCTAAGCGCCATTGAAGAGAATAATCACTCCGGTCAGGTTTCCAGAGGAGCATAATTGGACGGAGTGGATCGAAAATAGCGACGGTGGTCGCCAGCAAACTCGCCAGTGGACGATCACCCGAGACACGTGATGAGGAGAAAATATTTCCAAGCACAGGTGCTCACTGGCACGACTCCTGAATCGGTTCTGTATCTTGCTCAACGATAAGGTGATACCAGCATCATCGAGGCTGCGTGTAGTGATGATTGCCTATCAATGCCCATCAACTCCTTCCTCGTTCCCAGTTACGGAGCTCGAGATATCGTTCGTTGATACTCATACGAACACAGTTTCAAATAGGTACAGATAATAATACAGGTGAGGCAGCCGCGTCGCTAGCGGGAAGCTCCCATCGCTATATCTTCCTAATCTTCAAATTCTCAAATTCAAGCGTCCCGATATCCCGGATCATGGGGACGGGAATTTGTCAAGATATGCGAATCTTTTGCGGTTGAATCTCGCACACATGAAGGAGGGGGCTCAGCCACTCACGCTTCCTGGAACGAATTTCTGGCGACACGGCTGAGGTGAGGTTACAAATATGAATATGGATACGGTCGATCCCACGCTCGATGACGAGCGTATTCCTACTTCATGACCAATGTAACCGTTTACGTATTCGTATCCGCACCCATATTCATATCAACACCCGTGTTCCCATTCGTATCTACGAATTCATCCAACTCTGGTTCTCAACCTTTTTCGTCAAAGACAACATTTTTTTGGCAAAATTCATGAAGGTAGTTGTATTGAGAACCCACTATGCGAAAACCTCGAGCAGCCTACAGAGCTGAAGTATGTCTTCCGATTGAACACAATTAGTAGAACGTTGAGATTTCTAGCGAGATATCTCCGGCTGCTATCCAGCAAGGAGAATCGATCTGATTAAGAAGATGGAAGTCGGAATGCGGCCTGAACATCAAGCAGGTTACGCTTCTCGGCTCCGATGACCGCCAAAGTGGGAAGAGGACGGCGGGGATCTGGAGGGAGGAAACGATGATTTCGCTAGAAAATGCCTCGAAAAGTGCAGGGAAGAGCTTGCGATGAGCTCGAGTCGGAAGCTCCTTAAAACGATCCGCGACCATCCCTCGCGGCAGGAGGGTCCCGCAGCTCTGCTCTGGAGAAGACCGCGACCTAATGCGGATGTATAATCACTTGCAAAGTTTTAAGACAACAACTCTCCCCAAGTTAGCAGTGAAATCATCATTTGCATATTTTTCCCTCATGAAGAAACACATTCTCCAATCTTCCCCAGAAACCGAGAAATGAGTTCCTCCCAGGGACCACTCCCAAGGGATCTGAGAGAATGTTCTCCAAAACCTTCTGGAGATGAAAAATAAGGAGGATTCGGCCTATCACTGCCACATCGTGAACAACCTGGGAGACGCGGGTTTTCGCGTTATCAGAATAGCGATAGCTATTGTCTTCGAGTTTCTCGGGAAGTTTGAAGCGCGGGATGATATGTAGTCCGCCGAGTTCGCGGCTGGTGCCTCCAAATGTGTTTATTCCGAGAAGGAAACGTACCTAATAAGGGAATCTGACAGTCACCAGACATCAGACAGCTTGGAGAGTCCCGCTTTCTCTGTTCAGAGTGAGGATTTCGTTTACGATCGGTTGCTGATGACGATCGTTCGTCGGTCCCCAGGGGCGAATCTCGCGCCTCGCGTCCCACCGCCATGAAGTGTTCCCCCGAACCACGCCACTCGGCACTCATGCCTAGATAGTCGTCCTTGAGCCAATCCAAGCCGATGACGAATCCGCTTGATGCGTCTTCTACGCTCTTTGTCCGATCGATCACCGGCCCTTGCTGAAATAAGGCCAAGTCAACAGGACGGTCTTTTGTCACTCGATGACTTGAAACTCGTGAACGACGGAAAAGTTCTCGGTGCTCGTCCCCAGAGATGTTCTCGGGCCCGACAGCGTCGCGTGTACTCCGGAGATTTCGACATTGGCTGGACGCGAGGCTTGGATGACTTCCAAAATGACAGCTACTCCTGACAGCCGATGAGCAGCGAGAGCAGCACCACGACCACCACCACCTACAGATCACCGAGTTGAGGAGGGGGATCGAAGACGCGGCGCCGAGAGAGCCGCGAGCGAGTTTCTCCAGTTTTTGTCAGAAGTTCAAGAGATCCAGTTTCGCAATTCACCCGAACTTCCGCACGTGGGGAATCGCGAACCAATGATCTAGATCCCCTCTCCCCAAAGACGGATTTGCGCCGCAAGTTTTTCGATTCTCAGCATCTGGAATCCTCGCAGCTCTGCAGCATGGAGCTTGAATCCTGCTCCGAGGAGCGGAGCTATCCGCAGCGAGATAGAAAGGATAGATGTCGAGTTTCCCGGGCACCATGGCTTGCGATGACGTTATCGCTGAGATTCAGGTCTCGTCGATCCGTCCGGATGAAACTTTGCCAACTTGTTATAGTGGAGTTCATTTGCGATCTATGCATTCCGGCGAACTCAGCGGGGAGAGCTTCTTGCGGTCCAGGAGGGGACGGAAAGGAGTTGTGCCGTGGACGCGATCGATCTCATAGTCAACAGAACAGAATTTCCCTCAGGAGTGAGAAGTTACACTAAGAGCTGAAATAGCCTATTCGGATCACCTTTGACACAGGAGAAGAATTCTGAGCAGCAATCATATGGTAGGAGCCATCTTCCCTGCTTCTTCGGGACTTTTCCTCCGGAGCTACAAACCAAACTGGAGGTGCTACCGGCCTTGCTAATTAGGAGCAATTAGAACGGCACTCTGTTCCTGAAGCGTTCCTCGCCGGGAGCTTCCTGTCATTGGAGCATGGGTCACCACTCTGGTTGTGATATGAAAGGAAGCGCCTTGAAAATGCGCTATACATACCGCCGGATGGAAGGCCCCTGGGAATCACCGGCATTCCGACGGAGGATCTCCAACGAGCTCGTTCCAGATTAGCCACGTTTAATGAACGACGGTCGAGGTGCGGTACACAGTTCTCGCTAGCCACGTCATCTCCTGGAAGCATTCAGCCATGCACAGGTCTTCGATTCCGGCAGGGAACGGTTTCCGAAATCGCGGTCTGCCTGTGACGAGACGCGTTACATTGAAAACGAACAACTCATTCGCGGGGGCAGCTCGCTCGAGGATGAGGCTCATTCGGAGTTTTTAGGGATGACGTCTCAATATCAGTGAGGGTCAGATTGGCTAGCTTGATGGTTGGGGGGAAACGATGTCACTCCATGCAAGAAGTAACTCGGCCCTACGGAGAACCAATCATTTTTCTCAATGCGATTCGTAGGATAGAGTAGCATTGACTCATCGAGAATCGATCCAAGATTGAGCTAGGTATCCGAACCGAATCCGAAGAGATCAAATGATTCTGGACGATCATCATACACATCGATGGAGATCATTGTTGTGGTTGTGGATACAACGCTCGAGAAGTGATCCAGAACCGCAAAATTTCGCAGTATCCATAGATAAATATATGCAGTTTCAACCGTGGGTGATCTCGTGTTTTCCGTGCAGCATGGTTGTTGTGAGTCATCCAAGGAAACTTTGCGTAGCGATCGTCATTATCTGATTAACATTTGGGCTCAGTTCACCAGCTCACAGCGATCAGTCTTGTCACATCGGAGCCTCCTTGAGCTCAATATTTTCATTGTCTCAGGATAGGCGCGGCTGAAGGCGGCGAGTTTCTGTTACGAGTTCGAAATCGAAATTCTCGAGAATATGTATACCACCTCCAGTTTCACCTCCCGATCACTATCCGAGACTTGCCAAAGAGAGTAACAATAATTTATTAGGAAACCCAATCGACCGGTGATGCGGGCGCTCACGAATGCCGGATGATTTCAGATCCTCAACGATCGGAATAAGGCAGCCGTATCACCAAGTAGGACGCCCCCTCTCTTCTCTTGTCATGCACGAACACATTTACGGCAGTAGCTTTCGAGCGGAGGCTTTACACCGAGGATAGTCGAAGAAATTCGGAGCAGGCTGAGCCTATGAGTATCCAAGGCGTGATCGATGTCTTGAATTCATGCTGCTTGAAAGAGAAGACGAACGCATTGTAAGAGACTGACATCTGCTTCTTGAGCAAACTCTTGAAGAACGCCCTCCACACTGAAACTCTCGGCTGAGAATATCCGGAAAAAGTGGGGCGATGAATGACAGCGAATATCTCTCGGGCCAAGATCGGCTCTTCTAACGAAGGCCCATGCGGATATCAAACCAGGAAGCTAGGGAGGTATTCCTACGCTGCCGAGACGCCTTCGTTCTGGACTTTTCTTTCGGCGCGCATTTCAGGTTACATTTTGTCCTCCCGTCAGAAAATATGAGTTCCCCGCCGGGGGGATCGGCGCCTCGCCTATTTTCACCCTCCGTTCAATATTTGTGCTGCCGGCCAGCATATTTTCCATCTGGCGCATTGTTCGGAACAGCTCACACTTTCTCGAAAGGAGATCAAGCGTAAAATGCTGACTGGGGGTACTTCTAGCCATATGGCCACGTACAACACGACGACCTCCGGGCGTTCCGGGGCCTCGATTCAAAAGAGTTTCCATAATGATTTCACTGGACCCCGTGTTTCCCCCCGCCGCCGTTCTCTGTTTCTCCCAAGTTCCTGACTCTCCGGAATTCCGTTAAGAAACATGAGCCCTCCAGAGAATGTGGTTACGATGATGCATCGAGGGTTGGACGAGAACGGCAGCTCTCACGCGGAAGAAACGCAGCAACCTAAGAGGCTTCTGTTGTTCTTCATCCTTGTTCAAAGCGGAAACTTTACTTCGAAATCAGAGACGCGTAACGGCGCCCGGGGAAAACACTGAACAAAAAATCTCGATTGGACACTGAGGGATTACACGAAGGGACAGGCGGCTATATCCAAGCATTGCTCTCTGATACGGCTAAGTGACAGCGTCAGGTTCCGACAGGAGATCGGCTCGAAAAGGCTTCTCCGTGCGCAGATGCGTTTTCTGATCGTAAATTATCCGTACTCATAAACTTTGACTGACGGCATTTCCTGCTTTTCAATCGCTACGGTACTGACCATATTTCAGGACTAGCCTGATTTACGGCACGTCCTATTGTCGTCCTTGCGCAACAGGCACCGGGTGCTCGGAGTCGTCGGCTCGAGGCCCGCAGCACGCTCGGGCCTGAGTCTCCAATGCTCGATTGCAATCGTAACTCATGCCTTAGCGGAGAGGAAGCTGGTCGAGGCGGTCAAGGGCGTTGGTGCTACGGTTAGGCGGTTGTTACAGAGTCTGATTCCCTTGCGTCGTAATCTTTTCTGCGTTCCTGAGTCTGCGTACGTGCCGGAAAGACTCCCTACAGCCGGTTTCGTGAGAACCGCATCAATTAATGGCGATGCGATGAGCTTGCGGTGCCCCGATGTCAGCACAAAGGCTTTGTTCCAGGGTTTGTTCGATAAGTTCGAGCAAAACCTGGCGGTCAAGTCTCTTTTTCCTCTCCTGGAAGCTTTTCTGACTAAACCAGCCTTGTTCGGACAGGCTCTCCCCCGATTCGGCCGACGAGGTAAGGTAATCTCCGGAGTTTAGATCGGAGAATTCCAGCGTACGAGAATTGGCAAACTGTGGCAAGGGCTCATGAATATCCTGCGTACATTCTTGGGAAAGCCGGGAATTATTCCTCGCTTCTGGGCTTGCTCACGCCTCGAGCAGTCGAGTGCATTCATAAACGGTCTGAATAAAGCGATTTCCGCTCAACTGAACTTTATAGGCTTGGCTTTCGGCATTGAAAAGGAAGGAAAGCGCCAATTTGGAAATCCGAATGATCATTAAGGACCGGACCTAAAAATGAGTGCACAGAGGACAATAATGAGGATTTTTCTCCGACTCGGGACTGTGAAACCGCCGCAAGTTTGCGTCACTGGCCTTAACGCGGTTGCCGCGAGATTCCAGAATGAGATCCGTGATCGTGGAACGAAAACACATCAGATTACATAATACCAAGCCGAATCCCTTCCAACGAGTAGGCGATCGAAGATCCGCAAGCTGGATACGCGAAGTTAAATTGGGGTTCAGTAGTAGCGTACGGAAGCGCTGATTTTATTGCTGCGTGGGTTGCAGAGGTCGCCGGTTCAGGGATGGTCAAATCTCACCGCTCCGCTTCTACCTCGCTGTCGGCATCTAGCTGCATCGATTCCCAAATGGTCGAGGCTGTCGTTCAAGGTAGAAACGCGAGCACACAAGAATCTCATTGAAAGGTTCGGATATAAAGCTCACACATACTCATGCTGCAACGAGTGCACCGAAAATCTGCGCCCATTCTCTCACTCAGACGCGGATCATTACGCGTCGCGACCTTCCCAGAACGTGCAACTGTATTTGTTTGAATGTACTGGACAGCTTTACGTTCGACACAGACATCCCAATGTCGGTCGAGCCATAACAGTGGAGGGGGTCTCTCCTGTGTTTTGTCATTTGCATAGTGGAACCAGGTTAAAAGCAACCGGCCGACATTCGGCTGACGTCACGTCCAGTCGTTGAATGAAAGGCGTCCTCTCGTACCACAACTGCATACCGCATTTCCGTTCATTCCGGCGGTGTTCCTGCGAGTGGTTACACAACTTGAAGGTCCCCATGATTGAATTCCACCGGCACCGGAAATAATTTTTGACGTTGAATCGGTAACCCGATCGTTCTCTGTCGATGCCACTCGAAGGCGAAGACCATCGTCGTGCGGCTCGAGAATGCAACTTCCTCGTTGTACATTCCCCTTTCGAGGAAGCAAGACTGGCGCAGAGGAGCACCACAATGCGTGCGAGCGAGCGAACCGATCCTAGAGGCTCTCGGGGCTCGGGGCTTCCATGCATCGGACTGATATCTTATACTACGTAAGAGAGAGTCCCTCACTTCGGCCAAGTTCTCCAACATCCGATTCTTCTTTGAACGAAATGGAAAAACTCCCTGATTTCCAGGTTCAGATAGGATTGAAGAGGTATGATGAATTATTTCAGCCTTTTTGTAAAGAATTTCTATCTTTTCAGCATGGAAGCTCGGCCTGTGGGCTTGCAAGGTGACCTCCTACCTACAAGCTGTCACTGTATCCGCTTCCATTCAGACGCTCGTTGCGATATCAGTGGATCGGTGAGTAGTGATGGATGGACGACACCATTGCCGTAGCATTTCGTCTTCCAGGCCACAAGAGTCTAGACCAGTGAAGGTTCGTTATATGGGCTCTAACTGGGACTCGGATGAGGCTATGGGGCATGGAGCTGCCCTCCATATCAGAGCTGTATTTGTATTCTTTCGTAGCGTCGATCACAACGAAGCTCGGACGGTTCATAAAAAAGCTGCGAGCACATTCTCGCCGGAGGGAGTGAAACAAGAATGAAGACGGCATCTGGGATCTCTCGTTTCCGCGTCGCAGAATACCCTCTCGGTTGAAAGGAAAATTGCCTCCAACACCATAAACCTCATTGCGTATGTGGAGCAGAAGACTTCTTCTCACTGAGTTACTCTTTTCTCTTGCAACTCAAACAGAGCGGCTTCAATGTCGCGAAGAAAAGTGGGCTGTCTGGGAAACAACCTGTTCCAGAAACACTAGGTCCGTCGCTCAGCGAAAAAGTTGCTCCGTTTTGAAATTGTTGGGTGTTAGAATTGCGACGGAAGCTTCTGTTTGAGCTCTGCTGTAGCCATTGCAACTTGAGTTAGCCGTATGAGTGTCCCTTCACCGAGGCACGCGGGGCTGCAGAACCCAATGCTCTCCTCCCCGGGGTGTTCGTGCCGAATGAGGTTTTCACCCTGCTCTCACGAGGCTTCCTATTCCGTACGAACGCGTTCTCCTAGGAATGACCTTCTCACCAGCGAATCGAGCTCGTTCACCGGCTCCGATCGCGCTCAGATAAAAACTCTGCGTAGGTCTGCCGACTTGCCGAACTTTGGCAATGAGCTGGAATATTAATCGACTCTTTTTCTTAACCTTTGCCATTGCCGCTCTCGAAATTCCGAGGTCGACCTCTGCAGTAACGTGGGAGACGGCTCCATTCATTCGGATACGGAACCTTCCGCCCGGAAGATTGAACTATTTGGAGTTTTTTCTTTCTCGTGATCTAGCTCTGAGATGGTGCTTGAGGAGCTGAAAAATGGCTTCTTCTGCGACTGCTAAAAGCTTCCGTGGAACCCGTCGACTCCATGGAAAAAGACATGACATCCTAAGACTTCAATTTTTACAATGTCGGGAACGGGATGTAATTGCTTCGAACACGAGAATCGCTGATTCTCTCACGATTGAGTTTCTGTCAAGGGTCACGGCCAGACTCTCAGGATGTAACTTCAACGCACCACTGTCGCTCGGAGGAATCCGAGATGTTGGATGTATGTGATATTTGCATACAATTTGAAAAGCCCGAATCCAAAACGTTGCAAAATCAAAACCTTGCGGGCTCTCGAGGTTTATGCTTTCCAGCAATTATCTCAATTTTGAAGAAGCTTGGAGTACGACGTCTTGGAGCTGGGCTCTTCAATTGGAAATCGTAACTGGCTGCAATTGATTCAAGAGCGCAAAACGGTTTTCGGCGGCGATTCTAACTTAACATTGAGGTTTTGGATCGCACGAATGGCTGTCGTGCCATTGGTCGAGCGAACTTGTTCCAGACCGATAAACCAGTGTCTGTATCAGAACGAAAAACCGTGCCAGTTGTCGGGGAGTTGGTTTCCGGAAACAGATCCTCCGCGACTTCCGATATCAAAACAATCAGCTTTCGGGAGCTCCTTAGCTTCGAGAGCTTAGATAGTGCGCACTAATCTTAGAGCAGTCTGCCGTTCATAGTGAGTAGAGGCCCATCAACGTGTCTACGATGAGCTCTCTACAAAGATCCAGAATAATCTTAAGAAGATTTGGCTTAAGTATAACGCATGGAAACGCGTCGAGATGGCAACCGAAAAAATACGTGGGAAGCTTCACTTTCTCGAACAAATTCTATGATGGATCGAGACCTCGTACGATCCATACCGCTTTCCGCGTTTGATTTACGGATAACACTGAGCCGAGCACACTCGAGGCGCGACAGCCTCGGCTTGCCAGGACGCTCGGTTTTATCGCCATTTCAGTTCAGCATCGGAAACGATGACGAACAAAATCATGATTCATATCCGATTTGAAGCACCCGTACATCAGCCATCAGCATCATTCCCATCTCCGTTCAAACTTCCAGCACTGCAATCTTTGCACGGAATCGCTCGAAGAATTATTCTAGCTTTTCTCCACGAGAACGAGACATTCGAGGGAGTCATGATGGGGATGGGAATCCATCGCTCCGTTGAAGCTGTGCATACGAGAGCCAAAGGCTTCCAAGCCGTACCTCTAGCATCCCGGGACTGACTTCATCGCGGAAAAACATATGACCTCATGCCGGGATCGGCGTGGTCACAGGTTCCCGGAGATAAGGAATCAGGAACCGGAATGAAATTGGTTTGGGGTGAAACTCATTGTTATCAAGTTCTATAGAAGTCCAGAATCGATGACCGTGCTCAGGAAACTTTCTCGTCGTTTTCTAGGAGGACCTCGGGCTCTCTGTATCTCACCGTCTCTCCCTGCTTTTTGTCGACAGCTGACGCCCTCTGCGTGTTCATCGAGCATGCATCCACGCCTGGACTCCGAAAACTCTACCCGGGTGGTCATATTGAGCCGCGTTGGGAAGATCCCCATCGAGTAGGGGCACGCTCCACGGCACGGCCTCCGGACCTATTTCATTCCTGAAGAGCCTCGGCCTCGACTGATCTGGAACCCATTGCCAAAACCACCTGTTACGGAAGCAGTCGGGAACGACAGCTTATGCAGCCGTGCGAAAATGTGCCAGACCATGCTTCGACCTCGAGGAAACTTGTGGAAGCGAAGATCATTCCCGACGGCAGCACTGTTCCCGAAAATCCCGTCTCCGCTCGATTCTCAGAATTGATAATTTTTCGTGGCCTTTTGGGAGCGCACTGTGTGCCGTAGCGGTCAGAAGCCAGAACTCTACCGGCCGCTGGCTCCAGATGGTGTATGCGAGCCAACCGCTTTCGCTTCGGCCTTCCGCTCAATTTCGCGTCAAAGAGCTATGCAAATTCGTGTCATGCGTCGCACATCAGCCTGTCCTGCCACCCATCTCATGTGTAGAGCGATTTTCTCAATGATCTGCTCGAGCGCGAAAGAACCGAGCTCGCACAAAAACGCAGTTCCAAACTTTGACTCTTGTATTTTCTACGAGTTCAGTGATGTTGAACAGCGGGCACGAGAGTCCTTTATTCCGTTCCAGCCGCCATACAGAAGCCCTTCGCGAAAACGTCTTCTAAATTCGAGAACAGATCGAAAGAAGGGAGTTGTGAAAAATTGATGCTGTCATCAGTTTCGGACCGGGGTCGTTGAATCAATCGGTTTCGCTGCTTTATTCCCCGCGCTCCAATCGCGGCAATCATTCTTTCTGTCACCGGACGCGAGCTATTCATGGCGTCCCGAACAGACGTCTATTGCGCATGATTTCATTCTCGTCGTCCTCATCCTGATTCAGAGTTCGACGAAACTCTCGAAACTCGACACTTTGCCTGTTAGAGGTAATGCAGAGCAAGGCAGGTTCGCTGAATGACAAATGCTCATTTGTTTATCATTCGAGAGCTTCTCGTTTCCGAAATCCCTTGTATCAGACGCGTTTCGTCGATGGAGACGTTGTTGATGCTTCCGATGAGCACAAATCGACGTCGACGTTTTTCTGATGCGATTGCATACACCAAACCTCATCGATAATATCCCCCTTCGCCGCCTATGCGAGAAGCCTCGAGAGACTACTCTTCGTAGCTTCGGAACGACAACTTCGGGGAATTGATCGAAGGAAACAATGCAACGTCGCGGAAACGCATCTAGTTTCGTGCAGAGGATCTTCTTCCATCCTCTCACGCATTTGTCCCAAATCGATGAAGGTCCTGATTGCGTGCGTCACATTCATCCGTCAACAGAAACCGAGTTGTTATACTGTGGCGGATGCACGATTGTGATGCTCCTTTTCCCTCAGGAAGGGGCACCCGGGGCTCGTCACACTCCTCGAGTATCGAGGGTTCCCGCAAAAAAAGAAGCGGAACATTGATTAAGTCCCCTTTCAATGATAGAAACCATCGGATGCGACTCGGACGCTCAGGGTTCGACCGGAGCTGAGAAACTTCCATGACACTTCCTTCTCGTTACGCTACCGGACTGAATCCGATGGCACTCTTCATCCTTGCCAACCGCTCCCCATCCAGGTTCAGCTCCGTACGTTTCAAGCTTGGCTCGGAGATTCCGCAACTTCCACGGGAATTTGTAGAGGCACTACCGATGTTTGACCACTGTTCGATAACTCGAGTAGAAGGACAGTGTTTGTGGACAAGTTTGGCGTCCTCCGTGTGCGTGGGAGTGCGAGAACCAGTAGATTCTGACTAGGCTGTCGGTTTGTCTGCCGACGGCTGCGCGTCGTCGGGAAACGGTCCGACAACGTTTGTTTTCAGGTAGGGCATGAGCATTTTTGAATCATGAATATCGCGCACCCTTGAAGAAACGTGATCCGGGTATCACCCCGTTGCCTTTGGAATCCTGTCGAGGCAATGACGTCATTTGGCTGTTCAGCCTCCACAATGATGGGATCGATAGAATCCAATATGAATGTCTATCCCAGCACACTTCTAGTCGTCGTCTCCATGTTAGCATCGTACGCTAACTGAAAATAGACACCTTTTAATTCATGGAAGTCAGAGCCTTCATGCGTACACAGCGCGGGAGCCGTACGGGATATTCAAATGAAGAGCTCAGATTGAAGAAAGGCGGGATCGAGTTTCATACGTCGCCAAGAGATGCATGAACATCGCATTGGGAGCGTAGAACGCTATCGGGATAATTTATTTCCAAAGGTATTCTGTGCGCTCGGAATCAGTGAACTCGGAGTGAGGCTGAGGAAAGATTCAGAGTACAAAATTTGCCGGAAGGGTTATAATCAGTACCTGCCCAGATCCACGAGAAGGGGTGGCAGAGGCAAGCAAAAGTCAACACCCGCGGAACTGTGGTGGAAAGGCACGTGTGTGACACAAATACTGGAGGTCCAGTCTGACACCCTTGTAGTATGGGTCGTCTGGAAAGCTTCGGCTCACGGTACCGATAAAGCACACTTCAGCCATTACCTCTGGGGATTAGCGCGGTGTCACTTGTGCAAGGCGCAGCGCGGAGAATTAATTGTGCTACGATAATGGATTATCACGCAGTAGTGGCAGAAAGAGGAGAACTCTCATCGCACGAGAGTTCAATTGATATTGTCAGCCGTGGGAACACTGCCGGACTTGCGGTGCGGGAAGAGAATGCCGCGATTCTCGGGAGTAGCTGAGCCTTTTTCCAGCCAGTTCATAGTTCGCGTTTTCCGTGCGGCACGGAGCTTCCGAGCGGAGACAATTCCTGTTATCTTCCAGAGCTCCCCAGTTCGCTCACCAGCGAGCACCGACGGTTGATACGATGCCTGGTAAGAACGTGTCAAAGAATTCAGGAGTGATTTCACGTCACTGCGACCGCCGGTTACTGAGGCATGCCTAGCACGTCTCATACAACATTCAGGGGAGCTAGAAAGCATCGACACCAGCCGCAAATCGCGCGGTCAAATCCCGATCCATCGTACCCAGATAGCTTAACACGTGATCGGTCATCGGTGCTGCGGAAAACGAATCTAAGCTCACTTCCCTTCAGGGCACCAGGCACATTCAATGCCGCGGCGACGGACAGTGGTCAAGAATAACTTCATCGGTGCGCAGCGATTCCTTCCCTCAGCGGAACCCGAGGCCTCCTTCTGATGATTTTTGGGAAGGAAGGGTGTAAGGGACTACGATTATCCTCGTCATTCATTTCAGATGTGTGGCAATTTGCTCAGGCTCACTCCGGAGACAAATCCCTCATTACGGTGTTTGGAAAGTTGTCGCGCTCATTTGGACTGTGTCATTGGCCATCATGTCTCCCATTTTCATCTATCAAGACTTGGAAAAACACGGAGACTCACAATGGACGAACTGCGTTGACAACTTCCCGTCGCAAGTATGTCCCCCTAGCCGCGGCTCTGACATCATTAGAGATCATTAAGCACCTGGTATCACCGCGCTGTAGTGAATCACAAATCACGTGTTTACGTGACAGCAGATGAATTTCCACGAGGTCGCCTCAGGGTATTCATCGGAGCTTCGCACTGTAGCCCAAGCTGGAGTTTTCCCGACCGAGAACCGTGAACGAAATATCTGAACTTTTACGACGCTTTCCAGGAATACAGAATCATATTTAGCTCGGTAGTCCTTTTCGCTGGATGCTATTTCTTACCGCTGCTTGTGATAACTGCCAGCTACGTACTAATCTACCTGACAGTCTGGCGGAGAGAGATTCCTGGAGAGACATTGACGAAGACGTCTTTCGATCACAAGAAGGTAAACACACATTTGTCTGCCCAGTTGTTACTCCACCCTCTCTGCTCGAGATTGGGTTACACGGACGATTTATTTTTTTCCTTTCAGGAGCAACTAATGCAGCGGTCGAAACTCAAGGTCGTTAGGATGATGTTGGGCGTCGTTTCTACGTTTTTCGTGTCGTGGGGCCCCTTGTACGCGATTCATGGATATTTTCTATTCTTTGGATCGCCGAGTAATCCTCAAGTAAGATTCCCCCGAGATTCAGACCGAGATGTTGTATTTGCATGTGCGCACTTCCGTACGGGATCGGGTTCTCAAATTGATGCCCATGGAAGGAACCAGGATAGATGGCGGCATCAGGTTTGCGTGGAAAAAGGCTCAAGGCCAGCGTCTCATGACTGTAGAGAGAGGAACGGGAGTAAAAGGAAGCTCTAGGTCTCAGGCACGACCCCTAGGAAAATAATCGATCGTTCGATCACCGTTCGAAGAACAGTACACCGTTTCAGATCCGAATTGAGGAAGCTGAATTGTGGCATAGCGCTGCGTTCCTTCTTAACCATGAATGATGAACTTCAGATGATGACTGACAGACTCATCTAACCCGAAAGTTGATGGGGAGACTCCCGCCAAACCCGATGGTCTGACATGCATGATAATGCCGAGATCGGTAAAGTCCCGTAGTGGTACCCGATAAAAGTCGGTTGCTTCCCTCTCGACCATAGGTCTTTCGGCGTCCAAGGGTACGGAAGCCGATGCTATTCAGCGGTCACCAGCTCACTGCTATACCGTCTCTCGGCTTAACATTCTTGTGATTCGGGAACGGAATCGCTTAGATGGGAAAAACTGCTCCACCTTTTCTAAACTGATGTCATCTCTTGAGATCCATCATGTGCAGACTCGAGATCTTCACGGGTTGTTGAACATGCTATAAACCTCAACGCAGCCTTCTATATCAGAGATCCGCCGCAATCGAAACTAGTGTCCGAACCGCCCCTGAGAGATGCCTCTGCAATTTGAAATACCCTCTCGTATCCGGTATCTCCTATCCCTTATCAGTTGATGAAGTTAGCCTTTGCTTTTGGCAATCTCAAACGAGTCCTGCCTCCGGAAAAAGGAATCTCAGAGATTCTATATATGTTTTCGGCCTTCTTTACGAATCATATTGTTGCATATCATATTTTGTTAGGCGTGGAAGACTTCAGAACTCCTCCAAATCTCTTGAGAAGGTGGTTGATCTCTATGACGATTAGTTCAACGACGCGAGGGCTCCAGGCAAGAAATTCACAAAACTGTGCCCAAGGGTTGAGAACCTCCTGACGCCAGATCGGAAGGAACTCTCACCTGCGGTTTTCTCCCCTAGATGAGTTTCTGGCGCAGTGCACTTGAACATGCGCATGCCGCTGAAATCGAGATTTCAAGGAAATTTCTCATCCGTTGAGATCTCATCATCGATTGTACTAGCAGAGCGTCTCATAGGCTGGGTCCGAGCTTAGCTACAGCCAAGTCGACTATGGACGAGTGTCATTCATAACTTGATTACCAATTTGGCATTATTGAGTACGAAAGCGTTTCGGATCCCGTTCTAGGAACGCATTGCCAGGTTCTCCGAGCCAAAGTGTTTTTCAATTATGGCCTGCAGCTCATCAGCAGGAGGTCCGAGAGTACCACCGAAGATTTCTACTGCGCCCTCCTGTTTGGACGGTGTGTTTGCATGAACAATGTACACACTCGGACAGGGAGAAGCCCGAAGGTTCATTGTACAAAGAGAGAATCATCGAGCACAAATGGACCGCAGACAAGTGAACGAGCCTCTGCTGAACCGCTCCCCGGCGCTCGAGAGGCAGAGGAGTACGTCGGGCGGTTTCAGACGCAAACGGGTGTTGATTCCTCCAACAATTCTTGCAGTGAGCCCCCGAGGAGCGCCGGGTCGGGTGTTCATGCTCGATACCTTATTCTGAGAGTGTGCTAGCAACCCGCCATTGGAAAGTTCGTGGCCATACTATGACGAGTAGACGGTAACCTCGGAAAGGGTAAAAACGGTAACCTTGCACATCGGAACAGAGAACAGGGAGGTCATCGGGACGCTTCCTCCAGTTTGAAAAAATCTCGTCAGTCATGGTTCGAAGAAAGTTTTCGGAGTCAGAGACTCGAGATGCTCCCATTCATCAAACGAGTTCCTTCAAACTGTGGCTCTAGACGGGCCTATCAGGTCCTCACTCGTGCTGTGCTGTCTTGACTTTAACGGATGGCTCGTCATTCGGGGGCGTTGCAGTCACATACTGCCGCCACGGGCTCATCTTGGTTTTGTCAGAGCTGTCACACCAACGACGCGCTGTAGTTGTCAAGGACCGATCCTTTCTCGTTGCAGCGAGCTGCGACACCAGGTTTTCGGTCCTGGATCCGAAGAGTTCAAAGTTGTACGATACATACAGGGCCGGATTTACGAAATCGCCGCCCCTAGGCTGCGAAAAATTTGCCGCGCCATGTCTGAGAAAAAAACTGCCGCCCCACGTAACATGTCCAGAATCAATGATCTCATCGCGTTATGAAATTTGGGCATTCAGATTCTTATGAGGCATTCTCATTGGGCGCTGCTTGCTTCGCACTTTCCGTTTGAATTTCATATGACAAAATATTTTTATCGCCTCTTCATCTGGAGTCAGATTCGCCGCCCCTGTAAATGTGCCGCCCCAGGTTCTAGCCTAAACTGCCTAATGGTAAATCCTGCCCTGGATACATGTGAACCAAACTTCAGACGCGATGCCGTACAGATCGACTCCGTGAGGTCTTGGTTGCCCCCTTACCGGAAAACTCTCTCTATTTCTCTCTCTCTCTGATTGCCTGTTAGATATTGATAAATGAATACTCGTTTTCTGCTACATCTGTCCCCGATTGCGTTTTCGCAAACTCGGAACATGAGGAGAAAACTGCGGTATCGATCCAATGTGATGAGGGTGTCCAATTATGTTTGGCGTGCTAGCGTTCACTCTGCAAGCCGAGAGATTCGGAGGATTCCGCGATGCGCTCGATACGAGGGCCCGGATATTTCTAAAACTTTCATGCACATCGAAATTGTTCGATAGTTGAGAATTCACAAGCGGGATGATTTGTTTTCTAGGTGGCCGCTCTGCTTCAAATCGCCTTCTCCTTCTCGCAGTGGTTGGGAATGACGAATTCCTGTATTAATCCTATTCTCTATGGTTTATTCAACAAAAGGTTAGTAGGTGGATTCCTCCCCGGATTCTCGACCAACATGTTTTCGCAGGGGATCTGCCGATGAGCTTCTCGCAACGGACGCGGGGTTCCTAGCCGCTCCAATACCATCCTCTCCACACGGATCGATAGAATCCGACACACGCAAGCGCACAATAACCATTTTCGTACGACTTCATAGCCGATTGCACCGAAATTCCCATTTTCAAACAGTTGATCGGACTGAGTCAGTCATGAAAGGGTTGGAAGCGCAGGTGTAGCGAGCTGCGAGAATTTCGAGGAACTTTATCCATTTTCCACGAGTGTCGCATTCTACTCGGACGACTTCGCTGTCATCGCTCAGGTGCACAGCATTTCGTCACCAAATGTGGAGGACGTAGCGGAAATCGATAATCACTCCCCGAGTTCATTGACGATTTAGTTCTTTGAGTTGATGCGGGAAATTTAGTGGATACTGAACTCTTCTTTCCAGGTACAGGAGCGGTTTCCGAGCTCTTTTCTCTGGACGCCAGAACGCTTTCGAGAGCTCTCAAGCCACTGTTCGTTTACGCTCGCAGTTCTATCGAGGTCAGGACAAGAGAACATCTCCGAACGCCGACACCGAGGTTTGCTGTCCTGGGAACAACAAAGGAGATTCCTCACCTCAGAATGTTTGAGCGAGAATGGTTCGCACCCATGGTGTTGAGAAGATCGTTGCTTCCCATTGTCCACCGCATCACACTTCATTCGATTCCATCCAACATGGCACGAAAATGGGAATGTGTTATGTAACCGCGGCTGAGGAAGTCAGAGTCGAAAATATGGATCCGCAGCTGGAATCTTGTTTTGTGCTTCGAATCGAGGCGTCGAGAAGCTGTATGTAGCAATCCCGCATGACCATGAGAAAAACCGAATCCCCAAGGGTGTCATGGTAAACTCTGTGCATGGCTTCTAGAGTCCTGTCCCGTCCATCCAAGTGTGGCGGATGGCGAAAACAATATCAGGCACTGTCAACAGCCCACTTGCACGAAAGCAGATCGATCCCTGGATAACCCATCGGAGCCTGGGATGGTTTTGCTCGCATTGAGAGCTGAAGGATGAGGAACAGAACTGAACAGATTGTCGCAATTCAACGCGTCGCATTAGGCTACGGAAGATTCGACTACCTAGCCGCATCATGGAAAATATGTAAATTCCAGAGAATTGTAAAGCGTTCTCGTTTTGTACTCGATGTACACTCCCGATTGCGGAAGCGTTCATTGAATGTATACAAGTAGCCCTAGGTGTGTTCCCGTCACAGCGATCACGATATACTACGCCAGCCAGGAAACTTTCTTTTTGTGCAACGATACCTCTGAATATATTAAGCTGCCTTGAAATAAAGCGAGCATGATGATATTCTGCTTTAGACCTTACTGTTTTGCCCTCGGGATCCTAACCCGTCGAGAGAGCGAGATATCAGCCTCTCATGCCCAAATGTCGGGACGGGGGGGGGTGAGGTTCTGAGAGCCTTTCAGTCGTTCAGAATATCGAGGCATGCGTGTTTATCAGAAACGAAAAGCCTCCTCAAAAATCTGCGTGAACTCGGAAAGTAGACCGCACTAGCGTCAGGTGCCCGGCAGAGCTGATCGAATCGTTCCTCCTCAATTTAGATTGATTCCGGTCGACTCTCCGGTTCCCGGATCACCTTGCATAGCTTCCCTCTTAGCTATAAGGTATCAAATCTACTCATTCAAAACGATGAGACGAGAGAAACTTTCGACTTTTCTTCGGGCGTCCATTGTGATTGTCATGATTCCGAGTATTTTCCCTGTCGGGTGCCGTCCTCGATACTCGGATGGTAGCTCCCTAGTTTTCGAAAGAACTTCCGTAAGAGATCTATGCTGTTGATTCGGGAACGGCGCCGCGCCGTAGATTCTCGACAAATAATGGCTCATCGCGTGGGTGACAAACGGAGCCACCCGTCGTTCACAGAGACGCAGCCATCCTACCATCTCTTAGAAAGACGCTTGCTGTGCTGCCGAGTTTCTCGAATCCGCCCGACTCGAGACCCTCACTGTGAAGTTGTTGAGTGAGAACTACTTTTGCGTCGATGCGATTCCGCCGTGTATTCAGTAGAATTCATCACGATCGTCTTGAGACGGGGGAGGATAGATACGCTTTCTGTGAGGTTGGTGATAAGTTTGTTCCGCGTCACGTATCATCAACTGGAGAAACGGACTGTTCTACCCGCAGGTCTGAGAAGCGCCGCTCATTGCCTTCATTTACGGACCTGAGGGGTGCGCTCGGATGGAGATCAGAGAACTTGAGTTTATTCCGCAGCAGACTCTTTCAGACAAGTGTTCCTAAAGCGGTAGACTCCATTCACCTCGTTGTGGCGTCTCAAGTCCTGATCAGTGATTCGCCGAGCTCGGATTCACTAATTCTACCGCGTAAGCACTAGGCGAACTTGTCTCCGTTTTTGAAAACCGCGGAGCTGCAACCTCAACGGAATTTCCAAGGGACGCCGATGTATTAGCTGAGAGAGGGAACATCGCAAAGCTCAATCGTCGAGAAGAAACAGCCAAATCACAAAATATCAGAAGAGTTCCTCGAGTCTCATTAGCTCGGAGCGCACGATATTGCTCCGTGGGGAGGAGAAACGGGGTATAAACCAAACTCGGATCTTTGGATAATAGGAACTCCCCCAAGTATCCGAACAAAAACTCAGTTAAGTACAGCGAGGCCGAGCCTTGGAGCGATGATTAGAGATTTTTTGCTTTGGGAGGCTTATAATGTAGCTGTTTGCATTGGATGAGATCTTGTACTGTGAGCTCTGGCTTCCATTTCCAGGTTGAATTAAGGCGAGGGAGTTTTTCCTGAGCTTCAATCTCCGTATCCTGGTGGGAAGTTGTTCTTTCGGAAACTTTCGTTAGACTTGGATTCGCCTTCACGAGTTTCTGCTTTTCCAAGCGTGCTCTCAACCTGAAGCGATTGCCGTTTTTCTCCATGCCTAAGCTCCGAGCCGCACTCTTGAAGTTGAACGCGGTCCAGCTAAGCCTTCCAAGTTTTTTGCAACTCACGGCGTGATCCCCTTTGGCATTTCTCAAGAAATCCGAATCTCAGGGGGAAGTTTTTCGTTTCTCCCATTGAATTTACCACATTCAAGGCGGCAGAGGGCAGAGTTTCGAGCGCATGGAATTTTTGAGGAATATCATCTAGGAGTCATCCAGCCAGGTTCTCTTGGGATGAGGACGAGGGCGTACTTACAAATAGGCCCACAACGGCAAACTCTCGGGGGAGTCGGAGGCGCAAATGTCGGAGGCGCAGCGGGTTTCAAGTGATCCTTCTTCCTCGAGATCCTTACGGATGGTCCGTCAACGACAGCGGATTCCTCGCCAAGCTTTCGCCTCATCTGCGACTTCGAGTATAGCGACTTTGCCACCAGGAAACTCCGTTCTTCCGTCTAGGATCCTACCTTCGCATCATCGAATAGAGAATGTTCTCCTTGAACTGAATAAACTCGTTTCCATTCCTGAGGGTGGAGGGGTTGTCGGATTGCGTTGAGATCCCGAATTTTCGGAATTTTCACCTTCCATCGAACATCGCACTAGATCAGAGCGGTCGCTGTCAAAGCTCCGCCGGGAAGAGTCGATTCGCAGATGGGTATTGCAGCGAGTAATCTCGCGGTTTATGAAGATCATAATCATCACCATTTGATCCCTCAATCTGTGCTCAAAGCATGGGAACAGCATTCCTGCCGGCGGCATAACTCCAACAAATCTGTCGGGTTTCAACGGAAGTCTTCGGGTGGTCTAATGTCTGACATTTTGGGAAGCTTGTGGCATAGATTGTTCTGGAGACCGTGAACCGTGAGTGAATTCAAGAATCGATAGAGACGTGTATTGGTCTATCATGAAACGATTATAGAGTCGATCCAGCGGCTCCGCCGCATATCGACCCTTGCCCTACAGAATGATATGGAATGCCATTTTCCAAGCAGAAGTCTCTTCCCTTCGGAGATATTGCCAAAGGGCCTGGCTGAGCTGGGATCTTCCGCGAATGTGAGACTCGACAAGAATTTCGGAGCATCTAGGACTAGATCTTGCGGTCCACGTGTAACGGCAAAAATGCAGATTTCCGGCCAGGCGGATTGATAAGGACTCTTCATGTTCCTGTTCGGTCCACCCACTACGTCGACTATGATTCTGCAAGGAAGCGTACCTCATCGTAAACTGGATGAAGCCAGCAGGGTTAACAATCGGAAGGTTTCCGGCTCCAAGTCCACTCACGATGGGGCAGTCCACTTCCCATCGGTTTCAATTGGTTCCGGAGACTTTTTCGGCTTTCGTTTATTGGGAGAACGAAACGTGTAGTGAACGGGCCCAGGAGCGCTGAGTTGATCGAGGCTAGGTATACTTGTTGTATCTTTCAGCGGAGGGGTCCCAGAGGAGACGCCCGATCCGTTCAATGAAACCGATTCCACGATACGATAGATGGAACTCTGTGGGACCAAACCCAAACTTGATGACGAAAGTCTTCAGCATCTCCTTTGAGATATCCTCCTCAGATCCGTAGACTCCGGATCGCAATCCCTTGATCTGATCCTCTGTGGACGTCGCCATTTATAACACGTTCACATCCGCAGAGCACCACTGAACATGAGGAAGACTTTGGATCTATTGATACCAAAGGGAAGGGGGTAACGTCATCATGAATGGACGCAAGCCCAGAACATTCCGACTGTTAGCCTAGCAGGCTTTGTTGCCGTCCGGATGAGGAACGCTCCATTGCCGGATTCGACTGGATGCAGCTGATGTATCGAGCACGAACATGATATGTGCTCATCAGTTCAAGAGCGTCTACAGCAGTGATTCTCAACCGAGGGCAAGTGCCCACTTTTGGGGGCATGGGGAGTCTTTCGGTGGGCATGGCGAGATCCCAAATATTTCATTGTCTACATAATTTACGAACAGCATGGTCATGGGAATAGTTCAGGTCTGTGACGGGGGGCACGGCGCAAAAAAGGTTCGGTGCCAGATACCCGAATCCCAGATACCCGAATCCCAGATACCCGAATCCCAGATACCCGAATCCCAGGTGCCAGGATCCCAGATGCCCGACGCTAGAAACTACCCACTCCCCCGCCGAGCTCAAATCCGGATTCATTCTGATCCAAGGCTCTTTGACGCTCCAAACAGAGATGCAAGAATGGAGCGGTCGATGAAATACCGTTTACAATATTATTGCAAAGGTTTAATTTACATCCATTTCACAAACTATGAATCAGAACCAACCAGATGAACGAAGCTGATTAGGTTTGTCTCCCTTTTCTCGTACTGATCCGTGAATTTCATGAGCTTCCTATTGATATTTTCGTAAGTCGAGTTTCTCGTCGGCGGCGGATCATGGCCGAGACGGAGCAGCAGCAATTTTGAACTGAATTTTCTCTCGTGATCCTTCAGGTGTTCTATCATTTCAAAAAGATTCACGTGTTTCTTTCGTATCACTGAATTCGATGAGTGGCGCCAAGCCAAAACGTCTATTCGATGTCATCCAAGTGAAAACATTCAGTAACTTTTGCGACAGTCTACAATTGGAATTTTCAGGGCGTTGGATCAGAATCAATCGGTCTTTTGCTCGGCGGGGGAGAGAGTAGTTTCTAGCGTCGGGCATCTGGGATTCTGGTATGTGAGATTCGGGAATGTGGGATTCGGGCATCTGGGATTCGGGTATCTGGGAGTATACCGCAAAAAAGGTTGAGAAACACTGGTCTACAGGATCGTTTTGTGGGGGGGGCCAAGAACATTTTCGCCCCAGTTAGGGGGGGGGGGCTACGGAAGATGATGATAAGCTTCGGCATGGAGCTCTATGGGCCGGGCAAAAATTTTGGGGGCGCGATGCCCCCCCTCTTATATACGCCACTGCATCAGTCCGCCGGCCGGAGATTTGCTTTTCACTGAACCCCAAATTCTCCGAAATCCATGAGAGTCTTGCTTCTACACTGCATGATAGTAGCGGATCCTTGTGTCTTTGAATCTTTATATCTTTGAAATGCAAAAAACTTCCGCCCATGAGATAGAATTCCTTATCATTCTGCCAAGCACTGTATCTCGGTTTGACGGATATGGGGCCTCAGAAAGTCATTCCTGGCATATGGATACAACTGGGGTTGGGAGAATATGGAAACCGCGGTGGAAATCAGAAAATCGAAAAAAGGGAGAGTATAACTTTCAAATCGCGAAAAGAGATGAGACCGTTTGAAATTTGATGCAACTTTTTTTTGAAAACTTGAATCAGGCGGAAGCCCGCGTGCGCCATCGGAGAGAATGCGTGGTATCAAAGTGCTCCAAGAAAGGTTTCGGAATAAGATGTTGCGGGCTGAGAATGCGGAGCCAAATAAATGTGGCTATTCGAGCGGAGATGGAGCAACCGCGACACTCGTGTTCTCTCCGTCGTGTTCCCATCGATCCAGTCCACGGAATGGAACCGATCGCACTTGGATGGGACCATAGGATACGGGGAATCGGGGAGGTTCTATTCGTCCGGATTCTCGGTTACGGCAGGCATCGCTGAGAATCGTCCAAGAGCGCTGAAGTTCGCGAAGGACATCCGGAATCGGGCTCCCCGCTATTGTTTCCACTGCAGTAAGTAAGGGTTTAGGCCAGTGGTTCCCAACGGTGGGGCCTGTGCCCGGTGGCGTAGCAATACCAAGTGCTGCCCGGTGCGCAAACTCGAAATTTTTGGAAAATCGGAGAATGCCGCCCGCGTCATCCGTTGTCAGGCTAGAGCGACAACCAAAAACGACAGCAAAACAATATCCACAAAACCCGGATTGCCGCCCTCTCGGGACGTGCCGCCCGGCGAGGACCGCACCCCCCGCCCTCCCCCACGCTACGCTACTGCCTGTGCCCCTACGTTCCATAGGGCGAACATGGGCGGTTCCATAGTGAACATGGGAACACCGGTTGGGAAGCCCTGGTCTAGGCTATGGCAACTGAACGGAACTTCGGAATCCTCCGGAAGGGGAATATAGAGACGCCGCTCTCGAATCTCTCAGTCGCGCGTAACGTTAGAGGAACACCTGATAGGCTCTGCATGACATGACTCATGGAGGAGCAGAACCATGCGAGTAGATGACTCTTTGACACTATGATCGCCAAAATATGTTGTAGAGGCGGCAGCTCCGTGAGATCTCAGCCCTTGACCCTATTTCGCTCATATTGACCATGACTATGATCCGTCCAGCGCGGCTACGCTGACCGCTTTTCTTTCGGGAACCAAACCAAATAGTTCCGGGCGGGCTCGCCTTCACTCTGCAATTCAACAGAATCGAACACGATTCGTGCGTCTCATGCACAATCTATAAGTATGCTCGAAAGTCGGAATTTTCCCGGGGACGCAGCCGGTTACCATGACATTGTGACTTCACGAATTTGAAACAAACGCGCCGACCGCGCTCATACGCGTGTCGCGGTGGGCCATGTGGAGGCCGACCGCTGCTATGGTCATCGACCGTCACGCAATGCGGACCGTTTCGACCAGCAATACCCGCAACCGTTTTTTTGTGAATACATATAGCTTATGAAATCTATACTCTCTTTGAATCATCCCTCGACTTTTTCGAGGTGTTTCTCTCCCACGGATCAGTCAGATCAGCTGGTTTTTTGCACGCATCTTGCTACGGAGTGCTCTGGGAGCCGCAGACTCATATCTTGACCTCGAGAACGAGGAGTTCCTCAGGAATGGGGGTAAAGGCTCTAGGGCTCTGCTCTGCAAGGACTCCCATGGCTTACCAGTGCTGAACAGAATTTCTATTGAGGAACGACTCCATCTCGAGGTTCGACCCTAATTTTGTGCTGATTCTTCCCTTGCTAATTCTAGGTCATTCGTTCGAACGACGTGATTCGATCCCGCTCAGTTTGGATGTGCAAATGACCTTTGCGGAGAAGTAAGGCCTGATCGACCTGCTGGATATGACGAGAAATCAAAATTGAGGACGAGAGCCCCGTTGACCGGCACTCGCCTACACAAAGCCGCACGACCTTGAGCTTAACAATGACAGGAACTTGATCGAGTAAACTCCTCCCCGAGTCGATTCACCCCTGCAGCGGTCCTGCAATGTTTGCTGTGTCGGAGCGCAGCGTGGACCACCCTCCGCGAGTACAAGGCATGACTTTGACGATTCGCTCGCCGCAGTGGTCTTAGATGCGCTCAACACTACTTCCACGACCTTGTCTTCTCTCTAATCGGTTCCACCATCCCATGTTAATCATTCAACTCGAGAATCAACTCAAATGCCGAGCGAATCCGGGAGAAGCTTTGATTCAGGGTTAAGGCCCTCGGGTCTCCGGTCGGATTGAGTTATCCGAAGCGGAGTGACGCCGGGTACATCCATTGAAGAGCTACTGTTCGTTCATTCCATCTTAGTCGCCCTACTGACGGCGACATACGCAAACGGAAGGCCTGGAGAGTTCGCGGAGTTACAAGAGCGCGAGGATGTAAGCTTCAAGACGTCCTTTCGTATGCCCTCCTTTCGATTCTGCTGCCAGCACAGCGGGCAACTTGATACTATGTCAACTGGATGTAGAAGAAATCCGTAGGATTCTCCTCACGTATCTTTGCGAACGATCATTTGGAATTTCTCCACACAGGAGCAGACTTCCCGAATTGTGCTCGGTAGTTTTGGCGAGGAGTATCATAATCTGGGTATCTCTGTCGGGGTATCTCGAATGAACGGGAGCACCGGGCTCGTCATCGTGGTGAAGAACTTCTCGAATAAATACGTGAATGTGAATTCAACATGAACGCAACGCGTTCTACGACGGAGTTGCACAAGGATTCTCGCATGATTGCGAGACGAGGTAGAGAGACTCCAGCTTCGATGGGCGTTGCCTGAGTTAGTTTCTGGAAAAGTTTGGGCTTCCACAATAGCCACAAGTGATTTGATTAATAGGCACCCGGCGCAGACAGAATCTTCGCGAACATTAATCTCGATCGCGCCGTTACGAGAATGCACTTGTTTGCCAGTTTCGCCACCGTGGGCAGCAGATGTCCGAAGTTCCGGAACGGGACAGCCGACACGTGAGACAAAGAGCTTCGAGGTTCGAATCGGTAGGAAACTACGCAGGTCGCTAGCTCGCTATCACAAGAGACGGGAGTACCGACTCACCAAGATGAAATTGCGGGGCCATATCCGAGCCTCTAACCCCGACGAACCACTCATTCCAGGAATTACGAAGAAATGCTGCGTCCGCGGCCGGTTCCATTCATTCCACCCGATGAATAAAGTTTAGATGTGAATCTCGTCAAGCCCGCCGCTGCGGAAACGTATGAGAATGAGTGAGCCGAAGTAACTCCTTCGACGAAACACGGATCTTTTCGTCGTGGTCTCGCACAGGAATCTGCGTATGCCAATACGAGTCATTCCTGGTTCCAAGGACACTCTCAGATTTCGCCAAGAGGACGAGACTGTTTCCAGGAAACCGGCGCTGCCGTCGGATTGAGGGCGCAATACGAAGCGTTGGGAGCTCCCTACGACTTGGCTTCGATCCGGCCAATTCAGATATCTCTGTCCCCTCAAACTACCAAATCAGTCCAACATGATTGTTGAATTGAAAATTACGAAGGACTCTGATCTTTCGTCCTCAGGCCACTCGCAAGCGATCACGGCGTCTGGGCCTCCAGTTGATCCGTGCTTCTGCCCTCTTGGGGGACTCCTTCAGATACGCGTGTGTGATTCACACGACGGAAGTCTTCTTTCGGAAGGTCCCCATGCAATCACCCAATGAGATGCAACAACTATTTGAGCAAGTGCTAGGCAGGGCTCCGTTTTGTTGTCTTGGTGGAGCTTGGTGTGGCAACGTTTGAGTCTGAAACTGCGAGTCAGGTCCAATGAGCGACTCGCATCCTTGAGCAACGGCGACCTATTCCTCCAATGAACCGTGAAAATGGCGAACGAGAAAAGTTCGGTACAGCTTCAAGCGCATACACCTCCGAGCCCAAGTCGCTTCCTTCGGGGATATTTCCTCACATACGCTGTTTACACATATCAGCTTCATGACCTGTTTGCTGGGACAGCGCTCTACAGTACTTGGTGAACTCGCATCAGACGAAGCTCCACATTCTGTTCGGTCTCGGACTTTCCCAAGCGGAATGACACATTCGATCCGTTTCCAGTGAAGCAGTGAGTCGAAAACTGAAAGAGATCACGTTTGCCCGTGGTCGAACACAGTGGCGTATTTCGGGAATGGGGGGCGGTTGGAAAGGGGGGGGGGCATTCCGCACCTGCATCCCATATCCGAGGTGCGGGACGGAGCGACGTATAGTGTTTCTGTACGGGCAACGTTGAGATTCGAGTTTTGAAGGCATGAACGAGCTTTCGCAGAATGCAGCATCCTGGTGCCACAACCAGCATGACTCTCACTCAGACAGGTGGAATTCCAAAATGCTATCAGCGAAACACAACTCTAACTGCATGTGCGCGCCAATGTGTATGCGATAAGAAGTGGCAGAGCTTCCGGGAAACCTCATTCAACAACTAAATTTAGGTTACAAACCCATCGATGTTCTATGAAGGATCGTTTTCTAGATGGTTCCAAAGTATTTATCGGATGCGACCGAAAGCTTCCTATCGCTAATGAGCACTCCAATCCCTCCATAGCTTCCGAAAGCAGACCAAGGAATGCCACTGACGGTATGATATGAGGGAGGAGCTCTCGTGCTGAGCATTGATTGAACAGAGCATACGTGCGCTCGCCCTGTTGACTCCCCTGCGCTCGGAGAAGCAACGAAGCCTACAACAAACAGAGACTCACTGCGTACCCAAAAGAGACCATCGAGCACGGGAAGTTCAATGACGTACAACATGAATCTCCCATGGATGCGTGGAGGCCGATGATGTTATGGATGATGTCACCAAATTGGAAGGCTTTCAGCCAAGGAGGATGCAAATCGTATGCTGCACACTCGTGACTCGTGACACCGGCCACTGAGCTGAATCGGCATCTCGCACTTTTTCCCAGCATGGGTTCCGCAGCGAGCCGTGCTTCATGCCTTCTCTGTTGCGGCGTACGTGAGTGTGAGGTCTGACCTGAGAGGGCTGAAATATATGCGCCTGCAATCGCAAACCGAAGCGACGAATATCGCGGATTTCTCGGATCAGCTTGAATCCTCACTCCATCATCGGGAATAAACAACGAAGCAGCTCTAAATCTCCCGGAAACCGTTTCCGTTTTCCAAATGACATGCAAGATCCAGGGAACCGAAAGCTATTTGACTCGGAGTGGCGGAACCGAAACAGAACTCGGATGCTAGAATGAAATCATTCCATTCTCAAAACCATCATTAATATCCATGAGCGACTGAAAATGAGCTATTCCGAAGCCCGCTTCGTACAGATCAGAGCCGTTTCGGGGCGCGGGGTCCCGAAACCGTCCTATGCCCTCACACCTGCAAGTTGGAGTATGCAGGCAAAGTCTGCGGGGGAAATCTGACTCAAGACATCGTAGCCCTTAACTCAACGGGACAGTCTCAAAATGTGTTCTCGGTTGGCAGGGGGCATGGACTGTAATTCATGCGGGAGACGGCGGCCCAACGGCCATAAAATGAGCCGAATGAGCCGCGGGGCGATAAGCATGCACGGCGTGATGGCAATACGAAGATTACAACCTTCGTTGCAACAACCGTTGTTTGGGAGAGATGATAATTCTTGCGTGAATGACTCCGCTACAACAAGGCACGGATGAATAGACTCGCTTCGAGCATTCGAGATGGCGACGTTGCGTCTTTGTATCGAGCGGATCGAAGGCTCAGAAAAGAGCTCCATTCAGTGTTATTAGGCCCAGGCTTTCGACTGCATCGCAGCAGATCCGGTAGCTTTCCGTTGTTATATCACACACCAGCGCCATTCCATGGGGAAATTTTGGCAGTGTGCTGCATGCTCAGCTGTCGATCGTTTACGGTCCGTTGGGGTAACCGACCGTGGAGGCAAAGCGAGTTGCAACCCCGTGCTCAAGATCCCAGTATCGACCCTGCAGGTGGAGCCATCCATAGTAATTGGGGACTCGTGAACGACAGTTGAGGATTTCCTCTTAGAAAAAGTCTGTAGCCTCGTGCCATTTCACATCGATCAGACTCCATCGCAACGAGGGTCAGGCAATTCCGTAATTGTAGTTCAGCAGGAATCTCCAGCAAACCGTTCGACTGAAGGGTTCGGTTCCGCGAGCGCGAACTCCCTTGTGCTTGAATTCCCGATTCCGATGTCCCTCGAGCCCGAGCGGCACTCGCCAGCAGATGCCTGGGATTTGATTTGAACACTTCCTTTATTATTTGGTCGGAGATAAATGTACAGGGCAGTGAGGACTACATGTTCGCGTATACCGATGTCACCCTCCAGGGGAACAGGTGTCGGACTTTCTCGCTACGGGCGGTCATCTTCGGCGTGATGATTTAACCGCGTCGGGTCCTTTTTGAGCTTGTTGAAAAACTTGAGGTCTGCTGAACGTAGATGTTCATCAACGCTCTGCAGGGTCACGTTATCGCAGCCGATTCTTAACTTGACGCGGCGTAGGAACTTGTCCTGAGCGCTCTGAAGTCGCTTCAGGTCTTCCACGAATCGCGGCGACCATACCGGTGAGGCGTACATGAGGAGAGGCTGTACTAGCGCGCGGTACATCTCGAATACGGTTCGGGTCTTTTGAGCGCAAAAGCCAGCATGATCCAGTTGGACGTACTGGCTGTTTTCTTGAGCGTATTCGTAACGTGGCTAGCGAAGTCGAGCTCTTGAGTGATGTATACGCCAAGATCTCGGATCTCAGGTCGCGCGTCAACTACCATTTTGGCGCCTTGGCCGTGACGGTCGCCTAAAGCACTACTACCCGTTTTCCACCTGGATGTTGATGAAAATTGGCGATCCTCCCATGTTCCCTGCGGGAGTCTCCTCACCGGAGTCCTCCGCAGAGATGCGATTGAATACTGGGGCCATTTTCTCAGTATACGCCCGCCGACTCAAGACGCCAAGACGCCAGCCCTGTGCGCTGCTTGACTGATTGTGAGTTGGAAAATCCAACCCGCCAACCGCGCTGCCGCCAACCGCGCTGCCCCGAACGCGCCGAGCGCATACTGACATAGAACCAATACTGCATATCGAGTTTGACATTTGTTGAATACAGTGGAACCCCGTTAGTAGAGACTCAGCGGGACCAGAGGCTCGAGTCCATCCTAACGGGGTTTTGACAGTCGTACCCCGTTGAGAGGGACTCACAAGCAGGGGCGCCTGGCGCCTGGAAATGGTCAAATATGGATAGGAAATCGATCCTCTCAAATCACCGTTTGCTGTCCGTGCTCTCCCTGCTGGAGGTGGAGTTTGCTCATATTATCAGTAATATGCTCGAGAATCTAGTCCGGCTCCCGTCCATGCCGCCGCAAATCTCGAAACAAGTCGAGCACGGGTTCGTTCGCGAAAGGCCTCCGGCACTGGGGTGGCCATGTGTGGCTGTCTCCGGCATGATTCGTGCGCAGTTTCGGCCAGTTGCAACGCCGGACACGGATGGGCGCTGGTCCCTTTTAACGGGGTAGACTGTGGCGTGTCCGCATTAACGGGGTAAAATCATCATGGAGGGTATGGGAACGGGACCGGCACGGAAGCATCACGTCCCTCTTAGCGGGAAGTCCCTACTAATGGGGTTCCACTGTACGAAAAGTCATCTAGGTTTGGTGCGATTGAAGATATTGTTGGCCACTCGTCCAGGAGTCGAAAATTCACTGGGCACACATATATTTCCCGGTAAACGAACATAAAAATAACAAGTCTAGCGTCTCGTCGATCTCGATTCGGTTTGAGAATTCGAGTCACACATTACTATCGTTAAACAATCAATACTAAAATTGTTCGTCGAAGGCGATCGTCGCACGCCATTCGTCCGCCAAGTTCGACAACGCTCATTGCGACTGAATTTTCGTAACCACCCCTGCACAGGTATCTCCGGAACCAGAAGACGCTTTGCTTCATCGGGAAACTCCCGATCGCACACCGACAATCGGGCATTCACAAACTTCTTCTCCCTGATTGCTCCTCCGTATCCAGTGAGACTCTTCCCTCGGAATCCCTTACGTAGCGAATCACAATCCTGGGAGGAGAGGGTCGGACTAAGGTTGACACCGCGACAGCAGAGGCGTAATTTCCGAGCACAATCGGGACACAAACATTCTCCAGTTTCAAACAAGAGGCCCGCGAGAGACGGATGCTGGAAGAGTCGAGAATGTTCATGGACTCTCCGAAGCATGTCTGTCGTCTCTATGAACCGAGCGGCGGGTTTTGTGTAGTTCACGGAACCACAATAGTGCCGTTTACCCTCGGTCAGCTAATTCAAGGAACCGGATTCCTGATTCTGCACAACTCAATTCGACGATGCTCCCAGTTTTTAGAAAAAAAGCCTCCTTGATTTCCCACGCTCCTTCGGCGTCCTTCATTGAGATGCGCCATCTCAAATTCTCTCCCACGGAATATTCTGCGAATCTGTCGCGAGTCCCCGTACCACAGACTGGTGGGGCAAATCGAGACACGGCTTGCTCATGGTGCTATCAACTCTGGCTCACGTGACGGCATGGGACCATTCTCTGGTTTTTGTCTTCCAGTTCTCATCCCTGCTCGTGATTACATATTTTGTACTCATGTGTCACCACCACGCAGCTACAGGGAATTCGGAATGCCCATAATTTTCCGAATACCACTCGGTCAATCTGTACACTATCGTGTTGCAACCTCCTATCGCTTGAGAGTTCTCGATCAGAATCAACACTATCTAGAGTGGGATGCTTCCAAAAAATACGAATTCCGGCGGTATTTTTCGCATTTCTGTGACATGCAAGTCCAACGCCGAGCGTCAGCATTCCGACCTGAAGAACCAAGACAAAATTCTGGATGAGCTTCGCTTGCTTACCGACGGAGGAGAACATGCTACCGGCAATATCCCACCATCTCTTAAGCTCGCTCACTCGAGTCTCACGACGGCGGGTTGCCAGGACTGAAAGACTCAGCACCAGTGCCTCTGAAACGTTCTTCCTCAGTCTGGAGGACGCTCCCTGATCTTCCCCACCAAGATGAAGACGGGTCTATTTTCCACGAACTAATGCTGTGGCAACGTGAGATCTGCGTATTGTTCGATGGAGTTGGAGACGACGGTCGTCATCCCCGAAAACGGCGGGGGCACGGAACTCTCTCGTCGTTGGATGCAGACTGCCAGATTTATCCATTTGCAGCAGGCGGAGTTGTGATGGATCTGAACACAGCCGCACCCTTGACTTCGTCTTTCCTCGTCGAGACGATTTTGACAAGCTCATGAACTCGCTCGATCCACCTCGAACTCGCATTTCCTTCTCTGAGTTCTTCCTCCGCTAAGTTCTGGCATGCCATTGGGATCAACGTCAAGTTTTCGCCTCCGCTCGACCGTGTCTCTTCCTGGTAACATATTCTTCTGCAATTGCTGACGGGAGCTCCCCCATTTCCGTCACTCGGGCTCTCCGTCAATGCTCCATAACCATTGCCTGCGGTTGCTCGTCGGACTTGCTCATTAGTTCCCTTGTCGCCGTCTAATCATGTGTCGCAATCCGAACTGCGGTGAAATCCTGTCGCGGGAACGTGCCCCCTTCTCCCGACAACACCATGAAGATATAGTCTGTAGTCGATGAAGTTTGGAGCTCTCATTGTCTTCCGGTGACTTGGAGATCCAGAGATACGCCGCGAACTTGTGTGCCGGGGTGCCCGTGCTCGCCAGAGACTCCGACTTCTAAAAACGGAGTTCAGCAGAAGTCGCGAGGAACGATCCTGGATCAAACGCGACAGTTAGAGCAGCTCAGAGCTCAGCGTGACTCGTAGACATTTTGAAGTGGACAAGCATCTGCCTGCATGAATGCAGAAGCGCCTCCTCTGCTGATCGGTGGGCATGAGAGCCAGCGCCCCGTTTTCGAACTTGGCGCCACCGGAACGGCAAGGGAAGCCGTGAAAAGCGTGAGGGGGCAGGAGAGGCTTCAGGGGAGGCCCCTTCCCATTTTACCTGTGAGTTGGGCGTGAACAGTCAGAAATCACAAGCGAAGCTCACCGAGCTCAAGCTGTATCTGACACGGTTTATTTACCTTTTGTAGCCCGAACAGGACCAAATTGCTCTGTGCCCGGTGGTGTTGGCGGTGGTGCTAGTGGCAGTGTCTTCAACTGACTCCTGCACTTCGGTAGCAGTCGCTGCTGTCAGTTCGTTTGGAGGCAGTTTTCTCGATGTAGGAATACAACTTGTGCAGTAGTTCCAGTAGTGAAACTGTCGTGAAGCTGGCATGTGAGAGTGTCTTTGGATTACGGTGCCTCTTCTGCCGCAGACATTCTGCTGGTCGGATTGAAACGTGACGCCGAACGCCGCCCCAAGGATTAAAACAGTGCCAAAAATCAAGGAACACACAGTCGTGTAGGACAGCTTCCAGAGAAGTGCTCTCGTCGAGGATATCATCAAAATGTTCCGGTACCTGAGTAGACGTTGGGGAGGGAAGCACACTCAGACGAGCAGTTCGCTCGGAACGAAACATACTCTGCCGTGCAAGATAGTCATGCTTGACGGCTCGGATATCAGTATCGACTTGCCAAAAAAAGCTTTCGGATCCGAGCTATTGGAGTTGGTTTTCTACAATATCGATCTCATCGAGAAGGATTACTTCGGTCTTCAGTACACCGATGCGTTTCACGTTCAGCACTGGCTCGATCCGACCAAGCAGGTGAAAAAACAAGTGAAAATAGGGCCTCCCTATACGCTGAGACTCAAAGTGAAGTTCTACATCTCCGAACCAAACCTGCTCCGAGAGGAATTGACGCGCTACCTCTTCTTTCTACAATTGAAACAGGACGTCCTCACCGGCAAACTGCCCTGCCCTCGAGATACCAATATCGAGCTGAGTGCTTTCTCGCTGCAATCAGAGCTCGGCGACTACGATCCCGAGGAGCACACGCCAGAACTGATTTCGGAATTCAGGTTTTGTACCGAGCAGGACGAAGAAATGGAGATGGAGATCCTCGACTCGTTCAAGAAAATCCGGGGTCAGAGCTCCGCTCAAGCCGAACTCAATTACTTGAACAAGGCCAAGTGGCTCGAGATGTATGGAGTCGATATGCACACCGTGCTCGGTAAAGACGGCCGTGACTACTCGCTGGGCTTGACACCGACCGGCATACTGGTTTTTGAGGAACAGACAAAAATCGGATTGTTTTTCTGGCCGAAGATCACCAAGTTGGATTTCCGGAACAAGAAGCTCACCCTCATCGTCGTGGAAGATGACGATGACGGTTACGAGCGCGAGCACACGTTTGTGTTCCGGTTGTACAACCCGAAAGCTGCCAAAAATCTCTGGAAATGCGCCGTCGAGCACCACTCCTTCTTCAGGCTCCGTTCTCTGCCCGAGCATCAGAGAAACATGCGACAAAACCTCTTCAGAATGGGCTCCAGGTTCCGATACTCGGGAAAAACCGAGTACCAGGCAACCGCCCGCAAAACACGTCGCCAGGTGCAGTTCGAGAGACGGCCTTCCCAGAGGTATTCTCGACGACAGTCCACGACACGTCGACCGAAAACCAACAACAACAACAACAACAGCCACAGCAACAGCAGCGGGAACAACGAACCGGCGACCACGGAAGGGGCGTCGTCCTCATCTTCTTCGAGCAAATCTGAAAACCGCTATGGAAAAGGGCCAATTAAAGTTCCGGCCGTTGTGGTTCCTCCCATGAAAAATCTTGACATCCACAATGCAGAAGATCGGCTCGATACCCTGATCAAGTCAATCGCGAAGCCGGTTACGGCGCACAACTTCAACAACGAATTCGTCCCGGCCGGCGAAGACAAGCGAAACACAGTCGTCGAAGAGCAGCCTATGGCCGACGAACAACTAAAACCCGGCGATTCGAAAGCGTCGTCGACGACGTCGGCAACGACAACGACAGCAACAACGCCAGCACAAGCATCGACGATTCCGACGTCGTCGTCGTCGTCGTCCACGGCGGCTCCTGCAGCAGCAACAACACCGACAACAACGGCGACCGGGTCACCCGTAGTTACGACGTCGAACAGTCTTGTCGTAGTTAGCGAACCCGTCCGGAATAATCTCAAACTAGTGAACAATAAGCCGAGCAAGTTTCCCCTCGCGAACCAGATCAAGAACAACATCGCAAAAGAAAAATTCAAAACCGTGATCCTCTGCAATCCTGACGGCACACCCGTTCCGAGCAGCGAGAAGGACAAAGAAGAAACCGGACCGCTCATCATCCTGCACGACCCACAGCCCGAGTTGACGCTGCTCGAAGTCGGTCCCGAAGACTCGACGGGAGGTCTTCTGCCACCCCCGACAATAACACCGGTTCCGGCAGAAGCTCTCAGCAAGCTGAAGATCGAGTCGAACAATCCGCCAACAATCACCGACCTGTTGAAACTCAACGAAGTGAATGGCGAAGTGCGTCGGTCGCTGAGTTCCGCCAGCAATAAATTGATAAGCACTGGCTTGGAAAAGCAGCGACGAATGTCATCTTGCTCGGTTGAAGAAGAGATTTCTCCGTGGCACGTAGGAACCATGAACGGTCGCTGTAGCTCGGGCGAAGACGAAATTCGCATAGACAGTCGGATTGTCAAGAAACGAACCATGATCACAACGGAACTCTGAGTGGCGTTTTCGCGCACAAGCGTGTGTGTATTTGAGCGTGCCTGCCTAGCCGCTCGGCGTGACTGATCGATATCGATGATCCGGTGGCGGTCTGATCTGATCCGATGCAATGACGACGACGACGACGACAACCAGCGACGCTCATGATCTGATGTAAGGTGTAGGCAGACGCCGGCTGGTCGAACGCGCGACTGACTGGTTGCAGAGGCAACCGGGCGAGGCTTGTTCATAATCATGTGTATATTATATGTTCACAGATTCCTGTAGCGTTCAAAGCATGGGATCGCTTCGGTGTTTCCTTCTCCTATTGTGGCTCGTCGTTTGCTCGCAGGCATTCTCTCGTTTAATCTGCTGCCGCGGCGACAAGTTTTCCGTCTCATAGCTTTTTTCGGGTGTGACGCTTTCTTTACATGTAACGTCACGTTCATTCAGAACAACGTTGATCGCTGCAGGGCCTCCAAGTGCTGTGACAGATCCCGTTCGCTTTTCGGCGGGACCGTCTCGCCCCTCGAACATTCCATTTGTGTCCCGAGAGCATAGGTTTACAGAAACATGCGTCTCGGTGGATTTTTTTTCTTTCCCTCAATCAACGAGTACAAATGATTCTCCAATGACCGCCGAAAAATCCATCGAAGAAGTACAAGCAGCTGCGAATTTTATATAGAGCGACACTGAGGATGGAACAGGAACGATTGCGATGAATTAGTAATTTATATAGCTCGGTGAAATTTCGAGAGAGGAGCTGAGTAATTTCCGTCACCCGAGGGTTGTCTGAGGTCGTCTTCCTCATCTTTCCGCTCGCGCAATGTACCTGGTGCAATTGAATAATAACAACCACATGACGATTGGTCTTGAGATGAATAAAGACGGAATATTCTGAAACAGGAACGAAGCTGTTTTCCTTCTTTCACGCCGGATATCCTTCCGTTACGTGGCTCATCTTTCCCTTCATTTCCCAGCTATACCATGCGTTCGATCCTTGGGGAATCGGTTTCTGAGATCGTGCGTGAAAACGTTCCTCGAGATGGATAAGAGCTTTCAGGGTTCGATCAAGTGTTTAACGGAAATCGGATCCACCTGACTACGGAGAAATGGCGTAAGACTGACGATCAATGACCAAAGACGCCAACCGCCGAGGAATCTCAAGCATCTGCGGTATCCGACGCTTTCAACCATCGAACCTGTTGGACCTTTAATCGTCCCAGCTCCCGCTGTTGCCGTGTTTATGACCGTATTCCGTCTGAATTCGTGTTGCCGTTCCCTCTTTGAGCTATATTTTCGCGATCACTAAGCTGTGTTGGTTGGAACTCGAAACTCAATTAGTTTTTCTCTGGAATTTTCTCGGGTGCTCGGTTTTCTGGAATGAAAACTCTGCCGTTCTGTCGGAGTGCGAATCCGGAGTTCACCGCATTGGCAACAACTGGCTCGTGTATCGGTTTCGCTCTTCGTGTATCGTCGCTCATTTCCAGTCATAATCGAGACGACGCTCAGCATTCCAGTATACGGCAATGAGGCTGAAGTATGCGATGGGCCAGCGGAGTTTTTTGGCTCGTACCGATGGCAGAACAGCTCAGACGTCCGTTCCACCATACCGATCACTCAGGGTTCTCTCCGTAATTTTCTTTTGTCTTAAATACATTTCCATTATGGTTCCAAAAAGTGGATCGTTTGTACCAAGCCCATTAACAATGAAATCTCATACGGAACGAAGGGAGGATATTCCACAGAAAAAGCGTCACACCCAATGCGAAAAACGTCACAGAATCGCCGCAACGTTCCTGCGGTGCATTTTGTGCAGCATTCTGAGTGTTTCGAAACACCGTTACTTTGCACATCTGGCGCGCGTTATCAAAGCCTCTACTGGGTGATGATGGAACAACTGGACTAGAGAATTCTTTTTTTTTTATGACGGAAGAGAAACACGTTGGAGACGCGCTTTCTCTTGACCTGCACGGAAGGTACGCGTCAAGGTTGGATCGAATGATTTCTGAGAGTTCTTTCCCACAAAGCCATGTCCCTTTTTTGAGCGTTGACGGAGTTCCTGTTTAGGGAGGATCAACAAGGAGCGGACCCCCGTCCTCTGAACGATCGATTCCTTTAGGTAGAGGAAGTTCCGCAACAAAATGCAGGAGCCTTTAATGCTGTGTCGAGGTGAGATGAAATGAAGAATGCAGAAAAAGTCCAAGTGATCATTCAGGGCGGGACCTCTTCTCCTTACGAGGCCATGAAGGTGTGGAGGAATCCATCTTGACAGCTGCTAGAATCGAAGTTCCGCTCGATATCTGCTGTGGGAAGAAGTTTTTCCGACGGTAAGTGTAGGCCCTCTACTCCAAGGCTGCCTCGGACCGATCACTAATTTCCGAACGGCCGAATGACCGAACGGTCATCTCTGATTTCCTGATTTCTGATGTTCAAAGTTTCGAATGGTTTAAACAACGCTAGGGCTGTACTGCTCGAATGGTCGTTTATATCGGAGACCTCCTCATCGAATTAACATTCCGCTCCAACGAGATCCAATCGATGATTTGCCGTTGATTCTGCGGCTTCGCGTAGAACACTTTGAATTGCGGGGAAACGAGAGGTTATTGTGATTCTCTTGAAGACGTCATGCGATCCCGTTGCGAGCAGTGAATATATTAGCCGATTCCCACGGTGAGACTGTTGAGAAACGTTTCAGGGTGACAGTTGTGCCGACTGCGACAACGATTGGAGCCTCTGGTCGACTGCTCCTGAGCTGAAAGCGCCTGTCAACTACGGCCGCAAGTAAGTGTAACAGATTGAAACTTTTCCACTGTTGGTATAACGCTCGCAAAACCGTACCAGGTGCATCGACCACGTACTTTCTCTTCTTGCCCTTTGCCCACTGAGGACGCCAAGGGATGTCGGCCGCGTTACCGCACCATAACTTCTGTACCCAGCTCGGGCTCCTCGATTTCAGAAGCAGAACAGAAACAATCATAAGAAATCAATCCGACTTCGTCCGCCAGAAAAGCTTCGCTGATGCCTCCTACTTTGGATTTTGGTCGTGATGGATAAATCGCTCACGTGCGCTTACCAGAGTTTCATCCTGGTTTGTTGATGCGCACAAAGGGATCCAGCCACGGAGCACGTAAGCCAAGCCGAGCGGAGAGCCTGCCTCGACGCTATGTTCGGCAAGGAAGCCGACGGATGTAAAAAAGAAAGCCTTCGTCTATACTTCATAGCCATCTCTGCCGATCGAGCCGACTGTCGGCCGCCGCCGCCGTCGCCGTTAAAGCGAAAGCGTCCATCAGTCTATAGTACGTAGCGGTCGTGTCTGTGGGCGGCCTCTTCCGCTGAGGGTACAGTGGGTCATCGTTGGTTGGCTGGTTGGTATGCCGACTGGCATCGAGGTGGCAGCCAGAGCAGCGTCAACTTATGGACAGTGATGATCCCAAACGTGTGTCGGCAGAAGCACGCTGCGCGATGCATTGTTATAAAAAGACTGCCCCAGGACTTCTTGACAACAATCCTAAAGATGCGATTGTTGTTGCCGGCCGGCCGGCCGGCCTGTCTGTCTGCCAACTGAGCGACCGACTGGCTGGCTGACCGGTAGGCTGCAACGCCAGCTCGGGTTGTTCCACTTTTTTTGAAGCCGCTTCAGACAACGGATCGCAAATGTTGTGCTCGGAGAAAACGGGAAAAAACGGAAATTAAGTAATCGTGATCCCGCGAAGCGGAGCGTTTGTTCTGACATCAGTCCCGTCACAGCGACAGTGATGGTTGACTGCGACAGGTTCACAAGGTCTAGGACACGTCGTTATGGGTATTTCATCCGCGCTTTTGCTGATTAATCATGGTACCCTTTTAGACAGCTGCAAGGAAAGGGGAAAACGTTGAGCGAAATGAGGGATCCGTCTGATTTGTGATATCCCATCGTGGAGAAAAAATACTCCGGAGTAAACGGCAAACTCCCGGTCTGTCTTGGCATAGAGTATGAGATGCTGCGATGTCGATTCGTCAGCTTAGATCTGCGGAGATAACCCAGGGGCAAATGATGATCGCGGAGGATCTTGAGCATCAGCAAACTGCTGTTCACATTCAGGGAAACCACTAGCAACGCAAAACACCAAGGGCAGAAGTCGCGACAGCCTTTGAAGAACCATCAGCGAAATTTCTGAGAAACTTATTTCCTCCGTTAAACGTACACTATGTGAGTCAGTGCCATGTGCCGCCCAACGATGACGATCGTTTTGTGTCGTTGACGCGTGTTGTTGTCGTGAAAGCTAGAATTTTCAAGAAGCCCTGGAATGATTCGCGTGACTCCCGTTGAGGCCGGACCATGAAACTCCGGAACACTCGTCACAGAGTCAGATTGGATGTTCCGTCAGGATCTGTGAGAGCTCGCGGCGGTAACGCGAACAACGGTAATCTAGGTTTTGTTTTCGTCAACAGTCATTGCAGTGGACTCTTTTGTATGCCAATCATAAAACTCCAAGTGTCTAACCACGTCTACGTTCAACTTCAGTTCGTTGTTCCCTGTTCTTAGTTTATGATCCCAATTGTGGATTGAGGGCCTCATGGTCACGCGGGAGATCGTTACACCGCACAAAGAACTTTGACTTGAGAAGTCTTCTCCAGTTATACTGTCGGCGAGATAAGCAAAACAAATATTGCGCGCAGACCTCACCTCAAGCGGTCGCTCTGCTTCTGGACGAGTGAGCGAGCCCGAATCACGTTTGCACTCTTAAACGCATTCGCAGTGTCGAAAACTGGACCGTTCGCAACAATGAACTTTGTCCGGATTCAGGTGAGGGTCCTGTGGAAAATTCTTACAACGATTTTCTATCGCTGGCAAGCAAGATCGAAAGAACCATTCAAAGGAATCTCTGATCTCTCGGAGTAACTTCTATTTCGTATTGGCAGTTGTGGAGCAAGTAGTGCTTCCTATCCGTCCAAGAGTCGGAAAATTAGTTCGCCAGGGAGAGAACAATAAAAATGTATTCCGGAAAGCTCCAAATATCCGCTGCACAAGAGCGAGTTTTTTGTTCCGCTGTTCGGCAACGGGAGATGATACAGAATGCGAACGGAAACGCCCATACGACGCTCGGTGTCCACCACGGAAGATTGCGAGTTCCTGTTGGATCGCGTGGAACGAAATAACGACGTACGGCGGATTCTAGTCCACATCGTTTTGAGGCCTCCAATCAGCACCCGGGGAGTTCGAGTCACTGCGACTGTCTGCCACGTTTCGCTGACAGGAGAGACGGAAGTTGCATCGACTTTGTCGAATGAAGTCCGACACGTTATGATCCGTGAAGTTTCCGGAGCTCAGACAGTATTTGAGGAAGTTTCCCGATCCCGGCGGAGAACTTCGGGGAGAAATCTCCGATGTGGAGTCGCCATTGCCAAGAACAACCACAAGAAAAACAATGTACGGTCGCACCGTTAGTGAAGAAATACCGTTTTGTGTCGGACGCCCACCCGTCGGACTGGGGCTCTCATCTGTGCATGTAGGCGAACGGTCGGTCATTTGTATTCTTCGACGCCAATGGCGGACTTCATTCTCCCGCTTTCTCGGCATTCTTCTATTCCGCTCTCACGCTCGTTCGTTCTTCATTTCTCCCGATTGCTCCTTGTTTCTTCTGCTGGCTGCTGGCAAGTGAGCCCCTGCCCAACACTTGCTGGGCGAACGGCAAGGCTGATTGCGGTTCCCCCTGATTTATCTAGAGACAAACCGTCTGACAGAAAAATGTACGCGTTTGAATAGGCAGATACACGCAACGGACACGCGTCAAGCGAACGCTTTCGTTTTTCGATGGATTTACTGTCATAGAACCTGTTTCCATGTACCGTTGACGCCTTGTGGTGCTTGGTCAAGATCGAGCGACGTTGGGAGGCTGAACAGCTTTGCCGAAAAAGCGCCGGAACCTCACTCAAGTCGATCGAAGCGGCAACCCGGAGCTTTGATCCGGGGTTTTCCCTGGTATGGTTGGTCCGAGTGACAGCGGCAATAACGAGAGGAAGCCGAAAGATAACATTCGCGAATGGATTTTGTTGAATCCATGGAAGATCCTTTTTTTCCAGCAAGATCTTCTGCGGTATAATCACGCAGAAGTCAATAGGAACCCGAGCGGTTTCAGCCACCTGCTTCATCAAACTGAAAGGTTAAGTGCTGCCGCAAAGATTCCATGAGAGACGAGAGAACAAAAGAGGCGGATGGAAGAAATATCTGAAGAAAATTGTCGGGATTCAGCAACGGTCACCTGGCGTAGAAAACTGGTCAATCGGCGCGCAGCGGGTTCCGAAGAGGCCAACGCGTCAGCTGTTACACCTGTTCTCTGCAGATACCTCGTTCGTTTCCCGAAAGTTCGAACAAGAAGAGCAGAGCACACGGGTTCATCTATTTATCTTCCGAGAGCGGAAAACTTGCATCATTTCAGACAAGATTCTGTTTCTGTAGTGAGAAAGTGAACCTGGAGTAGTAAAAGATCTATTCATCTTTCATGGTTCAAGAAAACTCAAGTGAAGGATTTCGTCTTCCTAAAATTATTAGGGAGCGTAAGAACAAGGCGCGAAGGAGGAGTTCCGAACTTGTAGTCTTCGTCGGAATCGCTTTCGTCACATAAGTCGTCATGCACCTTCCGCGAACGTTCTCTTGGCGGAAAGATGATTCATCTCCCGAGAGCTCCCATTCGAATTGAATTTCTCGACTGAACGAAGCGGAGCTGTTTCCAAAATCAAAATATCCAGAATAAAATGCTTCATCACGCCAACGGGACTTATTGTGGGACAATAGGAAAACTGAGACTTCAGTCAGTACTTTCTGACTGAAGCTCAAGTTTTCCGATACTATCATTTCCGCAGAACTCGTTCCAGTCGTGAAACCACAAGTGTCACGTTTCTGCTGTCGGTTTCGCGGAAACCGCGAACTTTATGGTCCTAGACTCGGGCACGTGAATTGTGAACGTCGCTTCTTCCCCACCACGAATGCGTGAGCGTGACCTTTCGAATATTTCGAAAGTTTCTGTCAACCAACAGAAAAGTGCGCGAAGCAAGAAAGGACCAAACGTTACGGAGGTCAGATGCGTGCGACCGATAAGAATAGCGTGAGCCTCCTCGGTTCTCCAACTCTCACACTATGTACTTGAGAAAAAGCTTTTCTGTCCGGCTCGGCAGCGAATTAAGAGATGCAAGCCCCCTGTGCGTTTCCATGGATCTTGCGACAAGATTCAGCGGTTTTCTACTCTCCCTTATTAGATTCGGAAGATTATTCTCCGAAGAGTTGGTACTTTCTTCGTGGTCTCGACGAAGTTCTAGCAGAAAACGGCCGATTCTCGCAATTTCGACGAAGTCGGGGTCGTGCTCCGAGTATCTAGCCAGCTACATGTCTTCCGGCAGAACCGAGTGAGGAGGCGATCAGCGATTTGGTCAGGCAATCGGTTAGCCGGCAGTCAGCCAGTCAGTCAGTCAATCAGCGAGAGCTCCATGACATCGATGACATTTCTTGAGCGGTCTCTTCAGCGCTTTTCACTTGGGCGCGTCTGTTTTTTCTCTTCTCTCACCGTTGGCGACTGCGGCAAAGCATCGACGGAGGAACCGCACTTGGATTGACGCCAATCAAAATGTCGAGTGAGGCAATCAGCGCGGAGTCATCGCGACCAATCGTAGAAGCGCACAAACTCGGATGTAACCACAATTCAAAATCCATCTCGACTGCAATGGGAAAACGCACTTGCCCTTATGATGGGTGCTCGCGCCGTCCCATCCTTGAACTTCACCGCTGGAGCGCTTCGTTCGTTTTGAGCTCGCGGAGCTCCGTCAGATGGATTCCGGGCGGAAAAAAGAAGTCCGCGGTCCGCCGAGAATACATTCGACGGAAAAACTCCAAAAAGAAATTCAAACAGTTTTCTGGCTTCCGGGAGAACAGCAGCGGCGTTGCGTTGCAGAAAAGAAACCGATACAATCATCGAATTGTGGCGCTCTGCAATTGGTATCCTGTGCGGTAGACAACGGCAAGACATTTTTAATAAACCGGCAAGCCCACAATTGGGTCAGCGTGGAACCGGCCCTGGATAAAAATGAACTCCCTGTAATTTCTGGTATTCTCTCACTCAGCCAATGGACGAGCCAGCAGCCGGCAGCAGCAGTCAGCTGACAGGGTGTGGAATTCCGGCCGGAGAAGAATTGCGATCTATAGTCAACGGTACAGAAAGAAGGAAAGACAGAAAGAGGGGAGAGGACGAGAGCACGATGACGAGTTCAGGCTGCGGAGACTTCCCATGGTTGAATAACCCATCGATGAGTTGAATCCAAATCAGCGGAGTAGATATGGAAGATGGTGCCGTGTTCATGCTGGTTTTCGTTCCAACTTTGTGCGGGCTCCGAATGCATGGGGAAAATAATGCTAGAGGCAGTCTGATGCGTCGAAACCGCGCAACGCTTTCCACTCGAGGATTGAGAAGCCAGAGTAGGATGATTCCCAGATTTTTATCCCTTGCGGTATTCGTGATGTGGCGAGCCATGCGAAAACCCGAGTCGGCGACGACGCCGGCTCCTTCAGAAGTCGCAATCAACTGGACAAAACTGACGATTTAGGAGATGAGGTGTTTGGCTACCATGAGAGATCATGAGTCCCTTGGGCAGCAGACATCAGTAGTTCGCCTGTCGGTTGGTGGAGACAAAGTTCAGAGAGGAACGAGCCAGCGTGCTTGGTATTTCGGCTACTTTGAAAAGCCAACAAATCCCCGTCAACCATATTTGCCTCCCACACGCAGAAATGAGACGCTTTCGGACCGATGGCTCCCAGCCATCTTCAACTTGGGCTCATTCCGGAGGTGGATGTGTATTCTCAATGATTCGATTCGTTTCTCTTGTTTGCATTCTTGCAGTTTTTCGGCTGAGAAGAAGCTGTGTGGACGGAATTAGCCGCAACGAATATTCAGAGCCAGTTCCACGTTGGTCAGGTGATCGAAGATTTCACAGCCGGTTTCACCGTTCGACACAAAGCCTGCTCTTTGTTAGCCGCATATGAAAAGAGCGACGAATAGCACTTTCCGTGGACTTCGGTCAAGATTGGGAGGAATATTTCAAAGTCAAGAAAGGGGTTTCCTTGAAACGCGGAATCGAGAGTTCGAAGTCTAGGAGTCAAGCGAATAACTTCTGAGAAGCTGTTCATCGGGCGTTCTTTACCATTTTGTATAGTTGTCTTCTGACAGGGCTGGCGTGCTCGCTGGTCTGTTCTGTGTGGTGTGCGTAGTTTTTTCTCCCACGACAACAAGATGGCCTCATCGCTGTTTCTCCTTGTCGAAAGCAGCGGGGCTAATGACCTCAGCAACACGTCAAGAATATTCTTTACTGTTGCCTGACGCCACAACGCGCGGTCGCTGTCCGCGGCGTGTGCACTTGCTCGGAGCTCATTTTCTCAAAATCTGTCATCCGATCCGAGGGCAACAACGAACAGACGCTCCAGGCGAGCCCACAGCACATTTCAACCTCAACCTCTTCTTAAACCTCGAGTGGGCATCTTCCATATTACCGATTATCGGCTACGGTGGTATCTCTGAAGATGGAGAGCCACAACGAGATTCCTGGCACCAAGCGAAGTAGAAACTGACTGAGGGAGTTCACGGATTTTGAATGAGCTCCCGCGGTCTACCGAAGTCGGGATTCAGCCAGACGCTCGATCAACGCCGAGATCATTTCTTCATCTTGGTCGACGTATGAATAATTATTCGTTATAATTATTATATTGAAACCGAAAGAAGCGTATTCATCCTTCCGGGACCGGTCTCGGAATATGTTTGTCTTCGCAGATAGCGGAGGGAGGAAGAAAGACTGATCCAGAAACCCCCACATCAGAGCTCACCAAAAATCTTTTATTGGCAACGAGGAAGCTCTCTGCGAGCTAAGCTGACTCCCGGGAGGTTATACTCTGGATAGCTGTGCGAAACAACAGCGCCGTTCTCCAAGGTACGTGTCACGACGATCCAACCTCAACACGGTCTAGGGCTCGCTGACCTGAAAGACGAGGAGGCTGAGGCTTTGATCATCCATTCTCTCATAAAACCCGAGAAAATCCCATCGAAGTCCCCGTGTATAAACCACACGGAAATCGTCGTATTCGAACCCGAATAGACACAGGTGTTTCGAACAAAATCATTGAGAGCACCCATGGCGACATCTCCCAGAACTCACACTCATCCGCGAGGACGTTTCTCCAGACCTTGAAGGAATGATTCAAACCGCCCAGGCAGTGGATTTTGAATCGACTCCCAAGAGACCCTCGCTTCGGATCGCATACTCCGTAGAACGCTCGTCGTATCCTTGAGTGTACCAAAGCCATCGCGCACATCGCACAGGGCTCACGCAGCATGTATACATCGTAACCTGCATCAAACATGTCTGAGTTTATGTGGTTTGAGCATGGAACACACAAGGCTTGGATAGAGTTGCGGGGGAATGAAGAACGGGATAAAGCAACTGTGATCGAGGGTATGTATCACAATGTCATTCCAGAGGCTCCTTCAGTCAAAACAGAACGATGTCTCACCCGTGCAAATATAAGGACTTGTTGCATCAGGAGGGACCTGATCAACTTCGTTCACTTGCTGGATTGGGAGTCCCGTTTCCCAAGCTCCTCCACCCTGCAGTCGCGCGACCAGATCCAATGCTACCATAGTTGCATGGAGCACGGGATGATCTTCCGAACAGGACTTCCCGACCGCAATTATGCGGTCCGATGCAGAATTGACAACAAGAGTTACGTTTGCGCCCACCTGAAATCAGTATTCGCCTTTCAGCTATGGGAATCGATCACCGTAGCAGCCATGCAATGCAGACCAAAACTCCGAACGTAGGCGAGTATCCACGGAATCCAGTGTTCGCTAACGGGGTTTCATTCGGATAAGTTCTCGCAACAAGTCAACGCAAGGAAACTTGTAATAGAACTCGTGGATCGCTGACACTCCGCGGGAAATTAGAATTCCTCACAAACGACTCCCGCACGAAGAATTACAAGCAACGCGGTCTTTCACTACGCTAACTCAATTCCACTCAAGTGTAGAAATGCTTTCAACTGCTTCAGGAAAGACTTCATCGAATGGACGGTCGATTGTTGAACCGAATTGAACCGCTGATGAATGGCGGGACAGGCAGAAAGAGTGAATTGGCAACGTGACGATAACGATGACGACGGTGATGACAACAATGAGCGTACTTGACCAGCTTCGATGGATCTTTCGATCGCCGTGCGCATGAAGGCTTCCATTTTGTTGAGTTCGATGGCGTTGAAGAACGTTCCATGCAAAGTCCGTTCGATTTCTTTATTTTCGTGAAATTGACTGGGCCACAGCTTTGAACTCTCTTCGTATTGAGATCGGGTCAGAGGAGCGTTGAGGGACACCTGGAACGCATCGCAGGAGCTTAGTTGCGTCAAAATCTCGCATAAGAAACTCCTCTAGTGCATTATTTTTCCCTATCAGTTTCGGAAATTCGTGCCTGCCTGTAAGTAACAGCTTGTAGAAGGATTCGGCTCAAGGTCACCACCGTGCGTACGTACCTGCTGTTTCCTAATCTTACTACTGTCGATTCCTTCAGCGGCAGATGCTGCAGAGAGATCGTCCTCATCGGTGCACAGAATGATTTCCAACTCTGCGCCGTTGCTCCGAACTCGCTTCAAATGATGCAGATCCTGGGGGGAGGGGGGAAGAATGGAAATGAGCGGCGATCGTCGATTCCAATTCGAAGTAGTGGGATGAAGTCGCGGAATGTGAGGTTTCAAGGCAACAGACCAGTACATATCGCATACATTCAAGGGAAACTCCTTTGAGAGTAGTGTGACCAGGCGCGATGTAGCTCTCTTATCCGAGATCGAGGAAACGAATACGGTCGTCAGTTCGATTTTCGGATCATAACAATCCGCGAGAATTGCTACGGGCTCTAAACGGGAACGTTTCCCACCCGGAGGCGATTCCGACAACATCAGTGTTTCTTGAAGCTCTTCTCGCTAGCTCAGGCGCGGTATCAGGAGTGCGTCAAGAGTCGAGCCCAGGGACTTCCTCTCGATTTCAAGTTCATATCGAGCTGCGAACAACACTCCCGTGCCGTCGTTGACAACGTATGACAAAATAAACTTCTGAACCACGTCCGGCAGGGCACGATTTCACAAGATTTTCGTCACCAAGAAGATTCCCAGTGTACATATCAGCTGGCGCCACGGCCGCTCTCCAATCTCGCCGAGCAGACGACACGAAGAGAGAGGGCGAGCAGCGGGGCCTCTCCATTTTTCTCCACACAGCGTCAACGTTCGCTCCGTTCTCCGTGGGGGAGGGACGGCAAATTTCAAGAGTCAACGCTTGCCGATGACAACAATTTCGATCGCTCAAGAACTTTTCAGCATTATGATACAATGACTACGACAACATTCACCAGAGTGTTCATGATTCCTCTTTGAGTAGGCTCCGCGGCAGTTCGTTTGAGAAGTTCGGCAGATGAAGTTTGAGAGAAAGACATAAGGTCGTGTTTGCCGCTACAAGGCCTCAAGCGTCCAGCCGATCCATGCCGGCGGAAGTTTCCGTGCTCGGAAGTCCCGTGCAGTGGTTCTTCTTCGAATCATGATAGAATGACTATGGTGGAATATTGCGGAGGACAGCTCCCTCGACGCCCTTGAATTGATAACATCAACATGGTCGCCATGGTTGGTGGAAATCGGACACATATTTTGAGTTTAATCCATCGAGTTCGGAGAAGCTGTACCGAGCAGGGACCCGATTGCGAAATGTTACTCGTCCTCAGGCATCACCACGAGACGGCGCCACAGAGCGCCACGAGTCGGGGGAGAGGGTTTCAACTATGGAACTCTCCCTCAAACTCAGCTGCTCGTGTTGTCAAGACGCTAAATTGGCACATAGAAATGGTATGATGTGAAACAGCTTCAAATTTTGCTACACTTTAGCACGACAGTTCATGGCAAATTATGAGTGGGACTCAACTCCCTGAGCATGTTCGTCCACGCTCACTGCTGAAGAAGCATTCGTGAGCGCTGAGAGAGGGTGTCGGAGCAGAATGCGTTCATGAAGCGATATAGCTCGGCAAACCTAGCGCAAAACTAGGAGCTGCTTCGGAGTGCATGGACCGTCAGAGCGTTCTCTGCTGATGCCGATCATCCTTCGCGTCACAATAACGGGCTCGCTCGACCATGACCAGGAAGACAGCCTGACCCAGCTGCGCACCGAGTGCCAGTTCCGTTAAACACTGCTCTCCACGACGCCAGTGAGTACCTCTCGGCCAAACTTTGGCAACAACAGACTGAAAGTCAGAGTTTAAATTTTTTGAGCCCTCCGCATTTGTTGCCCTCGTATGCGATAACATCTAAGCTCATCGGCTCGAGTTAAGTTTGGACGGCAAAGTTTTGGGATCGTCACGTTTCGACATCCAGCGCTCATGTCAGTCCGAACAGTTACGGATTCGTGTTCGAATCCGGCATTCTAGCGAATAAGAGTCGGAGAAGTTGCTCCATGAAGAAAACGGAGTTGGCTCACAGGATTCAAGAGAGCGAGATTCGTTATGCGGCGATTCGATGACACAACACTCAGAACTCCGGGAAAAGTGACAGCAGTGAACGCTTCCTTAATGGCGACCGCGAGTTTTTCTCCGGTATGGGGTCCATCTGGAGAACGGACCCCGTGGGTTGAGCAGTGCCTCTGACATTCATAGCGTGTCGACTGCGGATCAGAAGTTCGGAGCCGATTCGTTCACTAAGGTCTCGAATTCTTGAAACCTTGTCCGTTCAGTTCGTTCAAGCTGCTCGTTTGATGACGGCTAGGTGTGTGTATTACGAAAATGTTACTCGAGGCGCAACAAGTGGCAGCCAACATGGCGCTGTTCCCATGCGAAGCCCGTTGCGCCCTCGTTCCCAATGCAGATCACGTTCTACGTTCAGCGTCAAATGGGAGCAAACCTTGGGATTGGCTATCAGGAGCCAAATTCAGACCCTATTCCCCAACGACTCTTACCTTCATGATATCACACTCTAGTATAAGCCTGGCTAATTTAGTACTCCAAATTCCGTCACAGTGTGGGTGAAGATCCACGACTCGGGTATTGTTCGGGAGACCTCAATCATATTGGACGCAAAGCGAGTTCTAATCACCGCCTCCGCATGACTAGCCCCCACAAGGCGTTTGTGAGATGTTTGACGATTTTCGAACGCTTCTGTGAGCAGGACCTAAAGAAAGGTGGCATACCCGGGGATTCTTCCTTAGCGTCGAGACGCTCAATCTTCGTTTTCCGTGTAACTTTCATTCCTCCTTTAGAGCCCGGGAGAACGATGGATGACGAGCCAGAATCTCGAGGGTTGTACCGAGGTCGGCTCTCCTACGATCACATCTTCCGCCTGGAACCTGTGGTGCCAGTGGAGTGGTATTCGCGCGCTCAGCTGGAGTACCTCGCCGAGAAAATAAGGAACTCTCAGAGTCAGTATAAGCAACCAGTCTTTTCCTTGGCTCTTAGCAATCCGAAATCTTAGCTATCTTAGCTTCGCACGCGACGTGTGACCAAGAGAATTGAATTTGACCTGCTTGTGTATTGAAGAAGAGGAAGGCGCCATGCATGTGATACAGCAGGAATAACTGATGAACTCATCCATGATGCTCTTCCAGGTATTCAGAGCTTGCTCCTGCCGATTCCAAAACTAGCCATGGTCAGTATATGTAGATTTCCGAGAGCTCAGATAGTATGCAAGAAAACCGTGCGATCAGTGATACGTGAGCAGACATATCGGAATTGTGATCGTTACGATTACCTCTAGTTTCAGAATGTCTCGAGGTCGTCGTCGACATCAGTGGAGGTCCAAGATACGAATCGAAATGAGACAACTCCGCCGCTGAGATCCGAGCCAGAGACGCAAACGGACAACTTCGTGTACGAAGGTGCGTTGAGAACCGCTAGACGACCATCCATGGCGTTCTCCGATTGTTAATACTTTCGATAGAGTACCAGACCTCGTTCCGGATGAATCCGGAGCAAGCGTGACCGAGGGTGCTCTTGTCATTTCGAGGGATTTTGAGTGAATCTAGATCGTCCGAATTTAACGTATCGTATTTTCTCCTTCTCTCCTGCAGATCTGAGCTGCCCGCTACAAATCGTGAGTTTTGCGGTACATCATATCGAATATCTGTCTTGAATACATGTACGCCCTCGGAGAATAACCTCAACTCGTTCCCTCATTAAAGGTGTCGTCTCCCTTGACCTCCAACAGCGAAGCGGATTATAGAGCAGGTGAAGAAAGTGAGTATCTCCCGGCGACGAGTCACAAATGCATAGCCCTTGTATCTGCTGCGGGGAATCGTCAATCAGCCTTCTACAATGGACCGTTTTGCAGTGGAGGACGTGGCTTTTTGTATCGAGAACATTGTCAGCATTGTGACTGCCAAAGAAGACAATCGGTCTCAAGAATGTGCTCCCGCGCCTTTTGTCAAAATCTTGGGAAATGCCCGGGACTCACATCCCGATGTTGAAGCATCAGCAAAATCATATGGAAATGATTCCGACGGAACGTCCAAAGCTGGGGAACAAAGCGGAGACAACGCTGTCTGCTTGCCGGATCGCTCACCTGAAAAAGACCAAGTGAGAATCTTTGCTTTCCTCTTGAGGCTATCTGTCCGAGATTTCCTCGAACGAGAAAATTTTCGGGGATGTTGTTTGACTAGTCCTTTGTCCATCAGCAGCAACAAGCTTTCCCGAGCTCAAGCGATAGAACGGAGGAAACTGCAACGCACAAACCAAACCCTGTCGACTACGAGGAAACAGAAGAGTCTTGTGAAGAGTGAGTTGTGGCGCCACTGATCTCTACCTTGGGTTGCGTGCCTAGCCGGGGAGCCTACCACACAGTGATCTCAACGAAGTCCGGTTCTTTCCGATTGCAGACTCGCTCGAGAGCCGAAACCGCAGAGATTCCTGCGCGAGAAGAAGCCTCTCGTCCAAGGGGCCCCAGCCATGGATACAGTCATCCGACTTCATGAGCCGGATGCGCTTGCAGATCATCCGACGAAACTGCAACCAATGATTCGACGGATATCTGAGCGACTAGTGGTCATTGTTCCAGCTGGAAACAAAACTCTTCTGCGGTGAGCTTTTTATTTTCCCCCGAAAAAAATAGGCACTCTGTCCAAACATCTGCTTGAGCGACTGCTGCTCGGAGTTTGGAACTGTTGACATGAATGAGACATTGATGAATTAATCCACAGCGACTTCCACCATCCATCAACTCTCGACGAAAATTTCAAATTGGAAAAACTACAATCGGCGCAAATCGAGGAAATCATCTCAAAAATTAATGTTGAATCTCGACAACGATCGCCTCATGAAGTTGCAGAGGATGAGCCTCGGGTTGACTCCCCGATCGATCAGGCAGGAGAGCCTGTAGCAACCGAGGTGAGATGCCTAGAAGACTGAAGCCTTGAACTCAATGTTTTGAAACTGCATCCGTGGATGCCGTCCAACTGTCCAACTAAGAAACCAACCCAATTTTATTTTCGCAGGAGCCAATCGATGAGGACGAGGATGTGATGCAATGGAAGAGAGAGCTTTTCGATCTACTCTACGACGAGATCTATGAAGACATCCCCCTGAGTGAAATGATGGAGGGCGCATACGCGACGCTTCTTTTGGAGGAAAGCGCGGAAGTCAAGCTGCTCAACAAGAAAAAGCATTTAATCGAGCTTCAAAAAGGCTTGACCCTCGAGCTAGCCAAGGTAACTTTCCTGGGAATCCTGAATTTTCTAGCGTCCGCAGCCTACTCATCGAGCGATTCCTCCAGTCGGGAAATTTCGACGAACCACCTCGTTCTTACCAATTGAAACATAGTTGCAGAAATCCCATGCTTCAAGCCAGCGACGGGTGAAGCGGGCTAGAAACCTCGAACACTCTCTCGCAAAGAAACGGAAGCTCGTCGAAACGCGAGGAGCACAACCTGTCATGCAAACCCGGGTCCTTGCCGCGGCACCCAAATATGTGAAGACAATAGACGAGTCAGTGAACATGCACAACATGGCGTTGGCACCTGGAACTCTTCTAAGAGTTGTCCAGGGTAAACTTGACGGCAATCCGGCGCATGCACCGAGATTCACGGTGGTTCCGCAGGCAACGAGAGCTGGACCGAGTCACTTGGATCCCCAAGCTGCCAGCCCGCTGCGGAAGACTGTAAATGTTTCGTTCTCACCCACAATAGCTAGGAATCCTAATCAAGACCATCTTCGGAGTCAAGCATCTGACGTGCATGGGCTGCGGCAAAATGTTGCTTCAGCGCCGGCAGATCTAGCTCCGACCGTAATCTCCGTCGCCTCGAACCCCAATCTTCCGCCGCATCTCTTCGCGAATCATCCGCGTTTCTATAAGATCGATCCGCGGGTAGTGAGCCCCAACACTCGAATGCCTCCGGTGAGCAGTGCCGCCTCGGTGCACATAGGTTTCCCGCATGGAATGGTTCGTCCGGGTCGTGTTGGGAACGTTATCGATCCCTCGCTTGCAAATGGCCACTCTCAGCCACAACAACTGATACAAGTTCCATCTTACGCGTTCCCCGTGAGCAAACCGAGTGTGATTACGAGACCAGCAAGTTCACGAGTCGTGATGGTGACGCCTGCACAGTTTTCAGCGGTAAGTATCGAGGAACGACAGATTCCCCCACGCAGACTGCGTTATTAGCATGAATCGAAAAGTTGGGGGATCTCTCCTCAAAATCGAAAATTCTTAGTTGCAGTCACAAGTTCATCAGAGAAGACCGATCCGGATACAGCAGGCGAGCATGGTGGGTGAGGGTCAGTATGGCCCCACGACGGTTGTTCATCATCTCCAAAGATACCCTGAAGAGTTAGCTACAATACCACACGGAGCTGCGCCTCATTTGAAGCCTCATGCGGTCGCTCCCCCCACGTTCACGGAACACCGAGTACCGAACCTCCACTCCAACGATCAAACGGTGATTGTCAACCCTAGTCTCAACTTCCAAGTTGTACGACCGCAATCACCGATGGCGGCTCGCTTCTACACTGTGAAACAAGCTTACGTTACGAGGCCGTCCGGGCCCCTGAACTGAATTCGCGGAGCATCCCAGAACCCTCCGGATCGGCTTGCATGGGGTTGGATTGGAAACAATACCGAGGCCCGGGAGGAGCAATTTATCCCAAAAGTCGGAGCCCGATTTGTGTTTGTGAACTGATCTTGTCATGAGGAGTTCCTCAGCTGCCGATGAAGCTCGAGGTTCATACGTGCTGCAATAAGTGTCGTTGATGGTGGCATTTGAATCCCAAAAATCAGATTCGTATTTTTGCTCTGAGCTGGCGAGTCGAGCTCGGTTCGCTGTGTGTGTTTGTAAGTTATGTACAATAAGCCATGTGTATAGAATAAATGCGTGAAGCGGTTTCCGTTTACCTTAAGATCTGCAAGAACTCTTCAGTTTCCCAAGGCCCACCTTCCGTTGTGGTTTTCCTTCTCGTAAGATTCAGAGGTGCGTGTAGAACTTGTACATGGTTGTAGGTCGCCATGTGAGTTTGCCGTTTTGTTCGTGGCAAAGAAGCTATTCTGACTCACAATCGGAGAAGAGGCTCTCTTCCTCCAGAAGCTACCTGCTGGCTTTGTGTTGGGCCAACTCCAGTCGACATCCCCTGACGGTCATTTGGGCGGGATTTTCACGCGGAGAAGGTCAGGACTGATTTTCAGGTTCATATAAGACAGCAGCGGGATAGAACCGTCAAGGTTGACGCCCCCCTCGGTAATCGCTCCAGCGGAAGTTCTTGGATTGGAGATCTAGTGGTCGATTACTCGTGGGATTGAAGCAAGCCCGCCGAAACTGCCAGGAATGTTGAAACTGAGAATTTCGCTGATTATTTGGACTTGTTGAGCAGATCATCAGGGAAGTAACCGGCTGTGAGTGAATTAATGCCAGCCGGGATTCCAAGATTCCAGGTCCGAATGGATGATCAGTGGACGCCGAGAATCCGACCGTCATTAAGAATTCTGGAATTCGGGAGTTTCCAAACGAGAACGAATCTCGAATACGCAATCCTGGATCGGCTAGTCTTGCCCGACCCTGCCTAAAGGTACTCTGACCGTTATACTCTCGATCTTTTTTGAGGTCGAAATTCGCTCTCTGTTTTTGATTTCATCGATAGACGTACAGAGGGGTTCGGAACCTCCTGTTTCCTTGATTGGCTTGAGATTTGAGATCCGCCAAAAAACCGAAATCGTTGCGTTCCGTGCGACCACGATGTCATCTCGGCAGTGGAAGCTTTTTGGCCCTTATTTTTCTTTCGTGGAGCCCACAGGCGCCCACGGTTTGCCCGCCCGAAGATGCTCCGCCCGCTTCGAACATCCAGTGAGCCCTTTCGTACAACATTACATATCAGAGATCAACGTTCGGCGACGTCCTAACGAAAATCCCGAATGGAGCGTTAATGTCGGCGCGTCACGGAAGCATTCTTTACAGTCAGATTGATAGCTCCGACGTAACGTTCAATATTCAATGCTCTCTTATGATTTCTGCTGAACTTCAGCGGCTTCACGTTTGGGGAGGCTCCTCGAAAGATTACAGGCGGTGACTGCAGTGTCCCCAGGCCGTTGATAAGTGACAGGCCGAATCCTGAGTTCAACCATTCGAGAGGCGGAGACGAAATATTCACGAAAGAGCACGCTTCTGTCAGGTGAGCTAGCGCGTGACACCGTATGACGGAGACAACCGAAATCTGTGAAAGGAGCGGGGAGGGGTACGCCGATCGTCACCATCGTCGCGCGCCGATTCGTGTAGGTTCACTCGTCCTTTGTCGGTTCGGAGCGCCCCCTACAAACATCTGGTACTTGTTAAAAAAGCCTCGAGCACGAAGTGGGAGACCGCTGTTTGAATTGGCCCTGTTCTGCAGAGTGTGACTCCGGAGTTTCCAAACAATGTGCTTCTGAATCACAGCCCAACCTACCATGAAACATCTGACAATGGCGGATCAGAGTGTCGAAGAACGAGTCTTCAAAACTCGCGCAGGTAAGCAACTCGGAATTCAATCAACGTTCCACCGAGGGACTTCACGGAGGTTCCTTTGATGTTTCGGTGTTGAGTCACCCTCCTCTGATTCAGACGCAGGTTTCGTCAAGTTCAAACTCGCTTCTAGAGCAATTCCAATAAGTTGAAGGGAGCGTTTCCTCGAACAGCTGATTCCCAGATGTTACTTCCGGCCATCGAGATGCTCTTTGCGCAATTGATTTCGGAGAGGCCAGCGCGACAATGAATTTGAGGATGGTTCCGAGTTATTCACGATTTTCACTCAATGATATGGATGTCAGAGTCTACGTTCATTCTGCTTCTTCTCTATTGGTCGCGGCGAAACTTGCACTCCGGGCCCCTCCGGGGTGAATCGGGATTCTGGGACGTGAACCGGTCGATGTCATACTATAGGCTTCGTAGTTTCTGAGTTTTTGTGGGAAAACTGAGCCCAAAACATTGCACCTGGTTTTCTGTGCTCCGCGCGAATATGAAAGGCTTGTTTGTCTCTTGAAAATTTAAGGGAGAACCCATGGTTGTTGAACCTTTCGGAGGTTTGGATGATCACACGATTCCGCCTCCTGGAGAAAGCTTGAATATCTCTTGTGAGCTACCCGTCGTAGCGCTGATAATCCCAATCCATCTATCGGAAATCAGTGAGCGTTGGAAGGAGGCGTCCTTCTGTGGCGGATTTTGCTGGATTGCTGTCTCTACTCGTCGTTGCTCACAAAGGTCCTGAGAACGCCGAATCTGGCCTTCCAAAACGCTTTATATTTGTGCCGCGGAATCGTGGAGGCCAGATGAGCTGACATACAAAAGGTTAAGAGCAACAAAGAGTTCGACAAGTTCCTTGAACTCTGGTCGATTTTTAAGCTTTCGTCCCGAAAGCTCAAATGATCCTGATTCGAAAAAAATCGAGTTTCGATGATTTATACCCAAAGCGGTTTCTACTGAGCGTGATGTAGGGAAGGACGAATGCTCTAGCCACGTGCTTGTCTTACAATTAGTCCCGTCTTGCGAATCCAGACGGAGGAAACGGAGAGATTGTTTCGGCGGCGGGATGAGTGGATTTTCGCAAATCCAAAGGGCGGAATATTTAATCGTTCAGCTCGTCTTGCCCCCTCTGCCTGGACGCTCCGACTTATGAAGGTCTCCAGAGAAAAGTTTCTCAATGAGTGGGAGTTTCGCCTTGTGAACTAGACTTAGCAATTAGCCACAATCCTTGGAAACCACGAACTCGCTCTACATAATAACCATAGAAAGAATGAGTTTGTTAGTGAATTTTGCGGCTGGCCGCGAAAAAGAAAACGCGGTCGATATTGGAGGTCGATATTTTTTTGATTCCGAATCATTCGCGGTTGGAAATTGCCCCAAGTCTGGGTCAACTGGGCGGATGGCGGGAGGAATTCCGGCAATCCAGAATCCGACTGAGTGTAACCCTTGCGGTCGAGGAAGAAATCAGGTGCAGAGCTCATTCCCCTCATGGTCGACAGCGAAGGTTGAAGCTTTTGAGATCGACGCTCGGGAGGAGAACAATATTAATTTTGTACCAATTTAGCACTACTGATTTGTGTCGAATACCGTATTACTTTCGCAGGATTCATTCGGCATCGTTATGTGGTCTGCATGTTGGTATTCACGGGACTGGCGCTCGTATACGCCATGCGTGTCAACCTCGGAGTCGCCATAATTTCCATGGCCCGTTCACCCGACGACGAAAACAAAACGACCGTTCATGGAGTTTGTAATAGTGAGATCAAGCCGAAGAATGATACCCCGGTGAGTTTCTTCCCATTTCTGACGGATTCAGAATGCTCTGAACAGATACGCGTCCGTCATTCTCATGGTTCTTCTTATAAGACGAAACTATGTGCTTGACACGAGGTTATTTTCAATGGTTTTAGGTCGGCAAACCAGACTTCGAATGGGACTCCAAACAGCGAGACTTCCTCCTGGGAGCATTCTTCTACGGTTACATTTCGACTCAAATACCGGGAGGCATCATGGCGGCGAAGCTTTCTATCAAATGGGTTTTCGGTTACGGGATTTTCCTGACATCTATACTCACCTTGCTTACTTACAACGTCGCTCACTGGAGCTACACCGGCTTCGTCGTGCTCCGAATCCTTGAGGGCATCACAGAGGTTAGTGACTCTCTAAGACGCTACTGAAAGTTTCGCATCATCCGATATCTAGTAGAGAGTTCTTCCTCTCTAAATCTGATGGAGATAGAAAGCATCCGGGAAAACTGAAGACTGACGTAATATTTGTTCGATTGACAGGGCGTCACTTTCCCTTCGCTCTACTGCCTCATTGCACGATGGGCTCCAGAGAGTGAACGTACAACAATGACGACCCTATGCGTTATTGGGACCAATATAGGCACGGTCATCACGATGCCGATTACCGCGGCTTTGGCCAGCTCTTCGTTGGGATGGCCCTCCAGCTTCTTTCTGCCAGGTAATCTATTCTTCATCGCTGTTTGTAGTTCTGGAACTGAACAGATCCAGGAATTCGGACAGTCGTGTCCAAAATTCCAAAGCCGTGGCATTTTGAGGCACAACTCCAATGAGGTTTCCCGAATTCAGGTGCTGTCGGGGTAGTATGGTCGCTCTTGTGGTACATCTGCGCCACTTCTCAGCCGGAGAATCATCGTTGGATCTCAGACGAGGAGCGAGAATACATTATAAAGAATCGCGGGACAAGTCATTCACGAAGCCGAAAAGTAATGCCATCAGCCATCGTAATACAACAAAGAGCACGATGATGACATCAATCCGTTCCGCTCAGATTGTGTCATGTGAACAGGTTTCACTGATTCTGATTTACCGATTCTGCAGATTCCGTGGGCTAGCATCCTAACTTCTCGCGCCGTTTGGGTATTCTCGCTCGCGAGAATGATCGGCAACGTCACCTTCTACATGTTCTTGACAGAAATGCCGTCATTCGTCAACGAAGTTTTCAACATCCCTGCCATCGACAATGGAGTCTTGAACGGCTTCTTCTACGTCCTGTTCGCGTGCTCGAGTTTCGGCAGTGGAATGTTGTCAGATTATCTAATTCAGAAAAATTTCATGTCGAGATCGAACGTGCGGAAAGTTTTCGAATGCACCTCGTTCGTCGCTTCGGGCGCAATGCTGCTGATCGTGACACAACTCAAGTGAGTCGTAAACTGATACTTTTGGGTGGTGGTTGTTTTCGAAGTGCGCTTCTCATTGTCAGTTAATTAACGACCCGATCCAGGTGCTCATATACGGCGGTGGCAGTCGTTCTCTGCTTCGCCTGTGTATTCCTAGCGATGACCGGCGGAGGCGACTCCGGCTTGGCGCTGGATTTGGCCCCTGAGCTCGCTGGTTCTGTGATGGGCTTCGGAAACATGATCGGCAACGTTGGTGCAGTCATTGCGACGCAACTGGTGTCTATCAACCGCAATCCAGATGTGAGTGACAAATGCTGATCGTGAGACGAGCGATTGTTGATTTGTGACTGATGATCTGGGTCATCTGAATTTGAGTAATTTCGAGCTTTTCTTTGCAGAATGTTCTGGCCGGATGGAATGTGGCTTTCACCATAACAGCTTTCATTAGTTTTGTTGGAGCCGCCTTCTTCGCGCTCCTTGGAACGGCTGAGGAGCAACCGTGGGCTAAGGAAGAGAGCGATGAAGTAAACTTCGTCGACGAGGCTGCCGATGAAGAAATATCAGACATGACCATACCGAAACGGTATTCGATACAGTATGCCTCCATACAGTGATCTACAAATTTCATATCCAGGTTCGATTGGAGGAATGTTTAATCTGGTATCGCATATGTTTCTCGGGCAAGCCGCAGAGGAGTGCGAAAAGTGATAATCCAGGATCTTGTGGAGATTCTGATGTTTGTGTTACCACGACTTTCCCATTAGTTTGAGTTACGTAGCTTTATATTCGTTAATGGCTGCACATTCGACCCGGTGGGGTTTCACTCGGACTTTGGGATTGGGAACAGGGACATCAAACTCGCACGGAGGAGTGTATACGTACATTTTCACCCACTGGAGCAGCATTAGATAGACCTCGGTGATCGATCTAGTCACGGCCTAACTTGAGGCGATCCTAGTGCGTGTCGCTCAGGGCAACTCAATCAATACCTTACAGTAAATTCTAGATTTTGATAGTTATCCAATCATTCATCCATTCATCCATGGGCATGGCGTGTACCTGTCACGCCTTGGTCGATCATAATCGAGAGAGGTTATTTTAACTTATTCTTGCAAACCGAGAACATTTCCCCGGATATTGGTTCTCTGTCCCTCGTATATAATCCGGCTATGTCCGGGGGAAGCGCGCAATCAGGTTTAGTTGACAAACTCCGGTGTAGCAATCAAGGATGCGAACTACAATCTCTGAGGATTTCCTGAATTTAATCAACGAAGCGGATGGGGAATCGGGAATGCTCTCTGTATTGTGAGGGCTCCTGAGTTAGGGTTCTACTGTGCCCGGCGATCGCACGTCTGAGGCTAGGATACTATGTCATGAACAAAATGGAATTTCTGTGTTTGAGATGAAGCAAGTGATTTGTGACTTATTTATTTTACTGACTCGTCACAGCTCAGTATAAGAGACCTATTTAAACCTGTCGAAAACAAACCACTGCAAGAGAAATTAGTTTCATTGTTTCTACGGAGTTTCGGTTGTGCAATATCCTCCGCTGTTGTCTGAGATGGAATAAAAATTTGAGTTCAAAAATCCGTGTTCCTTACTGATCGATCAGAGGCTGGAGAAGAACGTTCCCCCGTTCCAGAACCTCAAACTTCATATGAAGTCTCTGTTCGATTCGACATAGCGGATCCGAGCGAGCCGCATGTGGCATAGAGAGAACGGACGTTTTTACACTCCCAAATTTATTCAAACTTCCTCAGCAGAACAAATTCAGGCCTTGAGAGCGTATTTCCTCTTAGGGTAGGTCGACTCCCTCCTGCGCTCCTTCCGGGACTTGATCGACTTTTCGTAAGGGGTGAGAGCACGACGTTGGGCACGAGTCCTCTTGAGACGGAGGTCCAAAGGCACGCGCTTCTTGTTGCGGTAGAACTTGACCAAGTTCTCACGTTGTACCTGGACGAAAGCACAACGTGGAAATTCAAGATATGGTAATTTTCAAGGTTCCAGCTATGATGGGTACAAAATGCCCTAAAGACCCGCTACGATCAGTGGGGAAATTGCCTGCCAAACTCATCACAGCAGAGTAATCCTCACCTCTGTCATGATGGTCAACAAACGCGAAATGTTCTTGCGAGTGACACGGATCTTCGCAACCTTCGATGCGTTGGCACCGGTAACCTGCAAGGAAAGCGAAACCCATCAAGCCCGTATCCAACGCAAGTCCGCGAGGAATATTCCACAACTCAAAGTCGCTCCATGGGCTTGTTCAGGTTCACACAGACCTTGGCGTTGCGAAGGCTGGAGAGTTCCAGTTTGAGTTCATCCAGCTTTTTCTCGAGATCCTCCTTCTTCATACCACGCAGCTCGGCCGCTCGGAGCTTCGTCTGTAACAAAAAAATGACTTCAGACCACCTCGATCTCGATTGAGCCGAAATCACTCTCAGGAACCGTATTCCGGCATTTCCACCAGAGTCGATCGTCGAGAGGATCTAATGTGTCATTGATTCCAGGCAGAGATCCATAGAGGAGCCCAGCATTGTTTCAAGGACTTTGCTTTTTCCCCAGCAGGTTCACTCACTGAAAATGCATGATACCAGCGAGCCAAGTAAGGGGATTCTCTGTACACTGAAGCACAGCTACCAATTCTAGAAATGTTCGTTGTTCCGGGGTGGATTGAAGTGTTTGTCACTACGAAGCAGACACCTCACCTAACCGTGGGTTTTCTATTCTCCTACTCGACAACCCCTGCGAGCACTGAATCGCATCTTCAGAGGTGCTTTTTGAGGAGATTGGACACACAATGACGTCGCTTGCCTCATTCATACTCGATATCCGAGTTTCGCATTCGCAAGCTACTCAGCTTCGTCGCATGATTTGTGTTGTACCGGGGTGGATTGAAGTGTTGCTCATTGCGAAGCGAACCCTTCACCTAACCGTGGACTCTCTTTGCTCCTGCTCGACAACCCCAGCAAACAGTATAGTAGGTTTTCAGAGGTGCTTTTTGAGGAGGTAGTCACGAAGTCGCCACTTTCTCCCTTCCAGCATCGTCCGTCCCGGTACAAGACACACGTATTCGAAAGCGAATGTCGCCCGGGTCTTGGCCCGGGTGCTGCAACTTCCGTTGCCAGTTCAGTCCGATTCAACGTTTCTCTTGAAGCTCACTTCAAGACGGCGAACATTCGGTCCAAATCATCCACAATCATTGTTAAAAAACACGTGTATTCGACGACAGGATCGACCAAATATCGGCCCAAAGCCAGAGCCGTAACGCAGCCTCCAAAGGTCGGGAATCAGGTTCCAAGGCCGACTCACACTCTTCAGCCATCTCCTCATCACAGATTTGACTCATAGCGATACTCGAAATCATGGATTTCAGCGGATTTTCTGAAGAACTCACCATTTCGAGGCTTGCGGTGTTGACTGCCCAAGAAAAAAGGAAGAGGAATAATTTCGAAACCGAAACCAAACAGGTATGCTCGTCGTCGTAGCCCGCGAAGATTTGAATCCCGAATCGGATCAGCGTCTGCGAACCATCAGCTCAGACATTTATTCGGGGGTGTATGGCGGTGTATGGGTTCGAAATCGGGATAACTTCCGAATCCGGCTTCGTACCGTATGAAGTTTCGCAGGCTGATCACAAGGCACGCTTGCAGTGGGTCGGTCGACCGATTGTCCGGCACAGGACAGCGATATCGCTCAGAATCACGCCTGAAATCCATCGCATTCGGCCTGTTCAAGAATGAGGCGGTCTGATGCATGATGATGTTCCACTATTCCAGGGCACTTTGATGGTTTAGCGTTCTTCAAGTGTCGGGCTCACGGGCCGGAATTCGTTGGTTGTGAACATCACCGAGGTTCTCCACATCAGTAGAGCGTTTTCATATTCGGCGTGGACGGCGAACGAATTTCCACCTGTTACCATTTTCATATCTTCGAACAAGGATTGCCTAATGTAGCGCTTACTCGTATTTGCGATACGGCGGCTAGGGCAGCAATTACCCCGGAGTATTCTCTTCGCTGAATGGCGAAGAGTCGCGATGACAGCTGCTGTTATGGTTTGGAAATGGCGTCTCAACCGCCGTCAGCCGCCGAACGGCTGGAGAGTCTCATCTGGAGAGAAGACAGGATCCAGACGAGAAACAAATTCCAAAGACGTCGTGCAGATGCTTTTACCACCTCGATGGGAGCATCCGGATCACTTCCGCCTGTTCCCCGGGTTCAACACGGGTGGAATCGCTTGAATATAGTCCGGACGCTATGACGCTACTCCGATCTTTCTCACCGTCCCGTCAACTTGACAGACCAACATGACGACTCCGAATGGAATGGTCAGAATCAAGTCATTGTGGAAGCTCAAGCTGGACGGCCCTTGCTCGTTAGGGAAATCAGGAACACTTCCTGAGAGGCCTGCATTCGACCCTAACGTGTTTTAGGCGAATTCTTGAGTATCTGAATGACCGATGAATCGGTCTCCGCCATCGGTCACAATAGCTCGCGCGCAGGAAGCAAGGGTCGAGATTTGATGAGAATAATCTTCCATTGTATCTCATAATTTCCTCACGTCAGTGGCGATTACCAAACCTTCGAACGAAACCCCCGGTGAAATTGATGAAATCAAGAGTCGCAGGAGAATGATGCAAATAAAGTTAACATGAGTGACTTTATTTTCATGTCGTGACTGAGAGTGCTATGGTAGAGTTCACAAACCGGTCGGATCATGTGCCGACCATGAAAAGAATTACTTGAACTAAGTTCCGTCAAATCACAGTTTGTTCCTCCGAGCGGTGAAGAATGAAACACAATGAAAAACGTTGCTCGTCGGCACCCATGAGGAGAAACCCGGCGAGAGGATATTCTGCTCGCAGGTTTTAGTTCCAAAATATCAGATCGTCACTTTACTCTTGAAAATTTCTTCTGATTCGCGTCCTGTCAACTCTGCTCCCCGTTCGTCGAGACCTGGACCGATTGTCAGGGGACGGTCGCGGGTACGAGTGAACCCGACGTCGAGAATGGAATATTTTTCGCCAAAAAATAATTTCTCGCACTCTTTGTAAAGCTGATGGTTATGTTCCGTGTAGCAAAAGTCTTCCACGTTCCCACTTATTTGTCGCCCAAGCGACCGAAACTGTTTCGGATGCTTGGAATAATTTGCATGAGTGTTTCGATACTGAGAGTAGACGGTGCACTTATTTTGCAGTGAGGATTTGTCACCTTGGATGAATCATGGTGAGGTGATACTGCCTGCCAGCGGAAGCCTCGCCAACGGCGCGAAGACATCATACAGCTCCATCCATGTCACATAATCTGTCGGTGCTCTTCGTGAATTTGATTCCATACGCTTCTTGGAGAATTTGAGATGCTAGGTCGTGTACTGGTTCAAAAGCCTTGTAGTAACCGTATTTGGTCAAGTGGAAGAAGTCGAACATGTCGGTATGCGAGATGGAACCGTCCTCCTGGGGGAAGAGAGGAAACAACATCTTATCGCTGTCCGAGCATGCATGCCATGTACTAAGAGATTGATTTTCCCCGCAGTGGAATGATCTAGAAAATTCTCCCCGAATCAGCAGCGATGCCGCGACTTACTTTGATGAAAATCGAGCTGACATCAATCAGTTGAGTGTCATCGTGCTTCTCAACCGCAACTCGGAGGAGCTCATTGGTCTGAGCGACCAGCGAGCGGAGATGCGATTCTTGTTGGCAGCATGGGAGCAATCCCTGTAGTTTGGAATGATGGCTGTTCAGAATCTTGAGCTGACCGCGCAAAATCAGAAATCTCGTGACATCGATGGGTACACCTCACCAACCAACTTACCATCACAATTATGAAGGGCGCTTTTTCAGGTTTGTGGGCTTTGACAGCTTTAATGCAAGCCTCGATGCCTTCTGTTATGTCTTGAGGTGAGTCACCGGCACGGAGATTATTTGATCCGATCGAAATGACAACTACCTGGAAAATAGATCCGGTCATCTCATCGTGGGGAGGCGCTCCCCCACAGAAGCTCTGTTGGACACCAGTGCTGATCGTTTCGATTTGATGGCATCGTTGGGTTGAATCAAACATGGGTCGTAGAGATGATGGCATCTATGCTCACCTTTGGAGTGACTTTGTCGAGGAGGGAGTTCTCGAGCCTCCACAGAAGATTCTGAGTTCGGTCCTCAACAGCTGATAAATTCAGGGAATGCGATTGAGCGAAGAGGATGTCCCAGACCTATGGATAGATACAATTGTAGACGGGGACCCAACCATTCAGTTGAGGGAGGCTACGGCGCTTCTACTCGAGTTTCTTCTCAGAGTATCGTCAATTTTCCGTCAACCCACCTGTGTGATCGAGAGGAAAGCTGTGGTATGATCCCCGAGAAAGACTATGTCTGGTTCTTTTCCCTCTGATATGCTTATGAGATGCTGGTGCTGGAAAGATGAACCGCAATGAGAAGCTCTGCTGTGGTAGAGAATTACGGAGTAAGCGATATCATCGCGAAAAACACTGAAGTCAGGTCGCCATGTGAGGTTTTGATCATATTTCCCCGCCAGACGAGCCAAGTGCGTATGTAGTACGCTGGCTCCTCATAGAACCCAAACCGCCGAAGAACAAAGGCAAGCCCAGAAAATAACACAAAGACCTGACGAGCTCTGCAGGCAGTCATCACATAGCCCTCTACACTACCCTATCGATATCACTGAAACTGCAATCTATTCTACTTGTCTCCAATGTCCAGATAACGCATCGAGAAGGACGGCATGAAGAATTTCGTCAACTCCAGTTCATATCAGTCGAAATCTCATTAGTTCAAAATTAATATCTGAGGGCGTTTTTGACAAACGGGCTCTTATGAACACTCGAGCATCTTCAATCTCCCCGGAACCAAGGTTCAAAACCATGGACGGAAAAATTCTCAAAGTCAAAGTCCCGCTCATATGGATCACACGGCGACGAAGGCCAGAAAGAACTTACATGGGACTGGAAGCAGGGTTCGTTGTCTCCTGCACCCTTGAGTGTGGGCACTGCTGTGGCAGCCGGCATAGCGCTCAAACTTCACGAACAGCAGCTGTCAAACTCGTCAAGCGGACAGGAAATTCCGCCGACTCACACGAGGTATTTCAGCGGTCAAGACCGGGACACACGTCTAGTACTCTCGATATTTTTGTTGGTGGCTTGTGATCGTGCTTTTGTGTGAGTGTCCAGAAGTTTGTAGTTGTCGTCGGAGAGAGGGGAAGAAGGTGTTGCCCCAAGTTACGACACACGCCCAAGATAATATCAGCGTGTCGATCCGAAATCCAACATCGAGCTTGACAAGGATGACGGTCATGGTCTTTCGATCTTGGAATTGTCATGAAACGATACGACATCCTCGAGGAAGAAGTGTTCGTGGAACGAACTCCAACTCGACAGCGTCTGGGTCGGGACCGCGAGAACTTAATCCTAGACAGAGGCAACTTTGATCCCTGTGTGTCGATCGATGAAATTACCACGCGCCAGCAGAAACATGCTCGTCGGGGACGTGATCAACAACACTAGCCAGCTGAATCAGAAGGAAAGGGAGTCCCAGGGCAGCAGCTGAAAACTTCCTCGGGGTTTTCAGACGGACGATCGGAATTTGACCAAGTTTCCGTCATCGCGACCTCACTGGAAGTTTGACAGAAATCAATCATTTGCCGCTAATTTCAACGGGATACGATTGGATGGCAGAGAGGGATCTATTACGGGGCATTGACCCATTCCCGCCATAACTACAGAACAGGAGTCGTACGCAATTGTTGTCAGTTGGAAATTGCTCTCTTTTCCCCCACGTGTTCGGATCAGAAGAAGCGTCACAGAACCGCATCTCATTCCAGTCTGATGACAAGGGAACGATACTCGAAGCAGCTGCCCGCTAACCATTCCATCTAATAAATGGTGGACCTCGCCCCAATGGCTCTTGGTTGCGCACAACTCGCGCACAAGCTACTGAGGAAACAATATCGGGGAAGTGTCCCCTGCCGGATAGCTTGGAAAATCCAGTTCTATCTAATATTCTACAATTGGTTTCTTCCCAAGAGATTGTTCTCATCATTCCCTGAACTGGTTTATGGTGGATTCCGAGGGAAATCTCAGCGGGCTGTGGTCGTTAGCTAGCCCTTTGAACTGGCTCCGCTTTTGGCGTTCAGCTCAACTCTATACTGGAGCCGCCGATAGCCGTGGGGAGCTATAGCGGAAGTGTGTAGGAATCCTATCAGTCTACAACACCCTTGGAATTTCGAATCGCGCGCTCGCAACCGCGCTGCCGTTCCCTCTCCCCGTCCGCCAGGCCGGCGGCGGTTCGCTCTCCTGTGAGTTCCTGCTTGTGAGCGATCATCAAACGGACCATCAAGCGATTGTTGTGAGCCTCGACGAACGAGATAACTTGCTGGTGATTGCGACCAAATTGTGCCGGGGAGTGTTTTTTCAAGTTCTTTGGCACCGACTGCCGAACGAGACTCGCATTGTGGTTGAGCAGCCAAAGGTGGAGGTGCCCGTTGCGTTGAAATAGGAATATTTCGAATCAACTCGTGATGGCATCCCTGAGGAATATCCTTCCCGCTCCAACTCAGAGCGTATATGCCGTTCCGAGTCAAGTCGAGGAAAGTTGTGAGCGGAGTGAAAAACGGGATCCTTATGCGCATCTCCCTCCCTACGGAAAACGCAAAGGCTGGACTCCCCGAAAGGTTGGTGCCGGGGTCGTGAACTTCGAGCTAATTGGAGGCGGTTCACTCTCAGCGAACAATACGAATCATTTCATGCCCTCTGATGGTGGCTGATGCTCTGACTGATGACAGCGATAGAGCGATGGAGTTCTGCTTGTTTCGAAAAAGAATGGCCCCAGCACTCCGAACGTATATTCCCTAGGCACTCGCCTGCGCGCGAATCAAGACTTTATGGTGCCGGGCGTATTCCGCCGCATGAGTTTATGCGTTCCGCTGGTACCTCATTGATATATCTAGCCGCCCATCTGAGCGAAAACGAATTATTCTCAGCTCGAAGATTATGGAGATGGAGGTGCGTACCCCGAGATCCAAACAGCTCAGTACCCCCTGGATCTGGGCCGTAAAAAAGAAAAAGGAGGAAATGCCCTAGCGCTCCAAGTGGACGCTCAAGGTAAGTTAAAGCTCACCTCTCCATGATTGTCAGCATTGCATGATGGAAATTATTTCGTCGTTTGGTTCAACACAGTTGTGAAACAATTGCTAAAGGAGCACTGGCTCGTGTTTGTTTCCAGGCAAGGTCAAATACGACGCGCTCCTGAAACAGGGGTCCAACAAGGACAAAGTGGTGTATTCCAAATTGCAAGACCTACTCCCCTATGACTTGACGGCCGAAGATGAGGAGGAACTCAAGAAGCCAGATGAGGACGAGGTTGCAAAAATCACTGAGGATACGAAAAGAGCTCTCGAAAAGTTGACACATTCGAAGGTGACCTCAGCCATGCCGGTGCGAGCCGCTGAAAAACTAGCCCCAGCTCAGTATATAAGGTGAGCCGGGTCGCAGGCATTATGCTGTGGATGATTCTGGGAATCAACGGTGAACATAGAATCCTCTGGGGTTGCTGAACCCCTATGTCTTCGTACTTGGACGTCGGGAGCTGTCCCTAGTATGACGTTCACAACGTTTACGTTATCGGCGATCCATAGGCGACCCGGAGAGTATATCCATCTTGCTTTTTACAGGTACACACCTGCCCAGCAGGGCACTGAATTCAACTCAGGTGCCGGTCAGAGAATAATTCGTATGATCGAAGCACAGAAAGATCCGATGGAGCCCCCGAAATACAAAATAAATAAAAAGGTTCGTGCCCGAGCGTTCGACCCCGGAGGAATCATCATCATCGTGGCGGCATTCGCGCCCAACTTCCTTCCCGGGTTTTGAAATCTCGTTGAACTCGCGTGTTTTGACGTATTCTCATTCCTCCACTACAGATACCGCGGGGCCCACCCTCACCTCCGCCACCGGTCATGCATTCCCCCACGAGGAAGGTAACAGTGAGAGAGCAGCAAGAATGGAAAATCCCGCCCTGCGTGAGCAACTGGAAAAACGCCAAAGGTTGGTGCGATAGTTTGAGAGGTGTACCTATGAGAGGAGCTTTGCTCTTTCCATTGGGACTGGTCATCAGATCTTGACTGCCGGGCTTTACAATGAAGTAGCCATTCCATTTTATAACATCGAAGGCTCGCTTCGTGATTCCAGGATACACGATACCCCTCGACAAACGGTTAGCAGCTGACGGAAGAGGTCTCCAGCAGCAACACGTCAATGAAAACTTCTCGAAGCTCGCCGAAGCGCTGTATCTCGCTGAGCGGAAAGCTCGCGAGTCTGTCGAGGCTAGAGCTCAGCTTGAGAAGAAGATGGCTGCGAAAGAAAAAGAGAAGAAAGAGGAGCACCTTCGACTCATGGCGCAGCGAGCTCGTGACCAGAGAGCTGGTATCCGTAATGTAGATGAGGTGAGTACTGGAATCCACCGAGTAGCGGCTCATGAAGGAAGACACTCTTTGGGAAACCTAACGATCCTCTTTCTTGCTCCAGGACGAAGATGAGAGCGTGCAGGAGCGTGACGCCCTCCGCCAAGAAAGGCACAGGGAGCGACACAGAGAACGGAACATTGCCCGTGCCGCACCTGACAAGCGCAACAGACTTGAACGCGAAAGGGACAGAGATATCTCCGAGAAAATCGCGCTCGGTCTCCCATCAACCAGTGGTGCTCGCAGTACCGAGGTCCAGTTCGATCAGAGGCTCTTCAACCAAACCAAGGTCAGTGAAGATTGAAAATCTAATCGTCGATTAGAATCGATTTCAGAGTGGATGGCCTTCCGATGAAGAATAATCTTGAATCTCCAATTCCAACTGATTTCCTCCGTGTCCACAGGGTATGGATTCTGGTTTCGGACACGAGGATGATTACACCGTTTACGACCAACCTTGGCGCAAGGACCAAGGGATCTCTGGTCAACTCTATCGCCCACGGGGTGATCGCGAGAGCGCTGAGGACCTTGAGACTATGATCAAGACGAACAGGTTAGAATTGCATATCGGGATATCGATTGCAGATATATGTTTCAATTCATTCCGTCGCTGCCGCGGAGAGGGGGCTGCTGGACGAGCTCGGTATCCCCTTACCTCTCAAGAACACCTGGCTGTTACGAAGACGGTTGTCGCGCCCTGCCAGGATCAAGACTCTACGGTCCTTCTCTGTTTTCTTCCAGGTTTGTTCCGGACAAGGAGTTTGAAGGGACAGATCGGTCAGAGGGCTCCAAACGCCGCGGTCCCGTGGAATTTGAAAGGAATGCCGAAGTCGAAGAGGATCCCTTCGGACTTGATAAGTTCTTCAACGAAGCCAAGAAGGCTTCCAATAAGAGGAGAACGGAAAGTGATAGCAAGGGAGGGAGCAGTAACAGCAGCAACACGAAGAAGCGACGAGATTGAAGGAAATGAAGTTTGTATCCATGTTGACACTTGTATTTATGAGTTCACATCCATCGTGTATAGAGATCCAAGTGTGAACGAACGACGCCATGCAGACTCGCTTGAGAGAATTCCCACTCTCCGCATGAATAAAGCTGCATAATGATTTACCCCAGATCTTCTCAATTCATGGGTTCTTGTCGACTGGGAAAAGCTGTCTGAGCCGGGTGCAAGGATCCAAAATCCAGCTGGTCTAGCGAATTGTCTCGCATCATATATCGGGGCGTCCGTGAGTTACTCGCGATTGGAGCATCTCTTTTCTCTTTCGGGAGAGGATGCTGCCGGTGGCTCAGCGCCAATCTCTTCAGTGATCTTTTTCGCTATACATCGCCATGCATTGCGTACATTAGAAGTCTTTATCATAGTTCTGCCGAGTTCATGCGAGTCAAAGTCGGAACAAAGTCTCCTCCTAGCATCTAACTCTGTCTCCTGGACGGGCGTGGAATCCTGACGTCTTTGAAGACGAGTGACGAAGCTAGCGGGCTGCAAGGGATGTGTGATCCGGAAGTAGTCCCAGGTTCCCCACCCTCCCACTCCTGGGTAACATAAGGGCGATGGGAGAGAGGAACTCATTGTAACATACAGTGGAACCTCGTAAAAGGGACTCAGCGGGACCGGAGGCTTGAGTCCCTCCTAACGGGGTAGACGGTGGGTGTTCGTATTAACGGGGTAAAATCATCATGGAGGGTATGGGGCCGGGACAGGAGCATCACGTCCCTCTTAACGGGGAGTCCCTACCAATGGGGTCCGCACTAACGGGGTTTCACTGTATTTGTACGTATCCTGCCGCCCAGTATCTCTTCGGAAAAGGATTCCGCAAATCACGAATAGGTCGCCTTGGATGGTGAAGAACGGTTCAAGGGACGTTGTGTGCCCGGTCATTCCCGGAGTCCGAGCTTCGTGATAGGAGTAATGAGTGAATTCAGAGACGAGTTATCGATTCCAAAGAAAAACATGAGCACTAGGAATCCGAGGCTCCAGCCCTGCCCTTACGTCCACCAATGAGCACCAACTCCCTGGTATCAAAGTTCAGGCTCAAGTTTGGAGATACGGCACCCAGATCGATACAAGGTCAAACTTCATTCTGGTTCGCGGGGCGGCACTAAAAAATGAGAAAGGACGCTCCAGCAGTAGCGTACCGAGGGGGAGGGACCATGCCCCCCCCCAAGATTTTCGTCCGGCTCATCGAGTTTCCATGTTAATGATGATGATGATCATGTCTTGGCCCCCTCCAAGATAATGAAAAATTTGCTCTGCCCCCCCCCCAAAAAAATCCTGGGTACGCCCCTGCGCTCCAGATCATGTCGTATCGTGCTGTTCAATCTGTTGATTGCATCATCAATTGGGACGAACATTGTACTTCTGATTCGTGTGGTCTCGCCTTTGGATCATACCAGAATCATCAGAGATGAACGTTGGAAGGGGGCTCCCGCGCTCTCGATACGGGCACCGCTCGTACTAGCTTCGCCGTGCTCCGAAGACAGGGGCACTTCATCTACGAATACAGGAATGTTGGTGAGAGATTAGTCGATGTTATGAACGATAAAAAGGAGCAGAGCCTGAGAGGGGTATGAACTTTAGGATCCGCTACTCAGAAAGTCGGTTCTCTCTGAAGCCAAACAATAAGGTAATCATCTCCCCCTACGGCGTACTTTCCACGGCCTTCTTATCGGACCTTTTCGACGCATGCGCCAATATTCCTTGAAAGGAAGGGCCGAGAATCTGAGTTCGAATTTGTCACTCATGTTCCTGAGGGGACGAAACCGACAAGCCCTGCTGTAAGCATCGAACAACGCGACGCTCTCACCAAGCGAGCTGAACGTCCGAAAGTGAGTGAGTTCGTCGATGCCACAATTTTCAGAGACCCCAAACAGGAATACACCAAGAGTAGAAGTGGGTCACTCATGAAGAGGTATCGAGTTGCTTTGCCTGAGAGCGGCGAGCGGTAGTGATGTAGCGCTCTGACGCGACAAGCGCTCATGGTGCGAACTTAATCGAAGACACAGGAGTCGCCGCTAATCAAGAGAAGGGAAACTCATGAAGTTGCCCGGGGATCGTTAGTGAGTCCATGCTTGAGCGAAAATGCCGTTCAGCGTAGCATAGCTATCTCGGGAGGAGCGCAAGAAGCTTCCTTCAATCTCGAACGGGTACTCATCGAGCTCCAGTCAACAACAATGATCGCGAGCTCTTATTCAGGAATCGGAATATTTTTCGGAAGGCAGAAGTAACAGTTGGACTCCTTGAAGAATGCTGAATAGATCTTGGATGGATCTGAGCCTTAACCGAGCTCCTTCCTGAACCATCTGCTCAGGATACTTCATACCCATAGAGAAACTCTTAGTTCCAAGGAGTTAGACAATCCATCGCTTGCGCATCGATTGTCTCTTTGAGAACGATTGGATCTCGTTCTGGACTCGCGGCGTTGACATTCCATCGGTAGAAGTGGATATTCTGACTCGTTCGATGCAGTTGTTCCCTAGTCTCAGTTTTGCCCTTCCCGGACTGACAAACCTGCACAGGCAAACGAAATTTCCGATCGAAACTTTCTTGACAAAGTATCAACGGCGAGATTCTCTGTGTCTCTTTGCCAGGCTGGGATTTACGGTTCGGCACTCGGCTGTGTTTGGAAGCTGAAGAATCGGGGTTGAAGAGTTCCGGGAAGAAAACGACAAGAACAGACATCATCGGCTCGGATGGCAAACGGCGAGCGAATCAAGTGTTAACCATTACAAGTTCGCTCCGGGCGCAACCTGTGGGGCTTTTCTATTTGCAGGTTCACTTGAGAGTGATTCAATTTAGACTCAGTTTCCGAAGCTCACGGAAAACAGCAGAAGAACACACGATCGCGGAGAAACCTTCGTCCCTCGTCTCGGCAGCTGTGAAGACTTCAATGGAGAGTTTTCTATTGCCTTGAATTGCGCTTTTCAGACTGCGTATCGGCAGTTACGGTATGTGTTGGCGCAACGGTCTTGTCGGAAAATGATTGGAACGCAAAACCCGTGCGCACCCACCTCGGTCCGTAATGAGGGGAGCGATTTAAATTGACATCAACTCCGGAAGAAAAATGCTGAGCGTATCAGGTTCCGGTAGTAGCTACCGTCGAAAGTCCCTTCGATGGAGTATTCAAGGAACGTCCCCCCACTTCGATTCCTTGGTAGACCCAGCACGTTCGCGAACACTACATATCTGCTCGCAACAGTGGATTTTGTAGCTCGTGCTTCCCATGCAGGAGGAAACTTCAAATGTTTTCCCGGAAACCAACCATAAGATCCTGAACATCTGCAGTGCATCGACTTCCCGTGCGCAGTGATGTAAAAACTCACAGAGGTCGAGTAATTATGTACGTCGATGGATCGTCCGGTTGATGGATACAACCGACTGGGTCTTAAATGAACGATCCTCGATGGATGGGCATTGTCGAAAACTCGGAGTTCCGGTCGATTAGGGGCAATTTATCCGAATAGCTCATGATTGCAGATCGCGCTCGCTCGCTCGACCAAACGAGACTATGTTGTCCCCGGTACGTGGCAGGGGCAGCCCGACTCTGAATAACAGGAGATTGAAATGTTCGCCGATACTCCAGTTCGCGGAGCAGATGAAGCCTGAAGATTGATCGAAAATCAGAATACGACGGTTTGTAGGCCTACGTCTCGATTCCCGTCTATACTTCCTGCAAAAGATCTTCGTCTCCTCTCGAGCCCTCCTTCTTGGGTTTCCATTGCTGAGGGGGAAAATGTTCCGATTTCGTTGCTTGTTGAGACGTTGTACAAATTTTCTCGTCACTGTCGGAGCTGTCCTCCGTACCCTAGAATCTTTGCTTTCCGAGGGAGAATCTCCGAAGCGATAGATCAACGGAATATCCTGCGAATCGTCTATAGGTGTCGATCATGGAAATTCTTCGAGTGATGCGCCCGTCGTGGATTACGTTCGCACCGCGCGAACGAGTTGGGCGTCGGGCATCGTTCCTTCGGAGCCTAGCGTCGAACCGAAAGCCTCCTGACCCCTATTCGAAACATTTAGGTGACGCGTTATCGAGATGTCTCCCGACTAAATTCCTCCCTCCATTGAACGTTCGTACCAGCCAGCCACGGATAATCCCATTCGAACGAGTCGTTCGCCGTGGGGTTTGAACCGAGAGAAACGCGCCCTCCCCACTCATCATCCATTCGCTTGCCTAATGAGGCTTGAGTTATATTTAGCTGATTGAACCAATAATTCACGAGACACGAAGTTTGCCCCACCAACGCGGAGTCCCCATGTTCTTCGCAGAGGTAAGAACGAGGATTTAGGGACGGTCGCAGGTTCAATGGAGATTGAATTCGATTGCGCTCAAGCTCTCAAAGCACCGACAGTCGTTTCTTCTATATGTTTGTGGCTCGCGGTTTGTACATGTCTGTTTTTGAGACTTGTTTCCAGAGGATCGCAGTCAGGTCAAATCTCCGCCGTTCGACGGAGCCTTCGGATATCTCCGAACAAAGTGAATGTCTTATGGTTTGGGATGCCCTCGCAAATGAACTTGCTGACTGAGAAGACAAACAGATTGAGGGACTCATCCTCACGGTCTGAGTCGATGCAACGGTCTGAGACTGGCAAAACTTCGTAGGTCATGAGACACCAATCGTGTGTAATATATCAATGTGTCCATTCAGAGTGAGAAGGGTATCTCGGGACTCATCGAAGACATGCGAATCCGGTCGGATGAGGCGTAGAGAAGGGTTTTCGGAGTCAATAATGAGGAGAAAGCCGAAGGAAGCAAATGAGCATTCAGCGATGTCTTCAGTCAGGGTCCCCGGCAGATCATACCAGGAGTTGGTCTCGGGGGAACGCGTCTTGCCGCCGCCGGATATCTTCAATGATGGAACTCCGATGCTCCATAATTCACCGAGCTCAGCCTCCCAGAGGAGCGACCTTATTCCTCTGTCGACAACGCGACGGTGGGATTGAGTGAGTAATAGGAGCTCAGCCCAGAATGAAAACATCGACGCGATCGGATAATGATGCTGAAAGTCGCTCAACATTTCTCTTTTATTATCAGTATACGAAATACCTCCCTCCTTCGATCCGAGCTCCGATGTTTTCAATCCATAATCGAAACTTAACATCAGAATAGAAACAACAGACATCTTCTAGAGCCCCCATTTGGTCCTTTTGATCGGGATAGCATAGAAGAGCATGCATCTCGAGCAATACTCCATTCACAAATATCATCCTCCGTGTCAGTAGTGTGTTCTTTACAGGAACGAAGTTTCTGTTCATAGGCTTTCATCGTTCTCCGAAGGAACTCTGTGGAATCGAGTCCGTCGAATCTGCAGTCTACTGTTATATCCCGTGCAAGCTCCCTGACACATGCGATTTTGCGTGTGTAACGACTTGCACAGTTCCATTGCTGCTACAGTGAGCACGAACGAATCTGTTCTGTTTTTCGTTTTGTTCAATCCGCTTTCCCCATCTTCGTTCTCATCATTCGCTCTACTTTCTCCCGCTCTCCTCCACCATGGGACACGACCAAACCAATCCATTCAGTCATCGAGTATTAAGTAGAAAATCGGCAGAACGAATGAGGTTCTGTGGTTCCTGACGCCATACGTTGCCGAGCTGGAATTTGACACGAACACTGTGGATTTGCGTACCGTTGATTCTGGTTCCAACGAGTGCAGGCTTCCCAAAGATCCAAGACGCAATTTGGGAACGACAGCAATGAGAACAATGCGGGGAAAACCCGGTGGGAACACCCTTCATGGGGGAGGAAATGTGAGAAAGGTTGAAGAATCTCATGTCGTACGAGGGAACTGAGTCTCGGTGGAACCAATCATATCGATTCCAGGTGATTGCTCCATGCAGTGCTGTGAGAGGGAAGATCAGGATAATGGTCACGTCCAACGGCATTCATTGCGCTCGACGGAGTGTTTCAGCCTTTTGTCGAACCGAAGCTTGAGGAAGTCCTCGACGAGAAGTGCGCACTTGAATTCCGATGAAGAGCCCGCTCCACAGGCGGCTCCAAACAATGCCTCGAGTGCGCAGTTTTGAGGATGATGAAAACTATCGATTTAGCTGATCGACCATCGCTCGACGCTCTATAGGCGCGGCGTAATTACGGCCGAATCGGGAGACGTGCTCCGGTAGTCCACCGAGGCTCGAGTCGCGGCGGAGCATTGATCGGCGTCGGCTCCCAGTGCTTTTTCCAAGTGATTGTACGGACCCCCGAGCAGTCTTGCACAATTGCCCTCAAATGCTTTGTTTGGTATTCTCTAAGCCTGTCTTAGTGCACTCGGTCTTTTTCTCCTCTAATTGGTGGCCTTTGATCTCACTCTGATTGCCCTGAGAAAACAGGAATAACACACTGCGTAACGGGATGACGATTTGTACAGGTCACGTAACCGGAACTCTGAACGGCAACTCCTGGCTCAGTAAAAAATGCAACACTCTGTTATGCAAGTTCGAAGCTTGAAACGCCGAGGGTTCAAGACCCTGGGGAAAGAATCGTCCGAGGAAAAGTGGTTCTCGACCAGTCACGTTCCGTTCGGTGACGGAGATCTATTGCGAGCTTTGGTCTGTGGTCACGGAGCTCTTCCTGCGGACGAAATTCTCATTGGACATTGTTCATTGACGGAGGGCGTTGCTCTTCCTCTGGAACTATCGGGGACGCGAATATCGCGGAGACCGGTGAAGACGAGTTTGATCTCGAATCGAGGACATCAATGATTTTTGCGTGGGAGCGCTCCGTTCACAATCGTTTCTCTGGCGGATCGTCTTGACTTCCAACTCGTTGTTCTTCGATGACAACAATTGAGGGCCGAGACGTGTGAGACGCGCTTTGTGGAGGACTTGGTGAAGTGTTCGGCGCTCTCTGTGAGTGCAGTTCCTGAGTGACGAACTCTGCTGAGTTGAGTAATGCGTACGGGAATTGTTGGCTCAGTTTGCGATCACCTGGAAGCGAAATTCGCGTTGATAATCCACAATCGTTCCGCTCGACTAAATCTTGGTGGAATTGGCGCTTGAGCACAGGGGCGTCCACTCACGCTGGGCCGATTCACAGCTGTGGATATCGTGATGCACCACGCTCCGCGTCTGGAAGTCTTCTTTCTTGATGGCCATCACCTGAAAGCGAATTCACTCGATATCAATACCTCATAGGGGGATCTCCGACGCGCGAGACGTCAAAGACGGAGGTAAAGATTTGGAAACCGAAACTCGAGACTTCCGTTATACTATGCTGGAAAACGGAAAGACAAAAATAGCTTCGAAGCGAGGAGCATTGAGAGGACAAAATACGCTCGAAGACTGCTATTGAAGCCAATTTCAGACGATGCGCGCGCCTCCGCAGGCTCATTCGAACTTCGCCGAGTACTCGCGATCGACTCATCAGCGGAAGAGTTTGAAACAAAATGTAGGCAGCGAATTTAGATTATCGCCCGTCATTTATTCACGGTTTATTACTCGAACAATTGGAGTAATGTACCGCGCTCTGATTGGACGGCGTTGCCCGGAGGACCTTTCTCAAAGCACATTCGACCGGTGGGCAGGGAGAGATCATACGATACTTCCGTTCTAATAAGAAAACTGCTTGTATCCGAACGAGACGAACGTTTCAATGACTACGCGATCGCTTTGAGGCTCTCATACGGTAAGGCAGGGGCAGAGCCAGAGCTGCTCTCGATCCGAAAAAATCGACATCGAAGATAACGGCCCTGTACTCAATCGAGTTCACGATACTCGTTTGCGAGATCCTGTATCGAGGATGTTGTCTGGGAAAAGCAGGGATCGAAGCATCAAACTATCAGAGAGAGAGGGGAAACGTCATGCGTTCCACTAAGCGAGTAACGACGATATTCGATTATTATGGGCGCATCGAATGGGGTATCGCGAGGAAATCCCCACTCCGTCAAGTTCAACCGTCTGGTTTGAGTGACAGCGAAAGGAATCATCTTCTGAGCTCCGGAGTTTGACGCAGCACGACCAGCGAGTCCGTACACCGAGCTCTGATGGAATAGTTTTTTTCGTTGCAGCTCGGTGCGCGTGTGGCTTCTCAAAGCCTATTAGACCATGATATCCTCACATATCAGACGAGATCCCGCTCTAATTTTAGCCCACCATCGAATATCTTTGATTTTCCGCTGAGCAAGCAAGCCGCTCGTCGGATCAGGGATCAATTTGTGGCGCGAGAGTTCAAGTCATGATTCATTCCAGGGAGTTTCGTGGCTTCTGCGCGTATGAGGCCTCATCGCAGCTCCACGTTGGTAACGGCAGAATGAAGCAAAACAGAACGCGGGAACACAACAATGCTGTTGCGAAAAATCAGTTTGCGAGCTCGGGCTGCTCGTCGACTCGAAGGTCGACGCGAACCGCTGGTCCAGTCCTCAGCACAACATTGGATCATTTGAAAACGGCTCTTTTTGATCCGTCGACTCGGAATGAGTGAGTGTTGAGATGAGGGGAGAATGGGGTTTAGACGGGAGCAATTAGTTCTCATCTGGTTCTGTGTTCCGCCAAGAGCCCTCTCTGTCGGAGAACGTTGTTTTCATTTGGAATTGAACTTCTAGAGCGGAAGTCCAAGTGAGGCCTTGACGTCGAGAGGTCGTTATTGACTGTTTTTGAAGCGACTCGTTGTTCTAACTAGATCTCCAACCGACGACGGCGAGCACCAGCCCAGAGGGCGATGAAGAGTCAGCGCACATGCGAAGAAGCAGGAGAGCGGGCTCGGTGAGGACGATGACGGAAGCCACTAAAACGTTGTTTACAATGGCCTCGAAAGTTTCCTCCTCAGTCACTCGCCGCGTTTACTCCCTTCAACGAGGGAAGATGGCTTCCTGGCGAGCCTCGGTCTGTTCGTCGCTCGCTCGCTCGCTCGCTGGGTCGGTCGGATAACCTTTGAGCAGACTGAGCAAAATAAGACCGACACCGAGTCGCTATTCAGAAGGTTACGAGAACACACGAGAGCTCGATCGCAGTTCTGTCCTATCGTGGAGCATGATAATAGAACAGGAGGCGTGTTGGAGGTCGGAGGATCCTGATGGAACTCTCACGGCATGCTTTTTCAGAACGAAAGGCTCGATTCGCCAAAACCGGATTGAGCCGAGTCCGGTGCCACGTCGACAGCTGAGATCGTGTTCGTCGCGATCAGGTCACCATCAGCCTCACGGAAAATCGGAGCTACACGTCATATAGGAACTGGATCTACGTCAACTTTTGTCGCACACTCCGATCCCACTTCCGATTTTGAAGCGTGGGTTTCTCGGAAGGAAAAGTGAAAGTGGAATGACGTAGATTCCACCACGTGGATCGTCCACGCTCACATCGCGCGGGAGAAGCCCTGCCGAGCCTCAGGGAGGCGCACTGCGGATCCATGTTTCTAAAAATAAATGAGCTGGAATGGCTAGCGCCGCAACGAACTCGGCAGACGGAGCCCGAAGAAGGCGACGAGAGGGAAGCTTACCTTGAAAGGAATCTTCACGATGATGGGCCGGTCAAGACATCCGAGCAAAGCTTTTATCTTGACTTCGTATTGTACGCTGACGCCATACGGATTTTTCTCTTTTGGATCAATGAGTGCTGTGCTGGACGACAAACTGCAAGGGAACACGCTTTTTCAAGAGAGGTTCGCCAAGTTTGCCGCGTTATCGAACAACACGTTATCGAAAATTCAGATCTCAAGAGAAACAAACTTGTATTGTGAAGGGTCGTCGTGGCTGATATCGCTTTCGACGGCTAACGCTACTGGGAACTTCTCGCATTTGTCAAGAACGACTACAAAGTCTCGTTGAGCACGGCTCATCGGAGAAACTGAGCTGGTTCCAGCTCCTCCCTCACTGCTGTCACCTGCAAAAAGCGATCGTTTAGTGTGCGAGTGACCTTTCGACCTCCCATCCGCCCTCAGAGGCTTTCGTTGAAGCGCGGATTCCAAACGAACGGGGTCCTTTATTTAGGAGAGGAAGCTCGGCACACGCAGCGCTCCACCGAGGAAGATAGACACTTTGAAACTCAGGAGTGATTCGAGTCGATTGGTTCAAGGTTGTAAGAGTCAGTAGTCCGTGTCATGCTCCCCATGACGGATTGAGTTGTCGAGAACCTTGGTCGCAGGTGATTGAGGCGGCACGTGCGGTTAACAGAACAGCGAGAGGACGGATTTTCGAGCTGGGGTTCGGTGGAGAAAGAATATCACTCGGGCGAATATCACTCATCTCCGGACACTTTGTGATTTTCATGACGAACCGACCTCGGGAGGACGTTTGGACGTCCTCCGAGATTTCAGCTCATGCTGCGACACCTTCTGGCAAGGGTCGGCGTTCGACATGTCAAGCTCAGAACTCATTGACCTGTCTAGCGACGCCTACTTTGGAAAGTTAGGACAATATTTTGAAATTCCAAATACGAAATCTGGGAGATCTTGTGATTTTGTTCCACCGTCCGGATGTATGATCGAAATCGCTGACAGTTCACGATTGAGACCGTAAACGGATATATTTGCATGGGATATCTGCCGACGGAGCAACCGATTCTCAAAGAGATCAAACGATGCGAATCAACTCTCACGAGTTCGAATTTCCGGAACGCTTTGAAGTAGCTGACGTCGAGTGTGCTTCATAATAGCAAATTCAAGTCGCTCCCAAAGTTCTTCGAGCGGCGGCATTCTGATCCTGGAGTTTGCTCTTCGATCGCACCGCTCGAGGGCTCTAGAGGCAGGCAGTACGGTCCCTCGGTCGGTCGGCAGGGAGTCGAGTTGACGTTGACAGTCACTAAGTTGAAGTGCGTTCCCAGATAAGCCTGACGGTCAGTGAGCAAAGGATAAAAGTCCTGAAGTACATGTTCTAAAACCGTCTCGAGCGTCAGCGGAAGCTTATGTGTGGAGTGACCTCTCTCGGGGCTGGCGTTAAAGGGCCAACCATAAAAACGGCAAGTAATGGATGATACTGAACGGACAAGTCACTAAGCCCGCCGCTTCGATCTTACGATTACCTCGTCGTTCTGGAACACGACGATGCTGCAGCTGCTGCGCTCGCGATAGTGCAAGTTTCTCCGCTTCTGTCCTTCACTTGCGACTGCATTAAATTACGAGGGTCATATTTTTCTTCCGAGATAAGCCGCCTACGCACTAAGCTCTCCTTTTTCTTTATGGCGAGCTGCATCCATGAATCCGATCTGGCCCGAAAACGGTGACTGAATATCCGTCATGTTTGCGATTGAATCCTACGCAGAGGATGGAGATATACAGCTCAACGATACAGACTTGGAGAGACATTCAGAACTATCGTGTGAGAGCTCTCGCACCGCCCGCATGATTCGTTCCAAACTTCGTCGGCGCCGGCGTCTCAGATATGCAGCCGCCCGGATGTGCCTCGTGAAAGCCGACTCCATAGGGTTGTAATCGTATTTGAAGTTCTTTCCACTCACCAGTTCCAATAATGTTCTTGAAGCGACCGTGCGTGAACATGCAGACATTGACGTGCTGTAACACCGAGACTTTCAATCTATGAACAGTCTTTGTACGAGTAGAATTGTCGATGATGATATGTACGTGCAAAGGATCTCCTTGCTGATACATTTCCTGCAAAAGGGAAGCTTTACGGTGATATCCGATCTTTCAAGGTTCTGCCGTGATCTCTTCGAGCCGATGGAGCCGGCTCTCAGATCCACCCGATGTTCTCTGGAGATCCACGGTAGCTTCTAATTATGATCAACGGCAGGCACGCGTACGAGTCATCTCCAGACTTCGATGGTGGGTTTTCTGGTCGGAGTTTTTAGAGATCTTCATTGCTTAGACGACGGGAATGCTCTTAGATGTCTCCCGGCTTCCCGGTTGGCTCGTCTGTGACATTATTAACTCTTTAAAACTCCTCGAGCGGCTTCGAGTGCTCCCTGAGGTTCTCAAAACTATCTCTCTGAAGCGTTCTCCGCAGACCCTTGGAATCTCGCTCCTGGGAAACAGTTTGAGGAACTTCTACTTCTAGATGCAGCTTCGACTCTCCGCCAAACTCGCCGGAGACTTGGAAGAGAGCCCAGAAGCTGTCGAAACATTCCGGTCGAGTGAAGGAAGAGCTCAGGCATCTGGCGAAACCTTTGACAATCCAGGATCCATCCGTGATCTGTCCTTGGAAGAATTTGCCACGAACGAATTCCAGCGACTTCAGAAATGTTCTCACCTTGTCCAGTATCGCCTGGATTTGAAGCTTCCCAGACGAAAGGACGAAGTGCTTCGTGATATTTATACTTGGGCGGTTGCATGGATTCCTGATGATTTCCTCTGCGTACTGTACAGTGCGGAGTGCCATGCGCACCAAATTCCGTTTATGGGGTTTGTCGTCATCTTTGTCAGCTGGAAAACAGAATAGTCAGTTCCAGCCGAGAGATCGATCGTTTTGATTGTTTGATGCCTAGAGCAGAATTTTCTTCTTGCGGCAGACATGGTATGTATGACTATGATTCCGTGCGACGCGCAGAGCGGAGCACTGTTCTCGTCCTCGCCCCGTTCGGAATTCAAAGCGTTCACAGCCCATATAGGTTCCCAGAGGAAGGACACTTTAGATTTCTACCCAGTTCTAAGGGACGGAAGCATCTGTTAAGAGGTTGTGGATGACCTACTGCCCCTATCCGTTTTATGAAAACTTTTCTCACTTGTGATCCTGGCCCACGCTCTTCCGGTGGGCTCGATTCCGAACAATCGATTCTGTTCGGAAACAAAACAAAAAAGTCCTTACTTTCTGTCAGAGCTGCTTGCCTTCATGCGGGAGCTCATGCGGCGCCCGCCATAACCACGGACCCCCGACCGTGTGGGTAAACGATTTTCACGAACGATGAAGACTTCCAAGATTTTGCCTCCAGTTCGCACAGCTTGCGAACTTCCAGAGTTGGGGGATAATATTGTGAGAGCCAACAACAAAAGCCCCGGGAACGTTTGTGAGCTAGATTATGTCACGAATTATTTTTGCCAAGGATGTACTACGATGTGCTGAGGACGGATAGATGTTCTCGATGTTACCGCACTGGACTCGGCGGCCCACGACTCAGGTCTCTCCTCATTCACGTTTTCACTGCGCGCAGTTCTGCCTTTCATTCGCCTGAGGCGACGAAGAAAAGCACAAACGAAAAACTTGACCTTGGAGCGAACAGCTCATTGAGCACGTTCGGCTTTTTATTGGACATTTCCAGCTCCTTTGATACGCATCTCTGCCAAAGGGCGCTACACTCGGTAGTTCCCCGTCTCTCTCTCTCTCTCTCTGATAGCGGAGCTCCTGTTATTCAATTAACACGACGCGAACCATACACAAAAGTTCCGCCCAATCATTGTGGTTCGCTGCCCCACACGCAGTTCTTTTGTCATGCCGTCTCCTACGTGGCAACTGATTGAGAAGAGCGAACCACGAGCGGAATAATCAGCAATGCGATTCTAAGACAACTTTATACAGGCCACGTTCCACCGTGCGTCGGCATGGTTTCCGCCACGTGTTGTTCTGCCTGTCGTGTGCAGGAGATTGAAAGCATCAGCTGCGTGTGCGCTGTTGGATCCTCGGGAGGTTCGGGAACCGACCTCGCAAACCGCAAACCAAATCCTCGAGGTTTTGTTGGCAATTTGCAGCGAGCAAGGGAGGAGAATTTTGTTCCGATGCGCTAGCGGAGGCTGGTCGGTTAGACGACTCAAATCGGCAACTCGAGCTCTCGCTGTCACATAAAGGCCATTTGAGAGTTTGGGGCTGAGCCCCCTGCCCTCCGAAACTTTGGTTGACTCAAACTTTCCAGTCTTATGAGGAAAATAACGAGATGACAGGGTTTTAGGGGGAAGCGGCTAATGAGGTGGATAATTGAGGCTTCGTGGACCAATTAAAAAACTCCGTTGGAAAACTCCCAACGAGGGATCTAATCAAATCGTCTAATCCTTCTCGAATGTACGTTTTGAGCCAAGACTCGCCGGTTTGACGCCGTAGGAAATATAAACTTCTTTCAGTTCGACGAAATCGAAGAACTCTGACGAAGCCATGCTGACTTGGAGACGTTCTCCAAGTCTCCCATGTGTCTCAAAGAATGGGAGCGAAAAAGGAAGTTCGTATTTCGTGATCAGCTGTCGACGGTTTCAATTAGGGTGAGAACGTTGGAACTCGAAACGGCGATGTTATTGTCACGTCATTGGTCTGGACCTCGAGCGGAGAAAGTCCGGACAACACATTTTCCTTGCTTCGTTTCTCTCTTAACGAAATGACGCAAACTCGAGCGCCAAGAGCTACATATGGTGCAATAGACGGTCTCGAAATCGCTGTGTTGGCTCGTTCGCCAGATAAACTAGACGGGAGTTGCTCCCGATGGCGGGGAACGCAGAGTCCATTCGAGGTAGTCTTCGTATCACTCCACAGACCGCGTTTAGACCACGTGTCGTGTTCTCATCGGCGTTTCCCGGTATAAGCCAAGTTACCAATCAACGAATCTGTGGCGCTGTAGTTTTTTGCGGATGACAGACTCGACGCCCGAGGGACTTCCTCCGTGAAGACCCCGGTGTGCGAGTTGCTTTTCGTAAAAGCGACTTTCAGGACAGAGCCGCCCCGTATCGAGCGCTCCCAGTGCAGGGATCAGTTTCGTTTGTCGAGGAGACCTCACTCAGAAAGTGGTACATCATGGCGGAAGCCAACACCGGAAATCTCCGCAAAAAAAAACATCCTATGACGATCGCGTGGCATAATATTTTGGGAAATCTAGTTTTGGCTTGCAGCATCCTAGCGGCTTTGCTTGTTGTTGAATAGTATTCAGTCATGCATGCGGCTTCGCAGTCTGAGGATTTGACTATCGAAGATCATGACCTGGATCTTTTCCGTTTTGAAGCTGTCGTGAGAACAATGTTTTGTCTGGAGACGGACAGAATTCGGAATAGTTCGTCTTTTTTTAACATCGCTCACTGTTCCAGGTGAAGGGATCGTCGCACACGAGAGTTCAGAATAAGTTCCCCGGCTCAAGGGCCCTATCTTTGCGAACGTTGGGACCCTGCGGATCTTGGCCCCGCTTTCTAGAGTCGTGGCTTTTCGACGAAGATTTCTCATCTTTCTTTCTAGATGATGGCTCACTGGGCGTGGGTCGAGCGCCGTGTTCCTCATTTCTCAAGGAGCTCCCAACGCACCCACGGGATAGGAAATTCGAGAATTGGATCGTGACTCTGAATTCCCAATTATTCCGAGTCTAAGTGCAAAGCGGAAAATACATGCTCGGAATCCCAGAGGTTGTATCCGTGGGAGGTGCGGCGGGAAACGTAGTAAAAACTCGAGACGGTGCCCTTTGAAAAACAGTTTCAGAAGCGCTGTCAAAGCCCGTACAAGACTTGAACGTCTCGATTCGGATCGGTGTTAATCGACAGCTACGACGGTGTGTCGCTTGAATACGCGAATACAAAATTAAGTGGATGAACACAAAGAAGAATCATTATGGCCTCCGTAGGAAAGGAATACGCTCGGCGGCCGTGCTGGTGCTCGCTGAGCCGTGGAACTTTGTTTGCATCATCGAACTGATTGGATTAAGGAACGGCGCGGCGTCACGGAACTCTTCATTCGTAATGACTCTTGAAATATTCAAAACCCCGACGAGGTGCTCCAAACGGTCGAGTGCGATCTGAAACTCATGCCTAGTTCCCCGACACTGCAGGTTTTTCCAAACGTCCGAATGATCTGCCAGTGTCTGTATTTCGCTGAGAGGCCACGTACGAAGTGGGAAACAGCGTCCCGATGATGTACTCACCTATAAACACCTTCAAGTCATACGAGACGCCAAGAGGCGACCCGACGTATGGCCTTGCAGGGTGCAGGCGAACGCTTGGAGGAGCTTTCGGCGATACTCTCAATGTGAATGGATAAGCATCGGCCCCCAACTTCTTCATGAGATTTAGTTGTAGCGGTGTCAGCTCCTCTGATTGCGTTTGATCCGACGTCGTTTCCGGGTATACCTGCAATGGAAAGGAGATCACCTTGAAATGTCTCACACGTCTCAACCGAGAGTAGGAACTACGAACACGAATACGTCTCTCTCGCTCGAATGCTAAGCCTGTGCATCGAATCGAGCACCGCGAGAGAAGAAGATATCCTCACCTGTCTGTAGTCGAGAACGGCCTCGGTGTAGAACTTCAGGCCCATCACCTCTTCGTCCTCGCGGCCGTAGCGAAAAGTTAATACAACCATTGCATAAACACGTCTGTTCTGCACGTAGTTCGACTCCACGAGAACGACACCGTCTATGGTCGATACCTGGAATGCAAGCTCTGTACGCTCAGACGGAGCGTCGAGGAAATTCGTGATTCACCCCACGAACGTGCCGAACAACATCAAAAGTAGCGCATGAGGTGTTGACGACGACGCAAAGAAGCAGGAAACGGAGAATAAGCGAATTCCCATCTACGCTGGAGCACTCTGCTCTGACGCTTGAGCCCGGGCTGTGCGCTCAGGAGCCTCCGAGTCTGTGGGCTGAGACCTCGCGAACTTTGAGATTTCGTTTTGACATCGGTGGCTTCAGAAGAGAGAGAGCAACGCGATGCCTGAGCGGCGGAGTGATTCTAAGCGGGATCCACTTTGCCAAAATCTGTGATCGGTTCTGCAGTGGACCCCATTACTGCTTGCGCCTGCTTAGGTTTATTCGCGCCGGGTTCTCCGACTGCCGAGTGGCTGCATTACTTCCTTCTGACTTGCTGGACGAACGAAGATTCTCATGGAGGTGTTGTAACTCCATTCATTCGAACATCCTCCCACGGTGAAGGATAACGGATGTGATGGAAGGCTATTGCTCGCTCAGGCAAGCATCTCGAGCCAGCACGAAACTGGATTCTGGAGACCGATGCTGAGGAGTTGAAAGAGAAGCTGCTGCTGTGGCCGCTATCGCGGCTCGAGAAAGAGACACCTACACCGCAGTCGAGTTCGGCAGTGGAAGGAGTGAACGCTTCCCACCGGCCGCCACGAACCACTCCACCGCATGGTGGACCGAACTGCGTCACAAAGTACTCAAATCGATTTTCGGTGGTGAGTGATGACAATGAAACTTTCGGAAAAGGAAGAATCGTGAGCCATCTCCCTTGGAATTGTTCGGTCCTCTATTTCACGGCGAGAAGTTGAATTGTTTGGGGCGATCCCGGGACGCGACGATTACTGCGGCCTCAGGATCGTTGTCGGACAATGGCTGAGGGGTTTGTGTCCGAGACGAGCGGCTAAGAATACCCGGAAGAAACAAGCTCGCACACGGGGTCTTCTTCATCTCTTTTCCTTTGACCTCGAAACGCAATATCCGCACGGCTCTCAAATGGCATGACGTCACTATCTGAATAAAATGTAAGTGTCATTATGCGCTCCGGGTGCACTGGGATACAGACGGATACGGCTGGGGCGCAAACAGTGCGGGAAAGCAAAGCAAACTGCGTCTTGCCGGGAGCTGAAACTTGCCCTCAAGGACTCTGAGTCTTTTCAATCGAAGACAAAATATGCAATACGAAGGAGGCCACTTTAAAATACTGTCGCGAATCCAATATGTTCCCTGGCTGCCGCAAAATCGCATCTCCAGGGGTCCAAGCGTCCTCCCGTCCCGAACACTGAGGCAATTCGGAGGGAGCGACCAACGTTTCTAGTCCACGAATCCAACGAAACAGAAACTCGACAAATGAAATTGAGACTTGTGAGGAGATTGTTACCGTCGGCTACAAAGAATTTCTCTCTTCCCTGCTGTTTTGTGTTGCCACGCTCAATGACGGCTGAGGACGCTGCCGCTAGCTCGACACAAAGCACTCCTCCCCTCGACAGCCCAGTCCAACACGAAACAGAAAAGCCTCGTAGCCTCTTCGTTCTCCTGACGTAAAGCGCTTGAGCTTAACTGGACATGACGATTTCCATCGGTCAACACAGCGAACAAACCCGAACCAAGAATCAAAGCGTGGGCTCCGTTTGGTGTTTTGTTTCTCGGCTTATCCTCAACGCGGACGATTCTGTTCAACAAACCTTTCCGTTGCCCAGGTGGACGAATTCTCGTGAGCTCAGGTACAATGTCAAGCGTGAATTTGGGCTTTGTTTCTTGAAGACCCTGCAACGAAAGATAAGCCCCTGAGTTTTGGATTATCATCTTGCTGATAGCGTTACTCGTCGATACTAAGTTAGAGGAGCCGGTTTTATGCCATCGGTCCCTTGAGGATAGGATGGACATTCGACGCGGGTTCTATCAGAAGTTTTTGTTTGACTATCATATGAGGCAACGCCGCTGCTTTGGCACGGTGGCTGGTCAGGCGGCCGGCCGGTCACCTTCCCCATATTCTGTCCAGGAATTCCAAGGCAATTTTTCTCGTTTCTCACAATCGTCAGAAACTGTGAATCGATAACGACCCTGAGGACATATTGATTATCCCGTCGCTTTTACTGCTCGAGGTCCAGCAATTTATCACAATACGAAGAGAATCAAAACAGTGCATCTGCATGCAACCAAAAAGTATTGGTTTCCCGCAGCCTCCGCTACGACGTGACACTACGGTATTGTACGGTTTTCCGGGCTGAAAACATTCCAAGAAGAGCTGATTCCTCCAGAGATATTCGTTATACAGCGGGGACGTGTTGAATGTGCGAGGGACGCTCGAGAAACAAAAAGAGGACGCTCAGAATTAATCTGTACATCTGTACTGAGATACCCCACTCTCGAGTCTGAGTGCTCATCCGCAAACGAAAGCGTTGTTTCTCAGCGTGACTGGCGGCTTCCCAGAGTTTTCGGAGGACAGAGGTCACCGTACGGTCTGCAGCGATTTTGCTTTCATCCAACAGTTAGTAATGCTCAAATCAGATCATGCGCACCATTGACTTTCATTGATCGTATAGCCGATCTTTTCGAGAAACCTTCTTCGATCGAACGAACATCAGCCTGCCCCAAGACATAGGTCCAAAGGGACCTTGGACGAGAACGGTCAGGGAGACAGTGTGATCTGCTATGGGTAATTGATGAAAAAGTCGAACGACCAAATCCGAGCTGCGGAACGCGCGCTGGTTTCCGCTGTTGTGTTTCGCATCCTCATGAATACCAAAACCCGAAGAATTTTATCACAGAATTCGGTTCCAAAGTTCCGACATTTGAACTCGATCGATGTGGTTCGGGGAGCGTGTGTTAAACGTCCCTGGAATGCAGCACGATCAATTCAGATTTTGATCCGGAGTCGCTCACTTCAAAACCATTAGGGGAAACGAGCCGATCGAAGGAGTACGGCATCAATCGAGAATCGTTTTCTATGAGCTCGAAAACCTGAGCCCGTGGCCGCAAGACTCTCCTCCTTCGATGACCCGCACTGCTACCCAAGCAGATGGCGCATCGATGGAGCTCGTTCGTGTTTTGAGACGGCAGTGCAGGTATCCGGGTCCCTGTCGGAGGGTCTTTGTCGAAAGAGCTATCAGGGCTCGTGTTTACGGAAGTTGTGACACGCTCCATGAGCCTGAGTGGATGTTGACAAAAGCAGAAACTAGTTACGGTCTTGACATAATGTTGGATTAGTCCGCACAAAAAGTGATTCGGTCCTTCTCAGTTCCTCAACGAATGCAGACTTAGGTTTCCCAATTTGTTTTCGCTATCTGTCCCGTCCGCGAGTCGCCGACGTTCTTGTGCCGCTCGATTCTGGCGCGAGCATTGGACTTGGTAATTCCTCTCAACTTCCTGATGTCGTTCGAGTTCACCGCGGCATTGGGTTCCTCCACTAGGTGTGTGCGCGTGCAGGCATGCATGTATTGCTTGAACGGTATCAGAAAACTGCTGCTTGCGGGATGCCAAACTGATTTGGCTCCCTTCATCCGAGTTCGCAATTTACTCTTCGCCCAGGGCAAAGCCTATTTCGCAGCAGCGAGCGACCAGGTCTGGACGTGATGTATTTATATCGGTGGAGTGGGCACAACGACCCTTCCAGTGCCTCTTCCGAGTTCTGCAGCAACTCGGAGGCTCTGAGAAAAGTCATACTTGTCTAACGTCGTCGGCCGCTCAAGCGGTCCGCTCGGCGAACGAAGCAACAGCACCAGCAACACGCAGCGAACTCTTTCGCCTGGCCGGGCTGGATATAAAATACTACGATATACTATCGGTAACAATAACCGCCAAAGAAACGACGAAGAACATCGGCGTCGACAACGACGACGACGGAAGACCAAGTACATACACGAGGGAAGCAACGATAAATCCAGCGGAAGCGATGCTATATCCGTCAGACGCAATCCCGTCTACAATGATAAACCAATAAATCTGATGAGTGCAATGATACATCCGAAGACAGCGGCACTGGATCTGACCTCAGCTCCGATACAGGTCGACGAGAATTCAGTGGACAGCGGAGGTCATGGCACGGATCGAACTGGACGTTTCCGGTTTCCGGTACAACGGGGAACGGAGTTCGGCATCTAAGAATGCGTTTCTCTGGGGATCGGTCAAATCCGAGAAGCATTCGAGTTCGCATTCCGGGCGATCACTTCAGATTCGGAGCGTTCAGTCCACCGCGCGGAGCATCCAATGTTCACGTGAGGCCTGATATTGTCTCGTCCTGAAGGGTAATGTGCAGGGAAGATTCTTCAGAATCCGGTTGCTCACGAATGGTCGTGAATTATGGGTTCCAGAGTCCGGCTCCTTTTTTCCCGATCCGATCGAATCCCTATCCCACAGGAATTTAACACTTTTTAATGAATACCGATTTAAGCTACAACTCGCGAGCTCTCTCGAAAAAGCCCAGCAACTCTCTAGAATACTCTGAGTTAATGTGAGCCGCAACCTTGAGATGAGGAGGACGAGTTTAGAAGAACTCGGTTATTCTCGTACAACCTGCTGCGGTTTCCTTGAATGGTTTGCCAGTTGCAATACATTCCGAGAAGACTCCAGGGAGGGAAGATCAATCGCGCTTCATTTCAACCGCATCTCGAATCCGATTGGTAACACGACCGAATCCGCTCTCAAGAGACTGTTAGGGATGATGGAAAACTATATGCGAAACAACGAATGCAATACCGGTTTGATTCTCTTGGCCTTCCTTCCGCAGATATATTCTAGGAAAAATGGTAGCTCAACATATCAATAATGGAACTGCCATCAATCAGCCCTCGATCCCGGCGCCCTCAAAGTTGTCAAGCCCGCTCATGGACAAGTTATCGAAGAAAAGAGTGCAGGCACTGCTTCCTACTGGGCTCCCTCGGCGTCCGAAGTTTTCCAAGAAAGAATGAATGGAAGCGGGAGCACAAGATCCTTGAGTATTCAGCGAGAATGTCTATCAGGACATCAGCATTCAAGATAACCATTCGGTGCTGAGAAACTCCTTCACAGGTGCAGACGGTTGATGTACCTCTGCTTGAATACCCGTCAGGAAAGAGCAATCGACTTTGAAGCTAATAACCGTTCCAGCCACCACCGGTCGGGATCCGGCTGAGACGGCACTCGTTCCCTCAGAGTTGAAGTTTGAATATGGCTGGAGGCCGCAGGACTTTCGTGCTCGACTGGATTATACCTTGCACTGGTTTGCAAGCTTCAGCAGGTAGGGGCTAGCAATACCGTTTCGGAAACAGCGTGTCTTGCACCCGCGTCTCGAGAACGAAGCTTTTTCTCTCGTACTTTTCCGGTCCTGCGCGAGCCATCAGCCAGCGACGAAGCTGTGGAGCTTCGCTCTGATTTCCCCAACGACCCGTGCCGCTTGGCTGCACGTAGAGCAAGATGCGAATCCCTGGGTATCGTTCCAAGACCCGGTATTTGCGTTTTCTTCTCGGTTCCAATAGACAGAACGATCATCGCCGCGACAAGCGTTGCGGGCTTTTCGTCCCAGACAGAAGCGCTATATAGACGAACTAGTGTGTCGTGTTCTCGCTTTGTTGCTCAACTGACACAAAAATTCAGAAACAACAGAAAGCCCAGCTGCACTCAAGAACACCGAATGAAGCAGAAAAAAAACGCTCTCGGAGCTCTGATCCACAATCAGAAGAAATCACGGTTCCCCTTTCTTCTCATTCGAGCAAGGTTAGAGTCCGACGAGGTGAATCAGCTGCTGCTCTCGCCGGTACAGAACATACCTCGAGTAGTTTTCGGCAGCATATCTCAACGTTGCCACTTGTCATTTATTGTTGTTGGTACCTCTTCTCTCACTGGCAATGACTGTCGGCGGACGCTCGAGGCGAGCAACAACCTCGACTCGAAGAGTTCCCGGGAAGCGCCATTGAGTCGAAAGCAGCCGCTACAAAATATTTCGCTGCCTCCGGCCGGTCCTCGGGGAGAACGTTGGCGTTTAGCATCTCCCTAACATGGATAACGCATTTCACTGAAACTGCTGAATTCGCTTCACGTAGCTCGGTCCCAGTCAGCTCGCGATTGCGAACCCAGCATGTGCTACGACCAAGAGAGCATCTCCCGGATGGCGTTAACGTCCATTGCAATATTCCGGTGCGGCTCATGACAGCGCACATAGGTCTCATAGGTCACATAACGGTGCAACGAACGTTGGAGGCGTTTAAGGCGGATTCTGAAGTACACCTACTTTGCAGGGCGTTCGACTCATTCCCGACTGACGGTCCCTGGACGTCGGGACGCGCCGAGCCGTGAGCGGTGAATCGTTCAATGCTTCTTGGGGGAGATTAGCAAATCTGTTTCCACGTTGCAGACCCTTATCCTCAAGTCAATGAGCAGTGGGCAAACGCTTCTTTCTATTACCATTAACGTGCGCGTCTCCCTGAGGCTGCCGTGATCAATTTGGTCTTCGGCTCTTTCATTCGTTCCAAAACAAACGTTCTGGAAAGAACATCAGCTTCAGGACCTCATTCTCGGTCGTTTGCAGGTTCCATGGAATGGAACCTGAGATTCGGAGTTCTCCTCCTGGATTTGAACGTAACACAAAGAGCTTCAGTGCGGTCCGTGATTCATGATTGACGTCCGAGTAGGCGTAATTTTTTTTCTCTACCAAATTCTCTCCGTGATTCCACCTGTGTGCTCTCTTCCCCGGTGAGATGATGGGTCAAGGTGCATCGACGATGGTACCGCGTGATCGATCAAAACCCCACCGGAAATCTCCACGGAATATTCCCAATGGATGCACGAGTGAAGCATATTGCGGTCAGACGGATTGCATATCGAATATTACTCTCGCTTTGATGAAGAGTGTAGCTCTCCAATAATTTGCGAGTCGGCCATCGATGTCGTTTTCGTCGTTGTCGGCGTCGCCGCCGCCGCCGCCGCCGCCGTCGATATCCGAAGGCACCCACACAAGCTAGCAACATGCAACATATGCTGCGAACTTCCATTAGACAAAGAATGTTCATCAACTCGCTTCGCAACGTAACTATACTTTCCACTACGTACAGTTAACGGACAACCACAGACGGCTGTCGGGTGTTAGTTCTCCCAGGCCTCCGCTCACTCGCCTGCATCATTTCTGCGATAAGAAACGTTTCGACGAAGCGGGCGCTCTAGTTCCACTCGGCGTCCAGTGTCAGCGTTCAGCCTATTACCCCGCTAGTTGACAGAAGGAAAATATCGCCGAAAATAACTCATCAACTTGTCATCTTCTCGCGGCTGCACCGAATCGAAAGCTCCCCCCGGACAAATGTCATCGATAGTTCGGAAAAACAGGCTTAACCATTGATCTCCGTCGACGACGGCGACGACCATCGAACAACGACGAGCAGGATGAGAAGACTATTAGTTCAACAGCGGCCGACGGCGGAGGCCGATACGAGCTGATCAAGAAAAGAGAAACGGAAGGAGCGGACCGAGGAGCACGAATTAACGAGGATTTCTCTGTCAGAAACATTGACTACATGCGTTCCCGTCGAATTCGCCGTCGTTCCGTCGAAGCTCGAGCTCACCGAAGAACTCGGAGGAAGTTTCTCCAAGAAAATTTACGATGTCCATGCTCGAACGCACTCCGAGCCCGAAACGCACGCTCGCGCCCGCCACGGATGCACAGAGTATTCATGAGTAGCGAGGTCCCTATCCGCAGCCAATTTCCGTAGAGATCCGACTCGTCCCGTCAACTGCACAATGGAAGCCACGCGATAGGATCTGTTCGTTGGCGGGCTAGACGGACGGACGGACGGACAACTGGTGAACGAACCAGCCTTGAAACCAACCAACCAACAAACCAACGAATCAGGAGAAACGTTCATTCCACTCATCCGGAACCGCCTGTTCGCGCTTCCAAGCCGGCAGGCAGGCAGGCCGTCGGTTGGTCGGTCGACATTGTTTTCCCTCTCGCTGAAAATTGAATAACCTCATGTGTCTTGCTGGTTCGATGGCAACAAGCCGAGGTGGACCAAGACCTGAAATCCGTCTTTCTTCTCCCAACGTTCGCCTTAACAAGATTCGAAACCATGGTAACAAATTCCAAGGCTTCGAACCCAAGGCTCTCTCTGACCGAGATAGACAGTGCGGCACCGACTGGAGATCGGCGTCGGCGACGACAATCTTCCGCTAGCTTGTCGGTGTGAAAGCGGTCAGCGAATTTTTTCTACCCCGTCGAGCTTTCCAAAACGTCAACGTTTGTGAGTTTCACTCCCTGCTTTTCGGAAACTCCGAGGGAAAGGAAGGAGTGCCGGTCGGAAAAATCACTTCCTGGCGGATGCTTGTTTTCGAGGGCGCAAAAAAAAACGAATTCCAAACGCGGAGTCTCACCGGACCCGCATCGGATCGTCATGTCCCCCCCCCCCGATTCTATTGCGGTCTCTGTTGACACCAATCCCGTTGCCAACGCAGCACAGCGCTGTGAAAGTCTGCAGCCGCTCGAAATGGAATTTCCAGCCGATGCACTCCGAATCGACGAGCCCAAGTGCACCGCTGCGGGTTGTCATGGAGGGCAGCCTACATCCGATTCCCTCATATCGATGCCTCGGAATCCTCCACCACGTTCACAACCACCACCACCACCACCGCCAAGACGGCAAACTTCTGTTATCTCCTCTGTAGGATTCGTGAAGAGGGAATGACGCTCCCGGAAATGTACTTTTCGGAGCTCCGACCAGCTGTTGTCGCTTGGACTCAAATGTAGCCGACGCTCGGTGGTTTCCAGGAGCTTTCTGCGCCTCATGCAGCCAGAGGGACGTCAGGAAGCTCTCCCGAGTCGGTCCCAGTGGATTCGCCCGAGCGTCCACCTGAAGTGGGCGAAGAAAGATCCCGGGACTGTCAGCACGTCGATCATTCGGCCACATGTCGCCATCATGCATTAGCGCTGAAGCTGGAACATCCCGCATTCTGATTCCACCAAGCTCTCAAGGTCTGCTTACGACGAGAAACGATCACGACGATCGGGGGTGGTCGAGCTACACAAGTCGCGCTAGCTTATAAGGACCTAGAAGGCCTCGAGCGGCTCCGCGGTTTTCTTTTCAAGCGACGTCGGTGAGGGGCACATGCTTTTGAAGAACTCGTCGACTCGGCGTCCTGAATGGCAATAAACTGAGTTTGAGCACCTACAAAAGAGGAACGGATTCGAAAGAGCTTCCAGCCGACCGAGACTCCCGTGTATGCCGTTCTCCCGGTTATTCAATTTGCTTCCCACGTATGCCAGCTAAACCTGCTGCCGCACTGATACCACGAACGAGTAACAAGTTTTCCATGTAGGATGTAAACTTTGGAATCGCGACTTCAAGTGCTCTATCTCCAACAAAGAATCATCAACGTTGAAACAAGTGCGTACACACGTTGTATCCTCTCTACCAATCGGACAAACGGCTGCAATGGTGCTTCGAAACAATGGAGCTGCTCTCTGTTTCCGAAGCTTGTACTGCGGCAAGACTCGACAGGAGAAGAACTCCTGTCAAGGAGTGAGCTCCTTCGATCGACTCCTCCGGGAGTGACAGCTGCTGAAACTGCCGCGAGCAAGTTATCGGTGTCTCTTCAATTAACGGAACAAGCGTCAAGATCGAGTATGTGGATGCATTACCTCATGCTTCGGTTTTAAAGCGACCAGGTCGATGACACGCGCCGATATTCAGCTGGCTTCTTTGCCCGGGTTTGGAGAAAGTGCGTGCGGGGGAATCTAGTCATATAACGTCACGCGGCAATGTTCTGTGTGTATTTTCCCAACTTCTGGCTGTGAAGAAAGCGCAGCGAACGCGACAGCTTGACATGATCTTTTATGTAGATGACATCGTTCCTCCTAGATAAAGGACGGTTCCGCTTCATTCTACCGACCGCGCCGTGCACGCAAGACGCAAGCGAGCCAAAATGCGGCCGACTTTTTACGCAAAGTGTGTCTAAATTGTATACAACGCTCCGAAATTTCTGAGCGTCACGCTATCAAGAATCAGCGCCTGGAAATACCAGGACCCGCTGAAAGACTATACTATCAACCCCAAGAAATGCGGTTTTCATGTTTCCCCCAGTTGGTTGATAATAACGAACGAGCGAACGGAAGGCCAGAGGAACAGTGAAGGAAGAGGGATGCGAAACGGGGAACAACTGCGTTCTGGGCCGTTTGTTTCGCACATCGTCGCCACTATGGACGTGTTCGTCATCATTGCCGAAAACTCAGGTCGGACCCGAACACCCAAGGCTTTCGAGTTGGCCTTGAGCTCAACTCGTATAACTAGGCTTTAAAACGACCTATTTTTAACCAGCCACTACCAGCACCTGTCCGTTTTTTTGGTTCTTATGGCGCTCATCAAGGTCGCACTTGAGTCTCCAGAAGCCTCCCCTGCGAGACCGGACGAGCTCATTAGTTTTTTCTTCGGAGTGTAAAGTGTTCCGATCCCAGATCAATCAAGAAGAATGTTCCCATGTCAAGGGAGATCAAAGCGAGAATCGAATGATCATCGAAGCGAATCCTCTGTCTGAAACTCCAGTTCGTCATTCAACGGAGACCACGAGGACGTTCTCTGTCGAACACAGCACGGTTTCGGTCCAAACTCGCAGAGCTCTTGAAAATCCGCGACGCCGTGAATATTTTTCGCTCCTGAGGAAATCGCGTGTTCGGCACGAGTGTCCTTCAGTCTTCTCCGATTTGCGTCGATCGCCGGCCCGGTCATCGGTCGGCCGAAGATTCCCATCCCGAGCCTGAATTGATTCCCCCAGACGAGATCTGAATCTCCACTCGCTTTCCCGTCTTTCGCAGACGAGCAGGTCTTGATCTGTAGGGTCGTTTTGCCGATCAATTTCAGACATTTCTAAGAGAACTGTATTCAAACTCGGGAACTCATTATTGGCATCGACGACGACGAATCTATACCGATACCGATCGAATCGTCCTACCGTACGGGACCGATCGAGAGCACGTTCGTTTCGAGACATCGTTTATGGACTCGTTGGAAGTTCCTTCAAAGTAGGTCATGAATGTTAATGTTCCGAATTGCATGCGATTTGACTGGTTCGTATTGTAAGATGGAACTTTTCCATGATGGAAGTGTTCCCAACAGCGCCCGCTGAGGAGCACGTCATCCAATGCTCGACAGGTGTTGAAGACTTCCATTCATCAGTCAGCGGAATGGTCAAAGTTTCTTCATGCACGTCACGTCACGCGAAAGGAGTTCTCTCAGGCTTTGCCACCGCCTCAAGGGCGAGAAAGGTGCTATTCACTCCAGCTTCGCGGCCGCATAGTTCGCGGCCCGAGTCTGATTGAGGCATCCGACTCAAATGGGTCAGAACTCATCAGCCGTCCAAATAATCGCACCACGTGACCGACAACCGATTACTAGGATTCCGGGTTTATTGCTCGTCGATCACCATGATCACATTTCGGAAACTCATCGTGGAAGCGGATCTTACAATCAGTGGATCTTGAAGAGAAATGGAACTGCCCAGAATCAGCTCTCCTCTCTCTGTGGACCTCTGACTCATAGACGTTGACTCGTGCATCTTTCCTCTTTCTTACATTCTGTGATTATCTCTGTGATTACGAACTCATAACGGGCTGAAGGACTCCTCTAGAAACGCTCGATACAGTCAAACCCGCTTATAAGAGGATGGTCTCTTATACGCGGTTCTCTCTTATATCCGAGTCTCTTTTAAGCGGGTTCGACTGTAATACTCAGTCAGACTCTTTTGGTCCGCATTGGAACGAGATTTCAGTTGTGCCGTTGCGGGTGATCGCAATCCAGATCATGACCGAACCGCCACCGGGGGCGCGGCTCCAGAGTCGACGCAAGTGGTGGAGCCCGCTGCATTCCGTCAAATGGCATCAGAACTTATTTTCTTCCTCACCAGAGAGGATCACCGTTCGCAACTGGTCGCCTCGCTGCAAAACGGCGGCCCTACGATGGGAACGATCGTTCATGTGACATTAGGTGAACTCGAAGATACTCTACATCAGTGTTTCTCAACCGTTTTTTTGCGCCGTGCCCCCCGTCACAGGCCTGAAATATTCTCATGCCCCCTCCGCTCTCTCGATCGATGGAAATAACTGCGGGAAAGTTACACAATGACTCATTTTCTTACACCCCGTTCGTGAATTATGTAGACAATGAAATATTTGGGATCTCGCCATGCCCAGCTAAAGACTCTCCATGCCCCCAAAAGTGGGCACTTGCCCCTGGTTGAGAATCACTACTCTACATCATCCTCCAGGCAAAGTGGCCATCACTTTTTCACCGACGTCTGGAACAACCATTGATTTTGCAAGGAAATTTCGCCACTTCCAGGACTTTCCCAGCGGCCATGGAGCATGAGACTCACATCATAACGAATCGTGGTAACAGCGAACGAACTCGGGCCCCTCGCCCCCGAGGCTGGGCGTCCAGTGCGTCGAATCGGAACCTCGTGACCCAATTAGTTCGCGCAACGATGTTTCCAACTCAAATGAACGCGAAGAGTCTCTAGAAAATTCTCTGCCCAGCACACATTCGGACAAATGAGAGCACACACGCCGTGGAATGTTGGCACTTACGATCGGCAGTGACGCTGTTACGCGCCGTTGCAGCGCCTGAGCGGACTCTCTTTGAGATTGAGTTCAACTCATTGAGAAAAGCTTTTCCTCTTCTTGGTGTGCGCGGTCGTCTCCCGTTCTCCTTGTGCCACCGTATCAAGTTTTGTGAAGCGGAGGCAGTTCTGCCCAAGTTTAAATACACTCGACGAGCGGCCGGACGATCGCTCGCCCGCTCGGGTATAAAGAGGCCACTTTATTGGGCTAACAACTGGTTTCTAGAGTCGCAGCGAAATTGCCTCAAAAAGCCTTGGGTCAAAATCGACTTTCTTCTTAGCGAAAGTCTTCTCAAAAGTGGTACACAAGCGGAATGAGTCCGAAACGCGGGCGGGTTGTCCTGGTCGTCGATCGTCGACAAACAGAGAGTTTTTTTCCGTCGATGCGGACGTCGATCGAGAACGAGCTGAAATCGGTAAATCCGTTTCCACTCGAGCTCGTCGTCGATGAATCTACGAGCGTTCGGAAGATGTTGGGGAGGGGATTATTCCGGTTCTCTGGAATCGCTTTCATGCAACGATGGAGGAGTAACTTAATTTTTCCTTTCGCGATCAGCTGAAAAGATTAGGCCGGCTTCGCTTCCATGATGAAACGCGATCCTCTCTGGATGATGATGATGATCTCAATAAATTGAACGAGCTCTTGTCCGGGAGAAGCAATTTATGGCGGATGCTCTGCTGACAATCCATCTTTGTGACGACACAACCAATCGAAGTGGGTCGTCATGATCAGCGGTTGAGATCAGAGGACACGACGAGAGCAGAGAGCTTGTTCTCCGCGTGACCCATTAATGTGTTACGAGCAGCGTTCGGGATTCATGGCCCGCGTCTGCGGCGAACAGGTGAAGAGAGCTTGATTTCTTCGACGTCGAGGGAAAATGCGCTCACGCCCCAACTCTCTACGGACCACTTGGAGAATATCCTCCAAATTTTATGATAGCACCCCGTGCTCGGTGCAAAAATCATCACCGTGGAGATTACGCAATCTAGTATCATCAGAGGAAACCCAATTCGTAACCAAAGGCCAATGTTTGCGTCTCGAGGAGTGAAGCTGCCGTGAAAGGGATGACGTCGATGAGAAAACCACCCCGGCTAAAAGGCATCAAATATTTCTGATTCATCGGGGCCAAAACACCACGATGCAGGGGGCACCAAGTAGAGCAACTGGGTTTGATGGCTCCTGACACGCTTTTAGTCAAATACTTCCTCCCACCGCCCTTTTCGATGTGGTCAACGCTCGACTGGAACCGGTACCGAAACTCCTCAGTCTATCTAGTATTCTCCCCTGAAACGAGAACTATTGGAATACATACAGTTTACTTCCGCCAACACGAGGACCAGTTCCTTTTTTTTTCGTGACGAAGCTCGGATTTCCGGATCATCAAAATCGAATTCATCCTAGACGCTCGGGTTGAATGAAAGTACGCTTAAGCGGACGATTCCATATCAAGCCCTCGGAATCGATTTCCGACGATCCGCTCATGTTTCGTGCTCGCATTGTGCCCGCGAAAGGAATCCGAAACCTCCGAGGAGAATCTTCCGGCGTCGAGTCAGCTTACACGATTCACACAGGTCCCACATCAGGCGTGGTCATTCTCGTACGCGACCCGCGTGGAGGAACCATATCACCCACAGGTTTCCGCGAGGAATCGCCTTAGGGTCGACCTGATACGAGCGTTTCGTTGTCGACCGAGATGCATGCGTTGTTCTGACCTCGTAGACACGTTTGCTGAGAATGGAGCTCTTTGATGAAGTGCGCGGACGTTTCTATGAACCTCGGATCGCCTCTGCAACACGTCGACGGCCGATTCCAACGGAAGGACAATTTCTGCGTCAGGCTGATCCGACCGCAGCCAACACAGCCGAACGTTCCAACGTCATGAATCAGCAGCTGCTCAGATATACTTCGGAAAAAAAAATTCCGAATCGCCGCCTCATTCGAATCAGTCTCCGGAGCGGAGTGTCAACCCTCACTTTCTAAACTTTCGAAAGCTCAAGTCATCTCAGGCGACTCCCGAGTAACTAATGCGAGAGAGAGAGGGATAGGGTGGACGAGGCAACAAGAAAGCTTCGCGCTCGCGACAGACTTCTTCGGGGAAACTGTCAAGCTTCCAAGGCGCGAGGTGCGACGCACCAGCACATGTCTCCTATACTTCGTAGCGAGCCCAACTTTCTGCGATATTTCAATTCACCCGTGCCAGGATTCCGACGTGGAACGCTTGCAACTCGCTGAGCGAGAACTTTTAGCATTCCGAGCGACGGTGAAAATGTGCATGGTTGCTCCAAGTGCGTCGCTTCGCCTCGGGGCTAGTTTGCTGATTCGCTCGCTCGTCGGCGATAATTGAAGTTTTCTAAGATAGTCTTTTATGTATCGTTGAGCTCTCACAGCGCTTTCCCATCGCAGACGTTAGGAGAGTTTCAACGCGCTCCATTAGGCGAAGTTCCTTGATTGCTCATCGCTGAATGGGTGGCGTTTTTGCGAAAATCTCCGTGGATCGTGGATTTTCCGTTCCGGGATTTCCTCAGAGAACAGTTTCTGGGGCGTGCCGCGGTCCCGGAGCGTCTATTCGTAGAAACGAACTCGCCCCAAGTAGAGACGAGCTTCACTTGTCCTTCTATTCCTCATCTTCCAAAGTGTTCTGCAGCGTAAATATCAGCCATAGTGTTTCGGTCGCTCGTGAAATCCTCATGAGGCTCGTAAAAAAGCCACAGGTAGTGCCGAGAGACCTTCGCGAACCACTAATCACGTTGGCGGGCGAACATCAACGAGAAAAAAGGATGGAAGCTGCCTCTCCGAGATCTCGGTCTGTGGAAACCGCGTCAGTGAGGACAGAACGACTCTCGGAATGGCTTTCGTAGCCCAAGGCTCTGTTCAGCAGAGTTCCCTCTCGATTCTTTGTGAATTCTCTGTGAAATCGAGTTTTGGAACCGTCCTGTTTCCGATACCCCCGAGTCGGACAGTTCCTCCCGTCGGGGACAAGTCCTACGGTCCCGTTCGAATGAACATCGGCTTTCTCTCGAGCTCAGAGTAACGGATGTGCGCTCTATTTTTAGCAAAACAGCGATTGCGCACGGCTTTCATTCAATCATACGAGAAAACATTGGGGAGAGCCAATCGTTGTCAGCGAACGGTTCTTGTACGTTCCACCGTCTGGAAAGCTGAGATACAGCTCTTTTACGACCATGACTGCAGCTTTCGATTTGTGCGGGGGAAATTCGCAATACCATTCTGGGAAGACGTAGGGGACGGCGGGGATGTTCTCGGAGAATTGAACGTATCACTGGCTTTCAAGCTGAAAATTGAGATTCTTCCAATGGAGTCTGGACGGGGAAGGGACAAGTGCACCCTTTCCGGTCCAGGAACGAGAAAGATTGAAAGATCCGTTTTGAATTCGTGCCCTGAAACGAAGGTGGCTTCGAAAGCATCGCTCGGCGACGTCCGATCACGCGTTCACCTCAGCCGCTTTCGGAAGGGCCGAGTGTTCCGAATACGGAATGGAAATGTTTGGTCCGTAATTTCCTCATTTGAAATGCTGTGGGGGCGCGCGGGCGTCGCGCCGGTACAGGTCCGAACTCCAGTCGAACTCAGCGAATTTTGAGCAGACTCGCCCTCGCACAAATTAGAACCGCGAATCCACAGCGGTTTCGTTCCTGCTGCCGCTGCTCCTGCTTAGAAGACCGCAGGGCGAAGAAACTCACAAATTGGATCTTTTTCGCAACCATGGGCTGAACACATGTGAGCTCCTCATTGATTCCGGGCCGGCCGACCAACCGACGTGTACCTTGATGTTGCTGATGGGATTCATGGTCATTCATATGCTAAGTTAACGCTGCAGTGTCCGATACGCACTAGCCGAACGAATGACTCGGGCGAATTGTGTGCTCCCGATATATTTTTGTCTTCGTTGGACAGGTTTTCAATATTCAACGGAAGTTTATTCAGAGCGACAATGGTGTGACAGCTCTGATGGAGGGACGGACACATGTCCTACGAGAGTAGGAGGTACGACAGCGTTGCGCGGTCAGACCCCGTGCCACCAAAGCAAACAGGTTCTCTGAAAAACAAGTCCACTGGGGAACAAACGTTCATCGAAACACATCTAATCAATGACGACGATGACGACGACGACGACAAGAAAGGATAACATTAGGTCGCGGAGAAGAGCACAAAGAGAAGTTCAAACAAGAGCATGTCGTTGCAGTCGTAGTGGTTTCGGTGTTGGTCGTGGTGGTGGCAGCAGCCGGAGCTTCTAGCCCCGACGAACCCGGGGAACTTTTTACATCTGGTCGGAGTCTCGGTCGTTCGCTGGCTCTTTCGGTTGGATCGCTTGCTTTTGTTGGGGCGAAACGCCGTCTCTCTAGTGTTAGTCAGCCATCAACAGCGGTGGCGGTGGCAGACAATCGGGCTCAATTTTAGTCGTCGCAGACAATCTTGGCCCTGGGCCGGTTGTGGGGCTCCTCGGCGTCGGTTGACTCACTCGCTAGGTCGGGCGGCTCGATCTTCCAGTCAGTTAGCCCTGATCGCTAGTGGGTCGTTCGCTCTCAAGTCTTCAAGCGAACCCACGAACTACGCCGCCGCCGCCGCCACGGCCGTTGCCGCGTCTTCGTACTCGTGCTTCGTCCGATCGTGGCTCGGACCGAATCTCGGGTAAAGCAAGCGAGCTAGCGACCAGATGGCGCTTAGGAATTCAACACACTTGCTTGCTTACTTGCCTGCCTCTCTCATTCGGTTGCTCTCTCATCCCCTTCTCGCGCTGCTTACTCTTCCTCCTCATCGTCATTGTTGTCACCGTTGTCGTCGTCGTCGTCCTCCTCCTCCTCCGCAGCGACAAAGAAGACTCCCACGACACAATGGCGCTTGCAACAAACAGGTAATCTCGGGCGCGGAGCTCTCCGCAGATCCTTCTCCGCTCTGTCCCAAAACCGAAATCTACGAGGATCGGGCTCTTAGCACGATCCCCCCAAAATTGAGGCGACCCCCATCCTCCCGCCGGGGTCGACTCCATGGCCAAGGCTCCATAACCTTCGAGGCCGTGAGAACTTCGCGAGAATTCCCCACTTTGTTGAATCTCAAACAGCCTGAGCACCTTGCCGCGTTCTCGAACAAACCTCGAAATGATTTCGAGGTGGAAAGTGAACACTGCGGGCAGCATCGTGAGCAAAGCATGAAGCTCAGGACGGTCCGAGAAACAAGGAATCTCCGTCGATTTTGAGTTGATTGTTTCTGATGGAAGTGCAAGATCGAAAACGACCAAAGCGGAAACTTTCCGCAGCCCGTTCTCGCCGCGTTCGGGGAAGGCTAACAGAAAGAGAGCGTACGAAAATTACGTCGTCTTCCATCTCAGCGTGCCGTCCAATCTCATTCGCAAACAACAGCGATGAAAAAATGTGATTTCCGGGGAGGAATTCGATTTCAAGACAATTAAATTTCGTGCCTGTCAGATCCCTGGTCGCGGGGACTTTGCGAGCACGACGTTCTCCCATCTGGCCTTCACTTCCCTCGATGCTCTCAGGGCATCCTGAAACTTGCGAGCAAACTACGTGAACAGCGTCGCGCCTCCAGCAGTCGCGAGGATTCCTTCGCAGCGGACAGTAATCTAGAAACACGTACTCCCGGCTCTCTCTCTCGGACATAAAGTTCGTGTTTTCTCTGGGTTCGACGTCTAGGTGCTTAAAATTCAGTCGAGAGTTGTGCCGAAAACCTCTCAAGAGGCGCGAAGGGACAAAGAGTATGTTTCACTGGAGCTGACTGTTGGCAGTTTCCCGCTCCAGGCGCTTCTTCCACCATCGTGCACCTCAGTTCACTCGAAAAAATATATATGCCCCCGGGGAACTTCGGAATAATCGATTGAAAACCTTCTCATCGCAGGTTGTGGGACATCAATACACTTTCGTGGAAAGCGGGAGTCCGTCGAATGGAAAAGTAAATCTATGTATAGTAGTGTGTGCAGGTGAAATCGTCGAAGATCATGTGGAACATGTCCAAGCAGCATCCATATTCGCCGATGATGTCCTTTCTTTCGAACAAACCCATGTTGAGGAATCCGGTTCGCGAGATTGCAGCAGAAGTTTGCAGCAGCAACGCTGGACGACTCGTTATTCAAGGCCGAGCTTACTCGCCGCTGCTGTCATAGTCGTCGTAATTGTCGTCCCCGACACGATATAGCTACACAATAATGAGTCTTCTCACCTACGGCGCAAACAATTTTTTTTTTCCTGCCAGGTCGCCAACTTGTCCCTCTCTCACATCGTTTCTTTGCCTTTCTCTCACCCTCTGGCCCGTCATTGGTCTCAGACTTTGAAGGTGAACACAATCTGCGGGGTCCACCTTGTACTTCTTCCTAGAGCTCTTCATCTGATTCCGACACTGCTATTGATACTCGATCGCGCCATGCGGGGAACAAGCTCACAGAGTCTTATCGGACCCTTGCAAGTAAGGGAACGAAAAATTGACATGAATATTAGAGTCTGTAGCTCATGGGAGATAATGTTTGAGATGAGAGTTCCGTTCTAGAAACTCTGATCCTTTTTGAAGGAGCCAGCACTAAAGACCGGAGCTCAAGGGAGCGCTCGAGCACTGTCTCGATGAAATGAAACTCATTCCGCACAAGGTCCAACGAGGGCTTGTGTGGGGCGGAATCGGTCACACTGTATTATTGCTTCTGACGCTCAGTTGAAGATAGTTTTCGAAGGTAATCCGAGGGCTGTGGTTTGAAATTCTTCGCATACTGGGGGATCTCTCAATGGTCCTCAGCTCATTCATACCCCAATGTGTGAATAACTTGATATCCACGGAAATCTACCCGCGTCCGCGTATATGTATCTGAATGCGACTCTTGCGACACAAAGCTCTACCCTTAGTGTGAAGGTGGAGTTCTAGAAGGAGCGTTTCACACCTGTCTGCATGGTGTCAAGGTTTTGCTGGTCCATGCTTGACCTTGCCATCGTGGTTTGGGGGTTACTCGCCACTGTCTGGTTCCCTTGAAAATATGGAACGGCTAGCTGCAAATAACCGCCTGGTAGACACTCCTTCAGGCGAGTTCCTGGGTCAAACGGCCGGTAGCGAAGTTCATCCGTCTTCATTTTTCAGGATCGGAAAAATAGAACGAGGACCGGCAGCACCTCTCATTCCTTCCTACATGAGTTCGCGGCAGGAATTCCGTGGCTTCGGAACTGATCGTGTACGCTGTTCCGGAGTCGATGCTCCCACATCCTGTACCTGGTCTGATGGATGGATGGATTCATGGACGGATGCAAGTATCTCCCTGTCATGGTTTTGTTGGACTTCCATGCGTTCTTCCAGCCAGAGTCGTTCGACCTCCCGATAGTCGATACAGAGAGTGAGATTCCGGCTAACCTAGCGAAGGGGGAGGAGCTGGAAGGCGCTTTAGATTTTCGGGACGCAATGCATGATCTCTGAATCGAGTAAATCTCCAACTCGATACTTGATCTGCCATCGAGGGACTCCGTGCCGACTCCATAACTCGAATCAATGCACGGTATTCTCGGCAATCATCCCTAATACCCTCAGGCTGCGGTCCACCAGCACGACGCCTGGTCCCCTGGTCCCGACGGCCGTTATCCACACTTCAGTGCGACGGTCTACTCCCTCAGGTCCTTCTTCGTTCGTTAATCCGTTTGTCAGACCGCAGCTCGACTCGCTCGCTCGCTTGGCTGCCGACGAACGGAAATATGGCTGCCCTGAGGAGCACACGTTCGCGGCACGAAACTATTGAATAACAACACGTTTTGATCGATCACGTCCATCGCTGTTGTTCCGCTTGGTGGCCCGGTCGCCCGTTCAATATTGTAAGGTCGATCAAGCATTCGAGAGGGGAACGATGTAAGGGGAATAAAACGATGCGACGCAGGTCTCGGCTCAGAACAGAGTTGTTGTTCTCGATTAGGAACATTGTTCTGAGCTGAATCCGTTCGATGCATCCGTTCGTTCGCTCATATTTTGTGTACAGCGTGTTCCGTGTAGCACCATAGGCTCGACAAGATACAGTTTCTGAGATGAAACGGCATATCATCGTTGTTCCCGATGTACGTTGTGGGAATTCCAGGAGAGGATCCGCGACGGGAATGAGGTCTGCTTTTGACGGTCGAATCTTGTTGTCGCCCTATTTTCAACCTCGTGCCGAAATTGTTGCTGAATTTTGAGCCTCTGGCGGAGTGATCGTTCTTTTCGGGAGTGCAGCCAGACGGGCGAATCTCGAGAAGATCGCTGAAATGCGAGAGATTCCATGATTTTCTATCAATTGTCTAATTTCTCAACATGCTGTTCTAAGACTATCATCGAATACCAGAAAAAAAGGTTGTTCGTGGCAACGTCGGAAAATTCTCATGCCGAGCAGGAAGCCGAAGCGCTCCAGGGTACTTCCGCCTCGGGGAGGCTGACCAGTCCAATTGAAATCTCGAAACGCACTCAATCGCATCAACTCGAGTCACGATTAGAAGAGTCAGCACGGCCCAGCGGTGCTGAAAGGGATAATGGAGCTGGCTCCAGGAAGCTTCGAACCATGGCCGAGGGGAGTGAGTGGGCTCCGTTTCGATGCCCCACATGCTCTAGAGTAGAGATAGATCTTTGACTCATTAAGATCGGCCGAGTCCAGCCAGGGTTGAAACAACGCAACAACGACGTCTCTAACGAGAATCATGGAACGAATGAGTTAGAGAACGCAAGCTTTCCACCAGATCAAGCTGTGTTCATGAAGAGCAAATCGTTTCGACGTCCGAATGCTCGTTCGCTCCAGTTCTTGCCTATCCGCATAGTTGCCCCGATCCTTCGTCTGATTGTCCTCTTTCAATTCGTATAACCCGGAGGATCGAGTCATCAACGAAAGAAGAACGCGAGAAAGAAGCTCATAGGACATCGTTGACGGACTAAGTGGTTCATGATTCTCTCAAGTGCGTGAGTGAACGCATTGGTTTCAACCCGACTCCACATCCCTACGAAGGTCCAGCGATTGACGATCCGCCTGCATGCGTGCGTAGATGCTCGCATCCATCTACATGTATGTATGTATGTATGGGCTAGTCTAGCGCAATGGTTGGAGAAAACCACGACGATCGGTTGCCCGGCTCGCTGCCGGATCAGACGAGAGCAGAAGATAGGTGGGTACGCAGACAGATACCGGGAGGAGAGAAGAGCTCGCTGCCTAGCCACCAATTTTTTCTTGAATGAAGCCAACCAGACTTCAGGTAAGCAGCCAGGCGGACGCACACTGAAGAGCTCCAAACGGCGATGCTCTTGCTCGTGGCTTGCCCGTTTGAATTGCTGGCTGGCTGGCAGGCTGGCTGGTTGCTCTTCTAAGAAGTCCCCCATCCGATTTAGAGCCAGACGATCGTTGTTGGCTCGCTAGCTTGTTCGTTCCTTCTTTCGCTCGCTCGCTCGCTCGATGAGTCGAAGAAGAAGAACCTAGTCCTAAGACCGGCGAGCGGGAGAAGCAAGGCAGCTACGCAGTCGAAGATGAAGCTAGAAGCGAAAAAGACGAAGACGGCCCCAGTGTCGCCTCCGCGCTGCTGCTGCCGCCGCCGCCACCGTCTCCAGGTGTCGTTCAATATTCAATACAAGGAAGCACCACAGAACGAAAAATAGCGAAAAAAAAAACTGCTCCCAAGTAGCTGTTGCTGCTGCGGCTGATCCAATGCGCCAATTTAACGCGGCCTCAGATTAAGCTACGGTACCGTTGTTGCCGTTGGTGCTCTTACCTGTCTGCCTCCCTACTCCTCACTGGCTGGCTGACTGGTTGCCCTGCCGGCCGGCCGACCCACCGACCGAGCAACCGACCGCCCGCCTGACACACTGACTGCCTACCTGAAGAACAAGCAAGTCGGCCGGCGGAGCAATCGGCGGATCCATCGGCCGCTCGGTCGAGGCGAAGAAAAAAAAAACACAGAACCGACAAACCCCATCCACCGATAATCACGTGCTAACAACTCCGAAGATTGTAATTTGCTCAAAGTTTTGACGCCATCTCTCCCTGCCGACCATGACGATCAAACGCTGCAATTATTCACCACTAATACTTCTGTACGTCGATGGCAACGATGAGTAAATACTCACAGCAACGAGCCGCCGCAACACCGTCCTCCAGCCCGAGATGCTCTGTGCAATCAAACTCAAGAAATGCATCGAGTAATCGCGGCGGGGCTTTTTGTTAGTTTGAGTTCAGGGTGTATCCGAGTCATCTCATGGAAATCCTTCGGATGTGACTGCGCTTTCACACTTTTCCTTCCGTGCACAGATCTTAGCCAAACCGCAAATCCTTCGAACCGGGTTTGATGAAACATGACGGAGAGCTTGTTCTTGTGGTCCGACTCGGGTCTCTGAGTAGACCGCCGCCACCATAAAACCACCTCGAATCCGTTCGATCAGATGGAAATGGAGGTGTTTGAAGGTCGCGATTTCTACAGTGTGGTTCCATTCAATTTTGTTTGTTGTTCGATGGGCCCGTGTGATTGTTTCAGCCAGCACGATAAATCATGGCTCTTCTATAGGGGTGTGTTGATGCTGTTCACGGGTTGATCTACGCTCGGAGGCAGCGAAGGCAGCAGAAGCAGCAGCAGCACCACAGATTGCTTTCACTCGTTGAGATGTGATACCCGATGAGGTTTTCTATAAGTACTGCCCCACGATTTCACACGTTGCGAGAGATCTCCTAAAAGCGATTTCATTTCGTCGAAGCTTTCCGTGTGTACGAATTCTCTCCGATTCGTGTTTTAAAAATTATGTTCCTCGGTGCAGACAACTGATCAATTTCGGCGCTGGTGGACATTGTTCCCCAATTTTTTCATGCTTCTACTTGAAGAACCGTTCGTCGACACGGAACGGGCGCGACCCGATCAATGCAGGTTGTGATCAGGAGCGCTCTCAACGTACTCTAGAGCGTCTATAGTAAAATCTGTTGCTATTGTGTAACCCCGGCCGCGGTCCGCTGCCACCACCCATTGTGCATGCGAGAGCGACCTCACCTTCGAACGAACTGCGTCATTCTCTGTGCGTCATTCTTGTGCCGGTGGATGCCACCATATGCAATTGGAACAACTGTTCGACTCGGCTAGCCGTTCCGTTTGGCTATCCGAGTCTGTCGGAGGAGCGAGCGAACTCGCCGACATACTTCGGAACTCTGCTCTCGAATTCTCTCCGCCCGCATAGATATTTTTGAAATCGTTCCCCAGAATCGGTGGTTCGATCGTCCGTCCTCGGGACGGAAGCCTCGACGGCTCCGTTCTCGATCGAAACGGCGATCCTGTCTGTGGCCTTTGGCCCACGCAAGACATACTCCCGGTTCGTGGAGCACGCGAAACCTCTGATTTGAAGCGCACTTTGTGAACCACTCGGTTTGAGCTCGCTGGAATGCGAATCATGCGATTTCCAGCACCATCACGGCCCAACGGAATTCAATTGCGACCGCTCGACCCATAAGACTTCGAAAATTCCTGAAGGTTCAGATCGTGGTCAGTCTCCTGAAGCCGCTGAAAGTCGTCGACTACAACAACGAAGGCAGCGTCCATAGTACACGAACCTCGGCCAGTCGCCCATTTAAACGGATTCTCCCCCACGGCAAGCAGCAGTAACAGAAGATGAAAAAGAAGAAGAAGAAGGAGGAGGAGAAGAAGAAGAAGGAGGAGAAGAAGAAGAAGGAGGAGAAGAAGAAGAAGGAGGAGAAGAAGAAGAAGAAGAAAAAACTAAGCCCTGTGTGTTCGGTTGAAGTCCAGCTGACAGTTTCTGGTACCCCTGGGTGAGGATGAATGCGGCTTCTGGTGGAGAGAACTCTAGACCCCACCATAGGCACTCACTCTGGACACTGACTAGGAACTGCAGTCGCCGATTCCTACTCGTCGAGCGCACAACGCTCTGGCGCCGCTTTCAAGTCCCGAGAAAGTTCACTGGGACGACCTACGTTGTCGAGTTCTTATTTCCGTCGACAGTTCCGTCGGAGATTCCGTAGACAAAAACGAGTACAACGACTCCCAAATTAGACGTTAACGAAACAGGATTACTTCAAAACTCTCAGCAGCTCTTCTGCTCATTGTTTCGACTTGACGTACGTTTGAGGTGAGTGAATTTCTCATTGGTTTTAATCGCAGTAATGAGCTAAATAGGAAAGTTTCGGGGAAGATTTTTCGGCCGCTGAAATATTTTAGAGAAGCTCATGTTTCGCGAGCGGCGTTGCTTCCGATATTTTCTCGAGACACGTCTTCAAAGTCGATGCTCGCACTTTTTCCGGTGATCATCATACCCTGCTTGGCTGTGGCTGATTTCCTGTGAGGGTTATTTCTGTCGGCCGATGTCGACCTCGCTCAAATGAGCCCTGCAGCCATCAAAGCAAAAAGAGTTCGGACTTCGAATGCTTCTAGACGACTGCGCTGCCATCGGGAGCCAGGTCTCCCTGTGATCGTCCTCCGTTCGCCGTGTCGAAGCTGGCCCAGGATGTTTCCGAAAGCGCGATAGTCTTTGCTAACTATTGGCCCGCTCGTTGTGTCTTGGTCCCTGGTGCCCGTGGTCGAGCCGCCCTGAAAATCGATGGGATCGCACTCTGGCTGTCCTCCCTAATGAAAATCAGGGCCAAGCGCCCGTTTGTTTTCTCAAGCTTCCTTCCGAGTTTTCAGCTCCGCATGGGGGAATTTGAATCGATTTTCGTACAACGTTAAAACGTCGGGACGTTTTTCGCGTGGCAGGCCCTGTCCTGACCGCTAGATGACATCATCGTACGTGTTTTATCTGCTTCATGTGACAAGTTGCAACGAAACTTTCGGAGCATTGAAATCTCTCGCGATGTCGACACTGACAACTTGTGCCAGCGGCAACCTGTTCGTTGGTTCGCTCGCTCGCTCGTTCTCTCAACAGGCGAAACTATTGGGTCAGTGGTGGTTCTGGGGGCGCTCCGGGTTCCCACGCTATGGGATATGCTGCTGCTGCTGCCAGGCTGCCTGCCATCCGCTCTCAGGGACCAACATACGATGGCGAAACAGGCAGCGAGCGAGTGAGCGGCCGGGCCAGCCGACAACAGACCCCAACGACCCAGTACCGGTTTCTCCGACTGGTTCGTCTCTGAGTGAATCGGCTACCCTTGATCGTTGATGGCTGGATCCGAGTCATGGGCAGCGCGTTCGCACACCGAGTCGACCGGTTGCTCCGACCCCTCTCCGCCCGTGCTCTGACGACGACCTTGGTTTCTTGCTCCTGGGTTTCTTGAATCGCACAAAGACGGCGGCGACGACGACGACGACGACGACGACAACGAGTCGAGAACACAGCCATTGAGCTCTGCCGGTCGGTTGGTCGTTGGACCAGCCGCGGCTGTTTTTCCCTCAGCCTCCTACTTCTTCGTCGGGTAGTTTCAGTCGTCGTGGTGGTGGTTGTTGTAGTCGTCGTCGTCATCTTCGTTTTCGTTCCGTCGACTCGATTGTTAGGAGCTTTATGGTCCTTAGACATTGTACGACAGAGGAGCATTCTTCAGAAAAAGCACTAGACGGAAGCATTGTCGTCCTAGGGATACGCTTTCGTAATTTTTGCGCTCCCATTATTACATTGTGCCGTCCACTCGGATCGCTCGTCCGGGTTTCATGTTGGACGAACCTAGGAGTGGCCTGTGATTCCATCGTTCCCACAACAAAACCCGCTGCAATTGAACGCTTAGCTGACTATGAGTGAGATCGTTCTACCGGATTGTTGCTGTTTCGTGGCGAACGATTGTTGGGATTATTCCCATCAAGGAAGTAGCGAGTTTTTTCCCGCTGGCGGGCGACCAGATTGAGGCCAGATAGGCCCGTCGGCTGCGGATGAGCTCGAGTCGGCCGGAAACTGAAGCAAGGAAGAGGAAATTGCGGTGAACGGTATCTTGGGCGCTTAATTAAAACGCACGTCAAACAGGGATGATTTCTTTCGCGACGCTGTCTCTTCCTCAAGAATTCATAGATCACTGTCGCTGACTGAACAGGCGGCGAGCGCATCGATTCCGAACAATTGTCACAGATCGTCCTCCTGTCTTTTCCAGTTCAAAATGACGTGTACATCTCCTGAAGATCTCCTCAACAACAACCTCAACCATCACAATCATCATCAGCACCAGCAACATCTTCACGACATCAACAACAATAACAGCACCCACATCGCTGCCCTGAGCAGGCTCGGCAGCTGTAGTGAAACGAGCGCCGCTCTCGAAGCGGAGAAACGCTGCCCAGAAAACCTCCAGAAAGTTATCGCTCTTACACAAAATGTCGGAAGCCTAGCTCAAATGGATTTGGCTAAACTAGCGAAGCTGCTCCCTCCAGGAATGAGCCTGGAGCAGATCCAGCAGATCAAGATGAAACTCGTGCACCTGAACCACTTGCAACAGCAACAACAACAGCAGCAGCAGCAACAACAACACAAGTAAGTTCACTAATCCGTCTTGTCTACCTTTCGTCTGTCCGTTACTGTCTCATGGTGGTCTGTCCTGTAGCTCGCAACTCTTAGTCTCGCAACGGTCGCAGCCAGGCGTTATCTAATCAGCTCTCTCAGATTCGGCTGCGTTTTCTTATTACGAGCTGTTAGACATCCGGTGAACACACGTTCCCACTCACCTAACTACCTGGCTACTTGCCGACCGACTGATCCAGGACCAAGGTTCTGAGAAGTCGTGGTTTTTAACGAAAGATACCGCTATGCCTTACCCTCTCACTTGTCTACCAGCAATGCCTACCGCAGCTGGACGCGAATTCCTACTTTAGCTGTCTGTTTGTTCGTTCGTTCGTTTGTTGGTTTATTTAGTCCTTTGTTTGCCTGTTGTTGTGTGCACGAGAGAAGTCGCATCTGATTTCCATTCTACGATGATGACGCCTGACGCTAAATTCTTCCTTCCTCTATTTTAATTAGGAAACTCGAGAGGAGCATCTCCGAGCCCAACAACGGCGGCGGCTGTGGCAACAACGGCTTCGGCAACGGAGGTGGGAGCACCAGCAGCAGCTGCAGCAGTACAGACTCAGTGAAAGACGCATCTTTGGAGACCGTGCTCGCACTCAACTCGTCCCGCTACAAAACCGAGCTGTGCCGACCGTTCGAAGAGAATGGCATCTGCAAGTACGGCGACAAGTGTCAGTTTGCGCATGGCATCGAAGAACTCCGCAGTCTAGCTCGCCATCCGAAGTACAAAACCGAACTGTGCCGAACTTTCCACACGACGGGACTTTGTCCGTACGGACCCCGTTGCCACTTCATCCACAATTCGGAAGAAGAGAAGCGATCCAAGGGGCATCCCTCGACCCCGGTTTCGTCGGCCGCGTCTCAGGAAGCCCTCAACATAAAAATGCTGCATGAACGCAACTTTGATTCGAAGATGTCGGCGATGCAGCAGCAACAATCCAATCAGGACCTGGTGTCGTCGATGCCGCAAATGTTCAAGAACCGAATGCACGGACTCCGACCCAAGGCTCTCTCGATCGGATGCACCAGGAGCCTCGGCTCGGCCGGAGAACTTTCACCTCCGATGAGCCCCTATGAGGACCCGTTCACTCCCTCGTACTTTAACGTTCCCTCACGCCTGCCGTTCCCCAACTCTCCTCCAGGCGTTTCCTCTTCGGTCTCCTCTTCCGATATTCCCTTTCTTTACCCTTCACCGCCAAATATGGCCATGTCACCTCTGGCATCAATGCAAGCGGCAGCGGCCGCCGCGGCGGCGGCGTCGCTCAAGTGCCCTCCAGTGATGTACAACAAGCCGATCGGATACCGGATGCCATCAATGACCTATTCGGCTAGCATTGGAGATCAGTTGATGTCGGCGCCGGCGATCATCTCCAAGTCGGACACGGTTTTCAATTTTCCACCGACGGCGAATGCTCGCGCGTGCTCACCGCCCATGGACAACCTCGGAATCCAGCTGAGCTCTTTGTCTCTGTCGTCGAACGACATCGCCAGAAGAAGTTTCGCCGAGGCTCAAAATCGCGCGGGTTTGCCCCGTCTTCCGGTTTTCGATCAGTTTTCTCGGAGCCCGATGCCGATATCTTGAGTGGCAACGAGCCCTCTTTGTCGAGGCTTAGTCGAAGCCGTGCCGGATTCAAAGTTGTGGACTGAGCAACCCCAGTCAGACCGAGCAACTCTGGATTTGTCTGATATAGTTCGACTCGACTCAATTAGCGTTATTGGCTGGCAACGCCATGGGGCAAACGATGCAACGTCAGACCTCATCAAAGTTAAATTTACGAACCCACTTAGTCGTAAGTGGTATTTTTAGCTGCTGAGCGGGATATCTCTGGAGCCTTCTCGATTTGAATGAACATTTCCGGATGAGGAGGAGTTCCCGGCGGGGCGTAGTCCACCCTCATCCTCGATCTCTCAATGTCAACCAACGAAACCATATCGAACCACGCTCCGGACGGCCAGAGTGCCGCATCGAAGTCTCGATGATCTCATTTATTTATTGGGACGATAGTTCTGATGATTTTATTCCTCATTTTCTTTGAAGCCAACCTAAGTTAATGTATTTTTGCCGTAGCACCCGAGTTGTGCAGAGCCATCGACAGTGACGGCGAATCTTTAATATATCCTAAAACGGCTCGTGCAGAATTCAGTGCAACAGAACGAACGTGCGTGTGCCAATCAACTTCCCGGATAAAACGAAGGAACGCGAAAGACATGAAAGCCGAACGGGAAAAAAAGTAGAGCAAAGAAGCAAACAAACAAACAAACAAACAGAATTAACGGGTAACTCATGGTCTCTCATTGAGTCAGCAGCTACAGTGGAGTGCTGACGCAATACTACATAATATATTTTTTCTACGATCTCATCGTACGAGAGCTGCTCAACCCTAGATAGAGAGAGTCTGGAGTTCGGGCTGTTCAAATCCACAACTGGAAGGACCCAGACGAATCATGTTGGAATGAACGAATTCTGAGGACTATGGACAGAATTTTGGATATTCAGAGTGAGAGGGGATCTAACTTCGGAAAGTGTCAATATCAAGAAATAAATGTTACTTCTATGAAGCCATCCAATGTTTTCTTATGCAACATGTGGGCGATTATGGGGGATTCTCGGATTTTACACATTCACGCTATGGCACACGATCCAGTTTTCAGCAATTCCTGGTTCATATGGTCGGGCTGGCTGAGCTCTGGTGTGATTTTCTATTATGCAGAAAACGATTGTTGTTACGGAAATGCTCGTCAAACATTCCACCTTGGCACGTGCCACTCGAGACTGCGATGCCGAGGCTCTCCATTGTCGTAATGGTTGTCGTGATCATCCTGCTGCCGTGGTGCCCTCGAGTAACTAGTCGGCTGTCATACCCATGTATACTGCAGCACTTCGAAACCGCTCCGGGAGAGTGGGCGACACTCGGTGCGGGCCGACCCGGCTCGGCATCACGGGTGCGTGACAATACTCCACTCTTCCCGGCACGGAACGTCGACATTAGGCACGCGGTTTCCCATGGACCCCCACACAAGGTAAGGGTTACCAAAACTATGCTGCTGAGTGACTTTGCGACTGCTGTTTGATCAACCGATATTCAAGGCGACAAATAACTACCGCGTAATTGTGCTCTCGATCACACCACAGACGGCTTTTCCGTCGCGGAGCTCTGATGAGTGGATCAGTTGGTTGCTCAAGTTGGCAAGCAAGGGTCTCCATTAGTTTGGAACCACTTGAGACGATCGCTGAAGCTCTTTGGGACGGATGAAGCCGCTGTCGTGTTGGAGCTATAAGCTCTCTGTCGGTGTAGTTCTGATCCCTTCTCAAATGACAGGTTGTCGAGATGGTTGGGTCTAAACAGGATCTGCATCCATCAGGAATCACCTGGGTGCGTTCTCATCGGTGGAGAACGACGGAATCGTTCTGGCGAGTTCGGGGCTGATTGAGGTAGGAAACCACAGAGGAGGCTCATGTCCTATGGATCGCCCTTCTCGTCGGTTCCAGACGCTTCGATTGTATCAGAGCTCGTTCGCGTCGCACTAGACCACATCGTCGAGGGCAATCCACGGGGAACAGGCCAGAATGGTGTTAGCCGTCGCTAGGGACTCGAGCATCGACGTCTAAACCGTCGGCAACACGCTTGGTTAGACGACAGCCAATTTTCTCGTCAACGCAATTTCATGAGCAGTTGACAGACGTCGGTCCGTCTCCTGATCGGATTGATACATATATTCCGCGCGGTTGTTGTCGATGGTTATCAACACTTTTGCTTAAAGCATGAAAAAGTCGTCGTGTCTGCAATGCTGCCAACTCACTCGCGCTACCGATCAGCGGCTACATGTAGTCTACGGTAGGCTCGTTCGACTCTGGCTCGGAAAATAAGTCTGCGCGAAACTCATTCGTTAGGTAGATATCGTTGCGAGATATCGTCCGCAGGTATGGGTATCCGACCAGACGAAACTGTATCACGGGCTGGACGACGGAGTTAGGCAGATATCCAATACAACAAAGAAAAAGCAACATTCTTGTTCATGTTCTAGTCGACTTGCCGAAAATGCACGCCATCACACCTAAGTTGGACGGTGGCAAGGGACATGCAGATATCAAGCAGCTTGGCGTGCTAGCGGCGCTTGTACAGCGGACACTTATTTTCCGTGTAGTGGGCAGACCACAACACGCTTGGGAGGTTTCTGTGCTCGCAAAAGTTATATAAGACGCCCGGATCACGTCCACGAAGGGGACTACGTTCAGAAACCGCAATAAATCTGAGGAAGGTAGGTCTCATGGTTTTGACCTTATTCCTGACAAGTTTTACGGATAGCCCAGCTTCAATCCGACTTCGTCCGATGAGTCCGCCCAGAGCTGTCATGGTCTGACGTCGACGGTGAGAGTCACTTTTCGGCATTCATACCATTTCGTCCATCTCTAGGACAGATAGAGAGATGCGCTCCTCCTACCGTATGCCTACGCCTAATTCAAGGTCAACACTCTCAAAGGCCAGCACACCAACGACGCCATTGAAGCCGATATGGAGCGATGCCCTGACTGAACGGAAGGACGGAGAAGTCATAAATCGCCCTCTCAGCTTGCGCTCTTGCTGTTAGCGTGGCTGCTTCCCTCGAAACTCGGTATGCCTTATTCGTCCACGTAAATCACCGGATAGGCTCAAACGAATTGGTCGCAGTGATCACTGGCTTGCGACCATGAGGTGGTCTTCCAAAGGGAGCAAGTCAACAAGATGATTCGAGCTCGCTCAGAGTTGAGTCTCACATTTCTAGTAACAATCTCTCCTAGGGATCTGTTTTGACGGAGGAAAAAGCGGCGCAAGGAGCTTATTCCCGGACTCGAGCGCCGTCTTCGACAACAGAGCCCTCCTTCCGACTTTCCAGACATTCGTGTTCAAACTTCATGAGATCAGGGGGGCCTGTATATGGACCAGAGAGTCTCTCAAAGTTTCCGAGGCTCTAGCCGCGAAATATCAGACTTCGGCGTACGGTCGTGACGAATTCCGCAACACTCTCAGAAAATTAGGGGGTACATTCTTGAGTCTGACCGAGATGCAGAACCGTCTATTCTTCCGGGCTGCACAGACTTTGAATCGTAACACCACACATCCAGTTCCGCGGATCGATGATGTTTCCGGCCTTCGAAAGATCGAAGACGCGCACAGATCTCCCTCCTCTTCCTAACACTTGAAGCGAAGCAAATACAGCCGTCGCCTTGAGTAGTCGGTCACGGAGAAGTTGTTTAGGGAGCTTTGAGAGGGCGCTCCAGCGGAGAATTAGACGCTGTCAGATTGTCAAAGTGACGTGAAGACTTCGGCGAGCATCAAGATCTCGCTCTTCTGTTCGCCTCCTGATTTGCTGAGTACCTCTCGACCGAAAGATTTTCTACTTCGACAGCACCACAAGTCCCTATAGCAGTGATATCGGGTTCCTTTGTGCCTCGAATATGCACCGAGCGACGTCCAAAGCTTCCTTAGTGGACCACGATCTGATCCTCGGGCGCGGAAGAATTAGAGGAACGACGTCTCAGGTTTTGAGTCCTTGATTTGGTTCTAGCCCCCGATTCGGATAGAGGTTGTGCGCCTTACTGCAGCTTCCACTCGAATGAGGAGTAATTGGCTTGTTTCGCAGCCGGGTTGCTCATCCTAGTCAAGATCGAGTACTTTGGGCTATCAGCGGAGAAAATTACGGAAGATGTTCTCGTTCCCGCCGACTGGCCTTTCCGGAACAGGTTACGATGTTATCCTCACAGCAGGAGTTTCTTCCATCGAGGAAAGGAGCGAGAGCTTTCACTGTCGCCGGCCCGCCGAGTCGTGTTACAATAAATTCCCGCGTTTACAACAAAATCTCAATGTACAGCTTCGCGCATGACAAGACCGGAAAGCCTTGTTCTTCCTGTTTGGTTTATTCACTCACTCGCTCGCTCGCTTGCTCGCATACATGCGTGCATGCAAGCATTCGTTGAAAGCTCGAGCTGACGTAAATTTGTTCACGGCGCTGACGATCAAAGACATCTTTCCAATAAATCAGGCTGAAGTTATTCGTCTGACAACCACTCTCTAAAGGACCCCTGTCCTCTCCCAATCTTCATGAGAATAAATCCAGGCTTCCACGCGCTGCCGGCGGCTGCCAGAGAGGAACCCGACGAGCCGAGCGCTTTGGAGGAGGTCCGTAATCATCCTCGGACGAGGAGAAGAGCCAATCTCTCCAACAGGGGGATGGAATCGGAAGCCATAGCGAGCTTTCGCTCTCATTTGCGGCTAGCAGTTTAATTCCGGCTCTAGTATGCGAGTCGATGGAATGTTGAAATGGTATTTCGAAATAATTATTCCCGACCAATGATTTGGATTAGGAGCGCTCGACGTCCGAGCTCGTTCCAAAACCTGACCGAATATCCCAGGGAACGCAATTTCGGAAGTGTTCTTCAACAGGTGGGGAAATTGAACGCATTCGCGCGTCCAGCCGCGTGTCCGGCACAAACGCAGGACGGCATCCTCGGGGAACCTGATGTGATGACATCCGTGGTTTCGGACAATCTTTCGAGGGGCGGAACTCTCGACAATCCGCCTATTTTCCGCTCCGGAACTCCCATCCCGATCGATGGCCTTGAGTTTCGCAGGCTTTGGAACTACGCAATGTGGTGAAGAGGCGCTGGGCAGCTCCGCCGCACGAGCCGAATCTCTTTGCTGTGCTTGGGAGCATTGTTCAAATACAAACGCACACACAATGGAACTATTCTATCCATCCATCGATCGTTCACGGCGAAGAACTGATACTTGTTCACCCTAAGAGCGGCCAGATCCCTTGCATGTTCGCAGTTCTGCACGACTCCAGGGACCCAGAGGAGTTGAACTTCTGTAAACGTTCTCTATGCTGATCCGTGCGGCGATGGCGGGTCCGATGCAGAGAATGCAGTGGGTGCACGAAACGAGAAAGTTTTTATTTTTTTGGTATCGGAAGCCGAGTTTCGCTCATTCCGAATTTATCTTCATGAGCGTACGCTTCCTCGTAAGCTCCGAACGGGTCGTTTGATTGCAGATTATTTCCTCTTGATGCAAGAACACAGGGCCAGCCAGGCACCATTACACATCGAGGGTATCTCCAGGCTCTGCGATTTGTGTTTGTCTGCCGCTGCCGGATGGGAAAATTTTCCGATTCCGTCAGATTGCGGCTGAGGGGAACAGTTCACTCCGATGCTTGGCTGTTCATGGTTGCATGATAATTCTTTTGGAGGCGTGCCTTCGCGCATACATTTGTTTTGCTCATGCAAAATAACCGATACCGAGGAGTCGACTCAGAAAATTTCACTCGATGCTGCACGATACGCGCATCCAAGCCTCCTCCTGTCTCTGACAACTCCGTCCCTGTGCTTGATCGTGCGCACGGATCGTTGCGTCAGTTTATGACCGGTCGGGTTGGCGCGCGTGAGGCAAGGATTTCTATGCTGCTCTTGCGATGTTTGATGGAAAAGTTGAAGAAAGTCGTCAAACTCACGTCCATCGCACAACAGTAATTATCTCACGAAGCTCGACTGAAGCCTCATCGCCCACGCAAGACTTCGCCAGTGAATCTCCTTGAGCACCCTCTCGACAGTCGCCCACGTGTCTCGTGTACACTCGCCGCGACTCCATCATCGAACAGAGGCTGCAACGACGGGGGAGGTGACCTCGATGGCGAATCATTTCCATGCTCTTGTGGGGCACGCAACCAATCTTTTCTATGGAAATATTGCTTCACCCTGATTCACGACAAGCTGATTCACGACGCACTTGGGAGCAATCAGCGGACCGAACGTGTCCACAGTGCAAACATAACACTTGACAAAGGAATTAAGTTCGGCAACTCCTCAAACGACCGCTGTCCAATGACAGACAATCAAGACGAGCCACAGAGGAATGGAGAGAAAGATGGAGACAAAAGGACCGAGAGACTTTGCGAGATATGGGAAGCATTGGGAGCGAGTTGAGATCTCAATACATGATCGAATAAAACGAAAGAGAATAGTTCTGAGTCAGCGTCTGCAATTTTATGGCATTGTGGCGCGATGGAAGGCTCATGTCCTCCAACTGAGCTGAAGGTCACAGACGGAGCCAGTATGGCGAGCAGTGAATTCTCCACCGGAATCTGGATGACCTTCGATCGAACTTTCAGCTATATACCCTGAACGAGTCATGTGCATTCATGGCGGAGACATATCTGATGAATCCCGTACAAGGGAATTCTCCACGAACACACGGAATTCCGAAGTCGGGGCACACGTGTGACAACATCCTCAACGATTCAGAACAAATGCTCCGAGTAGAGATGGTAGAGTTGCCAGGAACGGTTCGCTCGGAACTCTGGAACTTGGCTCGACCGATCATGTGCGACTTTTGAGTGACGCTGCACCGCAACCGCTTTCATTATGAGCTCAAATTCCAGCAGCATGATGGACGAGCTTTGTGAGGAAACTTCTGCGCCTCTTGAGCTACCTTCCTTCCGTGTATCGCGATGTTGCATTTCCGTCAAGCTCCTCGGCTACGAGCTGTGCAGATTTTCCACTGATTCTATGGAAGTATGCGGAATGCGGAAGTATGTATCCCGAGAATTCCGGCCTCGAAGTTCCACTGATTAGCATCATATAGTTTTAGTTGATCATAATTACGATGGAGGCTGCTACGATGAGCTCTGTTCATTACGCCGAAACCTTGTCCCCGGTTTTGATGGGTTCTTACTGAGTAACTGCCGACGCGGCGGTGCTTGAGAGACACCTGTTGGCCGGCAATCATGAGGACCTTGCACGGGCGAACGCCGACCGAGATACTGATGATTGCGAGTGGAAGCCCGCAGTCGATTATGTAGGCTTGCTGGCAAGGAGAGCAGTTTGGCAACAGCTGTTCCTTTCTCGGCGACCTCCCGTCCAACGACTCTGACCATCAACACCACGGAGCAATATGGCAACTCGTATCAGACATGGAACACATACATTGCGGTTCCAATAACGAGACGTTCAGATATCATGCGTTCCCCTCACGACACCGCATCTGTTCTTCGCAGGTTACCGTCAATGCTTTTGTCGCTTTGGTAAAAGCCGCGCGAGATCTGTGCGGCCTTTCCCGCGCAGGAACTGTTGATGGTACGAATGTCTGTACAGAATCCGATGTTTCGTGTTCGTTCGGAAACAAGAGAAGAATCGCGCCTTCGGTGATGCCTTTCTTGTGCAGTTTCGAGTGATAAATGGAGGGAACAGACGAGAACAACTTCAGCGAACGAGTATTCCATTTTCAAGAGAACAGCGAACGCATTCGTCCACCGTCCCTGTCTCTCAATGTACTCTACTCGTTTTTGCAAGGACAGCGCCGTGCATGAACCACTTTGCAATTCTCAGCAACAATATCAGCTGCCGTTCCAATGGCATTGACAACTGCAGCAACATCTGCCATGCCGGCAACGTACGCTGACTCTCGCCTCAATCTTAATAGAAAAAAAAGAGAAGCCAGCCAGCGACGACGCCGAGGCGCAGGAGGCTCTACTCGTTCCAGGCCGAGCGCTCCCTTCAAATTTCCAGTTGGAATACAAGTTCAAGTGTTTTTTCCATTATTCCCTTCTGAAGTAGTGTTCCTGCGTCCAGCGCTCGAAAACTGCAAACGCTGTCAAGGAACGTCTTGCTGGGGAGAAAAGCGATTTTGGAAATTGACAAATCCGAAATGATGTCGGTCTCCGTGTGGCACTTTACGGAGTCGAATGCGTGAACTCAAGATCTTGTTTTGATCGACGCTGCGCAAGCGCCACGTCGAGAAGCTTCGAGATGTGGACCCGATGATTATCCGAATAGCATGTTCCGGTGAGCGAGCCAAACAAATGAGCGAGTGGTCCGCCTACCGTGCGCTCGATGCTCGGAGCGGCACCGACGACTCTCTTAGGTCCGGCACAGTGGCAGACGGCTGTCGGAACCAGACCCACAGAGACGGAAACATTCATAAACGAACAAATGGGAGAACATGGCCCAAACCATACAAACCACCGGCAACCGAGAACATATTAACACACACACACGAACAAACAGACGCACTTACATAAGCAGATATCAACACCAACAGACAAACGGAAGACTAAAGAAGTAGACGAGCGGGCGTTGTAAGCGACCAGGCGGACAACACCAACAACTGTGCCTCTTTGTTGATTCGTGGCTATGGTTGACGCTCCCACGGAAAACCGTTCGGATGATTGTTCTTCCGAGGGTGTCGCGGAAATGCCGCAGGGTGAGATGAGCGCGATTACGGTGCTTTGTCTGACTCGACTCTAACCGCTCACAAGAGCCACGAAAACCGCGTGAATCCGGGATCCGAGTCGCCGAAGCGATACTGGAACAACGAGTCGAGATACTGGAAGCGATACTGGAACAACGAGTCGAGATACTGGAAGCGATACTGGAACAACGAGTCGAGATACTGGAAGCGATACTGGAACAACGAGTCGAGATACTGGAAGCGATACTGGAACAACGAGAAGTGCTTGAAAACAGGAGGGCGGCGTGGATTACGAAATCGATTTCGCTAGAACTCGGAGCTTCGGATCCGGACCGCCTCTGTCCACTCGCAATCAAGGACGACATCACGGCGCACAAACCTCCGAATTGGACGGAAGGTCGCCTGCTCCTGGGGGACACCGAGCCTGCTGGAGCGCAAAACAGAAATCTGATTTGGAAAATTTGTAGTGTGCGGACCAGTGGCTAGGCCGCTTCATTGAGCAACTCGAGGACCAACCTGCTGATTTGGGAAATGTGCGAAACGAGCAGATTGGGTTCTCTGCGCGATTTCGATTTCCGGAAGGGGCGTCTCCGATCCGGAGCGACGGAAAAGAATCCGTGGACATCGATGAAGAACGACGAGTCGATTCGGGGGAAGCGGACTTGTCGCTCGAGTTCGGTTTCGAGCAACAATCTTTTCTCGGAGAATGCAGCGCTCTGTACAAGAGGGAGGAAACGGTCGCACCGAGAGGCACTAACAGAACGTGCTCTGGTTCGGGAATAGAGGAACGCAATTTGTTTCAATTTCTCCGAAGGAGTCGCGACGCTAGGGACGCTGTTGAACTCCATAGGGGAGCAAGAGCGCGAACTAGAGCGGAACTGACGACTTCGAAGAATGGAGAAGAGACGTCGGAGGAAGGGGTCGAAGGGATTCGCGAGGAGTTCTTCGCAGGTCTCCCTCGAACAAGCAGCCGCAATCGTGACGAAAATCCTTCATCGCTTTCAGCTGTCCCATTGTGTCAACCCTTTCCAAGGTAATTTCCCTGGTTCAACTTACCTCTGAGCTCCCAAGCTCGAAAAGTTTCGGGACCTAGCCCCGGTAACACAAGCCGGTTCAACAAGCCGGCGCTCAAATATTTCGTAATCTCGAATCCGACGGTTCCGGAAGCCTCCCTCCATAGGTTGCAGAATCTTTTCCAGGTTTGCGAATTCTCCAGTTGCAGGGATTGGAGCTTCCCGAGTTTCTCCATCAGCAATTCTCGATTCTTCCCTTTGTGCAGCCTCCCGAGACAAATACTCTGTTTGAAGCACCGAAGAGCGGGATCAAGCTGAAAATGATGCGGCCTCGAACCACTCGGTTGCGTATCATTAAGATCAAGTTGCGGAGCATCGTCGTAACTCAGGCCTTGTTTGTTGGTTCGAGGCTGTGGCTTGTGGTCTGCGCTCCTTCCTCGACGAGGGAGCAACTCGCTCCGGATGGTGAGCTACGCCGGCAACAACAACGATAACAACCACAACACTCAAGAGCAGTGAGACTACCATGCACGACAAATGTCCTGTGCGTGAATATTGAACAGACCTTCAGCAGAGAACGCTTGATCTCCCGGAACAGCACAGAGCAGAAATGTCAACTCGAGCGATGGAAATAAGCGGTCAGCTCGGCCAGCTGGAGCATGTCCTCAAAGCTGCCGCCTCGAAATGTGGCTTCATTCCTTTGTTGAGGGCAGTTCATCAAGGAAAGCGCAGAGCTCATCAAGTCTGAAGCTGCATTCACTGCAAGTCAGCCAGACCGCTTCGCTGATTTTGCCAGAAGCGTCTCCCTGTCTACACTTCGACCACGTTGGTTTCCTGAACTGGGGCTCTTGCTGGATCCGCCGCCGGATCATCTCCCCACGAGTGGAAATCGCTCCGACCATATCCCCCAAAAGTTCCGCGCGGCCGTTGGATCTCGTGCCGACACGCGAGTTGAGGAATCCTGGAGGGCTCTTCAAGCACCGCCAAAGACTTGTAGGCTCGTAAATTAGGAGATGTTCATGAATTCCAGAGAGGAGAACGGACGGAACGAAGCAGCGCACCGAAGCAAAAAAAGAGATCATTTCTCAGATTAAATGACGCACGGAAAGTTAGCGCCTCCGGAGGACAGTTCCTCTGGAGTTCTGAATACGTTGCATTTATCCTCGAGGCGAGAAGCACTTACATTAGAATATCTCTAACAGATCCGTCCTCACATAGGGTGAACAAGAGCAGAAGAGCGAGCGGTTGAATGTTCCCGGAAAATCCTCCCCGCATGAATTCCGCAAGGCGGCATCGCACCGTTGTCAAAACGAAACCCGAACAGTAGAGACGGTTGCCAACGGATTACGAGAACGAGCTCGGCAACCGACGGCGTCGCACTTTTTACGTCGACTCGCACAGAAGCCACGGGTGAGGAAAAAAAGGACGATTAATGCGGTCCGCTCACTCCTCGCCGCGCACACAGTTACACTAATTGAGAAACAACGCTCGCAACGACAGATCTCATGAATCATTCAAAACTGGAGAATGAGAGTCTCGTCGAGCCCACTGGCTTCCGAGTCGAGAGGAGGAGGAGGATGGGGGTTTCCGAATAGTCTCGTGTCCGAGTCCAATCCCTTCCGAAGTACGAGACACGAGACGTATTCTTCTACCCGCTCCGATCTAATCTCGTGCTTGCTCGGCGTCGAGAATCCGCTCCAGTTTGAAGAGCGGAACTCCTCCCGGACATCAACGATTCGTTAGCGGCGCACTGCGTGTGATTTCCTCAATCCTCCCCTTGGAGTTCTGAAGGTCTTCATGCCATCACTCCAGCTGAGTGGGTTAGAAAATATCCCCGCAATCATGCATAAGCAGCATAAGTTGCTAATTCCGTTCCTAGCTAAGTAAGACAATTCATTAAACCCTGACGGGATTCATTGATTTTCATATATACAAAGCGCCCTCTCTCTGCCTCTCTTCCTCAGAGAAAACGGAACCGGAGACCCGTCTCTCGGCGAGAAGATTGTGTACATACATTCTTCTTCTGACTGTGGGCCAAAATTGCAGTCGGCCTCTGTTTACTATCCAATTACGCTCACAATCAGATCTCATACGAATCTAGGAGTGATTTCGTCCGGACGAGCATGTCTCTCTGTTAACACCGAATCGCTCTTCGAAAACAAACTCACGTTGTTGGCATGGGCGCACATTCACAGGTGATCTCGTCGTCGTCGACACTTTCCCGTCTCGGTGATCTCCTAGTTTCGCCACACAATCCTCCGTTGCAATCCACGTCGACGGGGCTGCATTCCAGAACACTGTCAATGTGTCGGATCTCGTCGCTATCCTTGCGATCTTCAGCGGTGATGGCAGCGGCGTTTTCACATTCCTTACTCACATCCTGAGGCGCAACAACGGGTGCTTTAAGCGTATTTACAGAGGTGAGAGACAAGCGTGGCTTTTCCGGTTTGTTTTTCCGAGCCGAGTCGCCTCCGCTGGCTCCGTTCGGAGTCGACTCGACATGGATTTCCTGGTCGACTTCATGGCGGAGAAAATGTTCGCAAAAGTTGCCTTTGTACTGGCAGGCGGTTTGGTCCTCTGCCATGACGATTATCCGAACAGTGGAAGTCCGCTCTGAAGAACAAACTGAACTTCACAAAACTTCCCAGGAAGTCATTCAGAGATGCCTCGGGAGCTTGCGCACCTCAATACTCAAACCTCATCCAATCGGGTTGCTCTGCTGTGTTCGGCGAACTTATCCAAAGAATTCCAAACTCGGTCTCACAAGTCGTCACAGCGTTAGAATCACCACAGCCACAAAATATTTCAGATGCGTTCGAACTGTTTCTCCACGTTGCGGTCACGTTGCCGATATCACATGTTCACGAAATTTGGCAAGCAAAGCGCCTCGGGAGAAGCCATACAAAGGCAATGGATTGCACTATGAGCAAAGCATCGTGAGGCGCGCCGTGCCTTTCAGATCTATTTTGTTCTAGGACTAGAGTTGAGGTCTCAGTTTGCCGCACACTTCTCCCTGGAAGAAGTTCAATTCCAAACTCAACAAGTCGTCGCACCTCTCGACAGCTGGGAAAGGGATTGGTACGCGCATGCCCACGGTCCGTTGGTTGTTTGCCGCCCGCAAACTTTGCTAACCTTCCCCCAAATAGACGTTATGGACCTTTCCCGCTGGAGCCCTCACCCGTGGGGCTCTTTCCCGCGACCCCTGATTCGCCGTTCGCCCGGAAGGGATTCCCCCACGTCAAGGAAGCCTGACTCCTCGAACTCCATGTTCGAACCATGCTCGGGCTCCATGCTCATCTACCGCACGAGCTCCACGATTGAGTTCAACATCTCAGCCAGCTGTCCTCGGGGAGCTTCGCCGAATTCCATGGGTCGAACTGACACCATAGAAGACCTTCCACCTTTCCTTCCCGTGTTCAGATTTTACCTCTGGAACTCGCTGAGGTTCTTGAATGGACTTGTCTTATCTGTCTCCGTAATCAAGCACCTCGAGGTTGAGAATACGTCTTTTCGTTGGAGGGATTTGACCCTGCTCGCTCCCGCTCGGCAGCGCCCTGGATTACTCAGACCACCGAACGTGCTCATTTTTCACTAGGGAAGCTTCTACAAGAACACTATCTCGCACTCAGATCTCCCTCGCTGATGATGTTCAAGTCACTCAAGGGTTTTTCCTCGGAAAACCATAAATATTCGAGGCAGCCAACAAAATCTTTCCCGTCAGCATTTCTCGTGGTAGATAGTGACATTGTGAAGTTCTCGGAGTAGGTAAGGGAGGTAGGGCCCGTAGGTTGTCTGAACGCCTGCAGAACGCGTGGCACTGATCTGCCCCGACCCAAGCTACAGGTGCAGGGCAAATGTCCCAGTTATGGACCCCTTGACCAGTTATGGACCCCTCGAAACTGGTCAGGTGGTCAATTTCTGGGGCGGAAAGAGGGGGGAGGGTCCATAACTGGTCAGTGGTGCTCAGCCGCCGACCAGTTGAAGTTCTTCGGACTTTTGTCCTCCACCAATTACGACACATGTGAGCCCGATGATATCATGATGACTCTCGGTCTCTTCCGAACGTAATGGATGAGCCGCGGCATATCTATTTCAAGGAGTCGGAAACCAATCTTTCGTGCAATAGGTTGGCCCAGTCCAGCTTATAACCCCCCGGAAACGGATCCGGGATCCGTTCAGCATGATTGTCTGCTTTGTCTTCTCTGATTGCTCGGGAGAAAAGATTGAATCACGCAACGCGATCGCAATACTACGGAGTGTTGTCAAGGGATGCCTGAGCCTCGCAGACTTTGTCAGTGCAACGATCCGCCGCGAACTCTCTTTAGCTGTTCTCCTTCAGGAATTTGCTCGTGTCATCCTTTCCATTGCTTTTTCTGTGGCAGAGGATAAGACGATAGTACCTGCATAGAAGTTCAGTCGTTATCGTGCACTCGGGAAGGAAACTATTAGGAAATCCTCTGCGAATGAAGGCTCCCTTTCTTCGGCCTAGGACTTGACGGCTGAGAAGTAAGGACCCTCTGAGAATACTCGGTACGGAATAAATCACTCGTTATCAGGAGCTTAGCTCCCTCATATTGACATACGAGGGCCAGTCGCGAAACAGAACTTTGCAAACGAACGACTCCCGCTCGCAACATCGTTCTGCCTCAACCCCCACCTGCCGCTGATTTGGTGAGATTTAGCTCGCAGTAACTGTCTGAATTTGATCTTCCGAGGAACTCATCTGCACTGTTCCCTTCAGGATCCATCGCCAGAGTCATTATGTCCGTTATTATGGAGATATATTGTTCTCCGCTACCGTCTCCCAGTTCAATTCGGAGAGCCCAGATCCAAAACGTCGTGATTTGTGATTTCATTCCTCCAAAATTGAGATCATTGCGGGAGGTGTGAACCTCGGCAGCCCGCAAGATTTTGGTTCAGGCTTCTTTCCGTTCCCAAGGTGAATTCGATAATCTCTCACAGTTTTCCTAGGTTTTCTTGAGAATCAGAAAAGTGCAGTGTTTCGGATCTGGGCGCTTCATTTTGAATTTGTCGGCCTACCATGTTTTTTCGAGTTATATCGTTCTGATCCATCTCGTGGACGTGTGCTCAGGAATTTGCCATCGCACTATCACGATGAACGTCACGAAACTTCAGCTTCGAGAGATGCGAGCCTTTAATGGCACAGTCGACCTGGCTGCGCTTCGTGCATCATGAATGCAGATCTGCATCTCACTATTGACGCAGGTATCGACGCAAGGTTTGCGTACAAACGGTGAGTTTGATACATATCGCGTACGACCAAACGGATTGGATGGGTCCGATCGTTCACATAAGGCAAACATCGAGCGATACCTTATCGGCCGTTTAGGAGTACTTCAGACCAGCCGGCTTTTGGCAACGGATTTCCTAATCGGCTGATCGGTATACAATTGCGGCCAGTCTGGTCGAGCGACGAGTAAATGAGAGCTTAGATCCAAAACGTTGCAATTCCACTTCTTGATTTTTCGAGGAAACCGCGAACAACTGTCAGAAGATATCTGTCCGATGAACATTCGTAGATATCAGACCAATCGTTCGGGCTTGTGTACACCTATCGATCTAACAGCAGACATCTCCAAGATCCAATCAAGAACAACGTCAAATGACCAACTTCGAGGTGGAGTTGCGACATTTTGGATCGTGACAGCAGTTATCTATGGAGAAATAACAGCAGAGACGGGGAATACGCGAAATTAGAAACTTGCGGGCTCCTGTTCACACTCTCCAGCAATTATTTACATTTTGGCAAGAATTTTCCGACCTTTGGGACCTGGGCTCTCGAAATGTTCCAAACTGTCTCGAGTTCGTCGCGGAATCCGAGGAATATCCTAGGCTGCCTACTAGCGGTTAGCGCTGTCTTGGAGGATGCTATCCCATATCAGAATGCGGACATTGGTCTACTAGCTATCAGACTTGTTTCTTTCGGAAAGAACGTCGGACGTCACGGACGTTGATGAGGCGGTATTCAACTAGCGGTGAATTGAGTTCTCGTCTCAGGAGAAGCAGCTTGAGTCCGGATACGGAGATGCCACATGGTGCGCGTACCGGCTAGAATGGAGTAGCTTGTCCTCGAGAACTATAGACAGGGTTAATGTATCAGTTGAAGGACATCGACCAGTTTTGGAAACCCCCTTGTTGAGGCGACAAACGATGAGGATCCTTCCCTGAGCTTTCCCCCGTCTCTCACACATCCTGCGGAATCCTGACTTCTCTGTGGAGCTACAACATCATCCACGAAGAACTCAATGGGCAGTTTTCAAGCTCGATAGCTAGGCATTACAGGTAGACAAATACGGCTGTTGCTTTGCGATGGAATGCTGAGATATCGGCTCGATATCGTTAGGTGTACTCCAACCTCTACCCTGTCTCGGGAGACAAACCTCCGAACAAATATGATTGCAACTGCCGCCGCATCGCCCTAGGTCTGTGAGAAAACACAGTTTGCACGGCAACCGACACCAGAAGCGCTGAAGTTTCATTCGGTAAATACCCCACGGCGGTGCCCAGGCAGCTGCGTCATGGTGCGGCTGAGACATAGAGGCGATAGTTCGTGCCCATCGAAGTGAAAGGCCGAGCTAGTCGCTCAGAGAGTCCAACGTCTAAAAACTACGGAGCGTCGCATACGCAACAATGTGCATTGTCTTCACTTCTGTCGCCGGCCGAGTTTGCGTTGGCACAGCCTCGCAGCAATATTAAAACAGAATGTGAACGGACTCGGGGACGGAATATTGGAAAATAAAAATCCCACCGTAATTGGCCCGGCCTATGATCCCACTGGGTAAACTACGGCAACTGCGAGATGGGAACGAGGCCTTTCTAGGCGGATCTTCAAGAGACGTTTCTCCGACCGTGGATAATTGCAACTGTTCACGCAAGAGCCAGCCCTGGCCGACAGAAGAATCCAATCAGGCGATCAAGATCATGTATTCAGTGCTGATATCCGCGCACATCTTGATAAATAGGACGGCACCACAAATCAGAGATGAGCTGTTGAGCCAACACTCAGCTGTGTACTCATATTTGTTCTCTGACTTGACCCAAAACCTGGGCGATAACCGCCTTCATGAACGATGAGCCGACGCAAGGTCAGGCGGAAATAGGATGACATGATCATTTCTGATCCGCTATCAACTCCTGTTCGACTCCTGAACCGTGAGCGACCCACGAAACAAGACTACGGGCACTACTGTTCAACATCTTCTGCGATCCGTAGAGCAGTGGTTGGGCGTCCTATATCAGTTTGCGTCCGTCGTTCTGGACGCCTCCCCCCCCCCCTCAATATTTGAAGTAGCCGCAGATCCCTTTCTTCAATCGGAGAGCAGACAACCTGATCAGGCATCCGGAGAAAAGCCGCTTGCAGGAAGTGCCATGCTTTGTCACCGGAAGATTTTCAATGGAATCGAGCGAAGAGAGGAAATTTGATACGGAGGCGCACAAAATTGATCGATTTCGTTTCTGTGTTCGTGACTCCAAGTTTGACTCAAACCATCGAGATGCTGGGAGCCTGCGATTCGTCCGGAAGAATGGCGCTCAGTGATAGCATGGAGCATGCTTTCTCGTTTTCGTCAGGATTGGTCCTATTTGACGAATTATTGATCATTCGGAAACTTCAAACCGACGCAACGACGAGTCAGTAACTGAGGTTCGATGATGCGGAGGACGATAACCGAACGAAACTTGCATACATTCTCAAATCCGTTTCACTCGTCGTCAGCTTCATGATCGAATTGAGCCCGTGTCGAAGCAACTCCTTGTGGTACTCTCCGTCGTACAACGTGTATGCATTGCTGGCGTCGAAAACAACGGGACCAATCGCGATCGGGTTCTCAGCCATCGGGGTACATGATGTAGCACAAGCGCGGACGAACCTCCTCCGGGCTGGAGTCATCTGGATCGGGTCATACTTCTCAGCTTGCGACGCCGACGTTGGTCCGTGGCACTCTGCGTTGCGACATCAATCTAAGTCACGACGATGAAACAGCGATCTCGAGCCGAACAGGAGGATGGGGACAGCGATGTAAATGATAATCATCGAGAATTTCGGGACCGAGTGATCAACTCGCTTGAACCGATTCGGACGACCGCAATCTCCTAGTGAATCCTCCGGCAGTCATCAGGAGCATATCCGCTCCAAAAGAGGTTAGATTTGCCGAGGAAATGTGCGTAACCGGAAACACCACCGGAAAGAAAATGGCCAGGGAGGAAAGGACCATAGTGCTCTCCAGTTCTCTTATGTCAGTTGTGAAGATGGTCGCTGCGCCGAACTACCTTTGGAGAGTTCCGTCGGAGGCAGCGGGCATATCTAGAATGGCACGAATGGATTCGATGCGATGACTGTCCCGGTTGTAAGACGCAGGCTGAAGAGACGCGGAATGAGATCATAAATTCCATGGAACCCTAAGTGAGCACGGCGGTGTATAAAAGGCTGAGCTAGCTGGGCACAAATAAAATTACCATCTAGAACACTCATCCCCTGTCAGACAGACATCAGACCGACCGACCGAAGCTCCGACCGCCCGCCCGCTCGCATGCAAGGGACCCTCCGGCATATAAATGAAAAAGTTCTCATTACACGGTAGTTGTTCGAGAGCCTACACACATGCGAACAGAAATACAACGAAACGTACCCATAGGAGCAAGAATGTGTTGAAGACTTGAAGCCAGGTCTCACTTCTGAGCTCCGCGTCACGTTTGCCGGTCCTATAAATATCTTGCCAGTTCTTCTTGTTTCGTTCGCCGCATCACTTCTCCCGACCACAACAGTAAGCTGCTCATCGGAAGGAACGATGCTCCCAAGGGTGCGAAGGAGCTCTGCACTTTGAGAATGCCCCAGTAGATACCCGAGTCAATGGGGATCGACGACAAGAAACTCAGAATTCGCCACCAACTTGGTGTTGTTGAGTTTTGCGGAAAATAGCGTGTCGACGCGCCATTCTGGAACAACCGCGGTGTCCCGAATTTGCAAGCCCGATCGACCCGTTGAGAGAGACGTCGAGAAGAGGGTGCCCATGGATATGCAACCCATATTACCAACAAGCAAATGATCGTTTTCTTGCGTTCCCTGTTGGACTGACTTTCGGGTAGGTGTACCGCCAGATCCAGAACAAGTTTTCCTAGATATCCGCGTCAATCCGCCACTCCTGACGTAAACAACCTCAAGATCTGAGCTTTTGGGGCTGTTCGTGTTTTTCCTTCGTTTGTGCCGGTTTCGAAGAGAATGTACCTATGAGCCCCGTGGATCCGCTGAAATCCCGGGCAATCGCTGACATCATTACAAGGAGTACGCGAGGATCACCGTTGCGAGACCTTCGGACGGGACGGTGGATTGTGAGTGGGAAGGATACCTTGTTTGGGAGTGCATCAGTAAGTATAATACATTCCCTAATGAGGCTCCCTCGACGATGCCGACAGCATCCGGTCTGCTCGCACGGGCTCAAGCTGATACTCAACGTGGGATCTCGGAAATCGATTGGAACAATGCCAAGTGTCGATTCATGGGATTGTGATGAGCGTATCCGAGCGGAGTATTTCTCGATTTGCATGATCAGCACAATGGATGTAACCAGACCGCGGACTTGGACATAGGATATACAGCGATCAGAAAAACCTCTGAAACAGTGTTTCTCCTAACAACGTACTAGCAAAGAATTCAAAACGGTTCAATGAGTTCCCCACCGATAACTGTTTCCGATGTGTGGGTTAGGTGTTCCGAGCGAAAGAGAGCATCCGATGGATTTTCATCGGCTGTCACCAACCGGCCTATCCGGGAGCTCGAAGAACCAACGCTATTCAGTGTGGTCCACTGAGAATACGTGTAGAGCGTTTCGGTATCGATGCTGCGAAAATACTCCTTGCGTCTAACGGTGCCTTCGTGACTACCAGTAAGCCTATAGGATCCTCTGAGAGGTCCAATATCACGACTCAACACCCGGTTCCTACGTGTAGGGCTTAGGGACGGGAGGAGTTAGTTCGTCCCTGCAATACAATGTCGCCGCCGTCGCTCCGTGGTTAACTGTTGCAAGTTTATTGCGGTAATCGAGTCAGGGGATTTTCGCTCAGCCGTCTGGACCCGTTCATTCGCGTAGCATCATTGCTATGCTGTTGGAGGTTTTAGGTCCGTCTCGACCCATCATTCAGAGGCATATCGTGCATCCTGACCCGCCAGCCGTAGGCGCTGGGTTATCTAATAGTTTCGAATGTCGATACGAATTAGCAGTTTGACGCATGGTTCTCGCGGCACGTGCGAGGGTCGTGGATCGAGTCTGGCGCTTTTGACAGATTCTGTTCCACCTATCACGAGATTTGATAGCCGAAGTGCGCTCATCGACGGAGGGCCGCGAGACGTAGGATCCGATGGAAGTTGAAATATTGGCAAACCGGTGCAGATTCCAGATCTCCCCTGTGATTCGAGCGAGAAGCCTGAGTTTCACGGCCGAAAGACCAGAACGCACGTCGGATTTCCCCCGCAGATTTACTGCAGATGGTGCTGATTCGCTCCGGGAAAGCACTCGGGAGCTAGGGGCTCAAGGCGACCGGTTTCGCCAAAACACCGTTCATGAGGACAGCGTAAGACCTTTCGATTGTCGCACCCTGACGGAGTAATACAACGGAAGCCGGTACGTACCCTCAAACATTAAATTGATTCCACCGCTCGGTAATCAACCAGCTGGTCGCAATTTCCGCCCATGGGCGGGACAACAAGACGTTAATGAACAAATGCTTTCAGTTCCCGAAATATACGGATTCCGTGCGGTTTCGCCGAAACTCAGAGTTCGGCAACGGTTTGCACAAGCTTCCAGTTGGAGAAATCGCTCCCATAGACGGGCCCGTGTGGCCGTAGTTTCGTTACGACCGGCACGAACTACTACTTCGAGACCAATATCGTCAGAGCGGTCGTTCGCGAGGGTCGAACGTGCACGCGTTGGACCTCGAAGGAATGGCCAGAACAAACAACGCAGTGTAGAGATGTTGATGTTCGTGAGGCGGGGAGTTCGCTCGTCTACCCGAATTCGGGAAATTCTCACTCCAGTTAGAACGACCGCAGCGAGAACTCGAATTTTCTGAGCAGCTGATTCTTTCGTCGAATGTTTTGATCAGCGCTTCAACCCCTGACTCCCCTGTTACGAATTCACATTCGTTCTTCGCACTGCGAATACCTGCTGATGAGCGGAAAGTGCATTCTCGAAGTCGCGGGCTAGATCTTCGTTCGCGACGAGCAACGCAGGATTTTTCGGCCAATCAGAGAGGCTTTGGACTGGCCTGCTTGGCCTTGTCGACGGTTGGCTTTCCACTTCGCATGGGAAGACTCCCTCGCGTGACCCGCGGAATCAGATCCGTTGAAATGATCCCGACCGTTTGTAGTCGTTTTTTGTTTCCATGCTTCCCGAAGCGGTTCGAGACTCCCTCGTCCCGTAGAACAATCGCATAGATTCCGCGCCTCTGGCAAAAACTTGAAATAATCCTCGTCCTGAGGTTTTGTCGCAGTAGCAATGAGACGGCAGTGTAGGTGCGCGACGAGGGCGGCGGTTCCGTCGGGGACTCGTTATACGCGCCGATTTCCCGGAAGTTCAATACGAATTTCCTCGATTCATTTATCTGATTTCCTGATCGTTCATGTCCAAAATCTTATTCGTCGGGAATATTCTTCCCCGGGAATTCGGGCGGTCATTGGTTCGACCAAGGGAGAATCTTGGTAAGACAAGTTCGACTTTTTTTGATCGAGAATTTATGCTCTTCGCCCCAGGGACTCTTCCCAGAGACTTCCCGAAACGCTCGCGCGGTCTCCGAGATCTGCAACACTGTACCACCTGCCGCACGCACTTACCACGTCTGGCTGCTGACTCCCTAGAGGCGCTTGCGAAATCGTTACGTGGGCGGGTACCCTACAGAGAGGTTCCTAGAAGTCTCGTGCTTGAATCTCTCGAGATGATCACCCAAAGGCTAGTTCGGGGATTTGTTGTGGAAAGTATTCGCAGGAGTAGGGCGCACCGAGGAACCGCGTTTCATAACAGTTTGTTCTTGAGCAAAAATTCAAGAAGAGCGGTCGCTCCGCGAAGGCAACTCGTGGCTGTCCGAGACGTTGCAATGGATTTCAGTCCCAAGAACTAATCCTTGCCGTCAGGGTGACCCTTGCCTCGCTACCCGAGACTTTTTGCGTAACATTCCCATTCAAGTATTGATTGGAAGAGTCGGGACATCGTCGCGGACCGCTGTCCGCAATTGCAATGAACGGTCAATGGCGTCGCAGCAGAACTCGTCTTGCCAAGTGAATAGATGCTCAGCTTTTCACTCATTTTTCGCCGTCTGAAAGAGAATGTGATGTTTGCGCACAGAGGGGGGCGCAATAAGGGGCGTGAGTCGCCTCGTTCTCAATTAACGCTCCTAACGTTCAGTGCGGATCGGGGGAGCTAGCGCGGAAGCTTTAATAGCACCATCGTTCGCAGCAGAAATTCTAATCCTTCCATGCATCTGTGACAGATAGAAGAGAGAACGATATCCTACGAGCGATGGAAATCCGCTCAAGTATGCATGTGCCTGAGCACCTACGCACGAAATCCGACGCTGAACAGGATAGATTACAGGTGATTAATGAGGAGAATTGCGCGCACCTAATCTGACTTGGTTCGTTGCGATATCGCCTCCAACTCACACGTCCGTGGTGGGAGGCAAGAAGCGTGGGAGGAATCTTCCGCGACTCCTCGCATGCTATCCATGATGGTTTTCTGCCTTGAAACGGTTGTCAATTAGCACGTGGTTTAAATGAAAACATCAGTTCAGTCAATGGTGTCTACTTGATGTTTTTCAAGATATGACGCTCTGACGAGGGGTGCGTTTGTACACGGAGTTCGTGAGACGATACTAGGAATGTGTATCACAATTCAGGGGGAAACGGCGACAGAGAAATCCCGGATCCAAGTTCCAATATGTACTCACCATAGTTGCCCCATGAATAGATTACTGGTGAATAATGAACATGTTCGCACGCATTCAACCAGATCGGAAGTTCCCACTCATCAGCTCGGGCGTCAATCATGATCAAACATCTAATAATAATCTCAGGGTTGCGCCGCGCCAGAGACCGTGGCCGGGGAACTGACAGGATAGTGATCCCGCGCACTCGAAATCTCAAAGGATTGGTGTTAGATCATTTCGGAATCCGGTCGCTGATTATGAGAAGGATGATAGGGCTATGTTCCGCATCTAGCACTCGTAGGTAGCTTTGGAAGCGGTGTGTAGAAAAACTCTTCATCCTCGGAGGCCGCTACTGCAGGACGGGCATTGTAACAGCGGAGACATGCCGCATAGTATGCCCACCCAGTTTTTGATGCTTCACACAGATTAAAAGAGCTCCTGCTTCGACATTCGGATCGAGTTAGAGTTTTGAAACTACAAGAGCACAGCCACGCGAGGGATTTGATGAGAGAGATTCCCGAAGTGAAGTTTCTTGTTATGACATCCCGACATCGTTACCTCCTTCGCCATATCGGATCAGCGATTGGATTCTCCGGCGCATGGGAATCCTGCGAATCACGGAGAAGAGATTGGAAGCGACGAATGTTTGCGCCGGGTTCCCGAGTCAACTCTGACCTTGCGAACGGGCGACATCGGAAAGCAAACAGTCGAAGCATCTGTGTTCCAACAAGGCTTACGTTCCGAAAGAGAACAAGAGTTGAAAAATTGCATGCAGACCGCCGCGGCGTTTCGTTTCGTCGGAATTGCGGAAACCCGGGCCTCCACCTCAGAATCGCTGGACAGCTCAACGGAAAAAGTCATCGGTGGCAGAGCTTCCGAAGAGGTCTGCGGACTCGGGCTGCTCTGTGATCGTTACCGTTTGGTCTCTCTCCCGTGCATCCGGATTATTCAGGAAGATTACGGCTCACTACAGTCAGAGCTTAAGGCTGCGAAGGAAGCCGGATCGAGATCCTTATCCCGAGAGAGGTCAAGGCATGGAAGTCACGCATTGATAGCGGCTCTTGGGACTGATGGGTGCTCGAACTACGGAGGTTCCCCTCCGTTTCCGAGCGAGTCCCGACTGATCAGTCTTGGTCAAGGTCAGCTCCTAGCATCTTTTGCGCTTTCCCAATCACACAAAGCGAGCTTTATACCTGGAAGGGAAGAACGCAAGAACGAGAAAGAACTCAGATTCCGTTCTCATGATTATCATTGTTCCGGAGAAGGTTACTGCGACCTAGGGGACTACTTAGGGGACTCCAGAAGGTCCCGTCGTCTGCAACAGCACGCTCCACCGAGAAAAGTCTCCAACACCACTAACGACTCGGTCTAGCCTCCATTCGCTTCAATGTTTATGAATCAGTGTCTCTCGTGAGCTGATATACTCGTGAATCATCATTGCATGCGGGGACTTGGCATTTACATAAATTCCTGGGAAGCGTTAGCGTAATCATCTCATTGTCAGCAGAAACCGGAGCATCAGTGTCGACAAGCGTAGAGGTGCGGGTCCTCCCTTCCGGAAACACTCGAATTCCACGGAACCAACTTTTCTGGAATCCGCCTCCCCGATGTCACAAACTTTCCTGGTGGGATACGTGGTGTATCTGAGTGAGTGGGATACGAAACTCGAGGAACAAAGTGTTTTGTTTCACAGGGGGCCTCCGCTAAGCGAGTCGGCATCAAGTGAACGCAAAATAAAGAAGATTGAATCCTGCGGTTGCAGGGGAAATTCAAACCCATACTTACTGAGTTTACTGAGTAAGCAAAGCTCGTGGCGCCTTGATTGAACTTGAAACCGATTGAAATTCAGTTGCGATCTCCTCAAATTACAACTGCAAAGGTATACGAGTCATGATGACTTGTGGCAAGGCACAGAGTCAAGAAGAAAACCTTGTGTTCCCGTGAGAGGTGGAGGCGCATTGTATCAAACGGCGCAGGAGTGACGTGATCCTGCGGAACGTGAGTCGGCATTAACCTCCTTCGGACCAGGAGAGGAGGATATCCGCCTCAATTGGGTCGGACCGGATACAAAGTGAGTGTGTCACCAAGGAATTGGTGTCGAGAGGGTTCTCTCACACCGGAACGTCCAAGTTTCAAGTATCCCGATGAAGATCGTCCACGTAAGAGAGGCTTTTCGGCACATCTGTAGTCGGGGTGAGCCTCCTGGATGGGATGTCGAGCTTTGGTTTGCGAGTGCTCCCGGATCAGCTGATTCATTCGGAGTTGGTCGTGTCACCTCGATGTTTTCTCCCTCTCTGGAATTTCTCTCATCGATCCAGCTACCAGTCAGTTCGCAGCACGATCTCCCCTGTTCCTCTTCCATCACTAGAAACGCGTACGCCTACCCGACATCAACGCTGCTCTCCGTTACACTCTACAACTCGCTCAACTTCGAAGAATAGAGTCGAGTTGCGACTGGGGAGTCATGGCTATGATCCTGTTACCTCGACTCGGCCAGCAAACCTCAAGCGAAAAAAGTTCACTCGAATCGAGAGATCACTTGTGGCAAGGAAACGCGGCTTTTCTTTCGAAGGGGGCCAGCTGGAGTATTCAGAGCACGGAGTGAATAGGAGAAATTGTAGCTCAACCTAGCACAATCGCTACCGATGCAAGCTCTGTTGAATATTCACAGCCCATTCATTTCATATTCGCACGGAGCAGTTCTTGGCCTTCGTTTTGTCCGTGCAAACTCCTCCGTCAGATTCTGCGTTCTCTTCCTGACTCAGACCGCCCCGAGGGATACAGTAACGTGCATATGCTTGACACCAGAATTCTTCAGGTTCTTGAGGCCCTGCTTTTGGGTTCCGCAAATTTCCACTTCCGATATTCCGATCCGTCTCCCGCGTAAGCTCGACGGGTCTTCGAACATCGCTCTGACATTCCTCGATATTGGTGCCGAGGTTTCATTCCGGCCGAACAAGTTCGGATTCGGAAAATGCAAACGCAGGAAGAAGTCTGCATGGTCTTTCCTTTGAATAATTCAACGAAACTTGCTTTGTGTGCGCTGATCGAGCTCTGAAAATCAGTACCGCCAATTGTAATGGCAACCACGATATCCGGATGATTGTCGACAGTTCGCCCGGAGTGGTCGAGAAGGTCCCCAAGTGAGCAAAGGTCTCAAGCAAGACCGATACCGCTTTTTCCGAGTTTTAACGCAATCCCATATGTCAACACTGGCCACAATACTGATCGTGGCAGGGGAGGGAGGCCGCTTTGCAGCTCATGGCATAAGTTGCTGTGAATTTCTTCTTCAAGTACGCCGGATCGATACTCCTTATCGATAATTCGACAGGATCAGGAGAATCATAACCATTACGGCTGCGAATACCAAGACCGGCGAGTTACAAGAGGACATCGGGGAATGAGGATACTCTTCATTCTTCGCGTCGCTGTCACTCTCGTTCTCGTTATTCTGATAAAGATGCGTAACGGAATCGAGCTAACCCTGGGTTCGCACGGAAGTTCGACCACGGGGATGGAGGATTGCCTCCCCCAAGGCAAACTTTTCTGAAGAAGACCGTCCTAGAAAAGAGCAAAACGGTTGTTAGATAATGAGCTCTCAGGAGAAACGATAGCCATACGCTACGGGCCTTCAGGTGACTCTTGGAGATAATAGTTCAGGGATTTTCCTGGATGACTGAAGCACATCGCATGATCGATGCCAACCGCTCCAACAAATCGACGCTTCGAAGGACGCTTTGAGAACGATGCCGCTCTTGCTATTGATGACACGCACTTCGGGGTCTTACTGGCAGGAGTGAACGACGATTCTTCGTTCCGAGAACGTGGGCCCTCTCGCCATCCCAACTGGGCTGCGCGCCATACTCGATCCGGACATCCGCGCCAAATTGCCGCCCGAGGCAACCCGAAGCTGACAACGGACACGTTACGCTTGAAGAACCTCCATATATATTGCTCGACTGATGTTCTGGTTCGATCGTTGCCGTGTTTCCTGCTCGTTGACGACACGATGGAGAATCGACAAACTGTTTCCAGCTTATCATTCAGGTTCGAATCCACACGATTTCATGAAACAGTTCCTGTGAGGAAGAATTGTAGACTTTTCGGATTGCATCAGTCAGAGCGGTATGGGCCGAGGGCAGCACGTAGGAAGATGCCACCTCCCCGCATCGCGGACTTTTCCGATGGAGAGCTGCGAAAGTTACACGATAGATCTGGGAATCTTGCGTTTTGGCCTGGGATTAACTCAAAGCTCCGTACCCGGGATCCGATCGAATATCAGAAGCTGCGAGCTTGCACTTGCGGGCGCCCTTCCCATCGTGGGGCAGGTGATCGGTGAAAACCAATGAATATCAACCAGACGAGGAAAGCAAACAGTGGTTCGACGACGAGCCACAGGAAACACGGTCTGGGCGCGCAGAAACAAGCTTTCGACACATGCGGTGTTCCCAGCTTCTGGATTCATATCGTGTACCAATATTCGCGATCATGAACCGTGTTCACTTAGTTTGGAATGGGGTCGGTTCCATCTCAACAAAAACAGCACTCCGCATAGAGTGGAATTGGCAGGACTCATTAACGGATACAGTTATAACAATTTCGCTCTCCGCGCACACACTCCGGAGGACGGTCCGCCGTACAGCGATCCTGGAACCCGGAATCGTCCCCGCTTCCATCCGATGCTCTTATATTACTGCCCTGATTCCAAACGAAGTATGACTCGGTTGAGCTCAAACGAGTAGGGGGCATAAGACAGGAATCGCTCAACTTGTGAGTCGCTGTTTCGGAACACGGTGTCCCAATTGAAACCGGATCGAAGTTCGGAGTCTCGTAGAGTCCGGAACGCGTCCATTTTCGCCGAATGATCACGAATTCGCAATTTGCATCGTAGCGAATGAAATCATCGTTAGCCGTGGGGTTTGAAGTGATATTTACCAGACCTTCCGCTCTCCGAATTCCAAGTACGAACGCACGCGCATTTTCGCACGGTTTTCTTAGGCCGTCGGAATACGGAGACCGCCGATTTTCGAGGAAACCCGAAATCCCGGAGCGATCGTGGCTGAGAACGCGATATCTTTTCCAGGAATGATGCTCAGACCTACAACCTGTCAGAACTGCCACAATGAGTGTATTGAACCAACAAAGCTCAAAGGATAAATAAGGTTCTGCAACTCGGGTGGAGATGACAGTTTCCATGGGTTCGTCATAGCAGTCCATGAAGCCGGCAGAGGCAAGAGACTACACGGGCGGTTGAGTGTCGTCCTTCATTTCTCAATTCGAGAATGAACTTATCCAGGAGCCTCAGATGTTCTGACGTAGGACTACGTTCAGTGACTTGGCTGCAGCTTCGGCCCGGAAGTCGAACGCAACACGAGTGACGTTGTCTCTTCCGCTGTCCACTTCGGCATGGTCGCTGTCGCCAGACTGTTCGGCTTGCGCTGTGTTCCGTCTCACTGTCAACAATCTGAACTTGCTTGCCTTTCAGGTTCACTCGTCTTCTCTCGCTTTCAGTCGTCGTTCATATCATCTTTCCGCCCCATTGTGCAACTTGCTCCACCGAGATGCTGCCGTTCGCAGGACGTCGCCCGGTTTCCGAGACGCGTGCTTTGGGAAGTATCCCCTTTGATCCAGATTAGCGTGCATCTGTGCGCACTCGAAACTATTGCTCTCAGATATGAAACGCCGTATAATGTTTTCATGAGTGTGGAAAATCTCGGCATATCATTCAATTCGGTCATTCCGAGTCGCCCAGGCTTATACTCATTTCTCATCTGTTATTATTGGTCATTCTCCCGAATTGAACGACTCAGATGAAGGACAGCTGTGACTCTCACTACTCTGAAATAGTCGGAGCTGCGCATAGGAAAGAGAGGGGAATACCGCGTTCCAAGTGGACTTCAAGATGAGCCAGAGAATCTCTGAACCATGGTCAGCATTCAATCAAGACGGTAACTATATCAACCCAATTTGCCAACTCATGGTTGCATGCGGTTTCAAATACGACGCGCTTCTCGAACAAAGCTCCAGCAAGACCAGAGATCCGTGTATTCAAAATTGCAAATTCAAAATTGTCTTGCCTCTGTCTCGACGGCCCAAGTTGGAAAGGAACTCAGAGAACCAGGAAGATCACCGAGGAGACGGGACGAGCTCACGATCCGTAGACGAATCCGAAGGTCACCACGGCCATGCCGGTGCGAGCCGTCCCAGCTCAATATATCAGGTCAGCTTTACCGCAAAACTTCGTTCGCCGACCCTCCTTCCTCGCTGCCGTCCTTGCTTGTGGCAATCCTTGGCAAATCAAAGACACACGGTCACTTGAACGTTGCCCCCGCAGTTGTTCGAGCAGCATTGGTAGTTGTAGCGGCAACTCTGCGCGGTCAGAAATACCGAGTTATTTATTTTGATTGCAGCTCGCAAGTGAACTTAGGTTGCAGATGAAAGTACCAACCATGAATCTCGTGTAACAAGATGTTGCGTCACTCGAAGGGATTGCTATCGTGACCACCACTAGCACGCAATATAATAAGAAACACCATGCTGTGATCGTCCTCATCTTCTCATCCGTTCGCTCTTGACGCGTCTCGTTTATTGCGCCGAGAGGCCTGAAAACTCAGCTAGTGATGTTTGGTGAGAGTGTCGTGAGTCTTTATCACTCTGATAGGGCTGTCGAAAAGAAAACAGCGAAACGATATCGCATGACGCAAAAGCTCGCCCATGGCAGGCCTCTGCAGCTTTGTGGACAAAGTACTAGTTCGGATTACATTTGGCGAACTGGAGTTGAGTCCAATTGAGTTGTCTGATTACATCCCCCACGGACGCCTCCGATCCACGCCATTCCATGAACCTTTGGCAGGAAAGAAAATGAATCGATGTGGTCGACATTTTCATGACAGTCGAGCTTCGCTCGCTTCCCGTGCTGCGAAACTTGACGTCATTATGAGTCACACGAGGACCTAAGAGTTGATCCATTTCCCTCGTTCACGGTATACGCCCGCCCGGCGGCGCTCCAAATTTAATTTGGGTGCAGGACAGGGCGTAATCCCCATGACAGGAGCCGAGAGGGATCCGATAGAGCTTCCAAGATACAAGGTCAAAGAGCAGGTAGCAGCTCGAGCGCCAGGGAATAAGGTCATCATAGCGAAAGTCGTTTTCGACTGCCCACTCGAGTTTAGGAAACCAGCGCGCTCCGACATATCCATTCTTATCTGATACAGGTATCTTGGTACCATTTCGAGAAACACCTTCTAAATCTCGAAAAACGAGGGCGGGCCGCAGGTCCGTCGTCTTTGGTTCTTGACCACTCATCGGAAACGTACCAGCCCGGGACATTCGCATCCGGGTTTGGAACCGTTCACAAGGTACATCTGGCCAGTTGTTCCGTGCCACAGCCAGTTGCGAATGAGCGACGGCGCGGCGTGAGGTCGCGGAGAATAGTAAGGATGCAGGAATTGCGCTCAGAATCCCTCGCCGCGAGGAACGGAAACCGACTTGGCTGCACTTCGCGACAGATTACCTCGTTAGGGCAGTGCTCGCAAATGACGCCTGCTGCCACCGCTTCTGATTGTGATGAGACAATAAGCTCCGCAATTATGCGAGAATCATCCCCGGACCGGAAGTCGTAGGCAACGTGGCGGTTGTCTCAATTGGGAAGGAGCCTTTATTTTTACGCAAGCGAGTCAGGGGTCAACACTCTCGGCCTAATTATTCCAGCCTATATCAGTTGTGATTCTTTTTCTTCGAGCGTATTCCACCCCCTCTCACAATCAGTGTAATACTCTTTCAGCGTGATCGATTTCCCTCGACTCGTCAGTGCTGGGAATTCGCTCCAATTGTCGGACCGCAATCAGTCGGACGAGGTACTCTTGTCCCAGAATATTGGTTCTCCAATTAATTTGCACCGTAAAATGATTTCCATGAGGCGAAACTTAGCGTGGCTGCATCATATGTCTTCTGACCGGATTACTTTCAACAAACTCTGGATTGACGTTCAGAATTTTCCACCCCCCCCCCCCCCCATAATTTTTTCGTCCCATGTCAACCCCCTATCAGCGGTGTCCGGAGGAGCAAACCGCTGCAAGGCCTACACGGCAAAGAGCGCTATAACATGCACACTGAGGTAGAACACAGAACTGAAACGACGGTCCGCCGGTCACTGAAGCAACTCGACCGTACCGGAAACATGGGAAATATGATTCCAACATTCCTCCTCACGCAGAAACACAGCGTTTGAACGGAGTACTTCGTTTCCGCTGTCGGTTGCTCCCTTGCCCGGGAAACGGAAGATAAATGCGGGCAGAGCTTGGAGTAGTGGAGCTCGAAACTGTTCCTGAGGAGTGGAGGTAATTGTAAGAATTGGAGCCGAAAATTGGGGGTGGGGGGTGGGGTATGTGCAAAAAGCTGACCTGAAGAGTGGAAGGGACATTTGCGGGAGAATGAACCCGAAGAGTGGAAACTGAGATGTGGAGTAGAAGATTGGAGGGGCCTTGTGCGGCTTTGCGGAGAACCGGAGGCTGATACAAGAAAAGGGTCATCACATCATCACATATTTTGATGATTCCTTTGCACTCGGGAACGTGGCCGCCGTTGGTGCTGAGATTGACTGAGAGTTTCCGGACGTTGGCCTCGGTGATCTGGTGATGTGTTGTGTTCTGTATCGAGGGTTGAACCGAGAGGGATAAATTACTGCCGGCTGGTTAACAATCCGGAAGAGAAAAGAAAGTTCGTCCAATGGTGATCTCACCGAAGCTGTATCTGAGCTTATCTTTTTTACTATTATTCGCCCAAATACAATATGAAAATCTCGATTCTACTGACACGCATCGGCCCTCTGTTTTCCTCCGTTACACCGGAGATTTCCGCCAATGACCCCGTTCGTTTTTCCCAACATTCTCTCTAATGATTTGAATTTCCAATCTGAGGGAATTGACCATTGTCCTAACGAGTGAGCTTTCGCAGTGCCAATCTCGCTCGTTTCCTGCTTTATAAATCATGTTCGCGGCTGCCCCTCCTACTGATACGCTTCGGGAGCAATGTTCCACTTTGATATTGATTTTCTCACAGTTATGCTCCCCGCGCCGCGCCGTCCACGAATGTTAGAGTGATGGCAATCATCATTTCCCTATTTCCTACATTGTGTGGGACACGGTCTATGAAAAGACATGAGAATAAAACAACGAAGACTTTTTCCTCTGTCTGGCCAGAGTCTTCACTGCTTGTAGCTCAGATTCTCGATAGATGACTTAACACTGATAGTCTAACTTTCTCTGAAGCTGATTGTCAGACAATTGTTCCCCGGCATATCCCTCAAGGTGCCTTCTCAAGATTCCTTCTCAAGGTGAGCATTCGCTGCTGATGGGACTCCCAAGTACCATTGGTCCTAACGGCCGGATCGTTGTACTTCTGTCTCGACATCTTACCCGGAAATGGAGAGGATGGTGCAATGCATGTTCAATGCCGTACACGCTCACAGAGCGAGGCGGAGAGCATCGAACATTCCCGCGTTGTCGACGTCCTGAATTCCTTACGCGTATTGTTCCAAATATTCCTACTCCGAACACGCGTTTAGCAGGGAAAGCAGACCAAACTCTTGGCAAGCCCGAATCGTAGCGACAAACTAACAGATCATGTGGTCCTAATGATACGGTTGTGAGCTGTATGAGTCGAGATTCGCTCCGTCCTTAACAACCAATGTATCTTCATCAGAGAGGACCAGGGAAGTGTTGCCTGCGGGAATCCACATTCATGGTCACGATTTCCTCGACCGATATCATTATTAGTAACGATGCCTGCGGCCCCTCTCTACTTAGAATTGATCTCTGTTTTACTAGACGCGATAAAGCTCAAGATGACTGCTGCGGAGTAGGATTTGCGCTCGGGCAATCCGAATGGCAATCCGATTGGCAATCCGATATTCGCTCAGACTACCTAGTCGCTGCACGCCATCGACCGGTGTCTCTATTCAATCGAGTGAGCTGTGATCATCTTGGAGTAATCATGATCACCCCAGTATGTACACAACCCCGGAACTCACGCCCCGAGCTGAGACCGATCTAGATCTATCTCGACTTTTGCCTAGATGGGAGCATTGCTGGGTTTGTCAAGCGCGTTGGGTGCTTTCTTCTTTTGCGACGTCTATTCTTCCATCTTTAAGCCTTCATTCCCTCAGGGCTCGCTGAATGTCGTGAGAGCTTACTACCTATGACCTCTCTTCTCCTTCCCCCGGCTCGATTCTCTCTTGACCTACCTGTTGAATCGGCCTGAGCAGATCGATTTTCCTAGGTGTCTGTTGTTCCAATGCTGTACGAAGCATTGCGACAGCCTTCTCACGCGAATGAATAACGGAATGAATGACCCAAGGGGACGTGGGTATAATTTGAGGACAGAGTTTGGGGAAGAGCTGGATCGTCCAGAGCCTCGGGAGTCGTGCTTCATAACTGGAGTGTCGACCCATAGAACTGCTGTATCCCGAAGATATCAAACTTGAATCTCCCGAGCTGTTATTCGGCTGATTGAGCAATGTGAACAAGTACGTGTCCGACAAGCTCTCGGAGCCAGCATCCGTGCAGACCCGGATTCCGCTCAACAAGTCGGCTCTCCCAGGTTGAAGTAATGATCTCAAAGTCTCGCCAGGTTGTGGTATGCAGCCGCAGGAATTCCTCCTGTTCGCACAGCCTCTTGGAACTCATCTCAGGAGGCGTTCGCAGCTTTCAGCAAAGTCGCCGAAGTTTAGCCGAAACCCACTCATGAAAGGTGCGATGTGCCTCCCGGCGATGTCTCGGAGTCCATTGCGTATCTCAACCGGAGCACGCCCGGGTCAGGCCGCCGAAAATGCGGCCCACTTTCGCGCCCTCGTGGCCCTGCGTGCTATTAGGGATCCACCGAGGCTCTCAGAACTATCGAATCAACGATTCATGCATAAAACAAGGTCATCTCCATTGAATGCTATCACAACAGTCACGGTAGCGAGATGTTTGGAATTGCTTTTTCCGGGCATGAGCTGCTCTCGGAATTCTCCATAACAGCCTCGAAGCATATGTTTCCCGTTTCCTCCCTTTCAATGCTGTTAGGTGCTGGTGCTTTCAACCTCGCAGGACCCATTGAGACTCGCAAGTCGGACATTATTTGATTCAGCTTGCTGAACCATTCCTTCTAGCTAGCTCTGACGATCGCAACGGTGCGGAGAGTCTGTTTCGCAAGGCATGGTCTGGAAGCTATGATCCATCCGTTAGAAGATAAGGCCAGAAGCTCCTGCTCGTTGTCGAGGGCAACGGTAAGGTATTATGCAGATGGGCTAAGTTTTGGATGTCTTGTCACACTGTGCCACGTCTTGCGTATGGTTGCTTGAGGAAACAACCACTTCGTTTGAATTCAATCGCTCTGCTTGATCATTTGTCAAGATCGCCAAACACCACAGTTGGGGCAGCGGCTGGAAAAATTGTTGGTACCGACCCTCAGCGCGATCTGGTTTCCGATACGAACTAATGTGCCTTGTGCAGTCATTGATATTCTCGAACTTCTTTCGCGGTCCCGCGCCTCCTCTGTTCTGCGCGTCCTGACCCCTCTGAAACACGATTCGTGCTTCGGTTCGCTTCAACACTTTGAACGCTGGTTCGGCGCTCTAGCAGGTTTTGCGCCCCTCCGATTCCGCGCCCGGGGCGAGCGCTCCCGCAGCCTTCAAGCTTGGATCTTGCGATTATTTAGATGCTGGAAAAAAGGTGCCAACTGTCCGAACGGCGCCACCGATGGCTTTATGGCCTCCACGGAGCCCACGAACTGCTAACTTATGCGTCCACAAATCACTAGCTGAGAGATTTATCGTTCACCTGAACTGCGACGGCGGCGTCGGAATCACTGTGGGCGAAAGCAGTCACGAGCGACAAGTGAACCAAAAATCACTTGCACGATCTGATTAGCGCCATTGATTTTGAATGAGCTGCTGTATCTGAACGACCTGAGCAAATACATTCTGAACCTTCCGCCGAGATAAGAGGCTCTCCCAGAGTATCCATTGGAGACATCAGCGTCTGTGTTAGCTGACACAGGTTTCCTTGGTATGCTTGACTTCTTTCGAGTATCGCGAGGGACATACTACCGAGAGGAAATTCTTGTCCTGGTTTTTAAGCTGACTTTATTGAGTTTCCGCATGCTCACAAGTCATGTGGAGTAAATCTTCGGAAACTTCACTGTTGTTCCATAAATCGTGCTTGAATGACAGGGCTGCATACACGTCGGTGGGGGATCGCGAGTCGTGCATCAAGATTTAATTTTCTGAAAACGAATTCACTCGCTCAGCTACACCTCATTCATGAAGACCCCGAGTCTCTCAATAACGGGTTTTAAAGTACGAAATGCGCGAGAGAACAGTGCTCAGGGCGATAACGGATCACGTTCAAGCTTGAATTGAAGGAATTTTCTCCGAGTAATTTTGTGCCCATGGGTTGAATCAGCCCAGAGGAAAATCAGAGACTCCGATTTTGCCGATCTGGTTGCGGCATACAACGCCACTCGAGGAAGTCATGAAGGCCGGTGTGGAAATTCAAAGCCCGCTTATTAGGTGAGCTACGGCGCGGCTCCGGACGGCGAACTTTATTCCCAACAAATTGGCTATGCCGGATCCCATAAAATTTGCTGTACGGCACTGTCATTCCAGCTGATCGACAGGTATTGACAAATACTGTTTCAACGTCAGTAATTGTCAGTCAGCGGGCAGCGACTTTTCGTAGTCCGCAATGATGCGCTTCAGATCGTCCTGCAAAGAGATGTTGAAGTTTTCAACTCATTGAAGACGCAAGTTTCGAGGAATCTCACGACGAGTCATGGTTTTTGAGGGAAGACGGCACTATCGACGTACCTCCCATCCTAAACGTTTCGCGAGCTCCTCACATCCTTCGTCGCATGTTCCAAGCAGAGCAACGTCCCTGGAAGATTCTCTTTGATTCATCACGATTCACGAACCAACTACGTTCAGAAATCGAATGTTGAATATAGGTCTCACCTATAGTTGTTCTCCGAATCAAAGTCCAACCCGCAACCGAAACCAAGCAGTCTTGAGACGAGGTCTTTCTGATGACCACATTTCTCGAGGTTGATCAGGAGCCGAGGAACTGCCGAATGTACCCTGGAGAGGCATGACATGTTAGAGTCCGCGTCGCTACACTGCCCCCACCCCACGCTCCTGGAGTCAATCGAACCGAGCTTACCTGTCAACTAGACCCGCAAATGGTTGAACCTGGAGAGAGGTTCCAATGATCACCAAAAGATCACATTTGGCGAAATCTTCATCAGCCAACTCGAAGAATCTGAAAACGACAGTAGACCAATAGGAACATAAGGAGGCATCTTTGACTAGGAATCAGCATCCTTACGATCCACACGAGATTGGTTCCCTACGAAGTCCCCTGCCAGAATCGCCCAACTTTGTTGACAAAGATATACTCACCGACGAGGGAGATTTTCTCCGAAGAAAACAATGTCGGGTTTCACAACGTCTTTGCAAACTGTACATTTTGGCACATTGTCTACCTTCGCGATCTCAGCTAGAATGAACGAGCAAATTCTCCTAAAATGAAGCGAATCTCGAGGATCTAGCGGAGCATTTTTTCATTCTGTGGATTTATTGACCCACCTTTCATCCACTCGAGGGAATATTCCTTCTTGCAGCTCAAACAGTGTGACGTGTTGAATGTGCCGTGACCTTCCACGAGTTTTTCACCCGGAATTCCTGTCTCTCTCTCAAGAGTGTCGATGTTTTGCGTGTACAAACGCAAAAGTAAACCCTAGAACGAGCGACGTGGACCAACTTGAGTGAAGATTTTGACAACTCTTCCGCATTCTGAGCCGGAATCGTGGAGAACCATACTCGAACACATCTGGAGTGACTCTTCAACTGCAAAATAGCCTGACCTTCTCATCCATAAGTTTCAGGAAATGATGGGCCACCGTGGGCTTCAGCTTCTGCGGCATCAGCTCCTTGGCCAACTCGAAAAATGGAACAGGATTCCTTCTGAAGTAGCCAATATCGAATATCGCTTCGGGGGAGGGCAGATTGAATCTGCCAAGCTTCGAGTAGAGGCCAGATGATGGGCTGGAAGTGAACAAATGAGCGAGTTGACTCACAACCTATCCGAAGGATCGTAGCGAGAGGCAACGCATACAGAATCTCCCTATCGGCCAGCAACCACGTACCTTCGGAAATCCGGAATACCAGCCGCTGTCGATATGCCTGCTCCAACCATGAATATAATATTCCGACACTTATCACTTTTTATATACTTCACTACTGAGTCAATTGTGGGTTCTTCCAGAAAGTGTGCTGGTTGCGAAGGTCCCGCATTACTCGTCGACCCCCCGTCCCTGAAACGATAATATTTGAAGACGGTGAAAAACGAGAGTCGACAGCGGCATCCCTAAAACGATCCATATTCACACCGGGAGAACAGCCGATTCGATTGGAATTTTTTTCTCACATCGAGGATACATCATTCCAGGTCTCACCTCTCGGATCCGAAACCAAGTTTTCTCGAAAAGTAGCTCGACAAGTTAGATATGAAGTCTTCCCGTGGTCGTCCATCTGAAAATGACCAGCACTTAATAAGCGCAAGCTCACAAGAACCACTTCTCGAGCGGAGCTGGATCGTGTCAATGCTTTTTCATACTATTGCGTTTGCCCATCTCTAGGTGTCTCTTCTTCACCAACTTCCTAGGCCCACAGGGGCAGCATGCTGATCTCGGGACTCGTATCAACTTCGATGAATCTGAGATTATGCTTTCCCGCACCCGCTTCCTCCCTGAGCTTTCTTCGCTCTTTTCGAGCATCGTTATTCGGAAGCCATGACAGCACTGTCGAATCTCCTGCTCCTTATAGTCTGATCATGCGTTGCTGGATTGGGGCAGGTGGGAGGCATGCTGTCATTTCTCGAATCCATCTTCCGTTCCAGGATCCCGACTTTCCCCCGCACACTCAATTGCTACAACCCTTGCTATCTGCGTGAGATGATGTTTCAACCGACAACGACAAATCGATTTCTTTCCAATCTGCCCTCTTTAAGAGTAGGAACGATGTGAATTCCGAACGATTCTCATTCCGCCTCGAGATCGTGTTCTATTCATTCGGAGCCGTTACAGTGCGCTCGAGAAGCGGTTCTTCGAACGGTTTCTGAGGGAGTCCCGACGACATAGCGGATAGGAGATTCCCTCACGTCATTCCGGACTCGAGAGAATTGGTTCCCCATGAATCGAATTCGAATACTTAAACTGGATCCGGGTCACTAACTCCTTGCTGTCGCGTGTCACATGGGCACGTTGATCTATCAGGTCTTGAATACCTACGAGGATGGCCTAGGAAGCTTGATTCGGAAAATCATTGAACACAAACTTTCGCTGATGCCAGGGAACCGATATGAGTAATTCGCGGTTGGACACTCACCAGTTGGCGAGTCCGGGGGCGAGCTGCGTTGCGGCTTCTTGCAGCTTCCTCCGAGGCACGATGTGGTTCTCCCCTCAGAAGACGTTCTTCAATCGGAAGGAAATCGTTCAGAAACAATATTCCACTCTCGGACCAGAGCAACGAATGAGCCCGTTGAAGGGTTGCAGAATTACCTTGAAAATGTGGGTGATGGAGGCTCGTCTATCGGCTGTGACACGTTGAGAAGATCCTGTGTCGTCGTGTTCTTGTCACCCATGGCGTTTTCCCCGTCACCAGATTTGTTGCCGTGGTCTTCTGTTGATGGAACGGTCAAGCGTTACACTTGAAGTTAACTGCGATTTCATTCTTGCGCTCCCGTTTTTTCATAGTTCTACGTCATATCATTTCCAACAACTCAATTCACGAGTCGAATAGGAACCCAACCGAGTTCGCAAACTTCGAGATTCAGCCCATGACTGGACTTGCCGTCGAGAAGGAACCGATTTGTTGGCATTTCGAAGTGAGACCTTTGATACGAGATCTGCGTCATTCCGGTCGATACAGCCAACATTGGGTCCCTCGCGAGAATTGAGACAACGCTGAGCAACGAACACTGCAACAAGTTCAACAAACTAGCCGGACCTGTATTCCCGGAGTCGCGTCGCGCCCTTCTACCCCTCACAGAACTCTAGAACTCCCCCAGCTGTCGATTCCGAGAGATGACTTGTTGGCAACGGCTGACTTTAACCACGGACACGATCTGTACTGTCGGCTCAATCGGATTTCAAGACCTTCTCGAGATGCGGAACGCGCAAACAAACACGAGCACCTCTACATGACAAAGGTTTCGCTGCGACACAGAATACGGGCTGGCTGCGGCGAAGAAGCCTCGCTACCACGAGACAATTGAGCACTTTGTATCCCCTCAGTATAGCCTATCAGTCGCCTCTTTAAGAGAGATACCTGTCCATCAGAGTTCTCATGAAATGATTTTTTGCGGCAGTCCCTATGGACAACGTCTTGTCCCCTCATTGGAAGGCGAAACCAGAATATTGTGAACAATCAACGCCTTCCGCCATCGAGCAGAGCCGATGGATTCCTGAGCCTTTCAAAAAATCGTCACGACCTTCCGGTCGAGCTCCTCGAAGATGAATCACATTTCAGCGCATTTGTGAGGGTCCAGCTTTCATAAACTCGTCTATTGACATGAAAGCATGCAGCAGGGCCGAACACTCACACGCAAACTAACACGGTCGAAGCTGAAGGCTCGAAGACTGGAGAAACTCAGTTTTCAGACGCTCCGGCGGCACGGCACTCCACTGTCGGCGTGAGACACTTTTGGAATCAATTCTCTCTAGTCGCCAGGGGGCCATCAGGAGCACGCATGTGACGCAGCCAACGTTCAGCAGGCGCAGCAGTTCTCGCGCGTTGGCTAAACCCGGCTGACTGCCTCTTCCAGCATTCGTTCAAGTATAGATCGAGCTTGACATCAACACCCACGACTTCGCTGAGTAGACGACTTCGGCAATATACGAGACAGCAACGGGGTCGCCCGACGATAGGACGTGGCAAGATGACCAAGAAAACTCGTTTTAGAGATCGACTGATGAGAGCTTATCTGATCCCGATCGCTGCGGGGCCCGCAACTGTAACCTTTCAGGCTGACATCTCAGACTCATACGGAAATTCGATCGATGGGTCTTGCCACTTAAATTCAGCCAGCGGACAACGAGGAATCATGGCGAGACACTCGATCCGAACAGCTGAGCCGGAACCGCGAGAAGCTCTCTCGCGGGCGTCAGGACCTGAGCGCATAATTTCCATCTGACCAGAACTGATGTTGTCGCTTCCAGAGACGTTGAACTACGGCTTCCTCCCAGAGATCTGCTCGTCATGGCAGGAATCGATTCCAGACGAGGAAATCGACTCAATCGCATGTCGCCACAACTGCGTATCCAACACCGAAGTTCTATTCAGTATCGAATGATTCCATGACGGAGCGGAAGAATGACGACAGCTAAATTTCGCGAAATCCGCTCCTTTCTCCAGCGGTACCGATCCGCCCCAGGTCGGAGCACTGCGGAGCCGGAACGAGTCCGCGTCGACTCAGTGATTAGACAGCTGAATGACATATTATGGAACTACGGTTATTATTCAAGGAACTTACCCATGATTCTAGGAGCTATATTACTCCAAAATCCTACAACGTCACTTGAATGCCTGACGAATCTACATTGAAATCCAACAGATTTGATCCCTCCGCAGCCACTCCTGCACCGAACAGGGAGAATGAGGGCTCTTCTGTACATGAAACAGAACACCACAGCTCTGCTCTAATCCACGGAACAACACCAGTACAGCTACCGACCGCAGAAGCCGAATCGAGTCACGCGAGAAGGTTCACGATACGGGGACGAAACTCGTAGGAGAAGTCGTTCAAGTGGGGATTTTTCTATGTCCAGACACTCGTATGAGTTGCGGTATAGCTCGAAACTCAAGCAGATTCAAGACTTCAATCGGCTACCGGAGACTTCAGTCGCACTTCGCGCGCAATTCGAAGTGTCCTCATGAAGTCATGAGCCATGTAGCCTCAGAGACATGGTTGGAACCACAGATATTCGACATCAGGGGTGAAGCTCATGCCCATCCGGTCGAACTATCAGACAGCGTTCAGCACTCCCCGAACGGCTGTGGTCCCATCTCATCTGACTTCGGGATTTCTTTATCTGCGGTGTATCGCGCGGAACCGCTCCGACCGTTAAGCTAAAACGCGGAACTCGGTGCGAAAAGGAGATAGAGGCAAGAGCCACCGGGAAGAGAGATGTACACTGGCGAAGCAGATAAATTTTGAGGATGTGATTTTGTGAGCCCTGGGCTCTCAAATGTTCCGCTCCTTTTGGAAGACGGACGCTAGCGGTTGTAGTCGACGGAACTGAGGACATTGCTTCGTGATGTGGGAGTGAATGTGAACTCGGGAGCTGGTCCACTTGGATTTCATTCATGAATAGAGTAAGAGAGGAGGTCGGGCACCTCTTGGCAAGAGCAGGAAACGAATGGTCGCCGTGAGCACAACTGATTTTTTTCGGTACGAGCCGAGATGTGCACTGTAATGATTCCGGTGTGACCTCTCAGTTTACCGCTGCAAATCATGCACCGTGCGAACATTTGATTGATCATTGAGTCGATCTCCGGCAGTGATCCACCTCAGTACACATGATCGAATGTTTTCATGGATGCCTCCGCTGGTCCTTCAGTAACACCTGGCCCAGATAGGTTCCGAGGCGCGTCGCTCAGATTCTGATACCAGGTGTTCATATTCCAGAGGAGGCGCACCGGGCAACTGTAATGTGACAGTGAACGGTGACCGACTGAGCCGACGTGGCCTTTTTCCTCACATTTTGTGAACGTTGAAAAAGTGAGTCACTGTTCTGAGGGCCGTTATTCTGCAGCATGTCAGTTAATTCTTCGACCTGAATAACGAGATTGTTGACTTCCCAGATCGGAAGGTTACTTGGTCGGTCAGTTGGTTGGTTGGATGGGTGGGTGCTCAATGCAATAGATCATGATGCCGCCTGCTCTCACCCGTTTGGTGATCATATCGTTAGTCGTGTGGCTGTTAGTCGTCATCCTGATGAGTGGATCTTTCCTGAGGCCTGGGATATCAGAGGATCAAATAACAGCCAGGTAGGTTGCATCCGATTCACGTCAGTATCATGCCGAGCGCGGAAATTGAGAACTTCTTGTGGGAAGGCGCCATGTCTAGGCTGCGATGGGCTATTACCATCTGTGGAACAGCGAGAACGATTCAAAGAAGACCCTTCGTAACTTGAAACGGATTCCAGAGTCAACAGAGCACTCGATGAGTTGGAAGATCTCAAGCGGCAAAACACAGAATTACGCCTGGTGATCCAAGCTCTGAACGGAGGCAAACCGATTCCTCAGCAAGATCTGAAACTCGCTCCACCCAAAGACTACGAGCTATATCGGCGAGCGGCTGAGAACGACGTGAGAGAGTTGTGGTTTTTTGCTAAGGCGCAGCTCGACAAACTTCTCAAGGATGCCAAAGGCTCGGACCGTGACGTTTTCAAAAGAATCCGTGAAGGAGTCTATGAGCGACAGTTGTCAGCGCTCGTGAACTTGGAGAAGATGAAGCAGAGAGATGGTTATGAGAAATGGAGGAAACAAGAAGCCGAAGATTTACAGAGAATCGTATTAGACAGGTGAGAGCTTGCGAATGTATTCCGCGCAAAAATCGGTTGTCTGGGCTATGTGACTTAACCTCGACGACACTTTGCAGAATCCGAGCCTTACAAAATCCCGCAGACTGTTCTTCGGCGAAGAAACTGTTCTGCAATCTCAACAAGGGCTGCGGATACGGGTGTCAACTGCATCATGCCACCTACTGCATGATTATGGCTATATCGATGAAGAGGACTCTGATCCTACAATCGAAGGGATGGCGTTACAATCCGCGGGGCTTCGAGGATGTTTTCCAACCAGTCAGTAACTCCTGTATAGCCGAGACAGGGGGTACCAAGCAGAAGTACCCATGCGGAGACGAGGTGAGCTTCTTACAAAGGGCTCGGCATATCATTGAGGCTTGAAAGTAGGAAAATGGATAGCGGGGCATGGGTTTCTCCGGATACATCCAATGCATCGTTCCTTATTGGGTTTCCAGGTGGTAAATATTGAGCTGCCGATCATCGATAGCCTATCTCCGAAGCCTGAGTGTTTGCCGCTGGCTGTTCCGAAGGCCTTGGTTCCTCGACTGAGTCAACTCCACGCGAATCCCGCCCTATGGTGGATATCCCAAATCGTCGGTTTCCTGCAAAGGCCACAGAAAGCGACTTCTACTTTCCTCAAGGAGGTATGTATCAGAGGGCAATCCACAGCACGCATCGGAAGCTATGTACTCGCACGGGACCGATTCGATTCGCTTGCGCTTCACGAAAAGAAGCTGCTTTTGAACCGCGAGTCACCCGGTGGCTGGTCCATTTTCAGGTGCAAGATCATCACGGCGTCAAAAGTCCTTACGTGGGCATCCACGTACGACGCACGGACAAAATCGGAACCGAAGCAGCCTACCATGGAATAGAAGAGTACATGTCCTGGGTGTCAGAATATTTCGATAGGTGAGTTTCAGATTCGACCCGACCAAGGTCGTATTTTCAGTCGGAGTAGAATGAATGTTGTGAATATACCAAAAGGATCCAACGCTCAGGCTGAACTTTTAGACATGAAGCGCTGCATGGGCCACTGGACAAGCGGCGAGTTTACATCGCATCGGACGATGCTTCCGTGTTGCGAGATGCCGCTAGGCTCTATCCCGATTATGAGTTTGCGGGGGACCAAAATATCGCCGCGAGTGCAGCCTTAAAAAGCCGGTGAGTCGATCATACATACTCTCTGGTTTAGGTGAACTTCCGCTCTACCTGTGGGAATCAGAGAAAACTGTGAACAGCACCGAAACGAACACAAATTCATTCTCTCAGGTATTCGGTGGAATCTCTGCGTGGAGTCATAGCCGACATCCATATGCTTGCTCAAAGCGATTACCTGGTCTGCACATTATCCTCCCAGGTCAGTAGCCATGATGAACCAATAGCTTCTTTTCTTGTCAAAACTTTTTTTGCAGGTTCACATTACTCGAAGGACTGTATCAGCCTATTCGATGAAAGATGTTCCAATTTAGCGCATATCGCGTAGTTTCACCGACCTGAATTAGAAATTAGCGTCTCAAATAACTCCTCAACTGTTCACACAGGTGTGTCGAGTAGCGTTTGAGCTGATGCAGCTCAGGTACCCAGACGCGTCACAGAGGTGAGCTTTTCAACGAGCTATATCCGATGAAACACACCTTGAGCTGACATGAGTCACGAACGTAAACCCATATTTTATTCGCTCTTGCAGGTGCCAGAGCTTAGACGACATATTCTACTTTGGAGGTCAGAAAGATCATGACGAGGAGGCGGTAATAGATAATCTGCGGCCGGCGGCCGATGGAGAGGTCGCCTTCAGGAGCGGAGATATCCTTGGCATCGCTGGGAACCATTGGGACGGTTTCTCGAAAGGAATCAACAGAAGAACAAAGCAGCGTGGTCTTTATCCATCATTTAAAACGAAAGAACACGTCGACGCTGTTGATTTCGGTGACTTCATTGTTTAGAGCCCCTCAAATCCAGCCAGCATTTACTTCGGAAAGCACAACGAGCCGACCCGGTGGAATGGCTGAGGAAGACCTCGACGTTTTCTCCGCCTTTTAAAGTGATTTATATTTTTGAGCCACTAGAACGTGCTACAGGTTTCGGGGACATGATAGCAATGAGCGCCTCCCTCCAGTTGCGATACTCTCTTTTGAGAATGCGTACTTCTCGAAACTCTTGTGGCCTATATCGCTGCTTATGTATGCTGGAGGATGAACTCAAATCTCATCCAGGAAAATTTCTGAATAATCAACTAAAGCAAACAGGTGGACAACTCAGATTGTAGAGGATCTTCTACATCTGATCATAGTCATGAGCTTATGAAATGATTAAATGTAAATACCGATCTTGGAAAGTAAGTGCTGCCCGCCGTAGTGCGGATACGCGCTTGTGAGCATCTTTTTACGGAACGTGTTGGTCAGGAGCTAGTTTTAGTTTTGTACATTGAGAGATAGTTACGACCTAGTCTTACAGTGAGCTACCTTTAAGGGTCGATGAGTCGGGATCGCTGTGCGCCTATTTTCATCGGGCTTCGTTCAGACGCCGCTTTGTTTCATTTTCTCGACTTGTTTAACGTAATTAAGAAATCACAACTAGAGTTAATGGAGATCATTACCTGTCTCATGTTGTGGCGAGGATAAGAATGTTTTTCTCCCAGCGGATACAAGGATCGATTGGTGTGTGAAGCGTGAATGGAGGAATCCAGTGCAATGATTCAATAAACGAATGCCAACCTACTTGTTGGACGAGGTCTGTTGTCTGAAATCGCATTCTTGCCCGCGGGTTCGACCACGACGATTATCTATTGCGCTGAATCCCGTTGCAATGCTGATTTATTGGCAACATCCCATTTTGGAGATAAATTTCCGGTTCTTATGAGTTCCGAGGAAGAATAGGGGTTGAACTCTCGCAAGAGGAGCTACCAAACGGTGGGATCATAATGATTCGGACATGGAACTCTGGGATCGAGTCGTCCTCGCTGCACCATACGTCGGTTGGATCCAATGGCTCTCCCATAAAGCAAGGCGGTTCGAGACGGCAAACCAGTCCTGACGGAACGACGGAAGTCATGACTCTTTGTAGACCTTCGAGTCTAGGCTGCGTACTCGCCCGATGACCGCGATAGAAATTCAATTCCCTTCTTGTTATTCGATCAACGGAAGAAAAGTCGGCCGCGGGAGTGGTTCCAGAATCTGTACGAACCCTTGAAGTTTACCACATCCTAGGCGGCATAACTGTGCAGGATGACGATGACGGGATGACCTGTGGCGAACCGATGCTAAAAGGAGCGACTCGAGCATTTGGAACGGAAGAGCTCGGATTGCACCACAGGTGGAGCCAGCTCACGCTTTGTACTTGGGATTGTCCATCGGCAGAGTTGAGATATTCCATTCGGCTCGAGACAGCCGAAGTTTCTGCATCCAGAACGCCGGGGAAGCCCATTCGCCCCACCAAGTAAGGTATTCCAGCCCGAAACCGACGTTGGTTGGACGATCCGAGTTCTGCCTCACAGGGTCCCCGCAGCCGCCTCCGCTCAATCGAATATCAGCGGATGTCGTCGGACACACGTGTTGTGTGCATCTGTTGTTTATCGGGTTGCCGCCTCCGAGTTCCTCGAATCCGAATTGATGACATCTATGAGAGGCATAAGTTCGTCGACTCTATGACAATTAATCAGATCTCACGGCATGGCTCAAAAATGTTTCCAGTGAATTGCGTCGGAACCCGAACGCTCCCACTCCCCATGGAACGCATGCTGGAATCAACACTGGGGACCTCCATCGAGGTGTGTTCGATTTTTGATCATCTCCCGTGCATATCTGAGCTCTGCCTCGATAATAGGAAAGGCCGCGATTCAGTTGGATTGCCTTATCTGCCGCGAGAGTTTTCACAGGTCAATCGCCGCCGCGACGTTCTCTCTCACCATCAAAGTGAGGTTTCAATTTTCACGGCGCAAGGTCTGGCACGGCCCTCTTAAAAGAAAGCTGGGGACTGGAACTTCCTCTCAATATTTGGTCAGTCCTCCAGACCGCGCGTATGATCCACGCCTGAAGGTTTGTTCAAAGTGATAGCTTGGTGATCTGAGCTCCCATTCACGGTTGAGCCGCTTAGAGGCTCCTGCAGTGGTTATCTCGCCAGAAGCCTGAAATCAGTTGCTTTCCGCAGGTGAACCGGACGCGACTCACGTAGAACTGAAGTTTCCGATGAAGGCAGGCTCTTCGCGCTCGGCTCGCTCCGCAATGGCGCTTCTTGCATCGTTCAAGGATCCGAACAGAATCATCCTCAAGGCTACGTCGAAAAAATGCGTCACCCTCAAGCAAAAGCACTTGGTTGCTCTTACTTCCTGTACAGGAAGTCCACATGTGTCACTGAGTAGATTAGCAGATCTACTGAAGAAGAGGACGGAGCACTCGGACGGCATTGTGACTTTGAAAGCCCTGGTCATCGTCCACCACCTGATGTGTTTTGGGAGTGAGAACTTTCTGCGGTATTTGGCCATCACAGGCTGCTCATTCAGCCGGAACACTAAAATGCGTTTGCCGGTCGATTGCACCATGGGAGCTTTCATCGAAAAGTACATGGAATATCTCAACGTCCGAGTGAGTTCAAACAACGAGATTTTGATGGACTTCTGTTGCGACCAAGGGAGCAGAACATCTGGGCTTGTGATGAAACTACGCGTCGACGAGACTCTTCGAAGGATGGACCAAGTACAGCAGCAACTCCATGCTCTGCTCCTGTTCTCGAAAGCATCGGAAAATGACTTTTGCAGTTCGCTCGTGTCGTTTGCTTTCAGCCACATATTTGAAGACCTAGTCAATCTCTTCAAGTATCACACTGTGCTGATGACGAGACTCTTGGAAGAGTTCCGTTCTTACAAACGAGGTTATCGGGATTACCGGCAAGATATTCTTGTGTATTATCTGCGATACAACGAGACAACGAGTAGAATCCAGAACTTCGCATACATCGCGGACGTCATCAAGAAGCATATCGATTTCAAAAAGATCTCGGCCGACTTCTCTGCTCTTGAGTCTTTCCGTGATAGCTCGCAGGTGCTGCACAGCGGACAACGACCGTCGGAGGGCTCGAGGTTGTATGGCAGGCCCATGACCGACACTTCGAAGCTCCACTCAAAGCAGAGGATGCTTCAAGAGAAAATACGTGAAAACAATGAGAAGGCCCTCATTGATTTCGATGATGCTCCGCAAGATACGTTAATAATAGAGAACACGGAGAAGAATTCCTGGCTCCGAACGAGCTCTCTGCTTTAGGTGATCTCGAACAAAGTGCGGAAAATATCTTCCTCGGGTCACCAACCTAACTGATCCTTGTTGTGGCCGATCTCCGATGCACTGTGCGATTGCGAAGCGAAAAAATCGGAAATAGGCCTGTTTCCCCGGAATCCTCACAGAGACAGGGCATGTCTCCCTGCCTGAAACGTCTTCAACCTGAAAGAATAGTCATTACTTCTGAGGGCGAAAGGACTCGCAGCAACTTACACTTTATGATTCAAAGGACCTTCTGCATCGATCTTCTTGATTTGCCCTAATACTCGCCGACAATCGGCATGCTATGTTTTCTGCTCCGAAGAATTCTTCCGGCCTGTACTGATTTTGACGCATTCGAAGTTCATCGAATAAACCCATACATGATGTCTCCCGATATTCTGCTTGCCATATTTCCTCTCGATAGTGCTCAAGACAAAAAGTCGTATCCATGGAACCTCGGATCCCCGCCCCAATTTTTATCTTTCCCCTTTGGTGTTCCTCGGACCGATGCAGAGTCAAGGATCGAGGAACACTCTGTCGTATCACAAACTATTGTTGTCCTCCGGGCTCGGAGTCGACCTGCCACAAGTGTAAAGTTAACGTTGCAGAAACCACCCTCCAGCATAAGAATTCATACAACGACAAAGTGGTGGAGCAGTCAGCGCGCTTGGTATTGAAACTCGTCTTCCGGCAAGCGGCCGTAGCGACCGGGTCCATTTCCCACTTCGAACTCACCTGCAGGTTGTCGAGAGAATGGTGGAAGGTGTCCGAGTCTTTTTGGATGCGAGCCCTATTGCGGCTCCGAGACTAAACTTGAGGAATGGGGGAAAATGTCATGGGTCGGTATACCACCAACAGGGGCGCCAGCAGGAAACTTATTGTTAGCATGTTTTAGCTTTGCGACTCCTCAATCCAGGGAGCTTCCCAATTTCGAGGTAGAACTCGAGCAGCGATGGTTATCTTGGACTGCGCTAGCCTTGCTCCCTTCTCATTGAGCTACTTATGTGGGGAATTTCGGAGACCGTACGTTGCCCAATGGACAATTCGAATATGGAATGAAGATGAAGATAGCCGGGTCAATGAACATTGGAAGCTAGCTCCGCGGGCACGAAATGGCGGGACAAATACATTCTCTGGATGATCCGCCCAATATGGCCGTCGTTCCGAATCTTTGAGCGCGGTGCACGTCAGCTTGGCCGCCTGCTCATCGAAACCCGGGAAAATATATTCCACGGCACGGGGACTAACTCCAGGTCACAGGCGCGGAAACCACTCTATTATCCGAAAGTATTCTCAGTGTTTCCGACAAACTCGATGTAAACTTCGGATTGCGAGCTTGAATTATACATGGATGTTTGATGACAACTTGATGCCAGACATGTTCTTCTTATTGATTCCTCTCGTGAGCATGGGCGATTTCCTTTAGGGTGAGTTTCAAGTTTCGGGCTCCGACTCTCTGAAAGATGTACATTATACGCGTGTCGTTCTCCATTTTCCGGTTCGGTTGAGTGTCGCGATCGGTGACCTCTCCGAATGCCTTCTATCAACTCCAGCAACCCTGAATTGGCGATTGAGCCCCCAATAGCTCTCCCTCCAATACATGTGTGTGTGCTTAAACTTGATAGATAGCAGTCACAGTCACAACCCTTGCGCTCTGAAGAATTTGTGAAACGGCTGGTAACCAAGCCCGGTCTACCGGTCTTGCCAGCTCGACGGTGACATAGAAACGGAGCAGGTGAACATGATGGAAAAGAAGCACCCCCGAGGAAGCAAACTAAATACAGAACTTCTGGATCTCCATTAACGACCCTAACTCTCGATTGAACAGCGCCCGAGTTGACGCGCTCCGCCTTGAGCTTGATCGATATGCTGGTTGACGTGTCGAGCAACGAGCTTATATATACTGTTCAACTGAGATGCTCATGTATGCTCCATGAGCTCTCATTTTTCAAATGCCTGTCCATTCTGAAATGCATTTCCTCAGATTCCTGTCGTTAGAATTCGACTCCGTAGAATACATTTTATCCAGAGAACCCACTGCTGATAAGAATTGGCAATGGGAGCCTGGGGAATGTCATGAATGACCGTCACCTGTCCACGATGCCGAGAAACGGCAGTTCCGGCGGTTCCGCAGGACGCGCAAATCGAGTTTCTTCTAGTAGAATGAGAGTCCAACGGGATCCTAGGGATTCTAGGTACTTCGAGCCCTCTCGGAAATGTTTTTCGGTGTGTAGAACACAAGTTCTGCGACTCTCGGTCATTAGGCGCTCTCATCTCAGGACACCTCGGTCACTTTTTCGAGCGAATGCACGGTCTCTCTTCGAGCGGGTTCGATGGATCGTCGTCGTCTCGATTAACCTTGGGTCTTTCCCAGGTGAGTCAGATCTGAAAACTCGAAATTTAGGAGAAACATTGAATCGCGACGGGCCGTGGCCGGAGCTATAGAGCAAAGATGATCATGGCATTCCACAATCCCCATTGCTTGCCTACGGAGTATCGTCGGGGGAAGTGAGCTTTGGTCGCGGCCGTCAAAAATTATCAGACCTTGTCATGATGCACGTATTGGGAATATCCTCGATCATGAAAGCCCGATTCGCGCCGATTGGAGGAAAATTGCTTATGTTTCCAGCCATATAAAATTCGCTCTACTGCATAGTCTTGCCAGGTTTTTCGATACCCTGATAGCCTTGATGCCTGGCCTCTTGCACAGAGCATTGCTTCGATCATTGCGCCGTTCAATTGAGCAGAATCGTCTCGATGATTCTTCCCCATCACTTGACGCCATAGCACAAGGAACAGCAGATCCTGATTGTGTTCGCTGTGGAATCTCCTCGTGTCAACGCTAGAGAGGAGCAAAAGCATTTTGAGTCGTATCAGTATTCCGAGATGTAAGCCTCCTGGTCTCGGCAGTCTCTGGTTGTCCTCGAAGCTCTGTCTGGGCTTGACCGTCCGTCTCGAGCTAGTATGAACTTCTGATCGCGAATTGGGCTCTACTTGTCTTTGCGGTCTTTGCGATATTCGAAAACATCACGTGTTCGGTTAAACAGTGAAGTGGGCCTACTGACCGTTCATAACACTCATTCCCCGAGCTTCTCTATCGAACCGCAAGGTTTGTTTTCATCGGAGTACTTCACGTATGAGACGGCCACGCGCGCTCGAAGCAGCAAAAAAATCCCAGGTGAAGGTCCATTGTCCCCAGTCTTTTTTGACATAATCGAGAAATAGAGTATAACCACCATCTCGAACAGAGCGAAGGCGCTGCGGTCTTGATGATATTCCATGACTTTTGAAATCGTATGCAGTCCCTACAGTTTATTTCCAAGGGAATCAGTCCTGCGACGGATGGAGAATCATTGAAGAATATACAGCAGTTTGAGGGAAGCGTACGCTAAGCATTCTCTTCCGGAGGGCAGGGGAGCCCAAGAGCATCTTTGCATCGTTTGAGGGCGAGGGGTAAACGGGGAGGGACATAAATCGTTGCCGCCGAACCCGAGCCGCCTCACTTTGACGCCTCACTCAGTATCGTAAAAAATTATTCAAGAAGTAAATGCTTTCACCGAACTGACATTGAGTCACTCAGAAGGTCGCTGCAACAGGAGGATTGGGGTGATGTGTACTCAGCTTCATCTACTTGCCAAGCCTATACTATCTGCCTCGGTCGAATACGTTGTAAGATCGCTGGTGCAACTACGAAGCGTTTGCCACGGAAGGAGAGCCGGAAATCACCACCATACCTCTCAAAAGAAATCTGCGAGAGCATGAGAGAAAGAGACGCACTGCTGAGGAAGTATAGGAGACATGAGAAGCGTACCGGCGAATCTACCATCACGAAATTCCTTCATCTTAGGTATAGAGAATTACGTAACAAATGTGTATCTCAGCTCAGAAGGGCTCGCTCGGCCCACGTCGAGATGCAGCTCAAATCAACTATTGTTGCAGGCCATAGTCCGTGGAAGGTGTTGAAGAGCCTGACACAAAAAGATGCTGTTACACTCCCTTCGGTCATTAATGGTGACTTGGGACCGATACGATATGAGGACCGTGTCAGGGCACTAAATGGATACTTCGTGTCCCGCGCAGACTTTTACCCGAATTTGAGCTATAATGTCGATCACCTCACGAAAAACATCGCTAGAAAAACAGACTGCACATTCAATTTTGAGAATACCAACCTCAAAGAGCTCATGCGAAAGATTAGCTCCACGGGTAACCCTTCAGCAGGACACGATGAAATATCCGCCCACATAATCAAGATTATTGCAACTGAAATCGGTCCCCCTCTTCTCCACATTGTTAACCGGATCATAACCACGGCTGAATACCCAAAAAGCCTAAGGATGGCCCGAGTAGTTCCAATCCCTAAAACCGAGTACCCAAACACCCTCAGTAATTTCCGACCCCTCTCAATTTTAACGGTTCTCAACAAAATCGTGGAAAGAACCCTGGTACCTCAACTGACGGAGTACTTCGAACAAAGCAACCTACAGTAGAATCCCGTTAAAACGGACTCGGATATAAGGGACATCCGGTTATAACGGACCGATCACTCGGTCCCGGCCGGGCCAATGGGACCTCCAATGTTTAGCAACTCGGTTATACGGGACCATAATCTAGCAAACTCGGATATAAAGGACAAAAAAAAATCGACTCCGACATGATTTGAGAAGGAACCCGCGTTTAAAGTATAGCATGACTCATCATTGTGCCGAACTCCAAGGCAGATCACTGCTCATAATCGGTATCAGAGCTAGTGAGGCTTGGAGGTATCTTGGTGGACCAATCAAAGCCGGAACCCTTCTGTGGTGTTCAGTCCTGCGCTTTTTTTGAATGTTCGCCGTACCATCCATTTGAGACAGGAAGCCCGGAATCTCTCGTCGAATCATCCAAAGTGAATTGAAACCGCCCTGGGGGTCTCCAGGGGTGACTCGGATAAAACGGACCTCGGATATAAGGGACTCTTTTCGCCGGTCCCTTGGAGTCCGTTATAACGAGATTCTACTGTATTCTTCGGAAACCGATTTGGCTTCCGACCAGGGCCGGATTTACCACTGGGCAGTTCAGGCTAGAGCCTAAGGCGGCACATCGACAGGGGCGGCACATCTGACTCCAGATGAAGAGGTGATAAAAAGATTTCGTCATATGAAATTCAGACGCATAGTGCGAATTGAGCAGGTCCCAATGGAGCCTCAGGAAAATCTGAATGCCCAAATTTCATAACGCGATGAGATTATTGATTCTGGACCTGCCACGTGGGGCGGCAGTTTTTTCTCAGACACGGAGCGGCGAATTCCCCCCAGCCTAGGAGCGGCGATTTCTTAAATCCGGCCCTGCTTCCGACGGAAGGGGAGCACAGCTCACGCCGTTCTAAAGACGGTGGAGCATCTCAGAGAGGGTCTGGACAGTGGTAAAGCTTGCGGAGCAATGTTCATAGATTTGAAAAGCTTTCGATTCCGTTGAAAAAATGGCTCTGCTCGTGAAAATGCGTGCCTACGGTGTGGGAGATGATGCATTCAGACTAGTTGACTCTTATCTATCGCAAAGACTGCAAAGCGTTCAGGTGGACGAAAACCGGTCCCCTTTCCTTGAGATCAAAGAAGGTGTTCCTCAGGGGAGCATTTTCGGGCCCCTGGGGTTTCTCATTGTAATCAATGATCCTCCATCAGTATGTGAAGGCCAAGTGACGATAGTCGCAGATGATACTAGTGTGATATACGTTTGTGACCTCTATGAGGAACTCGAGTGTAGAATGCAGGCACATCATGAGAGTATTGACAGCTGGTGTGTCACCAACCAACTGAAACTCAGTCCGAAGAAGACACATCACATGATCTTATCAGGCAAAAGGAAGGAGACTCCCTCGTTGGAAAAAAAGTCGCTGCGACTTTCCTGGGTTGTGTACTTGATTCGGAACTTGGAATTGATCACCACGTCAATCGCTCGCGCAACAAACTCAATGGTGCAATATTCCTTCTGAGGCGCATTTGCAAACTGGCAGTTCTCGGTATCGCAAAGCAGATCTATAATGAGTTCGTAAACTCCCACTTGATGTATTGCATAGGCTACTGGGCGATGAAATCAAAAACTAATCTCAAAAAAATCTTCCGAATGCAAAAACGAGCCGTACGCCTTGTCTGGAAACAAGGAGGTCTGACCGATTCGATGTTGCATCTCGGCATCCTTCCTCTACCAACAACAATCACGTACAATTTATGTAGATTCAGCCATGATAAAACGATGAGACGAGGCACTGTGATACTGAATCCTCAAGTTATAGGAGCCGACAGACCGATTCGGGCCCAATACTCGAAGATCATTTGCATTGAACCCAGGAAAACCAAAATAGGTCGGAATTCTCTCTATGCTAAAGAGCTGCTAAAGTGTGGAATAGTTTACCGGTCGAAATCGAGTGATTGAATCCCCAGTACTATTTAGAGAAAAACTACTAAACCTACTTAAAACAAATACCAATACACGACTGAATTACTTCTAATCTCCTCGAGTAAATACTAGGTACTGCCTAACCTGGAGCTGGACTCAAACTATCTCTCCCGAGATACAGTCCGCCCCCCCCCCCCTAGTGTACTGTAAATGCAAGAAATAACAAAATAAACAACGACTGCTGTGTTATATTAAAAAAAAAACCGTCGCTCAGCCCGAGGTCGCGACGTTCTCCGGATAGGCGATTGATGGTGATTTGATCGCGGAAGCACTATTTCGGAATTCAGATACACCCAACTGCGAGTTTACTGCTGCGCTGAATTTTTCTAAAGCTCAGAGACGGATCCTCGAGAACCAGAGCGAAAACCAAGAAGTGGGTCTCGACGTCCGGTTCCCCGCTCGCGGACTCATATGGACATGTGGTCTGTAACTCTGTTGCTGCGAGCTCAATTAATTATCGAATGCCCACAGCAGGTAAACCGAAGGCACACGGACTTTTGTCTGATGGTCATGTGCTGTCTCGATATCGCTATTGGTTCCGGAATCTATTTAGATCCGCCGGGCGATATGAGAAAAGAATCGCGGAAATGCCAACTTGTCGCTCTGCCTTCAAGGGCGTTCAACGTTGAATGTTGAGGTCATTGACATGGTAGGTATCTCGGATGACCGAGCAATACGCGTTGGAACGCAAACGATTTGAACTAATCATCATCATTCAACATCCGTGTTCCCATATGCAGCTGTCGGTCCGATAGAACAGAGAACAGACAGGTTCCGTTCATGCGATCGATCAATCGCTCCATTTTGACAAGCGCGATTTCCCGCACGAGGATGGTATTTTCGGGACTTTTCAAGTGTTTGAGCCCCCACCCGCTCCGGATAGCTCGATGTACCTGTGAGGTTTTATTTTCTTCGCTTCGCTCGAGGTCGCGATGGTAGATCCCAGTAAGTTGAAAAAAAAGTAGGGAATCCGGTTCGTTCTGTAGCCACACCGATCAGGATGACCCGATGCAGTCGGTGCGTGCAAGGCGAGTAGTTGGTAGAGGTCAAATCAAGAACCTCTAATAAGTCATCAGGGGAAAGAGAGTTTCAAGATCTGAAAGATGGAGAGCCAACTGTACATTTCGTCCAGAGTTTGTGGCGGAGAAAAACGGGGTCATGGTTCCCTTTCGCTGCGCGTTACCCAGGGCGATTCGTATATCGTGTAACTGCGGAACATATCATATGCTCTGTGTCGAATAAAGCGCCCCTATTATATCCTAGACCGAATCCGCAGAGGAGGTCTCTATCAATTATGCTTACAAAATGTTTCCGCAAAGCTCCGTCCCCAGGCTTGAGAGTGAAATGTCATTCCATAGAACCGCTTTTAAAAAACGGAGCAACGCGAACGGGAGAATATGAGTTGGCACGGGCCAGGTGATCCCTCGACAGAACCGACAACATCTCCGATTGAGTCATAGGATGCAGCCGCGTGGATACCGTGAGTAACAGGCTTCCAATAATTTGATCGCGGAAGAAAACTCTAGGAGCGGAGGTCAGGGTTACCCGAACTTCAGCGTAACGCGATCGCCTTGCTCTCAACATGACTTCGGCCCACGGCCCATGAAACAGCCGATCCCGCCACAAGTGACCGTTTTTCACCGTTATCTTTGTACATTTGAGATCGTATCTCGATTACAAGGCGACCAAGAGATCTATACGTAGCATGACGAGAAATCCCGGATATGTTTGAAATCGATCCGACACCGCTGAGGGAACCACAGCTTTGCACACAGCACTGTTCCACTTCCGAGGAAAATATCATACGATTGCTACACCAATGGCAAGAAAATGGTGACGGCGGCGTCGGACAAGCGACCTTTCATTCATTCCTCGACGACCCATCGTATGGTTGAATGAAGATGATGCGAGGACCGATATGGATCATCTCGGCTCACGACACATCGAGGCTTCGGAAGGCTATCCCGACCTTCCTATGGATCTGGAACTCTTGAAGAATCAGTCATGGCCATGTAGGCAAGCCGCGGCTTTGCGAAGCGGTCGTAAGACGGCCCCACCTAAATGGTGTCGCCCATCAACAATCCATCGAACTTCAGCCGGAAAGGTCGAAACTGTAAAAGCATAGGGGGGACCGGGGCTAGTTGGCATCAGAGGCAAGTAGGCCCTCTCCGCGCCAGGCTCACAATTCGACGTATAGAAACAATCTGCGACAGGCCTGTCGAGAAGACGTCAACTTGCCCCTGGTGCCAGGCCCATCGCAGGGTGTTTCCATACCTTGTATTGTGAGCCTGGCGCGGAGAGGGCCAACTTGCCCCTGATGCCATCTAGCCACAGTCTCCCCTATATTCGACCTATGGAGAATGCAGACAAACAAGAGAAAGAGGAATAGAGAGGACGAGGAATCATGTCAAGAAATGCGGCGAAGTACTGTGAGTAGAGCTTTGAGTTGAGTTCGAGGAGTCGACAGTCCTCAAATTAACAGGCCACGTCGCGGAAACGATCCTCCTAGAACAGGAGTTCTCGACCTTTTTTCCTGCCTTTTTCCTTCCCCTGTACGCCATCACGAGTTTTTTTTTCAAATATAACGCTCGTATTCACAAAACGATATCTCATTTCTATCATCATCAGATGTTCCGACGTAATGACACCTCATTTTATACAAGTACCTAGTTGGGAAGATTTCGGTCTCAATGCGAACTTTGGGCTTGAACTGCAACCCAAAGGTCGCGAATCCGGGGCGTTAGTGTACTTAACTCCAGCCGCGAATAACCTCCCCGACGAACCTGCGATCGCGCGGGCTAGCCCTTGCATGAGGAAAAACTTGGACATATGTGAACCTAGACCATCGGCCGAGTCATCTCGAAAATCTCCCGTGGCCCCTCCGGGAAGTCGCCAGGGCCCCCCGGTTGGGAATAACTATCCTAGATGCTCGCTCACGTGTGCAGACATTTGAATACGGACCTCTCTAGACACCGGATCAAGAAGTTGCAGATGCTTCTTTCTAGAATCCCTCGAAGCCTCGAAAAACCGATTTCATGCACCTTTTTCCTCCTTCGCACATTTATACGTGCGAAGGATGGTATTGCTGTTACACTGTGAGAAGACGATCATTTCCGAATTTTCGAAAGTGAAATCTTCGACGATTGCGCAGCGTATGTTCCGGAGAAAAAAAGGTCCGTTCGACGTCGACAGATGTTTTTGGATCAAATCCGAAATGAGCGACCTCCAATTGACCAAAGCTGCGCGCCGTTCCTTGAGCTGAGCCATTAGAGTCTCCATGAATTCATGCAAAAATATGCTCTGAAGCTCGGTTGATCCATATTGACACAGAATATCCCAAATTATGGAATTTTATGCTTTGTATGCATTCTGCATGAACATACGAACTGTAATAATGAGTGAACTGTTGCACTGCGCCTCCCCTCTATCATGGGGAGAGTTGGTCTGCTGAAGAGCGCCGCGGAGATGGACACCTGATGGCACGACTCTAAACAGTTCTGCAAACCGCACACCGGGATGGAGCATTAATAATCCCACGTCATATGAGCCCATGGAGCTCAGCCCTCTTCGGCCACCGCTGAGATTATGCTACATGCCAGAAACCTAGACCTCCTGATGAGAGTATTTACCCAGTTGGGATCATAGCCTATCCCGGCGGTGAACCACGAGAAAGTTTGCTCCGGAAACGTGCAGCTGAGGAGGCTAAAGGTGCCGGATGTCTCGCAGAAGAATATCCCTCGTACAATTTCTGTATGCTAGTGGTCAGAAAAGACAAGATATTGGTACGACGTACACTCGATGGTGATGGTTTCCTGTGAAGCCTCGGCTTCCGAAACTAGGGAGTTTTCTGTCTCAGGCGCTGATCGTGGGTCCCGCATGTGGATCACGAAATCGAGGACCGCAAAACATCAAGTTCTATCGCTCATCATGGATGTCTAACGCCAGGTGGCAGACTCACTGATCGAGTGGCTTCTTTAGGTTCGCCACGCAAGATCCACGATGAAATTCGGGGTTCAGCTGCAGCGTTTCCGCCAAAGGGTATAGAGAAAGTCGAGACGTAAACTCCAGGTCTAAGAGTTCAAAACTGATTCTACACATGTACCGGGAATCAGGCAGCGCTTCGGGTTGACTATGAGACTCGAAACGTCACGATCCGATTATGACATCAGCGCGGCCATTTCTTTCCTGCTTCATACGTGAAAGCACCGCTTCATCCAAGAGCCTAGTCAGTGCGGCGCCATGTGCTCTATGATGATTCTAAGAGATTGCCCTCAGGGACGATAGCCCGAAACAAACATGCCTTGCTGGTGAGATCAGTGAAAATGTTGACTCATTTCGTTTCAACGATTTGTTACAATTGGCTGGACCGCGACAGAAATTACTCCGATTTCAACCTCGCCGCAGAATCTGACCGACTGAAATAGCCGCCTGTTGAGTAGCCGTCGATGATGCGGTTCCATCCGGGGAGAACTTATTTCGAGATAGAGTCTCGTCATCGGCAAAGAGAAACGCTCCGCGAGCATATGATTTCGAACGAGGAGGCAGGCCTGTTTCTCGTAATTCGCTGTTCGGGCTGTTATTTTGCGCAGCGGTTGCCCACGACGCATTTCAAAACTTCTGCGTAGTTCACCAGCACTCCAGAAAACCAGATAGAAAACCGGCTATGCATATCCAAACTCCGATCCTTCTCCGTCAGCAACGCAGCGATGCGTTCGGTTTGTTTGCTCTTCTGATCGTGAATCACACTGATCCTCCACGCAACGATCGACGACATGAAAACTGCGCTGCTTGCGAATGGGGGAGACGCTCCAGAAGCTCTCGTCTCGATTTCGTTCGCATCGTGAGAATGGACCCACCACTGCGCTGAAAAGATCTTCTCTTCAGTTGCGGGGACCCACTTCGATTTGAGTACACCGGAGAAAGCCCTTGGAGGAAATGTCCTCAAAGTTGTTGCGGAACGGAGGAAACGCTGAGGAAATGTGTAAATTCAACATTTTATTTACATTTGAAGCTTGTCATTTCACTTTTTTCTGTCTTTCTCTCTCGAGTCGGTCGTCGTACGCATCGGAGGACAAACGGCAGTTTTCTGATACGTCCTTCAAGTTCCCATCTCAGATCAAACGTCCTCGGCTTGTATTTCGAATATTTGTCGTCCTTGTGGTTAGAGTCAATGTTCAGCGGTCGTGAACTCGGAAATACTCGCACTACGAACCTTGTAATTTCTGATTTCTGCTTTCGAATACCATGAGAATTTACTTTGGTCGAAGTGTTGGATGATCATTCCTAATTAAGCCCTCCCTTTCATCACGCATCCAGAGCAAACTACCAAGGGCATCGATGGATGATCGGGGTTTCGCAGTAACTCCAAAGACAAGAACATCGTGGCGGCGGGTTTCAATGCTGTAGTCGCGATTCGAAGTGATTATAGCTACTGTAGAGTGTCCACCTCTCTTCGGGATTTGTCTCTCTGAATTGCGGATCCAGAACTCATTATTGTTGATTCATCGCTCCCGAAATATTGTAAGGACGCGACTTCTTCTCAGTATATGCCTTGCAACTCATTTCCGAATCCTTCCAGAACTCATGAGCGGTGCTTCATGAGATGAAGTACATCACGCCATCAGGGGAATATCGAATGGGAAATCTTCCAGCTCAGGGACTGTTGCTTCGTTTTTTTTTTAACAACCACTTTTTTTTGTTGGAGTGTTGAAGTACACGAGTAGACCAACTGACTAGATATCTATGGCAAACTGCTCATCATCAGCACCTGGAATAGAAGGAGAATCCCTCAGTGAACGATTACGAAGAATTAGGGTAGATTTAGAGGTGGTTATTCGATTACGACGCAAAGCGCGAGCGAGAAAGGACACGATCTCCATGAGAGATTGGAGTCGTTGGAACAAACGAAAACTCTACCTGTTTTGCTGCTGCGACGATCGACAGCCTGTGGCATATGAGATTCTTTCTTCGGAGACACTGAAAGAGTTCCCTGCGGAATCGAAAGCGGGAATATTATAACCAAGTTGATCTTACCGCATACTCACGAACTACCAAACCAACATTTTCTTCCCCAGAAATGAGTGATGGCCGACTACAAGCCCAGCGATGATAGAATATGGGAAGAGGTCCCCAGATTTGACGAAAGTATCTAGGTCGCTGATCGAGTTAAGCCTTCGATACCAGCGGAAACAACATTGAGAAGGATTCAGGTTTCAAGCTGTTGCAAAGCTCCCTTAGCTCGGCGAAGTGGAACGATAACAACAACATGGTCGAACTGGAACCGTCAGCCGGTACTGCTGGGCTTAGAACGGTATCATCATCGAATGATCTTATAAATCGCCGAGCAGCGAATCACAAACGAATCGTTCTAGAGCGCATGCTGGATCATGTAAACAGAAACGGTGCCCGGGAGTCCTTCTGGCTCGGGAAGATCGCTACTCGCCATTGAACCGTTCTCTGAGCCTCGGACTCTGTACCAGCCGAACGGGATACGAGGGCAACACTCATCAACCAAATCTCGTTTTATCAGTTAAATAGACACCCTTACCTTTGGCACTGTGCAGCCTGGGATCGTTGGCAATGAAGGCGGCGTTTGGGACAGTGGCGACTGTTGAAGCGACAACAGGAATGTCCTATCGTAAACAATTCGGGTTCCTTAAAGGTTAAAATTTTTTAGCAATCGTTCGAGAGGCAATACCTGAGATCTGACGTATCGAAATTTTATTATTGAATCGAGGAACCGCGCAGCCATGTTGGAACCATGGGGCCAGGGATTTCAAGAGGAAGTGAAGAAAGGATCGGGGCGCATGACGAATCTCGAGCTTCTCGCTCAAAGGGGACCACAGCTGCTTGGGATGGCAAGCCAAATGCGTGTCTGACTGTCAGTCACTCAGTTAGCATATTTTTTTTTTTTTTTTTTTTTTTTATGTCTCCTTTATTGACCATAAGGGGGTGGTTGGATACATCAATCTTTGATGTATCTTTCGAAAATAGTTGTGGGGATCTTCCCAGTGTGGACGAGTTCAGAGATTCTCCATGCGTATTGTCCTTGGATGCGGTCAGTCCTGGCAATCTGATGAGGTCTTACAGAAATTCGTTCGCGTAGGTTGTTGCGTTTTAGATCGAATATTTCATTGAGTAGGTTACAACGTCCCAAGTTAGCAACGAAAGCAACGTCGGCTTTGCGGATAAGGGAGTCAATAGATGGTAGATTGAGCGAAGACCTGTCAATGCGGCATCGCCATGACAGTCGTTTGACGAATAGATTTTGGAGACGATCGAGTGCATTCTTATGCTTGCTCAGGTACGGAGCCCAAATTGGCGAAGCGTACATCATTTTCGGGACCACAATGGTGTTGTATAATCTTATGTACAATTCAGGATTGTTGTCAACAGAGAGGCAGCGAAAGATGCTGTGGATCAGGATGCTGACAGATTTCGTCATTTCGTGGATGTGCTCACTGAAGTCAAGTCGTGGGGACATTATAATTCCCAGATCGCGGGTGGAGTGAGTGTGTGGGATCTCACTGTTGTCAAGGGTATATTGGAGGTCCTCAAAGCCATTTTTCAGTACAACGCATTTGCCGAGCGATAACGCCATCCCATTCTCGTTGCACCAACGATGCGCTCCAGTGACTGCCTCTTGTAGGATTGCATGATCGTCGGGGGATTTGATTGGCATGTATGTTTTCAGATCATCTGCATACTGCAGATATCGAACGTTCTTGGGAAGATAGTGAGAGATATCGAGGGCAAAGATCGCGTAGAGATGGGCCGATATGCATGCTCCCTGCGGGACACCGGAGGGAGCTGGCGTGCTGCGGCTGAGACAGTCATTCACTCGAACTTTGAAAGTACGGTCGCACAGGAAGTCTTTTAGCCATCGGACTGTGTCTCGGTGGATGCCTATGACCTCGAGTTTTTGTAGCAGGAGAGGGTGGTTTATACGATCGAAGGCAGATTTTTGGTCATAGTACACACAATGAAATGAAGTTTTTTCATTGATGTAAATGGACCAGTCATTGACCATTGATGCAAGCTGGGTCGTTGTCGAACGGTGTGGGACGAAGCCATGTTGTTTTTCGTCGAAGAGAGCGTTGTTCTGCATGTGTCTGGTGAGTTGCTTTGCCATGATTCTCTCGAAGACAGCAGACGCGACAGCGCATTGAGCAACGGGACGATAGTTCATAGGCTCGCTTTTCTGACCCTTCTTGAATATCGGAGTTACGATAGATTTCTTAAAGAGCGTTGGGACTCGCCCTGATCTGTATGACTCGGTGAAAATAAGTTCCAGTGGTTCAGCAAGAAACAGACCAAACGTCTTGTAGAAGATTGGGGGCACGGAGTCGGGAGTGAAACTCGCTTTCGGTCTCAGCTCGTTGAGGATCTTGTAGATGGAATATTCATCGAAGATCGGGGGCACGTCAGGAGTATGAATATTGGGGTTATAATCAGGGCAGCGGCTGAGGGTAGCTGTCGCGGCGTCCTGAAATGTCGACCGGAAATGGGAAGCAAGGAGGTTCGCCTTTCCGTCAGCATCTACTACGGGCATGTCCTGTGATATGAGAGTAGGAATGTCACCGGTGGTTTTGAGCCGGCGGTTTACATAGCGGTAGAAAGCTTTTGAATCACGGAAATTGAGTTTGGACTCTATGATGGTTCTGTGGCGCTTGGAGGCTCGCGTGAGCTTTTTGGCGAGGCGATGATTCGTTGCACCATCATTGCCGACGCGTTGCTGGAGAGTGACCAAGTGGCCTTCAAGAGCTGATTCGAGTGCGTTCCGACGGGTTTTTGGTGTGTGTTCATCGATGAGGCGGCGACACAAGGTGCTGAATTCGTTGAACATGGAATCCGAATCGGTATAGTCAGTGAAGTAAACTGTCCAGTCAATCTGGTCAAGGGCTGCGGCGATGGCCGCATTGTCCATGCGCCGGTAATTGAGGTTTCGTGGGGGGACTTGAAGCATTGTTTGATTGGTAGGTATGTGAAATGTTAAGGCCAGGTGATCGGATGGTATGGGTGGTCGGGAGACCGACAGGTCATGGACGATATCGGGATCAGTGGTTAGGATGAGATCGATTAGCGATCCAGATACATGGGTGGGGACTTGAACAAGTTGATGGAGACCGTTACGTTCGCAACATGTTAAGAAAATAGATTCCTTGCTTGAGGAATGTTCCGGGATTGTGTCATCCCATCGGATTGCAGGAAGATTGAAGTCCCCTAGAACTATGATGGGGTGGTCAGACAGGCATCCTTGGTCGATTGCGTCGCAGCATTTTTGAGTGCGTGTCGCTCTCTCATTCGAGGAGCCCGCGGGCGTGGAATAGAAACACATGAGTCGGAATCTGTTAGGTGATGTGATGATGTCAAGAGTGATGAGTTCGCATGAGGATGACAGATCGAGTTCCACAGCATCGAGCAGACGATGAAGGAGTATGCATACGCCGCCTCCGCGTGTGGGACGATCGCGCCTGAATACTCTGTATCGTCCGTCAAAAGAGAGTTCAGCATCGGTAACATGAGGGCTGAACCATGTCTCACAAATGAGAAGTATTGTGATGTGTTCAGTTAGGCAGAACAATTTGAGAGAGTCTAATGCGCCTCGTTTCGCGGCAGACCTTGCATTGATGTAAACGCATTTGAGTGCAGTTAATTGGTCAGGACGGTTTGTTGTGTCAGGAGGGATTTGAGTGGGTGATATAGGTGTGACCTGTTGTTGTCGGTCATCCTCAAGTCAATCCATCTATTTACGCGACGATGCCTCTTCCTAACCGGTAATCAAACGAAAAGTCTGCTGCTCTCACTAGAGCTTTCCGCTTTGTTTCAGAATGAAAATCGTACGCTCCCGAGTACAACTGGTAGACATGTGTTGGATGTTGAGCGGCAGACCGACCTTTCAATCGCCATGAGATTCCCGAGAATTCCGCTCGAAACTATCATCGATTCAAATCCCATAGCTTCAGGAAGCTCTTGTCGTCGGGTTGGTATCGACAACAAAATCTATCCCCAGCTAGAAATTCAATTTTGAAGGACTTGATTCGGAGTCGACGAGGAATCGCAGCTCAACTTGGCACAACAACCGCCGTTCCGCGATCAGGGATCCTGCCACCGTCTCCAATAATCGCTACGCGTTACACATCGTTGAAGACACATAATTTATATTCCCAGTTTGTCCACCAACATAATCTATTGGCGATAAACTTCCACGCCGCTTCGAGTCGCTCGTTGATACTTGTGCGTCGTCGTTGTCGCTTTCGTCCAATTACGCATTGCCGTCACCGAGACTTCGAGCTAGTTCCGAACGATCATTCGTCAAACGCTATGCAAGGCGGCGGTCTCGCTCGGCTCTCGCTAGACGTCTTGTTCGGAACTAGCAAGCACCCTTTACAACAGATCGTCGGCGACAAAAGCTAAGTCGCACTCATTCAACAGAGCAATGGCCTCGAGCCGTGTGAAAACCACGCTCTGAAGGCTATGCTCAAAAACAGTAGGAATTTCAGTCAAAGCATCAGCCAAGGCTTTCGCGCGCAGACTTCGAGAGAAATGTTCCTTCGGGGCTTGAAGAGTGTCAATGATTACCGACGGAGTTATTGACACGTGGCACAATCACGATGAGGGAATTATAGGTATCGGAACACCACCACGTGAACGTGGCTCGTAAACGAGCTATATTCGGTGCGGTGAGACCAATCTCGAACAGAGTCTTACAATTAGTTCGACAGCGAGCGATGCGCCCTCGACATAGCTTATTCAGTGGAAAGCAACAAGTAACTCTCGCTGCTTCCTCGCTGAGAACGAGCGATCCCCAACTTCTGATGGGAAGAGCAACCCTATCTACGGAAGTAGTTCAATCAACAGCCGTTCACTCCATGCTCGCCACAATGGGACGTTCATCTGAGCTTTCGCTCATTCAGACTTTCTACGGCCGAATCCTACGAGCCAGTCTCTGGAGTTGATTTGGGAACTCTTAGACATTCGGGAACGATTCGACCGCAGCCTATTGTAGAGTCAGATCAAGGAGTAACAAGAGCTATGACGCGTATGGTACATTCGAAGTCCATCTGGCTAGTCCGGGCGAATCCCCATAACGAGCTCAATGACCGAGCAGCACTACGTAGAGTGAAAACCAAGAGAATCGGACTCCCGAAGATTCCGAATTCGGAGGCATTAGCTTCTCAGAAGCTCAAGAGAAGCTCCATCGGCCCGAATGAGTAGATGATCGGCACTCATAAACTGGGCGCTGTCGACTCGGTTATCTGAAGCGCGAGAAATCCATCCTAGAAGCTGGCAAACGGAGTAGAAGCTGAACGACGCATATCTGAACTGGCCAATATCGAGTGCTTTCGTACTTCGTCGCTACTTCCCCAATATCTCGTGGATCTTTAAAGCCATCGTCGCGCAGGTGCGGCGGCGGCAGCGTCGACGACGACGCAGCAGCACCACCAAAAAGCAAAACAGTGCGCGGAGCGATGATGTCGTCGGCGGCAGCAGCGGCCAACACGTCGTGGTCGGCTTCGTTTTCTACGCAGCAACAGCAGGAAGAAAATCGCCGGCTGCTGCCAACGCCGGCGCTAAGCAGCAACAGGCGTTAAGTATTCAGACAGACAAGCAGGCAGGCTTGCCGGCCGGCCGGTTGCCGGCAGCCAGCTAGCCACCCAGGCGGCCGTTTAGGAGTCAGGCGGGCGGCCTAGCTACTCGGGCTACCGGTGAGCTCTCGGAAGACGACTGCAGCGGGAACGACGACAACGTCGACGGCACATTTCTCAGCATCACAACACAAGTCGGGCTCGGGAGCAAGCGGCTACGATACAACAACGCAGTAGAGGATAAGGGCCACGCGAACAGCAGTAGTAAGCGCGCACATGTTGTCGTCAGTCCGCGAGGCGTTCGCTGACTCATCCACGGCCTAGGAAGTTCAACCCTTCTGCTAAGTTACTCTCCTAAGAAACTCGGGATTTTGATAGCCGAACGAAACTTTGGACCGTATTGCGTTCCTGGTTGCGCGATGGGCTCATGTCAACAGCGCTGTACAATAGAGGCCCAAGAGTCTTCTCTTCAAAACGGCGAGCGCGTGGTCGAATACGCAGTAGACACTTGTTCCAGGGTATACCCGAAAGCCTTGCCAGAACATTTTGGAGAGCAGCGGGTCGAGTATAACGCATACGTATAAACGGTCAGATGTACGTCTCATGTTGCCAAACCGAGGATAATCAAAAGTTATGCCGAAGCTCAAAATTCTGAATACGCACCCCCTGGAGTTGTGCTGAACAAGGTGCCTCCCGGCGTTTGGGAGTAATCAGATGGCAGTTGGCTTGGGTCCGTTACGAGACGTCTGATGGGGATGGAGCTCGTTGTGATAGACATGGTGGTTTGGATGCTGGGTTGGCTTCCTTGATAAATTGAGTAGGTGAGTCGTAGATCTCCGTTTGCTGCGAAGGAGCAATGCAGTTAATCAGGTGCACTGAAGGATCGAGGTGTCAGCTCAGAACTTGAGAGACGACCGACACTTACCGAGGTCCTGGGAGGACTAGTGCTCGCGACTACTTGTGGGTCTACTCAATGTTGTGAGCGTGTTGGCTGGCTGCCTGGCTGGTTGGCGGCTGGTGCGCTGCCGTTCTCTCGTGATGGAGAGAAGGGCTAGCCGCTGCTGTTGCCGCTGCTGCTGGCACCGCCGCCGCTGTTGCTACTCGCGGTGCTGTAGCTACGGACGCGACAACGACGACGAGCACAAGAAAGCCCTCTCTCGTAACGGAGCGGTCTCTCGGCCGCTGAGGAGGCTACAGTCGTCGCTGCTGCGGACGGCTGCTCGCTCTACCCGTTGTATGCGACGTTCACCCGACCAGTCATGACTCATGTCGTGGGCGAACTTCGGTTGAATCGTATGCTTCAGTTTTCCCCATGTGGGAATTTTCCCTCATCCCAACGAGGGAGGGTGAAGCTGACCACTGAATGAAGCGAGAGGAATGAATTTCCGTTTCCGTCGCAGAACCCAGAGAACATCGAGACGTGACTTGCAGGAAACCCGAGATCGTCGAGAACCAGACGACTGAAGAATACGCCCTGATAGTCTTCATTCCAGACCCTAAAAATGTCGCCAAGTTGTCCACCAGCGTCTTCAGACACTGCGCAGGTTGTGATCGGAGATCGACATGATGATGATTCAATGGCAGCCACGACTGTTGCGCAGGGTTGCCGAGGACACTGATATCTTGAGGCTTCCCCTGGGAAAAGCTCATTCTGCTAGGAAGCAGTCATTTTATCATGGCAGCTTGAGTGCGTTTCAGCCAATCACCACTCATCTGGTCATTGATAAGAGCCACCTTTGATTATAACGCTGGACTAACATTTCGCGACGAAATTGGATCGGTCATTCCGCACGTAAATTTCACAGATTATTAATCGAAGTAGTATCCCGAGGCTCTTGATTTCCTCTGAGTGACTGTACTTGACGAGATAGATGCTCATCGAATGAATTCGATTCGAAATTCTGTAAAACCCAACCTGAAATGAGAGAACGGTGGAAGAGGTGCAACGTGGCTGTACGGTGGATCCGCCGATGCAGCGATTCTAGGTCTGGATGCTCACATTGTATACTTATCGACTCCGAACCATAGATCTGAAGGCGTCGATGCCACAGGTTCTGCGATTGGTTCTGGCTGTAAAACTGGGCCCAATCTTTCGTATTGTTGCATGGCCTTGCACTCTGGGTCTTCATCGCGCAACCGGTGCTGAGCGAACGGAGCGACAATACATGGGGCACAATAACGACCAGCCAGGGGCCACTCGTCTGAATCTCACTGTTGACGAAAGCCGACCTGAAAGGTGAAGATCCGCACTATCAGAAAATCCGTCTCAACAGAGGGGTGCACGATGGTTGCGTTTGGTTTGGAGGCAAATTACCTCATGAGAACGAATTTCTTGCGGACTTTTTCGGGAAATTTAGAACGAGTACGCTGTCGGAACACTTGGGAGAGCTGAATGCCATGATTGAAACATCCCGAGCCAGTTTTTCTTCCAGGACATATCCCCTCAGATACTGGGAATTCCAACCTGACTACTGGGAATCCCGAGCCGAAACGGACATTGATTGCCGTGATACGCAATACGGCGTGCACTGCCACGCTTTCGACGGGAAGACTCCCTGTCATAATGTGACGCCGAGAGCGACGATGACGCGAGCATGATCCTGAAACTGGATCTGCCGCTCATTCATTGCCAGGATGTCATGAACTTGTTTTGATTTGAGCGGTTGGAAGTGCCTCCGAGAGTTTCAATGAATGGGATGCAAGTTGAACGACATGATTGTACCATCCAGAAGAATAACTTTTTCAGATACTGACCGCGAGAGCCTTCTTCCGTGAAAAGCATGGGATCCTTCTCTCTAAGATGCTTCCCTACTCAAGTGTTGCGGTCGGCGGCTGAGTGAATGAATGCACGAGTGAGATAAACTGGAATACTAGCGACATACCGAGTGTGCTCCCCTCCCTGCATGTGCATCCACGACAAGAGAACTCACTCTGTTCCCAACAGCCTGTTACACAACCGTTACAGCGACCGGATGGTCACCCTCCAATCCAAGCGGCCAATTCAGCAACGACGTCGGTGCAAGTTATCGATCATCCAATAACTAGTGCGCCACCTCTTGACTCGACGGCTCATGCGGAAGCGGTAGAAAACTCTGAAGTTCCGGCGAAGGTGGTACCTGAAAGGTCCGGCAAAAGCTACGCCGACGTGGCCCGGGCCATCGTCATAAGCAGAGAAGACGGAACGGCATCACAAGTCAACCTCCCGGGGCCGACAGTTATACCGACGAAGAAACCCAAACGTATCGCCAAGACTCCGCGTCTGGGGGAGAGGAACACAGCGGCATTGAACCGAGGTACCGAAAATCGTGGAAAGAAGAGGAGAGGCATGCGTATTCCATCGACTGACGAACTGAAGCCGGTGTTCAGCCTTCTGAGCTCCATATGTCCCCAAATTGCTAAGCTATTCAGAAGCTTCCTGGAACTCGCACCGCTGCTTCAAACTTCCCGGGGGCCCAGGCGGAGTTCCGATGGGAAAAAGAAGAGGACGCTTCGCTCTCTGGGTCTCGATGATCTCGGTATCCGATGGTTCGGGTCTTTCCTCTCGAACAGACGTCAGTCAGTCCGAGTTGGCGATGTTGAGTCCGATTGGGTCGAGATTAACGTTGGAACTCCGCAAGGATCTGTGCTGGGTCCGACCTGCTTCCTTATTTTCATCAATTTCGTCCTGTCGAAAATTCTTGGTTCGTGTTCGTGCAACGTTACGGCATATGCCGACGATTCGTCGCTTCTCTACGCAGTCGACCCAAAGTCCCTCGCCGGCGAGTTTGAACGGGTCTCTGCCGATGTCACTAAAGCCATAGGAATTTTCTCGTCATTTGGTCTCCGAGTCAACGGTGCGAAAACGAAGGCAGTGTTGTTTCGCGCTACTCGTCAGAATGTTGTCGCTCCCCAATTCAACCTAGGTGATGAGGGTTTACATATGTCGGATAACGTCAAATGCCTTGGAGTAACGCTCCATTATAGGCTCTGTTGGCTCGATCATCTCCGAGCTGTCACCCCGCGCTGCTACGCAGTCATATCCGCTCTCCGAAGATTGCGGGCTGTGGGGATCCCCATCGGCGGACTCCTTCTTGTTTACAAAACGCTCTTCGTCCCAGTCCTTACGTATTGCATCTCCATCTGGAGCGGCTGCTACGACAGAGTCTTCAGAAGAGCGGCAGTGCTCATAATGATGCCGTCCGGGCTATATTCAACCTCTGTCGCAGAGATTCGGTCAGCCAGTTGTATGGCACTCATGACATTCTTTCGGTATATCGACATAGAGACATCGCTCTTGCTGTCCTAGCTTTCAAGGTTTCTCGTGGAATCATACCCTCCAACGTGACTCCGCCGTTCGTCCCCGCCGTGCCGCGCTCAGGGCGACGCAGAACCATGTTCCGTAGTCCTATCCCACGTAATATGTATACGCGTCAATCTCTCGCGTATCGTCTGCCAGCAATATGGAGCTCCATCCCCCGGACCATCCGCTCCCGTACCTCAGTCAAATCATTCATTACAGAATACAGAAAGTCATTGTGATAATTCTAGTTTTGTAATCTCAAAGTTGTGCGCGTGTCGCCGTGTCCGTTGTGGGTGGCGGGCATGCCCGTCGGCTGGAGCGTCTATGGCGAATGCCGTTGGCGCTGCGGCTGGCGGGCGTGTCCGTCAGGCACGGCGGACACGGTGATTAGTCTTATAATTAGTTTATACCCTAGGTAGTCATATGAGGGCCTGAGCGATCCACAAGATTTGCGTCCCCATCAATAAACCATCATTTCATTCATTCATTCATTCATTCACTCTTTACACCATCCGTCGAGAATCGCAGACAATGGCAAGCAGCTCTTTGTACAAGACGAGGTGCTCCAGCTCTGAGAAAAAATTGCCGGCTACCGCAGCGATCAATGGCCGATCGAGAACAAATTCACGAGCGGGAGTTTGATCCTCATGGATGCCAAACCGCCGACCCCGGACCTCGTCCGGGCGGTGGACGATTTCTGGACAAGAGTAAACTTCAGAATCGTCGCCAAAGAAGGGCAAGTCATGAAGGAGGTCGAGCGTCATGCGATGTCTCCGTTCCTCTCAAAGATTACGTCAATCATTGCACACTCCATGAGATTTTACAGCCAGCAGAAAACCGTCTTCCTTGCGCTTCCGAGAATGTGCGTCGCTATCGGCACGCCCAACACCCTCAACAGCTCCTGGCTGTTTTGTCCGTTCCATGCAGTCGGAAGAGGAACTCAAGAGTCCAGAGACACTTCCAAAAATACTGAGGCCGAAAGCCGTCAAGCTGAGTGAAGAAGATATCCTCAAGTCGCATGAGTCCAAAACATCCTTCGGCTTACCAAACTTTCTGCTACGAGGCCCAAGACGCTCAATGCATCCAAGACCGTGAAGACTGCTCCTGAAATCTAGTTCGAACGAGCGAAGAGCTTCTCCAGCTCCTCGATTACGAAAAAAGCCCCAGGCATGAAAGGAACGAAGGCGACTCCATCGGAACCGTTGGGATTGCCACCCAAGCCCAGGTTCCCATCGACAGCGAAACCAGTAAAGCGGGCAAAGTGCGTCACGACGGAATCTGCAGCGCTGCAACCGATGTCTGCCCGTGGTCCGTGCCCAAAACACATTCCCGAGTCTTCGTAAGCCAATGTTCTCCCCCTCGTTTTCCGCGCCAAGTCAGTTGCTGGGTGGCCATCAAGGAAGGGAACAGGGCTCTTGATCCGAGGAGTGGCGTCCAATGGTTGAACCTCTGGACGCAACTTTTCGGATCCCGGGTTCCGCTTGTAGAATTCTTCGAAAACCATCCGTGTTTGCTGCAAACAGGCTTCCAAGTGAGTGTTCATTGTGCGGAGTAGCGGATTCAGAACTTCGTGGCGGACAGGCCTGGCGGACTCGTGGTCGACAGGCAAGTCCGGAGCATTCGCGAAATCAGATCAATGCCACACGATTCAGCGAAACATGTGTCGGGTAACCACGCCGCTGGACTCATCTTAGCTCCTCCGGCAAATATACTGGCCTTGCTGTCGCCTATACTCACCCGCCCAGAACAGGGTGCTACTAACTGACCGCTAATACAGCGGGCAGGAGCAGATTGCCAGACGGTCCGACGGCGTGATCCCGAACCCCGCGCCCGTCACTGACGAGTGCCCTCACTCAGCTATGTCCGACCTCCCGCGAAACCTGTGACGGTGAAGCTCTTGAATCTCGACAACAAACTCCATAGGCTGCAAACCGAGTGTCCGATTCGAGCGTGTGGTTGCGTTAGGTGAGCGACGCTGCTGTTGTTGTCTTGTTGCTCCTCGAGAATGTTAGCGTCCTAGACGATCTCGACGTCGAGTTCCATTCGAAATTCAATCCATGCCCTCGAATCCTCCTTCCTCGGTGAATGCTCCATGCACTTCCCTGCTCTTGCCCGCCGTTCAAGGGGGATTTCCACCCAGACAGTATATCTGCTCCCGCGGCCTGTATCTTCTCTTTTGTGGCAGCTAGAAACTATCTGATGTGACCCCCGAGTGGAGGAGGCTTTCTCCTCGACACCATGAGGTAGAGGGCTGTTCTTTTTTTTTGAACGGTAGATAAGTTTCTGCTCCTGATAATGACCTAGACGGATGGCAGTCCGGTCCCGAGAAGCCTCAGAAAATTCGAGATCAAGATACTGAAAAAATCAACGTTTGGTTTATGTCGAATTGTTCGGAGACTTCGCTGGCGTTTGCTATCATCCTAGTTCACTTTGCTCCCGCGTGCATGAACTACGTTTAACAAAAAACACATCGAAATCGGTGCACCTGGCGTTGAGATATCAGGGGAATTGTGGTCGGAAATGGGCCGGAAAACGATTCCGAGAAATTGAGCCTCGAAGTTGAAGACCATCGAAGTGAGGGCTCGCCATTTCTTGTGGTTTTCACCTGATTTTTCGGCATCAGAACTAGCTAGAGAATTACATCTTGTTTTGAAATGAAGGTGTAAGCGCCCGGGAAAAGATCGCAGCTAGAGAATCACTGATGTGACAAATCGATGCGGCTTGGAAGCCCTCGAGGACGGCAGTTAGCGACGAGAGCGCCACCTAGTGGCAGAGATAGGCATTGGCATAGGCAGATTATCAAAAAGTCGCCGTGAAGTAAGGGGCACGGCCAGCCGAGGAGGCTGAGGTCGTGAAGCAAAAGGTTCAATAAACGAGTGAAAAGTGAAGCATCCTGTGTAATCCCTCTTCCTAGAGAATCCATCCAGGTTCCCCCGACAGAGGCTGTTACAAAGGTAATGAATTTCTCTCGGAGATGCATTGAAACTGTCGGGGTCAAAGTGTCAGAGCCGGACGATTTTTTGGATTTGATGAGGAAGATGAGGAAAAATATTTTCTTCTTCTTCGCCAGCGATGTTCTCCAAGAGAACAACTTCGACCGCAATTCTCAGCCGAATCTTGAAAATCAAAAACCAGAAGACGCGTCTTGCAGAAGCTATCGATCAAAAAAAGATCGCTCCAATCGGACGAGAATTGACCGAGATACGGCCGAAAACGCGGGGCGACCGAAGATGTTGCAGCTTAAAGTACACACTATGTATCACAGGTGATTCTACACGAGATGACGCCACTGATTCAGGAGAGACCCGTGCGGTTGCCAAGGACTTTCTGTGCCTTGGAGGATGTCAAATTCACTCCGACACACAATTGGGCTTCGAGTCGAAGCACAGAGAATTGTGAGTCTGATCTCCCGACGCCACATCGAGAACAAAACTTCATCAGACCTCGCAGTGATATTTGCGCCTCGATACCCTCCCTCCGAAGTTTTGCTCATCTCTGAATGCTTATCCGATGAACTGAAACTGCAATAATTTCGCGGATTCTCTTCCAGCTCATGGTCGAACCAGCGGTTTGGTTGACGTTTTCAGTGAGTGTATCCTCTCACTGTACGTAGACACAGACAAGCTCAGGGCTCCCCCACTTTCAAGTCCGCCCTCGAACTTGAAGACGCAGAATGCGTTTACGGTAAGATCGCAGAGCATGATGGTCAGTCTGAGATACTTCGGGTGAGAGCTGCTGGCAGATTTACGTCCCAAGTCCTGAAAGTTGAAGCAGATAAGAAGCAGAACATCTCGGATGGTTCCGCACAGCAGATGTAAGCCGTGCGCGTTATACAGGGTACGGCGTCTAGATTGAGACGTTTTTTTTTCAAGTTTCGGAGGCTATAACTAAGAGTTAACAAACCGGAGCTGCGTGATTATTTGGGGGCAACATCTGCCCGATATACTCAATGAGTTCTATCCGATATACCCGCCATCATTCGCCACCACCGCTTCGATCTGAGAACGGGAGCTCTGGCATGCCTTCTTCATCAAGGCTTTCGATAGTCGGCGGCAGGCCAGCTGAATAGCATGTTGGAGGGATTCGGTGATGGGCTGGCGTTGTTTGTTGGTGCGTGCCTCAAGTGCGCCACAGGCATAGAAGTCCAAGAGATTGGGGTCTGGACTGTTAGGGGGCCACATGTGTTCTACCCAAAAGGCTGGTACGTTCGAGGCCAGCCAGTCCTGCAGTTTCCGGCCGGTGTGTGCCGGCGCACCGTCTCGTTGGTGCACGAACGGGTCTTGCTTGCTAACTTCGTCTATCCACGGCTTGATCACACTGGATAGAACCCTCAGAAAAACGTCTGCGGTCACGGTTCCATCTTTGGCAAAGGAGTAGGGGGCATCATGTGCTCTTCACTGGAAACAATTGCTAGTACATGAATATTTGCCGGTTAGGAAATTCTCCACCGCGCAAACGTCTCCTGAACACAGAGCACAACGACGATCATTTTGACGATTGTTTTTCTGGTCCACGTTGAAAATTTCCTCGTCGGAGAAAAACCGTTGGCGTCCGGAAGGCCCACGCTTCAAGCTTTCCAGAAGCTCCTTACAACGAGCGACTCTGGAGGCTTTTGCGCTTTCGGATAGCATTTGAAGCACTCTGAGCTTCAGAGTTTTGCGTTTCAATCCTTCGTAGACCACCCTCCGCATCGTACGATCCCCCACATTGAACTCCGCCGCGAGTTTCCGGCGAGACTCGCCTTCTGCCACTTTCTGAAGCACCTGTACTTGTTTGCGCCATTCTGTTGCCGGGTTCTGACTCTCCATATAAGACGTCTGTCGCCGCCGCAGCGATTTTCTGCTGCCTGCAGTCGTTTTCCCATGGCGGTCTTTTCAAAATCGTCTCATCTCAAGTGCCGCACTCGTACATTGGGGGAAATTTAGGTGAAATGCTTTTGATTCCCTGCCAGCGGCCATGTTTATTCTGCACCGGTCGGTCACAGGTAGGCGGAGGCTCAAAAAGCAGACAGAAGACCGGAACAACGGAGGGGCAGAAAGAAGGCGGACAAAGGAACGGCAAAGGACTTGTCCGCCCATAAAGGAACTCTAGATATGTGCATTAAATTTTCGCACAATGGGTGACCCAGTTATCATGAGAGAAAAATCAGAGCTTGAAAGGGACATCAGAGAGTACACTGAAGCTTGTGTAGAGGGATCATCTTCGGGGCCGACATAACGGCCCGTGAAAAAGGTGGAATTCCAATAGAGTTTATGCCTTAATACTCGGCGGGAAAGTTCGGATACCTCAGGTGGCCCGTTTCCGCGGTGGCCCGATTATTGTTAAAAGTTAGGAACGAGAATGAACACACGTCTGATCAGAGGTAGACCATAAACGACAAGGAAGTTTTATTCTTGTGATCATCCTGCACACGACCGTATTCGTCTGACGTCATTCCTGGAGTTAGATGTTGGCGTCCATGGGCAGGAGCATACTTTCAACAGTTATACAGTTTTCACTGCAACCTGAAATCCCTCGGATAACGAACCCCTCAGAAAGCCGGGCAAAGACTCCCCTGAAAGAGGTTTCAATAAATTCTTAGAAAATGAGGGTTCGTTATCTGAGGGATTTCAGGGTAAATTGCAAAATTCCCATCAATTGCTGGCTCTCGATGACTGGATTATGAAATCTCCCCCGGTGAGGTGATCCTTTGACGATATATTCCGAACTGCACGTCAAGCGCTCTCCCGCCTCCAAATCTGCCGAGCGTTCGAACGCGCGGCAGATTCGTCGAGAGTTCGTGATGGCAAGTACTCACTGAATGAACTTCATCAATTTTTGTGCATTTCGTTCAGTGAATTTTTCATACAGTGGAACAGTGGTGTAGCTAGGGGGGCGAGGGAGGCGACAGTTCCAAGGGGGTGGCATTTTGTGTTTTGGTTGTGCGGTTTTTCTCGTTCCTTCGCTTGACACCTGATGAGGCAAACCGGTGCCAGAGGAGTGGCGTTTTTCGCGAATATTGAGTTTCGCCCCAAGTGGCACTCTGTGTACATACGCAAATGCAAGGGAATAACCATACCTCGAACCTTGTACATATTTGGATGTCATTGTGCACCGTATGCGACAGAAGTGCACAGGAAGGACAAAACTTCGATCTCGCTCCCAGACCTCGAGCAGTTCTACGACGGGAGCGACCGCTCCGCGGTCGTTGCCGCCAGGAGAGCTGGTCTCCTCAGCGAAATCTTTGATGCTTGACCCGACCGCCTCAAGAGTGGAATCTCAGTTCTGTGGTAACAAAGTTTCCTGAGAGTTTTGGTCGAGATTGAAGAACTGTTTGGGCTTCAATCCTCATCGTTAGCGCTTCATACGTGTAGAATCGTGTCAAAGATTGTCGATTCACGTCTCTCTCTAAACTTGACTTCTGTAGGTCGGCGACGATTGCAACTTCTCCGAGAGAGCATCAGAATCTTACTTACAATGCTAAAGTAGCTCGCGAAGTTCTCATCGGTGAAAATGAAACGATTCCATGAATTTGATCTATGCGGAAGTGTTGCGTCCGGCAGACCAGGAAGAACCGACAGGCGGTGTGTAGTCCTTTGAGGATTGAAGCCCTGAGCTCCGCCGGAATGACCACTCAGTCGTCGCAGAAGACTGCAGTAAAGTGCCGCTAACTTGGAACCCCCCCTTCCCCCCCCCCCCCCGCTAACTCATAACTCAGAACGAGTTTCATGTCTACTTGGACCGCTCAACCATCGTTAACGCTTATCCGTTTCGATAGGAATACGCTCCGTACGACTCCGAAACGGTTTCAAGAAATGTCTACCGAATGTAGAAGGAGCAGGTTATCCGGAATGTACAGACGACGAGAAGGGGCCTCTGTACAGTCGACCTCTGGCGGAGAAGGGGCTCTAGATCCACTCATTATTCGAGGTGTTTCCCCTTCAACCTAACATGCGACGACTTTTGTAGAGTTGATCAGAATCTAGATGCGGTGTATGAGTCTGTGTCCGGAGACGAGACAGCGAACGAAGCGCAAGACAACGTCCCAGAGCCAGATGCTGAAGATGATTTTAAATGTGCCGTCGTACCTTACAAAGAGGGTCTTCAGGCCGTCAATACGCTCATGAACCATCGCTCCCAAAGAGCAGATCTGGTGCCAGTGAGAGGTTCCGCCAATATCGCGATATTGTCATTCGCGATTATTCGGCTAAGAAAATGGAGGCGGATATACGAACATTTTTCTCGAGCACAGCTTGACACAACATGCTTCTATAATAAAACAGAATGGATGTCCTTGTTATGAGATTGCCCGATCCAGTAGTCCTCATTTCTTCGATCGAGGTCCAAGTATCCGAAGATTTTCCACGGTTTATGTAGGGAACATAGAACTTGATGACCCCTCCAGCCAATTTTCCCTGGAATCCGTGTTCCCGGAAGGTCTTCCCATAAGTCATAACTCAGGAATTTTTTCGAATCTTTACTTCCAAAAATTATGAGTTAGCGACACTTGACTGTACTCTCTTGTCAGATCGTTGAGGCCTCTGGTGCCCGACGGGCGGAACAGTGCGAGGAGAGGTCGGTGGTTCGTTCACTCTCTTGAATATCCCCGTCCGAAAAGTTGATTCGCGTATCTGCCAGGAGTTAATCCGACTCGCCCATATAGACACCGGAATCCCCTCTGTCCTTCTTCCCGACAGTTGCAGCGAGTCACGCTCAACATCCAGTCATGCGGTTCCTTCCGCTCCGACCGCGAAAAACTCCCTTCCGACACTGGTCTTCAGTTCGAACGTCGCCGCGGCATATATAGATAACGCCGGGAATATTTCATGATTCTTAGCCCTCATGAGCGCTTTCTTCCTCATTGTTTTTGGTAACCCCGTTGGGATCTGCTTCTCCGTCAACGAAACGCCGCAACGAAAAACTGCCGCCGGAAATCTATCCGATCGTATCTTCGTGGCGCTCCAGTTTGCGAATATTAATTTAGATGAATTTTTAATTTTTCAGGCAACGAAGTGAGTCTGATCATTAGCCAGCTTACGACATCAACGACGACCGCGATTTCATGCAACATTATTCATCAATTTTGACCATGCTTGCGTAGAGAATGAAGACCGTTTCAAACGATGAATGTTCTGAGCACTTTTCATCAAGACTTACCTGACATACATGCTTGGACTTGCAGGAAAGAGCTGGTTGAGCGGAACAACCGCCTCGACATAACCATCCAAGGACAGCTGTCTCTGCAGCTGCAACAACAGCACCTAATACAGCAACGGAACCAGCAGATACAAGAGCTACAGCGCCAAATACAACAACAACAAGAAGAACACCGAGAAGAGCGAGTACAGCAGCTGCAGCAGCTGGACCACCAAGAGCAGCAACTCCAGCAGCAACAGCAGGTCATACAGCAACAGCAGGAGCGAATCCAACAACAACAGCATTCAAACCACGGCCTGCAACGGCGGTTGAATGAGCAGGCGCAACTGAACATGAGCCTCCAGCGACAGCTTGATGAACTTCTTCAAGGGGGAAACTGTTAGTAGGTACTTCGACGTTCCCGCGCCTCCTCTGCTAGAGTAGACGTTCTGGCCGGAAAGGCCACCGTTGTGGAAAATAAACAAAGCAGCAGACACAGCAAGTGTTCTCCGAACGTGATGACAGGCGTCCTCCTTTAGTGCCAGAGTAGCTCCTAGTATTTCAGTACCTAGTTCACCGCCACTGCAGCTCAGCCAAAACTCTCAGTACCCTTTCACGGAATATAAATCGAAGTAGTATTCCGAGGCTCTCGATTTCCTCTGAGTGATTGGACTCGACGAGAGGGATGCTCATCGAATGAATTTGATTCGAAATTCTGTAAAACCCAGACCAGCCAGGGGCCACTCGTCTGAATCTCACAATTGACGAAAGCCGACCTGAAAGGTGAAGATCCGCACCATCAGAATATCCGTCTCAACAGAGGGGTGCACGATGGTGGCGTTAGGGTTGGGAGGCAAATTACCTCGTGGGAACGAATTTTTCGCTGACTTTCCCGGGCACGCCGTTGGAACGCCAAGAAACACTTGGAAGGGATGAATGCCATGATTGAAACAGCCCGAGCCAGTCTCTCTTGCGGAACATACAATCTTGGATACTGCGAATTCCAACCCGAAATCCCGAGACGGACGTTGATTGCCGTGGTACGGGAAACGGCGTGCAGTGCGACGTCTTCGTCGGGATTCTCCTGGTCAAAATTTGACCGCGAGAGCGACGATGACGCGAGCATGATCCTGGAACTGAGTGAGTCTGCCCCTCGTTCATTGCCAGGATGTCATTAACGTCTTTTGATTTGAGTGGTTGGAAGTGCCTCCGAGAGTGCGGGAGTTTCAATGGATAGAATGCAAGTTGAACGAGATGATTGTACCATCCAGAAGAATGACACTTTCAGCTACTCAGCGCGAGAGCCTTCCTCCGTGAGGAGCATGGGATTCTCCAATCCAAAATGCTTCCATACTCAAGGACCTCTTAGAATGACAGTGAGGCTTCCATAGAAGTTTTTTCCGAACAAGCTGTCGATTTCCGGCAGAGATATAGCGGAAAGCGGCCCTAGACAGGTACGAGCTGTGTGACACGGCTCGCAGCGGTGTTCTTCGGGAATCCATGACCCAACTTTTCCTCGATTAATCTATCTTCTCTCTGACCTGAAAACATCAGGATCTCCTGTGACGCTCGTTTCTACATTTTTAGTGTTACCAGCCGGCCGCTGCCGCGGCCCGGCGTCGGTGCGCTGCCTTGAGTAGGCTGGCAGGGGCGTCGCGAATCTTGACCACAGTGAGCGGAGCTGTTCATTGAGGCAAGCCGTCAACTTACTCAACCTAGCACGGAAACGCAGAGCTCGCCTCTGAAAGTTGCAGTCCGTCGCCGATTGCTTGTAGGAGAAGGTGGTAAAGGGGCGGGGTGGTTCCGCTTCGCCGGACTTGCAGCCCATGCAAGGGACTGCAATGTCGGATGCTCCCTTAGCTTGGCGCTTCCCGGCGAGAGGCTCCTTCGTGTTGCTGTGGCCACACAGATGGAGCGACATTCGCGAGTTCGCGTTGTTCACGGTGTCGAGACGTCGCACAGTGATCGAAGCTAAAAAGGGGAAAACTATTACGGTACAGGCCAGCTGCTTTTCTGGATGCGTCATGGCTCGGCGTATCATCCACCATCGGTTTCGGTACTTGCATCCATAGTTCCGGCATTTCTGGAGGCGTAAAACCTCTGGAACACACCGATGTCGACGGTGTCTAGTCAAAGCCCCTAGCCGCCCGAGTTCCTTGGGTCCATATCGACATGGGCTTTCACGTCGAATAGATCGTCCTCCTTGCTTTGAGGATCCTCGTATTTTTGGGATCGAAGCACCCGACCTCGGGGGAAGCCTTCATGGAGATCGATTTGAGTCCTGACTTCCGCGCGATTAGCAGAATCATTCCTTTGCGCTCCGTACATACCAAGCTCAAACTTCAAAACTGCTGACCTGGGAGAGCCCCAACATATTCTCGCAGATCCACATGTTTGCCCTTCGGTGTTGGGGGCAACGCGTCGCCCATCCATGTGAGGATCTGCGGTCGCCAGTTACATGTGCATGACATCGATTGGTCAGTTGGCTTCTTCGATGAGCATCGCTTCGGCTTCTCCGTGTTGCTCTCACTCAACAAAGGGGAGTCCACGCGCGAGTTCTCGTTCTTCAGGCTGTCGAGGCGTCGTCACCGCAACTTCGGAGGTGCCGCTCTATTAGCACGATTTCTAGGATTGCTGGTGTTGCGCTCCATTGCGTCAGCGAGTTCACGACGGTTTAAAACTTCAACGCGTTCGATAAGGGTTCCTCCCGTCGCGATCACCCACAGGCTCTTGATCAGCAGTTTCAGTAGCTTCAAAAAGTGGACGAAGCTCAATTCGGAGCGGCCGCCAGCGCGCCCTGGGACGTCATTTCCTGAGTTTTCTTCAGTCAATAACTGGAGTTCCTCCGAAAAGTTTGCAGCGAAAATTAGTTGTCATCCATGAGACCTCTGAATCTACCCACACACCGGATTCCAGAGCGATCGCGGCTCTCCTTCTGGCACTTGCCATAGACTCCAACGTGACAGACGCAGCCCGCCATCTAAGCCGTTTATTTGTTGTGTGGATTCCTGGCTTGAACAAATTCTACAACAGGGTGCGAAAAATCTACCTCGCTAACAAATCAGGGATTTTGAGTTCCCCCCCCCCCCCCCGCACTCCGTTTAAACCTCAAGACTTGTTCAACGCTCAGAAATGTTTAGGCGCAATTGTGATCCACTGAACTTCCTGTCCATCAACGTTCGGGCGGAAACCCAATTTCTTCTAGCGCGGGTCGCTCGGTAGAGGATTCGGAACGGAAGATTAATCGTTAGTTCAGCAATCCATTTGGAATCGAGCGAACCTTCCGCGAGAGATGCGTGTCCGGTAACGGAAAGAAACTTCATTCGATGTTCCCGGTAATAACTTGGTCCACTTCCATGACACAAGGTCCTTCCGGAGCATCCTTTCAGTGCCAAGGCGTCATGGGAGCTCAAATTCGAGTCGGGAAAGAGATGAACCCCCTACTCAAAACGAGATCACACTAGCTAGATTCATAATCTCTTAGTTTATTTGGCAACTTCCAATTCTTGAGACACTCCAGCTCCTCTTTCTCACGGAATGAGCAGACCTGGTGGAGTAGTGACCCGCAGAGCTTCGGAAAATTCTGTATGTCGACAGAGATGCATGAAACGCAACGGCGTATGTTCTTCCAACGAGCCAGAGGCCGGACGATTCCGTTTTGTTTCTAGACTAAGGCTGGGATCTTCCGACGCAGCCAGCAGGCGTCGAGAGGCATCGCTTCAAGCTGGCCAGTCTCACTGTTGGACACAATCTGCCTTGATCTCCTCGATATACTCGATCTGCGGTTTCATTTTCAGCCTATCGAGTGGTGGTGGCTGCTTCTTCCCCGTCGTCAGATTCCTCATCGCTACTCTTCGACATGAGGAAGGCGAACTTGTTGGTAACTTGAGCAACAGTTTTCTTTGGTGCTTTCCGAGTCGTAGGTTTTTCGTCGTCGTCGTTGTCGCCATCGTCTCCGGTGTCCTCGTCATCGTCGTCGTCCTCCTCTTCCGAGGAGGAACCAAAGGATTCCTCTGCCTCTTCTTCTTCTGCAATCTTCTCCCCTCGAAGCTGCACGAAACAACGAATGGGTCGTATCGGTAACCATAAGGAAATAACGTAGTGTATGCGAACTTCTAGGTTTGAAAGGAACCAAAACCAGTAGGAATCTATCGCACTGCTGCTGACTTTACCTTGATTATCTTTTGAAGTAGAATCTCGTCCACCTGAAATTCCTCGTCCTGGGGCGGTTTGAAAGCCACGCAAATCGTACGGCCGTCCAGGGCCATCCTCAGAATCTGGTTCGCCGCCCTGAAATCGATTCCCATTCATTTACCAGATGTCGTATTTTGTCCCCGATCAAGTCGTATTCTGCGGGAATTAATGCAGCCTCGCAAGCGCATCCGACTGACCTGTTGACGTCGGGGCGGCCGGCCATCGCGGTCATATAGCCTCGTTGCTCAGCGAATGACTGACAAATTTCCTGAGTCGTCCACTCCGGCACGTCGGTTTCGATCTTCTGCAGGCTACATGAATACAGAGAAGCTTGGTGAGCTCTGAATCTATCGATCAAATAGCTGCGGGAGCAGCTAATTACCGAATCGTTGACCTCACGCGGGGAGTCTTACCTGAGAATTTTCTGCACGGGAACTCGCTCGGCTACGTACTGAACTGCCGTCATAGGCACTCTGAGCTGAGAAACTGGGAAGCTGCCCGATATGACCTTGAAGTCAATAAAGAGAAATTCGTACTCGGATTCTCTTCTCCATCGTCGATTGACTCATCTGGAGCGTATGTGCAGATGATTTCATATTGATTCCAGACGAACCTGAAGCTCCCGCGGATGCATCGTCGGGAAGACGATTCCCGGTGAGTCACAAAGACGCAAATTTTTGGTCAAGAAGTAAGTCTGGAAGTATTTCGTGTGCCCCGGCGTCCGCGAAACTGATACCACCTGAGTTTACGGGGACGAAACGTTATTGCTTAGGCATCTAATGTGTTTTTGATGGTTTTGTCGCCTGGAATGAGTCGAGACGAGGAATCGTCACGTTTCGGCCTATTCTGACTCCACATTTGGTATTTCAAACCTTTTTCCCAATGAGCGCGTTGAGAACCGAGCTTTTCCCGACATTCGGATGGCCGACCATGCCAACCGTCAAGAATTTGGCAGCTGGTTGAGTAAGCTCCCCGTGCTCGTCAACTGTCCCTATCTGCGGATTGCGGCGGGTTGAGAAGTTTGAGAAAGCAGGGAAATGTTTCTCCCAAGCTCTACGTCTATGCGAGCATTACAAACCTGTAGAGGTTCATCTTCGTCTTCGATTTGGCCGTCCTCATGGATTTTCTGTTCCCATAATGTGAGGTCTGCCTGTAATCAGCGAATATTTATTCAGAGTCCCTCCTTAAACACTGGACAAGGTGATGCGCTCAATAATCGAAGTCTGAACGGCAAATATTAAGGAGGGGGGTCGCATCGTGCTGTCCATTCAGTGACCAACCTCAATCTTATGCTCCTTGACGATTTGTTTGATGGCCGAGTGGAGCGCCAAGCAAGAGTCGATTGGCGAGTGTAGCTTGCCTCGCCGTCCACGATCTGGATCAGGAGGACGAAAAGTCAAGCGAAAGTCGCATCGAAAACCGATTCGTCTGATCTTCAAAACCATGGAACTTCATTATGGATGGACTTACTTAGAGCTTTGCAGCCGGCATAACTGGCGAAGGGAACACATCTGATTCCTGCATGTTGCGCTTCCAGGTATTGAACCCAATGAGCTGTGACCTCCGGAGGCACCAGATCGATCTGTCGAAAAGCATTATTCCATCAGAAGACCTTCCTTCACCTCCATAGAGACCCAAGGTATTTGAATGAATTCACGAGGCATCGGTACGGATGCGGAACATTTGAGCCCCGTTATACTATGATACTCTGAGAACTTCTTCCGTTACCTTGTTTAGAACTATGACAAGCTGTTTCCCCAGTTCTCGGATGTGGTCGAGGAGAGAGATCGGGACATGAATTATCGGGTACCTGGAAATATGTGTCCAGATATGTGATCTAGAGCAACAGATTTCGTTTCCTCCGATTGCTGAGTCGACTGTCGTTCAGCATCGGGCAATCGTGCCATAAGAGCAACATTTGGTTGTCGATTTCAAAATCCCGCATACCGAATGTCAGCGATCAATAACAGAATATCGCTCTTCTCCAGCACTCTCCAAAGTTGACGCCAGGTTTCGAGATTCATTTCAAAATACGATATTTTCGGGTAATCCTTGAACAGCTGTGGGGAGAGCAAGGGAAACACGAAGTTAGTATCTTCTCCATCATCAGCCGGAACTTGCAGTATTTCGCATTTGGACATAAACAGGATATCGATCTCGCTGACGTCAGTCTCGAAAACACAAACCTGATCGACGAATGTCCGGAAATATTTGGCTTCCGCCTCCTCCAGCTGCTTCTTGGTCCAGGTCTCATCCCAGAGCGGTCTTTTTGGCAAGGGTAGGTTCGGCACATCGCCAGGGGTGAAATACAGCGCTTCCTGAAATTTGTGATCCTTGAGCCCACGTTTTGATTAGGAGGACGGCTGCACGGCGTCGCATGGAGACCGCGTATGTTCCGAATGAATGGTATAGATTGGCCGGTCGACCGTCTTACCGGTCCCCTGTATAGAAAAACTTCTCGGCTCTTCTCCTTGAGTTCTAGAATTTCTTCAGGAGACAATTGTTGGAAGAGAAGAGCGTATCTGCAATGGACAAATCGGCATTCACATCGTAGCAGCACCGATCGAGAGCAGGGCGAGAACAGAAATGTGGGAGCAGACTTCGCTTAGGTCTCATCGCGAGAGCGAGGCTCCCCTGTTCGGAGAGTGAGCAGAAAATCGCGGCACGGAGTGCTCGAGAGGAGTTAGTCATGTCATAACCTTACTCACCTCTGCTTCCTAGAGTTAGTTTCTCTGCCCCCGGTGTTTGGTTTCATGGGGATCTTGGAACTGCTCAGAACAGAAGTAGATTTCGAGCGGCGGTTGTCCCCGCTGGAGCGTGGATCATCCCTGGAGGTGCTTTGTGTCCGAACTTTTTGGTCCCGTTTCGCCTAGGGACAGTTCAATCGATTTAGATATCAATGCAGCGATGTTCGACTCAATTGAATCCATAGGTTCCTAAACATTCGTCATAAGTCATCAACTGTCACATCGCACCGAGAGATTACCTTCAGCTGTTCCTTCTTCTTTTTGCCACTGAAAGGCGTTTTCCGAGCTCCCATCGGCATCTCTGGAAGTAGAAATACTTTGAATTGCAGGATAGCGGCACCAATACGCATAAAAAATGAGTTGCACCTCCGTGCTAATCTTTCTGGAAAATCAGTCGATATCGTGATGCTGCCCGAGAACCCCATGAAAGCTTCGGATCTCAAACCGTGGCTAAATAACGATCCCACGACTCTTTCTAGGCTCGAAGAGTATGGAGGTAGCATCAGAACCACAACGATCGAATTTCTAGGGAGGAGGCGCGCATCCGGATCGCAGCCATTCACCGAAGTGCTTTTGCCACCTGTGCGTCGCATCTCATCTTCGTTTGGAAAGAGTATCCGTGATCACAGAACATGTGTTTGAGAACATGTGATACAACGAGCGACACGAAGGGGAACAAGTTCGGAACGGATGAAGAAATGAGCATCGACGGCCCTCCGACGGTTGTGACAGAAATTCGAGAATCTTGGTGAAAATTCTAGAAGCAGACGGACGAGTCCGCTGACGCCACACCTCAGGACTGGCAAAGCCGTCCTAGAGAAGTGGTCAGAGTCGGAGCGGGCCGGAGTGACCCATCTCCTAGAAAATATCACGAAACCGCGGCAGGAATCTCTCGAAATCAGTTTGAGGTTCTCTGGAGTACTGGAGTCCCGATGTTCAGAGAAATCGTACCCACCGAGTTTTGTGCGATGTTGGTCGCGACAACTTCTGCGGAACGCAGCAACGGCAGTGTTCTTTCTTCAATAATTCCTGGATCCAGTGGAGACCAGGGAGCCGCGGACTTTTCAACTTGAAAAAACACGATTCTCTGAGTGTTTACGAGAAACCGTTTCATCTCGGTTGTCATTCTGTTAAAGACTTCCGCGTGACGGTCAGCAGCATGAACCGCGCGCGATCCCTCTCAGTTCTGTCTCCCGAAATCCCGAGATTCCTGGAAACGCTGATCTTTCTCCTTGATTCCGACGAGAGACCGTTTCGCGATACAGTGAGTCGTCAGTGGATCCGAAAGATCAGCTCCCCGAGAATCCATCGAGCAGTTGCTGTCGCATTCCCCACATCACAGAGCAAAGAATACCTAAACCAAAACAGTCTCCATTGGCTCGACTAGTTAGCTGAATTCCGAATGGGGCTCGATAATTCAGACGGCGTTCTGAAAAGTTTGTCTGCAGATTAATGCGGATCCCTATAATGTCACAATTCTATCGTTGGGAGCGGGAAGGGAATCGAATGAGACAGAGGCATGTGAATCATGGACAGCTTATTCTGAGTTCATCCCCTTCGCCTTCATTCTTGAAGCTCCATACCGAGAACGAGATGAGATGATGATTCGTTCCAGCGACCCAGCACCAGTTGCACCTTGAGGCGATCATCATGCAGTTTGTGGGACCATCATCTGGAAAGTATTTCCTTCTTATTGGATAACGGAACATCCGACTGTCATGAGCCGTATTTCGCGAAGCTCGCACGTTCGGCGATGTGGCTGAGGGGCTGGGAACCAGAGCAGGGACATTCTCGCCTTAATCAAATCTTGAGCTCAAGCGTCTCACCGCTTTCAATCTTGGCCCGTCGGGGCCAACGACGAGATTCCTGACGTTCCCGTTCTTGCGCAACGAGGTATGGTCACAGGAAGAGTAGTCTCTTCCGGGGGTACCAACCGCGAACGGCATATATATACAGATCGTTCTATCCAAGTCTTGAAGAAAAAAACGATCGTCTGTCTGATCACGAATATTGATCGGAATATCCCTCTCGCCTCGATCTCCCATTTCCTCTCATTTTCATATTATCTTGCTCGTCATTGTGAGAATCATTGCGAAAATCAGAGGATGCGCATGATTCTTCCTCTCTAGCAGAAATCATCATCATCATCAGCAGCGCGGTAAATCTTGTCCGGCCTCGTATATTGCTTTGCTCGTCATCTTTGATGATTTCCTCTTTGATCCCACCAGCAGTTGCGCTCCCATGCCACTGACAAAGCTGCTTCGCGAATCGTTCCTTCCATTCCCAGGAAATCGCGAGCATTTCTTGTCGATCTGCTCTTCAGTGTTTCCGAGTGAGACGCAGACGAAACGAACGAAAATTCCGGTCGGTCTTTAGCGCGCGTGTGTGTGAGAGTGTGTGAGTGCGAGCTGACAATACCACGACGACCGACCCTCCAACGGCCAGGTAGGAGAGAGAGAAAGTTTGCGCGTAGCCGTTGTTACAACTTTGACAGTTTCTGAACGTTGTGGGCTCTATCGAACGCCAAAGAAAAGTTCGATACCTCGTAACGGACTTCGGAGAAAATCTTGTGCCATCCGGAGAACCAGTGAGAGGTATGGTGCCCGACATCATGATGCGTAAAACCCTGTGAGCGTTGAGAGTTGGATACTTTCGTCAAGAACTCAACCACAAATGATTGTTTATCGCGAAACTGTATTCCGGGTTTGTGGTCCCATGGGCTCCCAGTGTGGTTTCCTCATTCAATCCACTGGTCGCCATGGGAGTTTCCCCAAGCCAGCAGCGAACGCTCCTCTGAACTCATGACTTCACTCTGTCCACAAAATTTCGTCTTCGGAGCGAACAAGCGAACGAGCTTGAGTTCCTATCTTTCCGCCTGAGACTCCAAACCTCTTACCTAGCGAAGAGATCCCCTTCGATTGCCCTAGTGTCGAAGACAACACCCTGAGCCGAATTCGTAATCCTTCTCGTGAACATTCGAATAGCTCGGTAGCCATTCGGGTAGGGTTATCCGAAGTGATCTAGTGTCAAGAACGGCGGGTAACTTGCGTACGATCCAGCTCAATCTCCCGTTCCGATGTAGAGATTCAGTCACCCAAAGTTACAGGAGAATATGGGTGGCAGCAGACTCGCTCAGCGGAGGAGCTAGATTCGAATACGACGCTGATGATCGTTCGGCGGGGTCGCATCAACGATCATGCTCTGAATCCGAAGTTCTCCCATGGTTTTAGCCGTAGAGATGGGGCAAACTCTAATAAAGTAACGTATGAACACATCCCAGAGGGCTCATGGTATTGCCAGTGAGAGAAGCGGAGACCTCAGGAATAGTCTCCGATATGTTTGCGGAAAACATCTCGATGTCTCGAAACACTGTCTTGCTGTTATCCGGTGGATTCAATCCAAACCCAACTGTTCGTGAAATGTTTGGTCGTGAAGTAGATGTTAGTTCACTTTCATCATACATTATCGCTTCCCATTGAAACTATCGCATGCTGTTGAGAGACATGTCTGAAATTCCTCCCCGGTCGAGGTTTCAACGCTTCCTCCCACGATTTTCAATCGTTGCTCCATCTGGTTGTGAGCGAAAATTTGATCGAGGAGTGAGTTTTGATGGGAACCCCGTGATCTGCAGGAGTGACAATTTTCCAATGCTCGTTCCGGGTATGACCCCGATGATTTTGAGTAAATATTGGGATCCTTAGAAATCAGCTCGGGGGGTGTAGATTGTCAGCTGAGTGTTCGAGGACACGCGGCTTGCTAGTCAGCTTCGCCGTGAGTCTGAGAACATCCGTGCATTTCCGATGGTTCGGTGCACCGTTCTGCAGATCCACCTAAGTATTCTTACTGCGTGAATGAATGATTCTTTGAAACATCTGCATTTCAAACAGTCGTTCAACTGGCGTCTCGAAGCCGTTGAGACATTTGATTGCAATGCTTCAAATAGGCTGAATAGAGTTGCCTGTGAGTGTTCCTTTGAATGAAAGTTAGTTTGCTTTGCTTCGTCCCCCTAAGCCCCAACGAATCGTCATTGTTTCATCAGACCGAACCATGACGCCCCCGTCGCAGGGCGTGGCGCCCAAACTGCAACCAAACACGTGTTTAGAACTCGCGCTCGAAGGTGAGCGTTTGTGCAAAAGTGGAGATTTCCCGGCCGGTGTCGCATTTCTCGAGGTAAGTTCTTCGCACAAGCCGGATATTGAGCCCCTGAATCGGAGTGGGCCAGCCTAGGAGTCGAAATTCATCCCAAACCATATTTTTCTGTTTCCAACAGGCCGCTGTTCAGATCGGCACCGACGATGGCCGAGTGCTGAGTGCCATATACTCTCAACTGGGGAACGCCTATTTTTACTTGGCGGACTACGAGAAGGCGCTCCGGTTCCACGAGTTAGATCTCAAAATTGTCAAGTACGTTCAATCTAAACAGTTTTATGACAACTTAGCGAACGAACTCCACAATCTCAGGCATCTCTGAGCCTGCGATTCTCTCGATGGGACGCGATGGATCAAGATTGGATCAGAGATGAGGGAAACCTTGATTTCCGGGAGCTCTAATATTCTCAACTTGGCATCTTGAAGAGTCCAGGGCGACATTTTGGGTGAAGCAAAGGCGAGTGGAAACTTGGGCAACACACTGAAGATGTTGGGCCGTTTCGAAGAAGCCATCCGATTTTGTGAAACGCATCTCCTGATATCCAAGAGGGAAAAAGACCAGGTAATCTTCTGATCGAGTTTAAGGCATTTTGCTTGGATAAGCGAGCTGTCACGCACTGAACACGCTGCTATGCGCGGAACACTGATCAGAGCTCCTTTGGGAAAACCTCATACTTTATTCGTCACCATTTCTTTCGAACGGTTCTTAGCCGATTCTTCTGATACTCGGGAGCTCAAGGATTAGGAGTCTCTCGATGCCCCTCCGAACGAGGAAGCATTCGAAGCCAAGTCGCGGAGTATTTTCCTCCGTGAAAACTTGAGTTACGAAGTTGCACGGCACAACGGGTCGGGATGTCCGACGGAAGCTTGTCCAACAAATGGCGTTTTCAATGACGTTGATTCGAGTTTGTTATCAGTCTCAGTACTGTGGTGATTGATTGATAGTCGAACTGATCGGATTACCACTTCTTAAAGACTGCACTAACCACTGCCACTCTATTTTCAGCTTTAGCGGCAATTTCACTGTTCGATTAACACCTATGCATGATACCCACTCGTTCTCCTCTATTGACAACTCACTCACCCTCCCCATGCATGTGGAGTGTCACTGCTGCAATTTCAGTGCATGTGTTGTGGCGCTTGGGTAGGAAACCAGGCCCTCATCGCATGTTGGGGGCCGCTGCTATTCAAGACAGAGTTTCGTGGCGTAAATCGGGGGATGCCAATGCGAACATTACGATCTGGAGAAGTATCGAGCTGTGTTCGGATTCTATTATTGGCGGAAGAAATCACGGAGACTCGACGAACTATGTCCGGGCACAATGTTGACGATTCCCATTACATTTCCTCAGATTGGTGAAGGCAGGGCCTACTACAATCTCGGCAACGTCTACCATTCTCAAGGGAAGCAGTTGGCCAAAGAGACGAGACAAGAACCCGGAGACTACCCGCTCGAGGTTCGGGTGTGTCTTCACAAGGCCGTCGAATGCTATGAGTGAGTGGCGTTTTTGCATTTTACATCAAGTCGAAGGAGACTAAAATTTCGAGCATCGAATGACATTTCGATCCCTCAATTTCCAGGCGGAACCTTGATCTTATGTTGAGACTCTCCGATCGGGTCGCTCAAGGTCGCGCATACGGAAATCTTGGGAACACTCATTATCTCTTGGGGAACTTCCGTAAAGCAATCACTTTCCATGAGCAGCGACTGAAATTCGCCACAGAGTTTCGTGACCGCGCTGCGGAACGGAGAGCGTACTCGAACCTCGGCAACTGCCACGTGTTTCTCGGTGAATTTGAGCGAGCTGCCGAGTACTATCGAAGGACGTTAGAACTTGCACAACAACTGAATGATCGCGCTGTCGAAGCGCAGGCTTGTTACTCGTTAGGTCAGTCACGGAAATACCACGCAAGACTTATGAGGACGTCAGAGCGGCCGAATCTTTCTTGGACAAATCTAATTGAACTCGGAACAATCGCTTACGAACGACGTTCCCCCTCTACAGGCAACATCCACACTTTGATTGGAGACCTGAACTCGGCGCTTGAATACCATAAGAAACATCTGGAAATCGCGAGAGAACTGAAGGACCGCATTGGAGAAAGTCGAGCTTACCTGTCGCTTTCGAACTGTCACCAGGTAAGGTGATCGCTCCATAACCCTGAGGTTTCAACTCGAGAATGATTTCCCTTGCCTGCTGCCGATCATCTTCGAAATTCGTGATTGCAGGGTCTCGGAGAGTTGGAAAAAGCGCTCAGCTTCGCAAATCAGCACCTTGAGCTCACGAGAGAGACCGGAGACGTTGATGGGGAGACCACAGCGATTCAAGCGGTAGAAGAGATTTCGACACGACTCGGTACACCAGTGAAACCGCCCCAGAAGTTACGTCGTAGATCCATGGAGAATATGGATCTTGTGAAGATGACGCCGGAGTCAGCAGGTGGCGACGACAAGAAGGAAAACCGAAAATCTAGTCTCAAGAAGCGCATCTTCGGTCACAAAGACGATTTCCGTTTCGAGCCGGGCACGAGCCGAGCAGAAGTCACCCTGGAGGAGAAAGATAACTTCCTTGAAATGCTCGGCGAGTTCCAAGCCGACCGAATGGAGGATCAACGCTGCAGCATTGCCATCTCGCAGTCGAGGAAGGACGCTGCGAATCAACGTGCCGGACCCCCTTCGGCGAATGCAGCTACGAAACGAAGTGCTCTTCGCAATAGATCCGTCTCAATGGACACGCAAGGCCTCAACGCTACCGCGGCTCAACCGTCGACCCGGCCGCGGAATTCCTTGAACGGGGTTTCCGGACCCCCAGAGGTAAAATTTCGAAGGCGCTGGAATGGCGGCGCCTCCCACTATATGGAAGCGAACTTATCTCGTTACGGACTTGAAATTCAATTTCGACGATGATCACGAGTCGGCTTTTTCAGATTCGTGAAGACCTGCTCGATCTAATAGAAGGAATGCAAAGTCGTCGCATGGACGAACAAAGAACGAGTCTGCCTGCACTGCCCGGTCTTTCGAATCCTGGTACAAACAACAATAATAACAACAATAGCACTGCAAACAACAATAATTCGCAGGTTAGCATTCTATCACTAGGTTGGTCGTAGAGGTGCCACGCGCGACGATTACAAGGATGGGATGATCAGCCGCGGGATCGGTGAAAGTGATTAACCCCTGCTTTGGCTTCAGGTTGCTCCAAACAGAATGCAGGTAGCTGGAGAAGCTTTCTTCGAAAACCTCGCCAGGTGCCAGGGCACTCGCTTGGAGGAACAGCGTTCGCGGTTGCCCGAGCATGCGGATAATCTCTCGATGGGCTCGGTTGACTCATCAACGCGTCTTGGAGCTGTTGGAGGATCCAGTGGGGAAGCAAAGGCCGCGCCCACAGTTCCCGACGATGACTTCCTTAACCTGATCATGAGAGTGCAAGGCAATCGCATGGAAGATCAGAGAACGGCCTTGCAGCCCATACCCAACAGAGAGGTAAATTGTCAGAATTCGCAGAGGTTGTCCAAAAACAGATAGAGCTAACCCGTAGGACTCGGAGACGTGCTCTCCATCGCGAACTTTCGAGGTGAATTGATGTGAGTCGTGTGAAATTCTAGGACAAAATCAACGTGGATTCTGCCGGAAGCAGCGACGCTGGCTCCAGTCGTCGAGGTAGCCGAAGAAGTGTCAAAGAAGATGGATCGGAGAAAAGCGGAAAGAGCGGATCACTTCGTAGCAAGATGGGAATCAAGGGTGGACTGAAGCAGGCATTCAAAGGTAGAGATGAAAAAGGGCAATCGTCGAAGGAGGCCGATGATGATGATGATGGTGACGATGAAGACGAAGTCAATGATGAAAACAATGACGACGACGACGGAGAAGAAGAGTCCTCCAACAAGGAATCGCGGGGCTTACCGCGAACCTTCGAGTGAATGGCTGCAGACGGGCTGTAGCCTCTCAGCTATGAACAAATCGTTGAGGAGTAAACGCCTCTTTTGGTGTTCGTTCGTAATTCTGGTGAATTCGAATGATAGCTTGCTCGTGTCTTCCGAGCAGAGATGCGAACGAGCGGAGTGACGATTAGAGTTTCATGATTCTGGAACTCGTAGACGATCTCAGAGTATTCCGAACACTCGTGCCAAAAAAGACCCAGTCGGAACAAACGTCAAGTTTTTCAGTGGTCTGTCCAATTTTGGTCGCCGTAAACTATTTGAGCAAGACATAAATCACAGAACAAACGTGGAGAAGATCTTTACAATTGTATTTCCACGCTTAGCGTTGATGCAAACCGTTCCCAAACAAGCATTGGACTCGACGCTGAGGACAAGGGCACGGAAACGTTCGACTTGGAACCGTTGACCGCTCCCTTCACTTCCGTCTGATTCTGCTTCCCTAGAGCTTGAAGTCACAGAAATCCTTCCCGACCGAGTTATTCGTCATGCAGAAAACTCATTCGTAGCCGGAGAAGCTACGCGCCAAAAATGAAATCTACGCATTGACATGTATATTGTATAGTAGTGTTGCTTCCCGTAGTTGCAACCGAAATGTGACAATTCAAGCAGGCGATTAGATCTGATTTAGCCGATGGTAGTTGTCAAGAATCATCGGCGAGCCAAAGTCGTCCAAGTCTATAACATCGATTACATTTTAGATTCGAGCTCAGCTTCGCTCTCGTCTAGTTTATACTCGACTAGAGCAACAATGCCATGAGTGGCTTTAGGGGTAGAAACAAAAATTCACAATCTTCACACTCACTCCCGACGAATGATGTATCGAGGGCCTAGAATCTTGTTCCTTGTTTCGATTCTCCAACTTTATGACCATCCTCATCGCCATTATGGCGGAATTCGGGACAGACATTCGTTGAGTGTGCTGAACGAGCGAACGCAGTTGTCGATCTCAGTGAAAGATCTCGAGGAGCGAACAGAAGAATTGGAGGTCAAATGCTTTCTCATTCATTGGGAAACGGAAGATGCAGTCCTGCCGGCTTCATATGGGAAATCTGATCGAGATGGAAGATTTCCACGGACGAAGATTCCGTTTCAACTCCTCTAGAGAGTGTGCACACGCATGCATCCATGGCGTCTTAAACCCAGCATGGTGCCGAATGGCTTCGTATTCCTTTTGGAGAACCTCTATCATGCTGTCCCACGTTTTTTTTGTGCAGGAGAGCACGAGATAGCGCTTCTTGGGAGCATTCTGAACGTTACCTCCACGTTGTTGTGGCCTCACTTATAGTGGGTAGCAGGCTCTTGTAGTTTGGTGAATTTCTCCAGGCGGTCGCATTGACAGCGCACCTTGTTGTGGAGTCGTCGGGAGACTCGTTTCCTTGATACTCACCGCTTAGCGCCAGCTCATCATCCGCCCCGCGGATCTTCTATTGTTTGAAGACTTGAGTCGAGGATAGATTCTGCGATTCCCGCCTAAAACATAGTCATAGGATCGAGTAGACAAGGTCCCATTACCCGTTGTCGCCCTACCTCCCCCTGCGTTCAAACCATCATGAGTTCGCATGGAGCTACTCTCATGGGCAACGAGCTTATCGTTAGAGTTTTTTTTTTTGTGGTTGCATGAGATCAATACTCAATGCTTCAGAGCTAGATTTTCCCCGCCCGCAATTCTCACCCCAAACTCGTTTCTTCCCTTTTGCAGCAGTTGAACGGAACGTCCGACCAACAGTAAATGTGAAGTCGGATCAGGTAAAAAAATTCCTGAACTCCGAAGTTCCTTCGTCTACCTCCACGTCAGCTTCTGGACTGTCCATGAAATCTGCAACTTCGGACACCCAACTTGTGAAGTCCAGAAAGAAACCGTGTAAATAAATCACTTCAGGAACCCAGCTCAAATTTGACGCATTAAATTGATATAAGATATCGAAATTATTCACACCTTTGCTAGAGGACGAGAGGGAAGAAGACTGCGTGGTACAGATTTTCGCGTGCTCATTGATTGGCATAAACTCGAAGGATTCGTCGGTGTTGTCGGTCATCCCGTCGAATGCTCTACCTTTCTCTCTCAATCCACGTCTGTCTGCCACTCGATCATTATGCCGTCGCCGCCAGTTGTTGTTAGTGTTGTATCCGTGATCAGCAGGTTTTCATCCTGAGAATCCCGCTACTCAATAGAGTTTCCTACTTTGAGAGGAATCTTGTCGATCGTTGTTGGCTGGAATCCGCACGACGCGATTGTCAAGATCTGATTTCCAGGTCGAAAGGCTCCTGGGGTGAACGGAGAATAACTCCAATGTTGTACGATAGCACTGATGAAACCGCCAAGTTGAAAAGGAGCTAGCTGAGGCAAGAGAGTTCCATGATGATGCCTCCCTCTGAGAATTACCGGTCAACGAATATTGCCGTAGGGCGCGAGGCGTTAGATTCAGGGGTGAGTCCCGCCGTTTTCGCGGCGAATCGGTTCTGAGCATTGACGGCGAAATCGAGATGGTCTTAGGGAGCAATGCGCTGCGCAAGATCGCCCTCTTCCCTTCGAGCACTGCATCGGCCGCTGCGTGCTGCTGTTTCGCCGCGATGCCGATTTCCCGATTTACCGCCAATAGATGGTGGCGGTCACGGAATCGCGATCGGTACGAAAGGGCGGTACGCGGTGGCGGAAATCTTTGAGCGATGTGGAAGGGTCTTCACCCGCAGCCGATGGCGTCTCGGCACCTCCGCGATGTCATCCTGCTCAGTCGCAGTTACGGAAACGATTCGCCGCGGAAATGACAGCGCACACCTCCGGCTGTAAACAATTACTTCGCAATACAACTGTATCTTTGGCTCGACTGGGCCGTCCGAGTCTCTCGTTCCAATGTATTGAGATAAGAGTCTGGAAAGCGGAACAGGCGCAGGAATGCCACCTGCGTTGAAGAGAATTGCGTCAGACCCCCATACCGCTCGTGGTAACGTGATTAACTGTCGGACTGTTAGACTGGACGCTCTTCCGAGAGCGAGTCTAGAACCCGCCGCAAGAATGGCTATTCCGGGGCAACTCTGAAACAAGATTGTCTGTGAGCCCGGAACCCGAAGAACGACCCTTTGTACTCGGACACGAATCGTGACTCTTGGAGGTGACCTTCCTCAATCAGGACTCGAAGATGCGAGAATCATTGACTTCGATACGAATCTTCAACAGCAGCAGAAACTTCCCTCCCGTGTGACATTTCATACTCGAGCAATCGATACGATGAAATAGAAAGATAATGAGCACGTATTCTGCTGCGATCAGAGATGAATCGTGTTGTAGGCCACCTCTAATAAACCTTCTGAAGTTGAATACTGGGAATAAAAGTCGCAGCTTTGATGTTTCGTGTATTATAGTTTTCAAGTGAGGACATCCTCTTCAACGGCTCGGGTGCAGCAACTCCATTGAGACCTCAATGGTAAATTCTCTTAACCGGTTCCGGATTGATTCTTAGGTCATGTGAAGCTTAGCCCCAATCACCCGAGCGTCCGGAGTGATCGCAAGCGAGTTTTTTCGTCCGGGAAGTTTGGTAAGTCATGTTTCCAAAAGGCCGAGGATTCTTCATGAGACCTAGTATTTTGGAACTTGTTGGTTGGGTCGAATGTTGGAACGTTGGGTGGTTAGCGGCCGAGTGTTCGGCGCGCTCTAGGCGACGCCGACGTGTTCATGAGCATCTTCGAGTTCGAGCGCGACACCATGTGTATCTCCGGTCGTAGCCGACAACTCGAGCGCCGCGCCGTGGATACGCAGTAGGAGCGTATGCAGGATTCTATCTAGCGGGGAGACCAAGAACATTCTTGCTCCATCTTGGAGGTGCTAACAGACGATGATGATAGGTTCCAAATATGTATAAATACGTCACTCCACAAGTGCACCAGCGATCCCGAGCAGACTTCAACGTCGTTGATCGTCACAGGATTACCCGCTCATAATGGCATTCAATCGCTCGATCAACAACCATGACGTAGCTTTTGACGAATTTCTTGGTTTACACTCTGAGGTGCGAATCGCCCTCCCCGAATTGTCCTCCCTCATTCCAAGTGAAAACAAGACCCGGTTTCTCTGATTTGGAAAATGATCCCCTTGATGGACAGCTGTCAATATATGTGGGAATCGCTTTCAAGGTCCGATTTCGAGAAAGCATCGGAGCCGACCGTTGCGACCTCGAATGAGGGAAGCACAGGACAGGGGAAACACTGCCACACAGCCTGTGCGTTAATAATCTCTAATTCGGCATGGCGGCCGTTTATTGCAACCTTCAAACGTCGTCATGAGAGGAGAATAGAGATAGCCAAGCGTTGGCCCGGACGGCGTCGCAACATCGTGCTCTCACTTTTAGTCTATAGATGGGGGGCAGGCTGACCGTATTTCGCAGCTGATTTCCAGTGAACTTTGCATAAAATGGGAAAATTTCATCCCTCCAGCCTCTCCCTAAGCAACCTTTTCCAGCACGGGACTCGATTCGCGAGATACAACATGACCACCAATGTTCGGCATGTAATGAATGTGGAAACTATTCTCCTCCGATAAAATATACTTAAAATATTCCGCTAATGATGATTACCGTGGGATTCAGTCCGACGCCTCTCAACTGGCACCTTCCTTGTAAAATTATCCCAGGCCGAATCACAGCCGAATTTGAGATCCCCCCGAGTCAGAAGTGAGCAACCACGATCGAGTCTTGTCTACCATGAGGAAAGCTAAAGTAGTAGAGCCCCTCACTATCTCGGATTGAAAGGTTCAAGAACGAGGCTCTGAGCGGACACTGTCCACTATCAACGAAATCATGGATCGCATTGAAAGGGGTTTAATGAGACAAGATTCATCGACGGCAGAAGAGCATTGTTGGACGGCGATATGATTCGGCATAAGTTCAATGTCTTTGCTTGAGGCATGCCAACACTTGCAAAGATCTGCGCCTGCATCATGGTCAGCTGGCTTTCTTGCAATGGTGCGGTGCTGTATGAATTCGCGCGCAACCAAGACGGATGCAAAAGTTGCCAGGCCTCAGCATAACAATCTTCGGGACTCCGTTCTGGCTGTGCTTGACGCTTCGCCCAGGAGCGGTCGCCCTCACTAATGGTCGAGCGAGGACCTGGCGAAAATGCAGTTTCCTGGTCTCCAAAAAGCGAGAAAAGTTTTGGAGAGAAGTTGTCATTTTCAAGACCGTGTTCTGAATGTGGGTTCGTGCGTCCGCCGGAGAGGAGTGTGCATGCTCCTGTGTGTGAGTATCTTCGTCTGCGTTCGGGGTGGGCGAGTGCCAGGAGTGAGCCAGAGTGGGCAGTGGGAGCTAAAAGGGCCCTCCGGCTGGCTTTTGGTTCGGCCCTGCGCGCGCACTTTGCTGCCTCCGTCGACGGCAGCAGCAGCAGTAGCGGCGGCGGTGGCGGCGGCGACAGGGCCCTAGTTCTCCCCTGAGCTGGTTGGAAGGCCTTTGGAAGGGAGGGCACAGCAGGCAAGCAAGCACACGAGCTGGCTGACTGGCTGCTCGGATGGTTGGATGGGTGGTTTGCTATGGACTCCTATGTCCGCCATCTTTACAAAAGCAGCGATCCGAGAGTGTGCCATGCGGGAATCGAGCATAGTCGTTAGCTCCGGATCTGGTTGATTTTGAGGTTGTGTCAATCAACAGCTGAAAGTGACTCCCGGATCCCGACGGCAGGCGCAAGCGTTTAGTTTTATCTTTTTGGGAATCTTCGCGTGTGTGTTTTTGTGCGTTCGTGAACCCCCACCACTAGTCAGCAGGAGCAGCAGCAGCCCGTCGGAAAGCGATTCCACCCCAGCACACACCAAAACAACCATATCTAAACGGAATCGCTCTCGAGTCACTGTTCCATCGAAACGACTGACTGACTGATTGATTGTGCGAGAGTGACCGATCGGCTGTTTGGCTGAACAATCCAAGGGTTTCTTCACCAAAACGCAAGAAGTCTAGTTGGGGTACTTGTCTGGGAAATCCCCCACCCATCACGATTCATCGTCGATTCCTCCGGCCCCAATTCACCAATGGATTGATTGATCGATTAATCTGTCGCAAAGCGGACCGAACATCCGGAATCTCCAGAAATTCGTGGTGCGCTCGGAGTAGCTCGGAAGCGCTGGGCCAGCGACCGAGCAGGAGTGCTTGCAGTTGACGTGTGATTGCAACTAGACCGAGTGCGAGCTGTATCCGACTCGAAAACTTCCAAATAGCCCTGGCATTCCAACCGATAGCTCGCTCACTGGCTACTGGCTACCCGACGAAGACCGTAAGTCGTTCCGGGGCCAACGGCAGCAGCTGTTCCACTGTTTCATTGGATCGAAGGTGAGACACCGCGAGTCGCGGTGGCGGCCTCTAGATCGAAACCCAATGGTGCGTCGTCGTCCTCCTCATCGAGTATACACCAACCTGCTCCTGCTGCCGGCCTGCAAAGACCGACCCGGGGAGGACACCGTGAGGAACAACTTACCATCAGCAATGAACCGACATCGTCATTGTCGTCAACGTCAGCGGCCAAAAGTCCCGTCGATCCGACGGCGACGAGTTCACGCCACAATTCAATTGGTAGCTTTGTCAACAATGCTGCTCTATGGAAAACACGATACTGCTGTTTCGGTTGCACTGTTAAGGAAGCCACCATGGTTATCGCGATTGTGATCATTGTAAGTTCCGCATTCATAATCCTCTATTCTTTCTTTCCGAGTCTGGGAACTCTGATCGAGTCACGAAAACCCTGATCCGCTGAACGATTCCGAGAAAAAACCCCATGCGTCCGTACCCTGAGTTACTGGTCTGTTCTACAGAGGAGCGCACCGAATCTCACTCGGTAGCACTCACGCTTTACCCTGTGAGGCGAATATTCTCCTTCCCGGAGCTACATGATACTCGTCTCGAGTGGAGTCTGACGCTCAAACCTTATAGGAACTCGAATTTCGGGTCCCGATGCTCCAACCGAAGAAGAATGGGTTCTTCCAAGCAGGTACCCTGCCTTGGCTGCAGCCAGCGCAAGGTGCTCTCGGCGACTCAGGAACTAATTTTGTCGTACCTAAATATAACCGGGTAGATCGGGTTCGATGCGTCAACTCGTTCGCCTCTGATGCCTGCGAACATTTGACTCCTTCGAACTCGTCGCACACTGACTAGCTATAGCAGAACCGATTCATAGTGAGATGCAAAGTCGTTCATCTGAGAATTCATCGGTTTCTCGATAGAATTAGACGTCAGATGGCGGCTCAGGAGGAAGCTTGTCCGCGATCACGCCCCTGCATTCGTTGTCCGTTTTCGGGCACTCTGATCGATAGACGGCATTCATAAATGGACAAATTAATCCATCAATGAGACGGGATTTGAACTTTTCGCTTGTTGACCCTGCCGCGACTATTATTCCCAACTAACCTGAAATCTGGCGTATGAGGGAGCTTCCGTCCCTCATAGGCTCCATGTTCAGGGAAACTTCTTCCTAATAGGGGACCATGCAAACGTCCCTTCTCTGATACGTCCCGTACGCCAGACTTCAGGGCACGCCGATTCTGAAACTCTATTTTGCGCTCGGACGCGATGGATGCTCTCTGAGGCGTTGATGATCAGCAGCAAAACCTGTTACCGCGCCTTTCATTTCCAGGTTGTCCGTATTATAAACTTAGTCTTCGCCTGTCTTGGATATCTCCAACTACCTTACATTGATGATGACATCAGCCCGTCTGGTAAAAGCCAGTGTGAGTAATAGCCAAATGGAGTGAGCGCATCAATAAGGATGCTCTCTCGACTCCTGACGCCCAAGCATTCAGGAGGAATCATACGCGGCTGGCCCCTTGACCTCAGTTCAGATGGAAGTCATTATCATGTTTTCCATTGCAGGGTTGCCAATCATCCTACTGATAAATATTGTCGACGCTCTTTTGGAAATTTTAGGTTGTGTTCTGCTAATCAAAGCTATTCAAAATGTAAGTTTATTGAATGCGTTCACTGTACAATGTATTTATGTGGGAATGATCACCCGGCATCGAAGCCTCATAACTCATAGCCAACACTAGCGATGGTAACGAGTTTTATGGATTGAATCGTTTCAGGGTAATCGGTACCTCTTGGTGCCTTGGCTTGTGTATAATTCGATCTGTATCCTTTACAACGTCATCGGAGCGATTCATTTTTTCGTGGTATCGCTTTACGTGGGATTCGCCGGCGTCGTTGGAAGTTTTCTCGTCGTTTTCCTCAGTCTTCGAGTGAGTAACCACCGACGCTGCTCACCGGATGCGGTCGGTCTTGAAATGAGATTTGATATGAACTCATCATGTATTCTCAGTGAGAAAACTCCTGCGCATGGCTGACGGTGGAAAATATGTTCTGTTTCAGATCTACTTTTTTCTAATCGTTGCCTTGTACTACAAGCTCTTGCTAGAAGGGGTCGTATACGTGACTCCCTATCCTCCGGCCAGACTGGGAGACGTCGAGTTCAATGCCAATAAGGTGACAGTCAACGTGTCGATACCGTCGGGATCTCACGAAGATGGAGACATCTTCAACAGGAGCGGCACAGGTTTGCCAGTGATCGTCACCCTATAGAACGAGCGAAAGGAACACAAGCGGTTCCAAACGTTCAACATTTGAATGTTGCGTCTGCAAGATCAGTGCTTATTCTTACTCTGTTCACTGTCATCATCGGAAACTTTCCCTGGGACTTGCCTCCCGGGGAAATTCGAGAATACTCGTCTGCAACAACAGCGAACAACGACCAAAACGCTGCCAACAGGAACAGAAAGGCAAGGAATGGCGGCCCGTGAGCGAGCAAGAGGAGAGCTTTCTGGATGCGCCTAGCTGCGAAATTCAACCGGGTCTCCAGATGACAACGCGCGGAAATCTGTGGAGCACGATCTCTGAATGGAGTGATGCGGATCAAGGATTAGAGGGAACAGGGAAGGTAGCTGAGATAGTCTCGTGCGATGCAGAAGATCGGTGTCATTCTCAGTCGTGTTTCCATCGAACTTACCTCAGTCGGACATTTCGGTCGCTGATGATTTCTAGCTGTCTAGCCAACAGCGATGTGTGATCATTAGTGCACACTGTAGGGAAATGCCGTCAATTTGACACTATGTGATCTTGCTCCCAGTGCTCTTGGCCGAGCGGCCGGTCCTCGATGAATGAACCCAACCATTCCGCCGTCAAACAGACATGAATCCATACTTAAAGACAAAGAGAGGCTGCTGGTCAACCCACGCGTCACATTGTGCGCACGTTTACAATTTTTCGCTCCATTCGTTTTCAATTATTATATCGAATATATTCTCTCAGTACTGTGAATAATTTCATTTCGCCGGGGCGTCCCTTCTTGAGTGTCCGATCCGCACCAGGATCGTCAAAGTAGATGCATATTGCACAAACTCACCCGACTTACTATAGCTGTACTGACACATGATAGGTGTTTCACAGGCCTGGCCGTCGATTTTTTCTCGGAGTTTCTTTCTGAGCACTTGTTTGGCTGGTTGGTCGGTCGGTTGGCTGGTTTTTCCGTTTTCTGCGAGAAACGGACACAAACTTCTTGGTTGTTGAGCGCGAGTGCGAGCTTTACTAGACGGAATCTGAGGAAAATCGGAGTGGATGATGATTGAATCCCGAGAGCGGTCAGGTTTCGGAGCCTGTTCTCTCGTTTGCAAGAGCTCAATCTGGGGAATTTTATCACCCGGAACTTTCTTCTCGTCAGCGCTTGACTCTGATCGTAATCACGCTTGCCACAAGCATTGCCAACAGCAGCCTCTCCAAGCCGCCCCTAGAGCTGCGAATATTTTCCGATCTCGGAAGGCCCACCAATCGGGCCTTTGATTACTAATCATGATAATTCATCCATTGAATCCTCCCCTTCCCTCGCCACTATGAAGAGCAATTGTTTGGGTGTTGATGCAAATAATGATGACGATGATGATGACAGGCTCAGTTTGCATGCTAAGGTTTATGTTGATTGTGGGATCGCAAGAAGATATGAAAAAATGACGTGAATCTGACCTGGAGTTGAGACGTGTCATGCAGTGGACCAATTTTCCGTCGCCGACAAAACATTCTCCCTCCCCATCACCGCCACCACAACCACTACGATTGCCACCAAGACACAACTTACCCCCTCAAAACCAACTATCTACTCGATTCCACCGTCTAAATAATGATCAAGGTGGGGACAACTCGGACTGGAGAAGGGAAGAAAAATTTGTGAACGGAGCCTGAGCGGGAGTAAGACTGATGAGAAATGATGAGAATGTGGCAGGCATTCACCGGAAGAGAAACATGAATAGGACGACGAAAACGACTCGAGCCACTCACTCTCACCAATCGTATCATTGTAAGATACCACCGACATACGAGACAGCGGAGACAGAACACCATACGTGGTTCGCCGTGCAACCGAGCCACCGGAAATGCTCAACCTGGTTGCTGCCTTAGTTCACGAAAACGTTACAAATTTTCGGGTCCGGAGTTTTTTAGCGTCCCGACGGAGCAGGAAGAAGCGGGCGGCATCGGTTGATTTTCCTCCTTCGCCTCAGAGGCCCACTCCTTGTCGTCGATTACCATTCGCTGAGAACTCGAGTCCAGTGCGGTTCCCCGCCAATAAATTCTCCGCTGATTTCGGAGAGCCTATCGGAAACACCATCAGAAAACAGAGCAGAAGGAGTGGAAACCGCGACAAATGCTCCGCTCCGTCTCTGGAATTTTCATTCAGAGTTATTCAATACAGCCGATGCGGGCTGCTTGCGGTGTTGTCCGCGGTGGATTTCCAAAATTTTTGCAAAATCATGCGAGGAACAAAACGTCTATGAATCTTCGACAGCTACTAGAGAGCGATTTCCCTCATCTTTTTATGGAATTTTTAAGAACAATATGATGCTGAGGGACTGTGACAATGATTGTTGCGATTTCAATGATGATAGATATCCTCATCATCGTCATTGTTGCTCCTGCCATTTCAACTTGTACCCCTATACTCTGCCATGCATCGAGCTAATCAGCAACTTCCATTCGCACTCGATCGGACGCGTGATAAACGGTTACGTATAGGCATTATCTTTCCGGGATCCATGCATCGAACGACGTCAGGATACATATACATATGATTTGGGGTTTGAATCATCGGAGCCATGTTGGAGCCTTCATTCAGAACCGCGGTATGATCAGATCCCCGCCTCTAATTTTCGTAACTCTACTCTTCCCGTGGGACGTGAAAAAGATCACCATTATCATCGTTTTTTACTCATCGTGAACGTGAACCATGGGGATGTCATTATTGTCATCGATATTGTTATGCCAAAATCGACAAACATCAACAAAGTATTACATGTGCGCCTCTGGCGTGCTCCAAGATCAACCACAGCGATTTAAGAGGATAACGGCTAGAACGCGATTTTTTCCTCAGTTGACATTATACCGTTTTTCAAACGCTATCGCGATGCGACCTAGTTCCGAGGAAGTTTTTTGCGAGCTCACCGGGGAACACGATGCTGCCATACTTGGCTGTCTTTTGTGTGAACCTCAACACGTAGGCCCTTGTGAGGTTCGCCCCCATGGGAGCCGGAATACGAAAACCATGACCAGAAGCCTGATGAAATGTTTCGAATTTCATGTCGAAATTCTTTCGTGCGTTCCCCTTTCTGCCGTAATCCACATTTGACAGCTGCAGAGGTTTACAGCATGAACAAAATCTCATTCAACGGCGATGCCATCACTTGGAGCAAGCCACCTGATATAGGCAGAGTTTCTTCTCCACCCGTAATGATGAAGCTACCACAAACCAAGGCATTTTATGATGGGGCTTCTCCGTATGCTCGTTGAATTCGAACACAATCGTCACTCTTCCAAATAGATTCAGTTTGATGGAGCTTTCTTGGATCTACACAGATAGGGATACTCTACAGACGAATGGATATATTGGCAAAACCAAAACGCGGACGACCTGTAAATGAGGGGGCCGAAAAACATACAGCCTCAATGATAGCCCAGGAACCGCCTCTGTCGCGAACTAAATCCAATGGCTGGAAAGTTCCATTGTATCGACTTAATGTGGAACAGCGCAATTTCGCTACCGATGGCCGTATCCTGCCGATAAGAACCGGAATGAGATGATTCAGTTTCACGGGCTCAGCTGGCTGAGGAGAGTTTAACGATGTTGGGTATGAGTGACTATGCGGAAAGTTGGATACGCTGTATATTATGCATGAATTCGATGCAATGGGAAATGGTTGAACATGGGAAACGGATGTGCAGCCCTTAACCGGACCCTGAAAGCTCGTTACAAAGAAACGTGAGAGAGCGAAGGGACGATTAGCGTCATTGAACCTTTCCTCACATCAGGCCGGCTGACCGACTGAGGGGGATCGGTTCCTTGTATATTGAGTGTGATTCGCTGTAACGGGCTTTCAAGTCGAACAGGCCCGCGTATCCGGTGATTTGGTGAGCTACACGAGAAAATTTGCATTCCTCGAACGAGTCGTATGTTGCACGCATATCGAAATTTCACTAGAGCTGGGTTGACTCATGCCTGGATTACAACTAAATCGTCTAAAAAGTCACTGCCAAATGAACCTAATCTCGTGCAGGTTGGGTAACGAGAAGTTTACCTTCGACTGTGTGAGACTGTTCACCCCACTGACCGCTGGGGTGCGTATGACTGTCGTTTCATTCATCGATCGGCCATCGCTGTCGAGTATGATCACGACTAACAGAGCTATTCGTGTTTCTGAGCTAGCAAGGCCCGAACTTCCCACCGGCCGGGCCTTGACCATTGTGGAAGTCTCTAGTGACGAAGGTTACAGTGTGCCATCAGCGAGGCGTTGACTCTGTGACGCATCTTTTTCATTAAAACTCGAGCATGATTCACCGACGACCCAAATCAGACGCGGTTCCACATGAGGAAAGAATACCCCTCTGGGCAATCGCTGAGGCTCTAACGACACATGTATGTAATTTATATTCGTTAGCTGACTCCTAGAGTCCTGGCTGTCCCGAGGTACCTGGCTAATCTATGTTAGGTAACGATTTTATAGTTCACTGCTGAGACGACACGTATTCGGATCGAACGCTAAACTCAATGCGAGTGAGCTGACGCGATTGAGCTTCCTCAGACGCAAAGCAATGGCGAAAACTATCGGTTTCATGAAGTGGTGCAACGAGTCGACAGGAAACCATTCTGCGCTTTACTCTCGCGCGTCATGCTGCTGGAGTGGAGATCACTTTGGTCACTGTTCAGCTGATTTTGCCGCTTGGACAGAGTGGATGTTCGATGTATTGCAACGAGACGCTAGGTTGTCGCGTTTCTCACTTGCCACCAACATCTTTGTCGATATAGGAATATACGTGGGAACACACGTCTTTTGAATGAGTCTGTGAACGTTGGTCATTTTTCTGTTTGCCGGATGACCGATCACACGACCGCTTAATGGGACAATTGGTTAACTGTCTGATCAATCTTCATGGAGGAAGATCGTTGCGTATGTTTGCGTATGCTTTACAATGGGAATGGGTGTTTGTTCTGACGAATGCGTTGGTCAAGTGCAAGGTTTATCGTTTCATAGGAGGAATGAATTGATAGGGAACGAATGCAAGGATGTGTGAAAGGGCGACTGAAGAGCTGAATGAGTGCGAGAATGAGACCAAGAGCGGACTGTTCGTGCGCCGAACAGAGCATGACTTCACTAGAATTTGAGCGTGATTTTTCCAAAATCAGAGCGATCGCTGAGGAGCGAGTTCCGGTTCCCAATCATTTTGGTTGGTCCACGATCGGCTGTAACATACTCAACAGTCGGATGAAAGTCGGTTTAAAGACTAAGCATCAGGAGTGTTATATCATCGTGATCGCCGTCTTGCACTTTCTTCTTGCAGGAATGCTATGCATGCAGAGCCAGTTTCCAGAGATCTGACTTTGATGCGATTCGATAACTGTATGGTAGCCAGTCAGTTTGGCATCAACACGGTTTCGTCAGTGGAGATGCAGTTTTTGATTGAGTGAAACTATCGATGGCGACGATGAAAACAGCATCATTGACCACAGAGATGCAGAGAGTATGACGACGTGGGAGACGGAAGGCGAGCAAGAGACATGAATGAAATCAAACTTAGTCGAGCGAACTTTGCTGTATTCCTCGATGTTCGTCGTGTTATTGTTGGTCAGAAAGTTCTGGTATGCTATCGGTGAACAATGAAAAATGATTGTAATTTATATCCTCAGACCTGATTATGGTAACAATTGATAAATGTACCACTTCTCAAATCATGGTTTTTCATTGAATGAGCATGTATCGCATACGGTATCTGAATCGTGTATCGGACTCCCTTTCCAGATTCGGGTCCTCAGGTTCCATCGGAGGACGGCAAAGCCTTGGATTCCAAAAACGTAACGGCTGATCATGTCAGAAGTCGCCAAACGGGAGCTCACCAGAGATTCCGGCGACAGCAAACCCTCGACAAAGTTAGCGACAACATGTTTTCGGAAAGGAAAATGCGATAGATACGTCCGCTGTCGTGAACCCGGATACACCGAAATATACTTACAGCCCGCGACCCGAAATTAGACGTTCGAATTTCTCGATGGTTCCTAGTGAAATTGGAAGGGGACATTGATACCACTGTGAGATCATCCCCCCATCAAGCCGATTGTGTTTGTGCAAAGTCTGCTCCGGTTCGAAGAAGTCATAGCATCAATCTCGGATTGATTCACCGCCCAGGTTTCAAAAGGAAGTCTATTCGCGATATTCTGGAAACACTCCATGCCTTCGCGACCTCCTTCTCCGAAATCGCCTCCAGTTTGTTCATCTGACTCGGAGGGGCCCTACATACGCAGCGAACGGCCACCGAGCTAACATAACATAAGGCCTGCGCAACTTTCTCGTCTATCATCATCAGGATAAGCGAATGTTCGACTCGGAACAGTTTCCCGGGGATTCGGATTTCTGGATGAAGTAACTCAGCGATCTCGTCGTTGGTCTCCTCAAGCTCCGTACGAATCAGAACTGCGGTTTCCTTGATGAAATTAAACAAACGACAATCGAGCATGAGTGCTAGGACTGCTGTCGGACCGGCGGTCGCCGAGACCGGTTCTGGGCTTGAGAAGATCTTCTCATTCTTCAGCCACCCTGCCAAGTTCTCACGGAGTTTCTGCCTAATTTTTCCCTGGCTGAACCTCTCAGCCGATTTTCTTCAACGTCGCGGGGACCAACTTTCAGGTGTTGCTTCAGTCGACGGACCCTTAGGAAATGCAGAGGCCCTGAGCGGGGATCGAACCCGAAACCTACATGTCTTGAGTCGGACACGTTTGCACGTCGCCACGACCGCCGAGGTAGATCTGCCTGGAACGCGTCGATCGCCCCACCTGTCATCGATTTGACCTATGAAAGTTTTCTTCAGGAAGCTTCTCAGCTCCTGGCAGTCTTCTTCTGTCAGCAACGAATGCCTTGCAGCCAACTCTTCTACGGATGTCTCAGCATCCCGTTAAAATTCGAGTATCACATCAGCGAGCTCTCCAAAGGTTATCTCGACTCCCGGAATATTCCTCTCCGGGATTCCGCTGGAAGAGCTACGGAAGGGCTGACAGAAATGTATACTTCAGACTCTCCTGAGCACTGTCTCCGAAGAAGTTTTATTATTCCTACTCCTATTTGTTTGGAATCGAGTGTCAACCATGTCGTACTCTCTCGACAATGATGGATACATGCACGTCCTCGAGCGGCCTCGCCGGTACGCGGAACTTTCCTTCCCCGGAAGTACGCCGGAAAAAGCACCGGGAAAAAAATTGCGCATCCATGTGGCCGAAGTCCTTGGTACTCTTGCGTAAACTGAGCTTCCATCCATGACACAAACTTCGCTGCGGTGAAAATTCGATTCTCCATCGGAGTTGCTCGACGCACGGTTCTGGCGACTCCGCGGCATTCGAACGTCTGGCCCGCTTCCAAATGAATGAAATTTTGAATGAATTTTAGACCTTTTCAGTCACCCAGGAACCCACCAAAAAACTCGAAATACCGCGATTCATCAGTTCGAGAAAATCAATTTTTCCCGCTCCTGAACCACCGTGCGTCGTCCGAGCTCCTACCACCAATTCTCAATCAGATCGCTATTCTCAACCGGTTTCAAGAATCGAGGACGGAAAGATGCGCCTCTTGAAGAGCTATTGATTAAAGGATTTCGCAAGTCGAGCCAAGATACGGCTGGAGATACGGAGGCCACCAACATGTTGCAGCTCGGAGTACCCACGCGGTATATTCTAAACCATGGATTTCTCGACTGTCCGCGGTTCAGCCGGACCTAATTTTCGGATGAGTCCTGTTGTAGCACCACTTTCGGAGCACCACAAAGCTGGTATCAACTCCGAGATAGGATTCCGAGATCGAGATCGAGATCCAGTTCTGAACACTGGATTCCGTCTGATCAGTCTTGTCACGGAACATGCCTTTCGGGCCCGGCAAGCGGGTCAGACGATTACTCGGAATCCCATGATAGATCGGCGATGAAATTTCTGGACAGAAAATATGCGGCTGAAAAAACGGGCGGGTCCTCCATCCGGTGGACCCACTATTTCGAGGATCTGGTTGAGCCGATCACTGATCCTATCAACAGGAGTGAATAATGTCGGGTTGATCCTAAGATTTCGTATTCATTCCAATATTTTTCATAAAAACTTCCGGATAGAAATTTCAATGTATATGCTCAGATAAATATTCTGTTGGATTTAGTAAGATGGATATTCCAATGCTATGATCAGATTGGTGGATTCTCTGGATTTCTGAGTCAGAGAAAGACTATCATGATTATCTTTGGTCAATTGTTTTCCCGCGAATGTAAACAAATGTAGGTGAATAAGATGTCGACAAACCACGTGCAGCTTCCAAAGATCAGATCTGGTTCCTGGATCTGTTCACGAAGTTTTGTCGTCTTGGGAAAATTCAGAGTGCGCCGATCGAACCCTGAGCAATTGGATTAACCTTGATGTATGAACATGATGGAGCCCCCGCACCATGCGGTTCGGGTTTAGGGGCGCGCGGAGTCTTTATCTGTTTTTCAAGATGATTCAAACTTCAAGATTTCCCAGCGCCTGTGATTGAATAATTTCTCTTTTCCCTACGGAAGTGAATCTTGGGTTTGGACCGCTATCGGGAGATTAGACGATTCGATGCAGAATACTGGTGTTTTATTCGAGAAAAGAGCGAAACCAGGGAAAGAAGAATACCATCCCCGATTTCGAGCGAGGAGGAAGTGTTTTCCAGATTGCGAAAGGCCCGCTTGATAGCGGAGATGTTCTGAGATATCTGAACTTGAAGCAGCACTCTAAACGTCAAAAGGATTCGAGGTGCTCTCTCTGTTCGAGAGAACAACTCGAGCCGCACAGGGAAGGCAACGTAGAACGCGCCGTCGTTACAGCCCGTTAGTCGGCGCAGCGTTTGCGATAGCTGCGATGCCTGGGCGTTGCCACATTGTAAGGATCAAGAAAGAAGCTAAATTGCTCTCTAGATGAAGCTAAGCCCCGTTCGATCGGCCACCGATTGACTCCTCGTCGAATAGAACTCTTCGCTACGTAAACAGTGCCGGAATGAATAGGAAGCCTTCCGACGCGACATCTCCCTCAGGATTTCGCCAAACACTTCTAAAGAGTTCAGCTCTGTTTCGGGCGGTAAGTCATCTTCCTAGAGCCATAAACGTCTCGCTTCTCCACTTTCTGTCTGGCGTTCCAAATGAATATTCAGCTGAATAGCTCGAGTCTGTGACTCATCGGACGGGTCTCAATGCGGAGGAACGTTTATTTGATAGCTGGCAGCAGTTGTGACCGCGATTGCCGCGCTTGGTTCTGGTGTTCACCTTATCATCGCACCTGTGAGGGAAGAGTTATCGCAACTGACCTGTAAGTTCACTACCTCCGCTGTTGACAGACTCACTAGCTTCACCTCACACATGAAAACTGAATCTGTAAATATTGGTCCTTCCTGACTGTTCACGGTGGCTGGTCGATTCGCATCCGTCGGGACAATAGAGCTACGGCAATAGCAAGAAAATACAACATGTGCGAGCTCGAAATCTGGACTATCGACCAGGCAACCTATCTTGGCAAGTTCTGAATCTCTGTCCCAGCAAAACTCTTTGACAATCTCACACCTCAATCATTCTCCCTCACCAGCAAAATGGAAATGGTTGTTCTTCGGGTCGGCATTCATCACAAGCCTCATGGTAGTCTTGTCCCTGAGATTTTATTTCTGTCTTCGCGAAATCAACGTGAGTAACCGATCGAGAACAAGTTCTGTACATACTTGTCAAACTTCAAGTTCGGGTCGCGGACGGGCAGAGGAATAGCTCCAGTCTACTGCTGCATGATTCGGCTTCGATGATTGCAGACCGAGAGACGAAGACAAGGGATACGTTCGTTCATCATCACTTGCGTCTCCATGGCCATCGTGGAATTGGCCGTCGCTGGCGTCGCCTTCAGGGATTCGCGGCTCAACATCGTAGTGGGAGACAGTCTTGAGCGGCAGCAAAGTTCTGAATGGGTGAGACAATGTTCACGATTTCCTATGGGCATGTCTTGAAGGTTCTCCCCAGCAGAGACAGTAGGTTTCGCGCATGACCGAGATTTTCTTCCAGATGTCATTGCTCATCGTATCCTGCCTCTGCTTGCTTCTCGTCGTGCTCGAGGTGGGTGAAGAGAATGTGTTCTCACCGGAATCCTCAATGCACAACAAGGGAATCAATCACAGTCAGTTCCTCATTCAGGCGGGGAGGGGGGGGGGAAGAGGCAAGGGGTTGATTGAAGGGGCGTGCTTCCGAAAGTTATTCAATCGTATCGTACATCTGCAAGAATCGACGCTCCGGGAGAGACGTTTCCGGGCGGTCCAACTCGCGGGCGGAGCCTTGTCTAGGTATGCTGCTAGGGGGCAGGGGGGTTGTCAGCTAGTCATGGCCCCCTTCCCTATCTCTGGGTGGTGACTCCATCGATAATGACTCGCGAAAACCATCTTTCAGGTGATCACAATCATAATTGCACTAACTTGCGTAAGATCTCAGCTCTATGAGCAAATCGCAACGGCGAAAGTCTCGAGTGATGTCGTGGAATTCGAAAGACGGCCCTCGAGTTTCGGCGGCGTTGAGGATATGGATTTTTCGATCGAGAAGATTGACGATGGATCAAGCAAAGCAGGTCCTCTAATTGAACTACGAAAAGACATGCGGACTACGAACTCTATAGTAGCTGTCAATCCCGGTCGTATTGGCGAAACCCATCTCGGCCTGGAATTGTCATCCTCAATCTCTGTCTCCATTGACAGGCGATGCCGAGAAACAACCACTACGGCGGAGCGCTGGTGAAATCAGCTCACGGAATGCGACAGGAGCGACGCTCGTAAACAACGAATTGTACGACGTTCCACAGCCCGCCGTGAAACGGCCGAAACAAATACCACCGCCGCTTCCACCAGGTAATGAGAGAGTCGACAACGAATTTCTCTCGAGAAGAAACGCAGAGACAAGATTTTGCAACCGGCGCGGCAAGGACCCGTAAGCAGATAGGAAATAATCCTCTCAAATTTTCAGTTAAATACGAGGAGACGGAAATCGATTCCCCTCCCCCGCTGCCAACATCACCTGTTCCTGACGAAGTGGATCACCCGGGGTGTAAGAGGAGTTCATCGTTCCGTCGTTACGAAAGGCGACCGAGAGGGGGCACGCCGGGAACCAGTCCCATATTCCCACCATATGAAGATACAGTGTGAGTAAAGCTCAGGCACATGGATCATTATCTGGATTATTTGAAGCTCCATACATTCTCCTGAAATTAAATCTGATGTGTCTTTATCTGAAGCTTCACCTACTACAACCCTCAGCTGGGAACATTCCTCCGTCCATACAACTCACCCGAAGGAAACGTTGAGTCTGCAGAACAACAACAAGCGAGTTAGCTTCAATCTGGATGATAAGTTGATTTTCTACTGATGTTTATTCATGGAGCGCTTCCTGATTTCGAAGTGTCAATTCTGGTGTGAATGAACTTGTTCTATGCCGGAAGATAGAGCAATAAAAAAAACCGAGTGAAATTCGTACTCCGAATGCGCCCCATGTGAGATCTTTCGGCCTCGCTGCGGCACACTGAGACCTCTGGCCTAGAACCTTGGCGATGGATTCCAATCAGAGAAGTATATGAAACGGCCACACGATGTCCGCTCTCCAGCGGTCACAATCTGCATCTGTTGCGAATCACTCGCCTCATCGCTCGAAGTATTGCTCGACTTAGTATGTACAACTGCCGCTTTCGATGGAAATTACATGGGACGAACCGCTATATAACTGATCAACTGGAGTCGGAGTAGAACTATGATCTTGAAAACTTCTCATAATAATTCATGCCCATTCCGAAAACGCATCCTCTCGCTTTCGCTGCGGCAGCAATTGGATCGTTGATCTCGCATGGCAACCAGTGCATAAAAATGGAAACGAGATGGCGCATCAGAGCTTTGTTCGTTGAAAGCAGTGTGCCATAAAAGAATATTCCATAGCCGCTGAGGCGGAATGCTGGTAAATCATCACATAATGATTGCATAATTCGGCGACGACTCAAGCACGAGGACGTGTTCTCTCGGCACTCTTCCTCCATCGGGAAGCTTTTCAGGGAAGCATCATTTCGCGTTCAGTCCTGGGTAGAGAAGGGAAAAGTTGTGATTCGAGAGCGTGTCAGAGTCTATGTATATACTCTTTTCTGCTATCTGACCCGCAGCCCCGAGACGTTCGCAAGTCATCAATTTTCTGTGTTCGTGCCCGTTCCGATTGCATCTGATTTTTCCGCGATCCCTCCGAGATACACACCTGATGAGCGTTCGACTCAATCGGGTTCTCGAAAAGATGCGACGGATATGGAAAAACGCGAAATCCACACGTAACCCCCTCGACTTCGGCTATTATGCAGAGCCGCTCGTGACTTTCTGCGAAGGCCGATTTTGAAGGCTTTCTCGGCAGGAGAGATTCGTATTTTTTGACTCTATGATCTGTTACGCACCTCAAATGTCAGGTTCCAGGGTGATGTCATTGACTCAGATCAGCGCACAGAACCATTCTGTCGCCCCATCACATCGAAGGTCCGGAGGACAGGATACATCTTGGATTTGGACGGACATTCCTCTACCATCCGATAAAATAGAACCCTTCCTATGTGTATCGTGAATGAAATGACAGGATTAGGATTCTCTAATCACGACACCGTCAGCGGCAACATGTTAACTGTATCATGCCGTGCCGTAGAGAAGCGGACGCAAACGCCGATTTCATAACGGGTTCCGCATGTGCTTATGGATTCGAGGCTCCATTCCCGGTCTTGTAACCCTGAAATTGCGCATGGTGGGGAGCCCTAGCCGGTACTCTTCTGGCTCGTTATGTGTTCGAAGTAGCCGAGCGAGCTCATTGAACGGTGGTCTAATGTCTTCCAGTTGATCGCTTCCATTCTTGCAGTCAAGAGGGTGCCCGTGTTTTGTGGTTTCCTCGGTCACGGTGCCCGCCGTCTCTAGGTAGCTACATGGAGTTGCGTACAATGCACCTCGATGTCTTTAGGAAATACAATACCCAAGACGACGATGGCGACGACGCTCTCTGGGGCGCTTCGGACAAGACTCTCATCATCATCATTCACTGAACGGAAAAAAGAGACGAGAAAAGATCTGAAGTTTGTCTCCGATAGGTTCCTGCCGCTGCGCGCCGCCACCTTGACGAAGCCATGTAATTGACTCGACCCACAGCCATTTCCCATTGCAACAACTATCAAATGTCGCACTCAGATCTTGACGAACTTTCCGTAGACCCGTTCACATGGACTTGTCACAGACAGATTTACTGCTCTTTGTAAACTTTCGCTGTGCTCGTTCTCTCATGACCTTCCTTCCTGTCCCTCGAGCAGAAACCGATGGATACAAGTGAACTCTCAACAGATGGATAGGGCATATCTACATAAATTATGGGCACAACAAGAGTTTTTAACCATCGAGAGCTCGTTTAGTGTCAGCGGTTGGGTTCGTTGAGTTTAAAGCGAAGGGTTAACGCTTCGATCAGCATCGGAGCGGGGTCGCCTGGCATGTTTCGACGACTTCGACGTTCCTGAACAACATTTCGGCAACCACCTTGCTCTATACTGCTGCTATCGGATGATTCCCGCCATCATACATATAACTCCGAATAAGATTTTTCTGATGCATCACAGGGGCGACATGGGCTCCATTTTGACGGGAGGGAGTTTGTGAAGGGAGAACCTGGAGAGTAATCATTCGCGGAATCCATACAGAGACATCAGTCGGAAATCGGTAGCTCAAGCCCTACGATGGCAGCACAACTCATTGTCAGTTGTAGTGAACCGGTCCTCGATGGAGACATGAGCTTGCGAGCACGCGTGTCAAAGTCACAGCCCTTGAGTCTGGTGAATCAAAGAGAATTAGCAAGTTGAAATTATGTTTGCTGAATTTCTTGTGATACCGTTGAGCTCTGAAAGTGGGAAGCGTTGCGGAGAAGTTCGTCAACTTTGTGTCTCAAGCGACAGGAAAGCTTAGGACCGAAAACGTTCACGAACCGAGTCCGGGCTGGATTTGCAAGACAGGCCTCAGAACACGGTCATGATGGAGCTGAGATATCATCCACCAGCGAGAAGGCGTGTTGTCAGCCTTTGTTGAGTTGCATGTATGTCGTTGTGCTAAGAATCTGCGAAGATACATCCATTGCGCGTTCCCTCAAGCGCGCTCATCAAACGGAGGCGGTCTCGGTCGGCTGAGAATTGAAGAACTCCCGTAACAACAGCAGCAACAACAACGCTGAGCCGCCTATGTTTTGTTATTCTGGTGCGATCTACTCGGATCCCTCCACGTTGTCGCCATGTTCCTCTTCGAGTTTGTAACCGTGTGAGGAGCCTCCGAGTCCGAGCTAACTGCACAACTTGATAATGCAGTGGACATCGCCCATGCTACAAAGCTTTTAGGGCGGGATGTTTTCCTTTGCTGAGGATTCTTTCAGCTAAATAAAGCGTATAATGGGATTACGCGTGAAGGTATCTGAACAAAATGCACACCAGAAAAGACTGCCGACAAGAATGGCCTGCTAGAAGTGGGCGTTGTAGTCGTCTTGTACCGGAGTTCACACCTCCGGTGCCGCCCCTGAGTTCTGCGCAACTTCCCCGAAGTTCGCCGAGGTTAACCGACTTTGAGTTTGATCGCGATTCAATTTTCCCAAGTGCCCCCGATGGCACGGTTTGTCATTCTGATCAAATCTCGAAAAACGGGAGGGAGACTCACAATCGCGTTCACGATGCATCGCAGAACTGCCATCGAACACAATATGGAGGTGTTGATGTTTTGGGTACAACACTTCGCACGGGAGGTCGGAATTTGAAAGGAGTTGCTCGAAGCGATCTGGTCTCGATACTAATAAACGTTCATGTACCTCGGAACGCGAGCAAACACTCGTATCTAAACAGAGACTCAATTCTCTAGCCAACAGGTTTGAGAGTTTGTCCAGAGAAGCGAAAGATGCTCGATGCGCCAGGCCAGATCGTTTGGCAGACATGGCTGGGTTTGATCTTCTAGTTTCAAGTGATCGTCCAATCCGGATGACAAGTCGCCGGTCTCGAAACCTATTCCAATATCGGCAAGATCCAGCGACGTTGAAAAGTGGGAAATACGATAAATCGAACTCGAGCCTTTGGCGCGGTGGCCGAGTCGTCGGCCTCATTCTTAGAGAACTACTCAGGAATGATTACCTCGGAGTTTTCCGTTCAGCGACACGAAAGTGGTAGAAGACGGATCACGTGTGAGAATCAGAGTGTTTCGACCCAGCTGGGTGGGAAGTGTGCAAAACATTTAGCCAGATTAGCCAAAGTCGAAAGATGAAGTTGATAGGCGGAGGGAGAGATTGGCGAATGCGAGAGCGCAGGGTGAGGATTGGTTGATCATTGCACGCGGCTCTTTTGGCAGACGAGCGACGACTTAGCTCCCTCACAACACAACGACTAATCTGAGAACCGGGAGCGGACGGAGTGGCCAGGCTCACAGTGATACTGAGCTTTTCGAGCTGAGAGTTGACAATTTTCAGTTCAGCTGAACCTCCGGTTCGGAGCAAGCATGATTTCGTCTACGATGTCGTGTCATAGTAACATAAATCGCGCCATGAGTCGGAGAAAGCGCATTGCTGTTGCGAGACGTACAGAATATGATAAAAATCAAGTTAAAGAATGATGGTCATCATCTATTCTGTTGATCCGCCTCCCAACATCCAGATGTCATCGGTTCCAAGAAACTCCATGGAGCCTCGCCGGATTGTTTGTTGTGATGGAAAGATCTCCTGTAACCTGGGAGCGTGACCACATCACGATATGTTCGAGGTCCAGAGCCCTCCAGGCTCGAAAATGGCGAACCTACAGAAAGATATGAACCAGGATTTTGAGATTCATATCTTTCTGTAGTTTGTGTTTTTCGAGCCTGGATGGCTTGACTGCATCCCCAGAGGTGGTTGGGGTACATCTCGACACGCTCATGCCCTAATACAGAAGGGCTAACCCATCGGGTAGAACGGTCACGTTACGATGGGATCCGCTCTATCGGTCCAGATGATGGAAGGCTCAACTGCTCTTTTGGTCCAGCTTTCCCTCCTGATTGAACTCGTTCTTGATTTGATTCGGAGCTCGTGGTGAGTGAGTTAACCGATCAGATGGGTCCCACTACATCAGCCTCGCCGTAATAATACTGCAGTTGGAAACCCTCGCGTTGTATGGCGAGCTCACGCGTCGGTGATGCCGAGGTTTCTCGTCGGTGGAGCAGCCAGTGTCGATAGGTAACTCGCCCCGCTTCAGGGCGAAGAATGAGTCGAAAAAGCGCGGATGTTCAAGTCTTCGGAACTTGGTCTGAGGTCTATTTTTTATCTTTCCCCAAAAATGCAAGCGGGAATTCTACAATCTATGACATGCTGTGGGAGTGCCTGAAACTGGAGTAGAATTGAGGGTCCCCCGATCCAAGCCTTCGCTCAGCAATGAGAGTCGACCTCTCCGTGGGAAAGAGCACCTGTTGCACGAATCAATTTGTTTCCCTGTTCTGAACTATCATCGCCATTCTCGGATCAGTTAGACATAACACTTCTTCCTCGACTTCCCCTGGTTCGAATTCCCCGATCTCGTCCTCATGATCGATCAGGCCGAATGACTGCGCTTCGCGAGCTCCATTTCACGAACAGAAAAGGGATTGTAGCTCATCCTGCATACGGTCGGGCTCAGAGAGCCCCTCCAAGAACGAGTATCAGTTCCGTTTCATAAATATTCATTTTATTCTGTACATTCAGCTCAAAATCATAAAGGCATCCGAAACCCAATCACATCTTCAAGTGTTGATTCAGTGGGCAACTCGATGAATTTGGTGCGCGATGCCGGTTAATCTTATCTAACAGCCTATTGCACACTCCTCATGTTTCTTCGTAAGCTATCGAATCGATTACTAAAAGCCAACGCTCCTACGGCTGAAACGTTGAGACGAGTTCTTGATGGAAACTCGGGAACAAATTGGGGGAAGATCGGTCTTGGTAGCTCACGGGACTTGCGGGTAAACTTCCAGATGCGATTGACAGTTCCTCCGGAGAAAGACGCGCATCCTGCAGGTTGAGAGTAATTGTGATCTCCTTCCTGATCGTTTGCTTCAAGGCTGGATCACACGTCTTCGTTTGCGAGCCTTGAAGGGCCACGGCAGCCAGAACAGGATTGAAACGTTCGGCCTTCCCGTCCAGCATCTTGAGAGTTTCCGTCAGAGCGTAGATGTAGTTATGGGCGAAGCGGAGAGTCTCGATCTTGGTCAGCTTACTGTCGTCGGTCGAAGCGGGGAGCACAGTGCGAAGGCGGTCGAGAGCATCGTTCAGGTTGTGCATGCGGTTGCGTTCCCGGTCATTGGCACGGACACGACGAGACTTCTTGACTTTCTGTACAAATTCACCGTCCGCTCTCCTCTTCGGTCGGAGCTCATCTCCACACGAGTCGGAACTGATCGAGTAAGAGTCGGCCATCGAGTCGTACATCATGGTGCGAGCGGTATGCAAACTGCTAATCGGTCAAAAAGAGTCAACTATCCAGTCGGTCGTTAGAAGTGCACAGGAGATTCTGACCTGGGTTAAGGGCTGGGTTCGCTGCTTTTAAGTCTTTTGGGGGAGAGGACTCGCATGCTCGGGAGAGGAGTGCATTGTACGTTCGAAGAATGCACGCGACCGGGGTTTAGGGGGCACCAAGTCTCGATGTGCCAGTGCGCCGATTTATGGTGCAACAGCCAGCGACAGCGCAGGCGACAGTTCAACCGACCTCTGCACCAAACTTCGCAGGCTTCAGTCTGTCGTTCTGACGAGGAGGAAAAGAAGAAGGCGGCAAAAGAGCTCAGCCTAAGCAACTTCGGACGGACAGAGTCCGAAAGTCGCGGCTATGGTGACTTTCCTAGATGAGGTTTCCGCTGCGGTCCGGGGGACGAATCTCTGGAAAAGTCCCTCGTTGTATCCAGCATAGAGCACACGGTAGAGTTCTCTCCGGGACGGATTCAAGTTTTTCCGCGCTCATACCCAGCCGTGCAGCCCTCTTTTTAACGTAGGAGACGTTCTACCCCGGGCTACAGACCGGAACTCCGGACGGTAACGAAACCACTGCGAGTGGCTTCGATTGACCGCAAGCTTGGCCACCAGCACGCCAACAATGATTGTACACCATGGTGTGTGAAAATTGGCATACATCACCGACTCGATATTCCTGAAGTGCTTCTCCTGAGGAATACACGCGCCCTCGATCGCGTTCGCCGGCAGAAACTCCCTCACTGTTCATCTCAGAGCAGACGACATTTGCTAGGTTTCTGCCACTGATGCTCTTTGCCAATGGCCGAGACGATTCTCTTTTGCGAACTGCTCTCCTAAAGGGGATTTCCAGTGTCTGTTCTGTACGGTCTCAATCGTGGTCTAGAGTATTGCCCGTTTCTCCTCGCCGCGTTGCGTCTAATGATCGTTGATGTCGTATTTCCTTCCATCGGCACCCCTGGACTACAACGACGTTAGAAGATTTGGTGAATTCGGCTTCGAAAGAACATCCATCATACACAATGACGACCGAAGAGCGCTCAAGACTTGCGCGTCAGAGGGTTGCAGGCGGCAGCCCGGAGAACCGCAGTCAGAAAGCCACAGGCGCATGATCTCCAACCTGCATCTTTGGAGTTCCAAATGAGTTTTCTGCGACAAGAATTCGGCCACGCCTGCATCTAGTGCAATCGGCCCTGATTCTGACGAGATTTGAACAAAATTAGGCCTCTTCGCGTCGACACCCTCAGGCTGATGGGTTGTGAAAGGCAGGACGAGCTCCTGTGTTCGTCTTGTTACTCCACATTGAATTCTGGGAGAATTCCGCAGCTTGCGGTGTACAATGGGTTCCCTTATGTGCTAATCCCAGATCATATCCCTGAAGACCTCCCGAGATCGACGAACAGGAGACCCTAGAATTCGTAGACCCCAGTGATGAACCTGAGTTGCTCCGAGCCGACCAACACACGGTCCTGATGACCCAGGATATATATTAGGAGCTTGTTGCGCGGGGCAACATCGTGTTCCGTTGAGTTTCATATATGACGAGCACGCTGAAGAGTTGTCTTTCCCGGATATCTATGGTGGTGTGCCTCTGAGATTTCGTGATGACCTTCGGGTCACACCTATCCAGAACGCAACGTGCGAAGTAGGATGCCGCGATCGTCGCTGGGCAACTTCTGAAAATCGATTGTACATGGCAGTGAGAATTCTGCGGTTACGAGTTTCTGCTGGTCTACGTGCAGTGTTCCGTTTCAGTGGTGATTTGCGCAAAAACACGCGTGAGACGATCGCGGATTGACAGTCCCTAGAGCAGTGCGTTGCACGAAATTCTGCGTTCCTGAAGTTAATAACTAACTCCGTGCACTAGTGGTCGACAAAAGAGAAGGATTTATTCGCGATACTCCGGCAATTTGACAAACCGACTTTCTTCCTCACAATGAGTGCGAATGAGCTAGGTTGGCCTCATTTGTTGAATCTATTGAATAAGCTCCGAGAAGGAATTACGCAGGAGGGGAACGAGGCTCTCGAAGAGCTTTCGTCTGCACGGAAAGCAACGTTAGTGAATTAGGATGCGTTTACCTGCAGCATTCAGCCCCGGATATTGGTCACCACAATTCTCCGGATTCTGCGATCCCCCACTATCAGTCCGTTCGCTCAGCATCATGTCATTGATTATTCTCTTCGGACTGATTCCAAGCTCACGGTTCGCCGCACGTCCATGTGTTCCTATGGTTGAATGTTACTCCAAACGACGGTAGCTCCGAATATATGCCGGCAACGATCACACTTCTCGAGCCTTTGTGCTCGGTTGATCTTGCGCGAGTAATCGAGAATCGAGTCAACTCATCGTTACGAGTGCACCAATGGAGTTCAGCTAACGGATACCGAGGAGTTTGAACACACCGGGCGACCACTGTCGCACGCAAACTACACACAATCAGTATCATTACAATTGCGCTCACCCAGTTATGAATTCTATAGAACATCGCCGTTCCCGCCCCAAGTTTTCTCCCCCTGTCCCATACGAGAACGTCTCCTACGTCTCTTGCTTCAATCGCAAGATTGAACTGGCACCAGCTTTTTTTACTAACGGGGAGTAAAGATCGGACAACGTCAGACAAATCGAGCAATCTTATTCTTAAAGAGATCGTCCAAGGGATGTAAAAATGGTGGAAGATCAGTTCAACGACCTCAATACGAATGAAGTAGAGAACAAATAGAACGGTCGAATTAAATCGAATGCTGGCTCTGTGTGACCCGAGTGAGAGTCAAGTGTTTTTCCCAGAAGCCGCGGATCGAATGAAAGCCCCAGCGTGAGGCTGCGGAGTTCGGAAGTCGACGGATGCTATTCAGAGTGTGTGAGTGAGTACATGCTGCATACAATGTACCCGACCGTAGCAGGCGACTGCCGCCGCCTGATCGACGAACTTACAAATGAGAAAAGCCCTTTTTGCTTTTTCTCCGGAGTCGCCCGACGGACTTCGACATCGCAACAAAAGAGCAACGGCGCTGCCACAACAAGCACATGAGAGAGATACAAGATAAGCTCGACGCATGTTCCATCCGATCGAGTAGTGTAAACATGAGATGTTATCTGATCGGGTACTCCCTGATGATGCTATTGTCCGGTACCCAGACGAAATCACGCTAGACTACGCAGGGCTGTACCTGTCCACGAGAATCGGATACTTTCGATGTCAGCATGATAGGCCGAGCAGGCTCTTTCGATCTTCTGAGCTTGGAGCTTCTACTGACACAGAATTCTAGAGGGAAGGGGAAAAAATGCGATTCCTTCATTCAATCTTTCCTCTAAAGCAATAAGGGTCGGCGGTGAGGGACTGACTTCAGTGCTAACTTGAACCGACTGCGTGGCATGATGGTGAGCGCGCTTGGTACAAGCGCGTGCTGCAATGGTGGATGCCATAAGCGACCGGCTGCGTTGTTCGGGAGGTTCCAGGTTCGAATCCTGAAGCATGCCACAAGTTATTTGGCAGCAAATACGAAACAGAACAGGGGCCGAGTGCGCGTTGACTGAGCGATGATTTGTGTGTCAACCAAAGGAGAAAAAAGGATGCACACCGCGGTGGAGTTTGCGGGAAAATTAGCGAACGCCACCAACATGTGCGGTGAATGGTGTAAACACATGATCGGCTGTAGACGCTGATCCTCGAATCCACACTGCGTACGTAAAGCACAACATGCAAGTTGTTGTAAACATAAGATCGACAAGATCGCTCCGTCAAAACTAAGCGCTGCGTGTAGGCATGCACCGACCGGCACTTGATGTGTCTGCAGAGTGGGTTCAACGGTGTCTACTCTCCAAAAACTGTGACCGGCGGCGTCCGCAGAGCTTGCTCGCCCCTGAAGTGGAAGGGTCATCTACGGATGGGACGTAAATGAACCATAAGACATAAACTCTCCCTGCTGAGCAGAAGCGATCGATGTCATGCTCGTCCTCGCTGCAGAGGCTGACCTTGGCAACAGGTGTTGAGTTGCACAATCTATTTGTCTTCAGCGGTTCGACACTCTCGGAATCGATGCGAGTCGCCAACAGTTTCTAACAGCGCATGAAAAGGGCTAGACAGATCTGGAAGAACAAGCTCAGCAGGAAATTATGTCATGGCCCATCGTCACTCGCTTCAGAGCGCGATTGAATACCTCGGGAATGATTTTCAGCATTAGACAGAGGAGATCAACTAACGACGAGGTTCTAAATTTCTACGGTCCGGTGGTTTGTGGAACGCAAACCTACACAAGTAGAGCGGTACAAATGTTTCAGATTGCTTCGAACTCCCTCGAATGGACATGGATTCAGAATGAGATCTGATGAGACCGCAAGAGCTCGTCGAGCGTGTCAGTGCTATTCTGATGTGTAATGTTAATTCGAGTAACATGACGTTCGACAATACAGTTTTATACGTTGTCGGGTTTGTCGGACCGCTTGATTCGTTTGCGATTTGCACAAATCTTTGAGTTCCGCTTCACACTTGACTTGCTCGCGCAGACACCAGATCTTTGGGAGCGCATGCAGCGGTTTCTGTTCAACTCTGCGACGGTGCTTCTTCGTCATTACGATCATTCATATTGGTGTTTCCGAGTTCAGCACCAGAGTAGCGGTTGAATTTGAGGGGACCCTATTTTGCAGTATCCACACGGAACCAATCCTCCACGTACCCACCGGAGCAGCGTGCAGCAGTGGACCCTTCCCGATTCGCCGCATCCTCTGGCCAATGAATCGGTCCAATTTGAATGAAAAAACCAGGCGTGAGCAGTGTGTGTATGTGTGGATATGTCTGCACTGAGGCAGTGCTACATGTTACATGTGTGAAATTCTCTGGTGGACAATGAAGCTCCCTCGGAGGCGCAAACATCAAACGGCCGGCCTCGAGAGATGACACCGCGTCCAATGTAAGTCAAAGAAATCCTCCGGCTTCTTGTGTTCGAACAAGAGTTTCGAACACCTTTGACCCTCCTCCGCATTGTGTCCCGAGGAGATTGCTCAACGGAGCCGAAGATCCAGCGGCTTCATTTAATAGCCTTAGGTGCGAAGTCAGCGGTCAACCGAAATCCAGGCCGAGCACCGGATAGCCTGCCTGGCGCAGCCTTTACCAATTTACGATTCGAGTATCTACGACTTTAGGAGCAATGGACACTCTCGAAAGCGTTCCATCCGTTTCTGGGAATTCCGAGCAGACGGAGGAGCTTCATAAGACGGACTCCAGATGTCCGCTGAAATCCGCCTGAGCTTCCACGGCTCGACTCCGCCCTGCCGCGAAGCTTCGGAGTGGCAAAGTCCGCAGTTCCCGCCGCAAGTTCCTGCCTGGGCCGCGATTAGGAAATGTAATGCAAATACTGGTCATGCTGGCTAGGCTTAAGGCGGAGGCAAACTTCATTCTGAGGTTCTAACGAAACTGAAAGCCTTCTATGTGCATCAGTGTGTATGGGAGTGATCTCCAAATTCGGACCACCGCGGAGTCATTGTTGTTCATTTGGACTCATTCGTCCGCGAGTTAGAGCGTTCGCTTCATCGATCAACTGAATACTCCTGAAACTGTCTGCTCATCGGTCCAGATTTTCGACATGCAACCTTGGTACAGGCGTTTTAGAACGGAGGAGACGGTGCTCGTGTGCTGACAGTTGAGGAAGAAGACGGTGAGGTATCTCACCAAAAGATTGGGGAATCCCGCTTCCCTCTGGGAAACTCCTCGCTCAAACGGTGCGTCGCATCTGCCTTACGGACTCTTACCGAGAATGGCTTGTTCCCTCTGTGCACTCCCGATCCCGAAGTCTCCATGTCGGAGAGCAATTTTTTTGGACCCCTTGCTCGATTTGCTGCTTACTGGGAAGGACTCTTCCCCTTGCTCGTTTCGAGAATACAATCTCGAGTTCAGAGCGTGGGCATCTTGATTAGTGAGAGTGAATTTTCAGCCGTTCATTCATGATACTGAAGGTCCGTGCTAGAAATTTCAATTTTAGTCCCGGAATCCGACCTGGAACTCCTCGAGGATGGGGGAGGACCTTAGAGGTGGAGAAATTGGGAGCCTCTGGTTTGAGCGAGCCTGAATATTTTGTATCACTGTGAATCCCGTATATCTGTTTACCCATCTATACAAAGCATAGTCAAAACCCATGCGGATTAGGAAATCAGCCAACGTTTGGGTGAACTTGCTTTCTTGAGATTCGAAGATTTCTCGGCTGACTTTCATTGAGTGTAACATCGTGAAATCCCGTCGCAGCGTCGCTGAGAATGTTGGCGTGAGCTCGGCCGAGCGCCAAGCTCCTCAGTTCACGTTTGGTTCCGCTTTACACAAGCAGCGGCGGTGAGCTTCTTTCTGCTTGGAGCGTAACCAAAACCTAGCGACAAGGTCCCCGATGTTATTCTGCAAGTGTTCGGAACGAGTCCGTCACTAATTCTTTCGAGCAACGATGCCGCCGTGATGCACCTTTGTCGTGCGTTTTCGATGGAGGCGGGAGCATTTCTTGGGTGGCCGACTAGTGGAGAAACAGAGTCGGCAGAGAACATGACCCGGCTAGACGGCCACGGGATGCAAGCAAAGGAGTAAGAAGTCCATCAGACAGAAACCGAACAATGCCTTTGTCGCTCAGTTCCTAAATTAGGGTTTTCGACACTCACTGTCACCGGCCAACTTTCTGTCAGAACTTCGGAGCTCGGGACAGTTTCTCTGAGGTATTCGGCGGTCTCTGTCGGCCGGACGATTTTCTCTCTCTTTCAGCGGCGGCGGTCTCGGTTGCATCCACTTCCTGTGCTTGGTGTCTATATGGACTGATGTGGGAGAGTGTTTCTCGAGACTCGCTGTAGACAGTAACCTAGTTTGATGGCTAATCGACGCGTGTGACGAAACACCACGGACAGGGAAGGTCGTCAAGACTGGACTAACTCAGAGAGATCTTCGTTGTGCGAATAATCTTGATGAATTGATGGTCAGAAGCTGCGTCGCAAACGTCACTCAAATGCCGAATCCGCGACGCTCCAGATCCGAACCTAGGACCTCTCTGGACTCACCTCGAGCGTTGCCTTGACGCGGTGTTGGAACGAGGCCACGAATCTTCGACCAAGTTTCTGAGGCATCCATCGGGGGATTTCAGGAGACGATTCTCGGGGGAATGATGACGCGAAGGATACCAGAGAAGGATTCTCAAGTTTAGGCAGAACGGAAACGCCGCGCAGCTCCGACATTGGCTGGATGCGTCTCGATCTCCGGAGAGTTTTTCCAACACACCTCCGCCTTGTAATTTTCAGCAACCCCAGAAAGTCCCAGAAACTGAGTCCAGGTGCTCCGTACAGTTTGTTGCCTCGTGGGGAGGCATTATCGGTCGGCTTTGAGGGGACATGCAGAAGTTCGGTGTGTAGATGAGAATGGACATGCACAAAGGTCTATAATGTGTAACTGCAGAGATTCGAACTCGCCTGGTGGTCGTATTGTTGTAGTCCGAATCGATGAAGGAGTGAGTCTTCACCGTGGACCACCCCGAACTCCGAGCCAACAATTGTAGCAATGATAGCTGATTTTCGAGAGATAGTCGAGCTTCAATGTACCTCCAGAAGAGCCCTTGACTCCTGAGGGCCGCGGAGGCAAGCCCTGCTTCGATTGCTGCCGCTGTTGCGCCGTCTGATGATTATAATGCGCTCGATCGAGTGGACTTCATGGGACTTCACGAAGTCGATGCTAGTAGAGATCATCTGATCTCGAGTTGAATCCGAGACTCGTGTGAATGCGCTTTTCTTTTGCCTCAGATGTTGAAAGGCCAAGAGGCATCGCTATGTTGCTGCAAGTGCACAACTTGTCCGATGAAATTTGAGACTTCGCTTCCTCAAGTATTCGCAGGCCACTGCTGTAGCTTAAGATACTATCATTGTGTGAGCCTCAGAAAGGAGAAGCGCACGAATCTCAGTCGGACGCTTGATATGGAAATAGGGGGCCAGCTACGAGAGTCCGAGAGTCGCGATATTCTGAAGCGAAAGTGGTGTCCAGTTCGAGCGAACTTTCGGAGATCCCGAATACGTTGGACCCTCAAATGAAGCACGCAATCGTTAATCAATACTTCGTCGTTACGATAATGGCTCGCCGATATCGTGAGATATGCTTAGCGTCCCCGGAGAGATGGAGTTTCATCTTACCTTCGAGTCTCCAAAGAACGTTAACTCGGATCACGATTGCTAAGTTTGATCCAACATTTGAATGAGCTCTCAGACACGAGCTTTCTTGAAGTCCCAGGGAACCCTGGCGGGGAAATCCTCCATTATTACACAAATACGGGTGAAAGTTCGCTTGAGACAGATGATTCCAAGTCATCAGGCTCTCCTCAGATTTCAGCGGATCCCGAACTTTGGTCAACGGAGCCAGGTACTTTCTCAGTATGTATGGGTGTTCGATCGGACGTATGGCTAGCCAAAGAAGCTAAGGCAAAAGTCGTGAAGAAGGAGAATCAGTCCCACCGGGTGCAATATTTGGAGGCGCAAGCAGTCCCGTGAAGGATCGTACGGAATCCGCCCAGCCTTGGAGTGTGACGAGAAGAGTGCATTCAACTGATCATGAGCGCATTCTACTACAGCCACATGCGCCACATAGTTCTTCGCTGCCGATCATTGACGCGTGAAAGTATCGTTTAACTCGATGCTGTTTTCCGAGATTTGAGTCACAGACCGATTGTAGTCGCTGCGTACTCGACAATGCACAATGACGGGATCTGATTAAACATCCGATACGATCGCTTCCTCACGCCTTTGCTCTCCGAACCTCGGCGCTGGCGAGGCCCGGAACCGAGCACGGGGGCGCCGCTCTAGAAACGTGAATCCCCCTCAAAGATTGTTCCCTCCTGCGGAATCTAACGTTCGGGAAGTCTCCGAGAATAGTCGAATGCGCAGTGCGTGGCCTCAGTTTTTCTACATAATTCAAACACTCAGGATCCATTTTTTCCTGGCTCGGCGACGACGACACCGCTACATCCGGTCGAGGCGCCTCCGACTCACGCTCAACGGTAGCCGATGCCAGAGTTCGATAGAGACCGGTGGAGGTGCCGCGAGCACAATGAACAGCGATAGCATCATAAGGCGAAGCACTCCATCGTTGAAGCTGGCTCGCTGGGTACCTGCAGTGACGGAAAATCAACCGGATGACATTCAGCTGTACAACAGAGCTCGCAGCCAAGGAACATTCTGAAGAGTGTCTGAAAGGATTGGGGGCTCGAAGCGCTGTTGGAGTGATTTTTGTGCGAGATTCCATGGCGAAGTTCGAAGAGTATGCTGGTATCCCGCGACATGGATGTCCGGTTTCCCACGAATTCCACCATTATCTCCATCGTGCGCTTCAGGACCGAGGCAGAGATTTTCTTCCAGGGTATATTTTCGCGCGGCTCCTCACCTCGGGGATAATCATACTCAATACTCCATCATCGATGTCGATAGGGATGATACTGATACACGGCCTCATCACTAGGTGAATGATGAAAATCGGACTCTCATGCCGGCGGAGTCAGGTTGAATACTCTCCGAACCCATGAAGCAAGCGACTACACATAAGAAACTTCGAGATTCCGCAGGGCCTTCGCTCCATCGCGGGTTCGGATCCGCAACGTTCCGTCGATCCATGGAGGTCAAGAGATCGGATATGAGTTGCTTGCAAAGGATTCTGAGGCTACAACTGAATCCTAAACTCGACCAAAGAGTCGGAACCATTGTGCGCAGACTAGTCGTGCGACCTTTGAGGTTCCGAACTGTGTGAGTCCGACGAGATATCTGTCGATCCCCGTCAGACACTCGGCATCGTATGCGAAGGGAGCATTAAGTCTCCATTTACCGCTGAGTGAGCTTCGGAGTTGTATTCATTCCTAGCAACAATAGGATGCGTCTGAATATTAGAATGAAGTAAAAGCTTACGTTTCGCTTGGATGCCTCTCTCTCCCGCAGCGACAGCATTGTATCGAGGCGAATGTTTTGGACTCGAAAATAAACTGAGGAGCCTCAGTTTTCGTTTCCGATTTGAAAACCAAGAGCGACAGTCGATCCTGCCCGTGGCTCCTCAAATCGTTTGCACTGCGACGTCGCTGGATTCCCAGATTAAGCCGTCAGAGCGATTGACGGTCATAATCCCAAAGCTCACCATACCGACTTCTTGACACGTGTGGTGCAACCTAGGCTTCGACCATTCGCTCTGCTTATGATTCGGAACGCGTGCCAATGAGCTGCCTCGTCGCTTGCCACGAAGACGGTGTTCTTTGCAACTCATGATTCAATTTATTACGAGATTTCCCGTCATCCGAGCAAACTTCTCCAGGACAAATAGGTTCTCGAATCTCCATGATCAGCAGGCGTCTACCTTGAGAAGCCTTGATGGGAGTGTTTTGGAGGACAGAGCCGAGTCCCTCCAACAGCGCACTAACCAGTGCATCGTGGGATTTAGATCCTGCAGAATTCTCGATGAGGGAATACAGTACAACCTCGATCATTTCAATCGCGATCATTTCAACTTTGATTATTTCAAACATCCGTATTCCAACCTCGATTATTTCAACTCTGTGGAACGCGCCGAAACTGATCGTCCAAGAGCTATTTTTTTGAGAGAACTCCGTCTGATTCATCGACCTGAGTTTCTCCATCCTACATTTTGGAAACTGCGGCAGATGAATATGAAGAATCATTCCCACACTTCGGTGAGCAGCTTACGATCGAAAAATCAAGATGTTATTCGGAATCATAGCCGAAACTTATCGTAGACTGCTGCTGTCATCTCAGTAAAACACTGTCATCTGGCTATACGATGACAACAGAATCAACATCCAAACAGAGTTGGCTACCCTACTCGAGTACTCTCGAGTCCATTCCATCGTGGTACACGAATGAGCCCTGCGAGTGCCACCCCTCCCCCTTCCGGTTTCAATTCGAGAAGATCTCTTAAAATGAAGTCCTGCGTCCCCAGAACCAAAATATCTCGGATCATTTCACCTCGTTGAGCCTCTAAACTCATTTTCTGATTGAGAAATCGGTACCAGGTTCCCGGAATGTGCTCATTTTCGCCCACCCTCGATTATTTCAATTCGATTATTTCACCCTCATATTTTGCTGCATCCATTAGTTGAAATAATCGAGGCTGTTCTGTATACCAGTCGTACATCGAAATCTCTCTCCAACTTCCATGCTAGTAGTTCTGATCCGTTCGGTCCTCGATTTCCGGCTTCCCGCACCATTCTTGAGTTCATCACTTTATGGGCTGATAGCGAGTTATGTGTAGAGAGTTCCAACGACGAGTTCGCCTCCGAGAATCGCCGCAGTGTGCTTGCCAGTTCCGCGGGCAGCCGTGGGCAGCTCCATGGATATTTGAAGCGGCAGAGAGTGAAAGGCCCCAACGGGCGGTCCACTGGGCATCTCGCGCGCGTGAATTTGTAGGTTTTCATGATTCGCAATGAGAATACTAACCGCCTCCTCTACGCACTGTGGTCAATTATCTACAAATGAAGGAATTATCCACAGGGAATGATGATCCAACCTCAACGGCGATCCAGAGATAGAATTCCGTTCTACCCTATTTGCCCTTCTTGAACTGGGCGGTCTTCAGGATCTATGCCGCTCAGACGTGTACGGTCCGAGAGTCTCAAAACGGGACATGAACCATCGGTTTGTATCGATTTGCTAGTCCGATTCTGACTAGAAGGCAGAAGAGAGAGAAAGAACAGCCTGGGACTAATCGAGTTAATCATGCCGCTTCCAGAGTTCCGTGCACCGGATCCCGAGTGGCTTTTGCTTTTCGATTTGATTGGAGTTCAATTGGGAGCTTTCTGTTCCCAACGCTGACGGGGATCCTCGTCAGCGACGGCTTCTTCGGAAGCCTTCAAGCTACTCGGGTGTGATTAGTTGTGACCCGATGCAGCCGGCGCCCCCTTCGCTCCATGCTTGACGTCTGTGAGAACATTCTTTCGGAGGCCAGCACCTGTAGATTTGCATTGTATCAAGTTCAAGATACACAGCGAACGCGCTCAGAGGTCGAGGAAGAGAGACGAAAGCCTAAATACTTACTCGAAAACTTTCGCTCCGAAGAGGAGGTACATTTTATGCTCAGCTCGAATTACGGTCGGAGTATTTGCGGAGTCATTTGTCAAAGTTTATGAGGCGGCATTCGCCGTTCTGATTATTCTCGCGAGCCATATGAGTGGCTCGGAAAATTCGACTGATCGTTGTTTTCCCGTTAGTCCTGAATTCTCCTTCGCCCATCTAACAGTTGCTGTGAGAGCCTTCCCTGCATTTGGCGGCGCGGTCAACATTCTCACCCCACCATGCGGTAGAACGAGCGCCGCGCCGTCTGGGGGTCGCCGCGAAAATTTCAAGGATCGTTACAGAATTGGGATCCCGATTGGAATTCGAGAGGGAATTCGAATGAAGCTCGATCGGAAACGGTTCAGGAATTTCTCTCGAATCGGGACGCGGAGGTGGTTAATTTCCGCTATCATCTGTCTCCGAAGTTGAGTCGTCATTTTCCTCCAACCTCGAATACAGATCTTATGAACGAAATAAGTCCTCTTGAGGGCTACACTCCTCCAGGGTCGAAAACAGCCTCATTCGAGAGGGCCATTTTGGACCTAAAACTCACAGGGGTACACTTCCTGGCTGATTCCTGATAATTGCTCTTCCTTGGTGGACGCTACACCTGAAAGACAAGTTGCTGACATTGTTCCTGAATTCGAGGGTATTGCATGTACACCGTCGCAAAACCGAACAGAGCCAACTGATATGCACTTATTGTTAATTGGAATTCGGGAGTCATGGGGAGAATTTCCTGTATACCCAGCTGGAAATTCGACCGAAAGGAAGAGTTTCACGGCCATCGGGCTCATCGAGACTCTTTCGAAGCTCGCGAATGGAACCATCAAGATAGCCAGTGAGGGCGAGAACGCGATATGGTCCGCAGGGAGAAATATACATGGATGTTAAAACAGAATTTCCTCCTCCCTTTTCCCTTCTCCCTGATATCTTCAGACAGACATGCACCCGATGGGGGCGGTTGAGATTAAAAAAAGACCAACTACTAATAGACGGGCACCCTCAGAGCTTGCAGAGTCCGCCTGGAGCGGGACAACCAGAAGATATCTCGTTTGTCGACGCTGAGGTGCGAACAATTCATCTGACGACTTGATTGTAGCGCAGCGAGTCTCGTTGATCATTTTCTCAGTCCAGTCATGGTGAGGGGACGAATAGCGGGCACCTTTTGATAGACAGGCACCTTACGAGAAGGTCAGAAACTAGACGAGCACGACCCGCAATCAGGAGGAATACGGTACTTCCTGAAGAGAGCAAAGGCACCGTGTCGACTTGCTGTTAAGTTTCTAAAGTCTAAAGCGTTGCTTTCAGGTCTATGCCATCTGATTCGGGCAAAATTGGGAAATATCTGGATAGAGAAATCCGTCTCCTTCCCAGACCCCCGAATCTAAAAACCAACACCAAAACCTGCTCCCCCACCGCCAAACAGGATTCCAGATCCATACGTATATGGTACAAAGCTCTCCATCGCTCTCATGGAATATGGGGGAACGAACCAATGATATAACATATACGGTATGTTTTTAGCGCTGATTGGAAACTATGCGTTGAGACTCGACTGACGAACGAATTTCATGGTATTCGTCTCCCTATTGTCATACAGATGGGTGACTTCCATGAGCTCCCCATCGAGCTATTCCTTGGTTCTGTATTTTCTCAGTGGATACCCAGATAGTTCAGCAATATTGTCAGCCCGTAGTTCCTCCATTGATCCTGGGGGTGTTTCACAACCTCTGACATACCACAGCCTGTCGAATCTTCCGACACGAGCTTCAACATATACGTTTATTTCATGTACTCCAACATACATCGTTCGGTGATTTCACTGGGGATACCTCATTGGAATTTTCCGGGCTTGAACGAGCTTTGGGAAAGATTACTTTTCGATGTCGGGCACTTGGCCTTCGAATAAGTGGGATTCGGACATTCAAGATTCGGGATCTGAGTATCTAGTACCCAAACTGTGGGAATCAGGATGACCTCAAGTGCAAATCCTACCCCCTTATCGCCTCGGCCCAACTCGAGGTGTTCGAGAGCCGAAACATTCGTGGATTCGGGGATGGCTGTGCCGCGCGTGCGAGGATCATACGGGGGACGATGGTTTGAACCAAATATGGTTCCAACAGATCAGAAACTACCAATTGAGGAAGAAAAACCAAACATGGACCAAAACAGATTTCCGGACGCCACGAACGCCGAGACACCCGTCGATCTTAGAAGCGCCCATTCTCGGTGTCGGAACGCACTCCTCCTCCTTGCCTCTAAAGTGATCCTGCTCGACACGACCATAAAACGTACGAGGGTTCCAAAACGGAAAGGCATCCGTATCTATGCATGGAAGAGTTCTGTATCAGGGTTCTCAGTTCGAGCTGCTCACTGGCATGCCGAGGAGGAGGAGAAGTGATCTAACATTACATCTCCGTGATGGGATTAGAAAAAACGGCTCAAAGAAACCTCAAGAAAAGTTCCCGACAGTACTCTATTTTCCCGGTGCTTGGGCAAAGAACTTAAACGCAGCTGACTCAATCCTGTTGGACGCTGAAAACTGGAGGTTCGAATACCGCGGCGGAATTCTTCTCTCCTACTTCCCTCACCTGCTCCGACGTTCGATAACAGTTCTTTTCTTCAGCAGTCAGTTGTGAAGTCCGATTGTTCTCACGAGGTGAAGTGAATACCTGCTCGGCGATGGACATTCCGGACGTCATGTCTTGATTGAGCGGATCATCGTCGGTGAGTATTAGAACTGTAAGCTCTGGCGTCTTCTCCACGAACTCGTCGGTGTTAGGAAAGGGTTCCCTGCACAGCTGAGACTCATCTGTCAGAAAGTGACATCTCCAGAACTGGTGGATCTCACAGGAGCGTATGCGACAGCGAAACGTTTCGTAACCTCTTGAAGCAACGAGGTGCCCTGGGCAAAGGAGTTGGGCCACAGTGGTATATCACTGGCGGGGGAGTTCCGACACGGCATATTCACCGTCGCATACTCACGCAATGGATCCCTGTTCATCTTGAAAACGTTCGGGAAGCGACCACAGCATACGCATCTGCCTGAAGTGACTCACTCAACGGTACACTCTTATCAGATGTTATGAGAGTTCGTGAATCTGGTAACGAAAATTGGTCTCGCACAAACTCGTTCCATGCTCTTCTCCCAAGACCTAACTTTCAGTATCAGAGTGCCTTCCGCCAAGCTCAATCTAAGTCGACCGATGATTGAGAGTACTCATTCACGAAGTTAGATCGGGAAGATGAAGACGAGTCGAAATCCTCGTTATTGCGCGTTCCTCGAAGCCCTGAAGGATGACAGTTGCCTCTGTGAAGAGGAACCATTTCTCAATTCCGGTTTCTCTTCACCTTGAGAAGCTTCTCGTGGTGCATCTATCGCGCTTCTTTGCTAAACTACCAAAGAACGTGTTAACACAATAAAAGTGGGCATCTGAAGAAAGGAAACAATCTTCGCGGCTTACGTCAATTGTAGACTAATGCTGTCTTACAGAAGGCACCCATCGGTGAATCGGGCAGCGCTAGCTGAACTCCACCCAACATTTACACCCTTCTAAAGAGCCAATCTCATCAACAAGAGGCTTCATACCGATCGTCATGGAATCTCTTCAATTGCGAACAAACCCCCCGAGGAGGGAGAAGAACGCGTTCCAGGGTTGGCCCGACCAGGTTCACGAGTCGTCGAAGCATGAAATGGGTGGAAACACAATGAGGCCATGAAAAAATTTCGTTAAAAAAACGCGTTTTATACGGCTGCACTGAAGAGAGCACCGGCCATATGGTTGGTGGATTTTTTTTGCTCCCGGAGTCGCCAGAAAGAGCGAAATCAGCGATCCGTTTCGACCTGAACAACGGGATCCTGTCCAGTGGATAGCATTGTTTCGAAAAGTCTCAGTCAGTCCAGAATTTCCGCAGACTATCCTCCATTTACTGAGTCTGTGAGCCTCGAGTCCGAAACCGACCGCTTGAAATCGAACCGATCAGGAGCCGACGGTGTTGCAGTCAATCTGATCATCGCGAGTCCCGGAGAAGCTGCAAGAGGGGTATCCGCGTGAGAGTGCGAACGGAACGTAGCTTCTAAGTTTGCTACACGACTCCAGATATCTTCGGCCCTAAAGATGAGATCGCGAGTCTCCTATGAACTGAGCAATATCAGACAATATACCGAGGAGACAGGGGTCAGCGAGTTTTTTTCTGAGCTTCGTGTTGAACGACGTCATAGAAGGGTTTTTCACTGCGGGGGGTCGATGAAACGCCACCGATAGTGCATTGTTACGATGAATTTCTTCAGCTTCTCGAAGGCCGCATGATAAGCTTTTCGCTGGAGTGTATCTGGAATGATTCTACTTGAAGTATCCAGCATGAAACCTTCCGCTCCGACGATTCTGAAGTTCAATGGCTGACTTCGGCACCCTCGAGCGATACAATTACCACAACTTCACGTCCGCCTTGTGTTAGATCAGATGTGAGCGTGCTCATATTTCAAATCAGCGGCTTCACCACGTTTTTAGGCTCGAGGTTCATCGCGGACCGCTTTGAGCCTTATCCTGCATCCGTCGAATAATCTTCTTCTTTGGCTCAGAATTACGTCGTCAGCTTGAAGTTTTGGACCTGATTATGACTCGGGGCCGCCGATTTTTCGCGACGATTTCCCATAAGATTGGCGGTATGCCGTGGCCCCCATTGTTTCTCCATCAAGGATTGCCCCTTGATGTTTCGACCATTCGCCGAGAAATTTTCCTCGATCATAAGTACACTCGTCGCGGAAGGAAGTGGGAAACGCGGACTCGGTCATGGAAAAACGTCTACGCTGCGTGTCCAGCTCAAGTTACTCGCGACAACGTGCAATAACTTCCGTCCATCATCATCACTTCAATCGTTCATCTCTTACGCTACCGTGGAACTGCATCAGTGTGCAGGCGACACAAAGCATTGTTGCGTGCCGCGGAAGATGAGCAAGGATTTCGGTGAAAATATTTGGAGCCCCGCAGCCTGGTCGTTTTTTAATTGATTCGCTGAATAGCCCGCGTTCCGTGTGGCCGGCTCAAAATTGCGAGAAAAGTCTCGGACCCATTTGTCGGGAAGAGTCGAGGCATAGCAACGGAGGCAACGTTTTTTTTTTTTTTGCATATCTCTGACCGCATGAAAGCTAATGCGACAGCAAGCGAATCGGGCCAAATTCCATTTTCAAGCCTGTTTTGTCAACCATCTATAAACCGATTCTGACGGTATCTCCATATCAATCGGCGCCCAAGAAGTTTTTTTCCGCTAGTTCTGTCCGCTATTCCTTCGCGGGAATCTGGCTGACTTTGGAATCAGGCTAGCGATGCGTCGTGGATGTTATATCGTCTTTGTGGTTCTCTGTGCATCGCCATGACCGTTGGCTACCCTGAGTCGATGGTTTCCGACGGTGGCTTCGAAGTTCCGAAGACGTCTATGTGTATCAGGGACTCGAAGCCTTTTCTGAAACGTTACTCTCAAGTATGAGAATATCAAAGATGATGTCGTAATCTCTCGAAGAGCAAAAGGTTGCGCTGCCTAACTGGATTTATAGACTTCATTATTGCACAACGTTCCCGCGATTAACGTCAGATCATCGGCCAAGGAAAGATGTCGAAGGGAGGCGGAGGTGTTCCGTCCAAGTTAACCACTATAATAAAGAAAAAAAAAGAGATAATGAGCTTAGCTGGAATTGCTTTGTTGAGCTTAGTCAACAGTGTTTTGAAAGCATGCGTTATCTGAGCCAAAACGTCGACTTTAGTTCCTGCCCACTTACGGGCGGTTGAGCGAAGAAGAGCCTTTTGGCGACGACGACGGTGTCGACCGAACAACGCCTTGGAAGACCACCGTCAGTTGCTCCGAGCTTGAATAGTCCCGAAGAATTGTGCCACCAGAAAAAGATCGCGTTGTCCCCCGCCCACAGTGGGAGGCGTACTAGCTGCGACTAACGGGAGATTTTCAGATCGGATTTGGCTTATTTGATTATCTGAAATGGCATAAATTGAAATTTTTCGCATTGCGGCTGGAATTGGAACCCGAAGCGCCGGATCTAACTTCGAGACGAAGGGTTGAATGCTCCTGACGTAGGCACAGCAAGCAATTAAGAATGCGACGGATTCATTGCTTCCGCGCTCAAGGTGAACGAAATCCCCGACCTAAGGCGTCAAGAGTCAATCAAGAGACTACTGAGGAGAGGTTTCTCGGCGCTTGAACTTCGCTTGATGTCTCCAACCCTCAGAACACAGCCGATGGCTTGGCTGATGACGTTCGGAACGATGGAGGAAACGGTGACTTTTGATGACAGAGGAAGAGCTCCGAATGCGTAACGGTGGCTACACGCCAGTGGACAACTCAAATAAGTCGTGTTCACTGCGCAACTGCGATAGCAGCCGCAGCAACAGCAGCGCTGATGGACATAGCAGAACGGAGCACTGGAGGAAGATGTGCTAAAACAATAGCCTGGGCCACATCGTTCGCTGACGACTCCGTGACCCCGTGCGCGTTGACTGTCCCGCTTACAAAACTGTGCACACACTTGAATGGATCGACCGACCATCCAACGGACCATCCGAAGAACAAACGGATCCGTAGACTGTCCCGAAACGAAACACAGATAACATAGCTGGAGATAGAAACATTCAAGCTCGGGTCAAAATCGAGTTGTGGTATGATTCGGAGCAATGCGGAAACCATGAGCCACTATCGCTCCGGAGAAACCATTCAGTTGCGAGCGCTCCGCACTCCGCGGCCACGTCGAGCTCTTAGAATCCACGCCGATTTCTCGAAGCTTTCAGTGGAGCTAACTTTGGAAAATGGCTCTCACACTTTTGGTTCGCCATTACTTCGGAACTCATTTGCCGCTTACGAAACGCTCACTCTATTGAAGGGTTGTTTGCTGGCTTTTGTTGAATACCAAATGCTGCCGAGAAGTCTGAGCATATATTCGTCGTTAAGCAAATCAGAACTCCTCGTGTCGTGGCTCGTTATTATTCTGCGATTCATAAGCAGCATGGATCTGCTCACTTCGCAATCGAAAAGTCTCTGTCGCGAAAGGGTTGCAGAACCGAGGCTAGGACCCACTCTTCTGGCGGAGCTTATCCGTGAGTTCGTCCATGCAACAAACCGCACGGTTATAGTGATCTGCGAATGGCGGATAGACGATGAACAAGAGTCTCCCATATGACGCATTCGCTACATTCCATTTTCTGATGACACGACCGTGTTCCGTTTTCTATTGTCAGTTCATCGTCACGGCATAATAAGGCATCACTATTCACTATGGACAGAAATATTCATGAAACGGATAAAGTCTCTTCGTGGGAACTTTCGTTTCGATATCGGTCACAAGCTGTACAAGTTATATTCCACGATGGCATCACTTGTTCTGTCGATCGCTGAGGGTTGGATGTCAAGCGCCATTCCTTGCCGTAACATGGCACTGCAGATAAAGTCCGACTAGGTGTCTGATGGGGTCTCTACGCGGTTCGCGCGATTCACGTAGATTCGGTCGCGCTGGTCGAAAAAATCTGAAGCAAAAGTTTCCTTCATTCCAGCCATGACACTGGTGACAGAGTCGACGGCGGTGACTGCCCGACCCATCCTCTGCTTCCAGCACTGCACCAGAAAGGCGCACATCCTATGCTTATCCCTCCCGGTCGCCTGCCCTATTTGCGAGAAGGCCGTAGATACAAACGACAAGCTGCTGGTAAGTGAATCGCTTCCCTGAACCATTATATGCTCAACAGAGCTCCATTGGGACCCACAGATTCAACCAATACTTCGATTCGACATGGGAGAACGAGAGTGTCACTATCGTTTCGTGTGAAAATCGAGGAGCATGTATTCTGAATAGCAGGCGTCCACTGACGCCTTCAAGCCTATCTTTTTCAGCTTCAACCGTCTGTGATCCCGTCACCGTTCTCGTTCGCTGTGTCATCGCCGTGCAGCGTGGTCATCAAACCTTCGAAGGGTTCTTTTCTTTCGTGCTTGACCACCTCATTGGATTTGCATGCCGGTCTGACTGATTCCCGTGGAGTTGTCCACGAGTATGACAGGCGCGGGCTCACCGTCGGCTCCGGTGATTGGAGGCAATGTGTAACGATACCGGTGAGAAATTCTCGTCCGTTGTTTGGTTCGTTTCCAGCATTCTTTCAAGTCGAAAGTCAAGCGCCCGAGAAAATTTCGTTTGATTCGCAGCTCTTCTTGTCGAAAACTCCCGAGTCTGACCTGCCTGTGGATTCCAACTTCTGGGACTACACTCTGGAAGTCACGAAAAACAGACAGTGGTGGTGAGGAAATGTTGTTTTCCCTAATAAATTCTACATCTACGCCTGATCCAACGAGGCGCTATGCGAGGCAAATCTCGTTCCGGAATTCATGACCAGGTATTCATTTAGAAAATAATCCACGTCGTTCACAGGTCTCGGGAGTGCTATGATGACGAGGAGCACAACTGTTTCACTTTCGTTCTGGATTTCGTTCGGACCCTCCAGTTACCGACGCTTTCGCATCTCAACCGAACGCAGTTTTGCAGTCAAGTCATTTGTCCGAGAATGAAGTCCGTCGCTAGATATGTTACGCTGTACAGAAAACTAGAAGCTGAAAACGTTTACGTGAAGAAACTCACGGACTGATTCCGCTGCAATCGCAGTGTTGAAGTTTACACCTGCTATCATGAGAGGTCTTCCAGATGGTTATCGGACTGGAGAAGGAAATTTTAACATTCTCGGGCCACTGATACCAGACAAACTAGTTCTGGTGGAACGAAAAACAAACCGAAAAACAAAACACTCATTTCATCAGAATCATCGCGGCAGAAGGCGAAACTTCCTGGTCATCGGTCAATCTCCCTCCGAACTTATTTTCTTGCTGTGAATCATCGAACCGAGGAAAGAAACGATGAAACCTTCTCACATATCTCTCGATTTATTACGTAATTGCGATATTTGTTCGGCGAGTCACCCACGTAGGTCCCTGTCTTCAAAACGAATTGTACAATTTTCTGGCGATTTCCCGAGCTTTTGCTCCAGCCATGTTAAGTTGTTTGAAGGGGATCATATTCCCAAAAATTTTCCTTCAGACTGCGTCCAAAGAGCTATGTTTTTAACCCAAAAATGAACTGAAGAACCAAAAATTGAAGGTTGTGACGAAACACTGAATAAAGTTTCTCGCGGCGCCTACTCGCCGTGACCGTTTATTGCGCACGTTTTCCTTCGCTCTGCTCTTCGGTTGTGCCGAAGAGGGATAAGTAGTTCTGCTCCGTCCAGTTGTTTGTCGATCATATGAAAAATCCGGAGAACTGCCGCAATGACGGAAAGTCTCTCAATATAGCTGCTTGAGTGGCGAGATCCGTAGGCCGAAAGGAAAGTGGCCGGTCTTGGCCATTATCCTGGCTCGTTGCCCGACTGTCTGGGTTTAGGCGTTGGCTTTTTAGGAAGTTCACGACACCGAGTGGCGGCAGCGATGACGACGACCGGCGCTCGCCTCACTCGAAACAACAATGCGGTCGCTGCCTCCTGCGACAATGGCTCCAAAATAAGCCAAGCCAGTTTTTTCTTCTACGTCCCATCATCATCGCATTCTCCTCTTATTCTTCCACCGCAAACCCTTTTAACGAAGAATATTCCGACAGCCCGGACTGATAGACGCGCATGCAGGCAGGCAGGCAGGCAGAAGACAGAAAGACGACACCGGCCCGAAACGGCCCGACCGGACAGTCTAGTTGGAAGCGAGCTGCTCGGTCAACTTGACAACCGCCAGAACTCGCATCTGTAATTTCTTTCGCTTGACCCCAAGCTCCTTGTTGTTGAGACAGTCTTTGTTTTCCATTAGCGCTTTCGCTAATTGCGTGGCGACGTTAATTGAAATACCAAGAATTAAAAAGTCGCGAGGAACGAGCCTTAGTTCATCGATTTGTTCTCCTGGCGAACTGCTCAGCTGAGAAGGGGAAAACCCCTGTTATAAGGTTTGAATCCGCAAATGTTCGGATTATTCCGCGCGGAAATGGAATTGCCCAAAAACTTGTCCGAACGAAGGTTTTCATAAATCATGACCTCTAGTAATTCCATAAGAAGATGTTACTTCCTCATCGATGGCTCCCAAGTAATGCGATTCGCGCCGTGTGTGTGTGTCAGGTCCCATGACAAACGTTGGAATAGTATCGTTAAGAATTCCTCAAAAAGTTGGACTGACCATCAAGAAGTGATAGCCATGCGACTGCGATGATGTGCAGATAGCGACGAGAATATCCACTTCCTCTTACTTTTGGACAGTGACTCTGAACAGTGAGAATGGAGGAATACGGACAACACCGCGTGTTTGCTGAGCTTAGCACGCAAGCTGAGATTCTATGACGATGCTCGAGACTCGGACGTTATCCCAGGGAACTCCTCTGAATGAAAACAAGTCCCCGAATGAAACCAAACAATAAGTACCCTATCAAGCGTTGGCAGCTCGTTCTCGGATTCGACGATCAACTACTCATTTTCAGCCGACTCATGGATCTTTTTCCGAACACAAAGCTCTAATATCAAGATAAACTGTTTTTAATGACAATCAAAACGCAATCGCCATGGGTTCTTACGACTTCGCTATCGGTGGAAAGCTGACTGACAGCAGGATTTGCGGCGGCATACTTTAGATTCGAATCTGTTGATACCTGAGGGAATCGAGACCGGACATGCCACGATTCGCATGGAACGACAACAGCAGCCTCTATGACGTGTCACAGGAATTGATTCCCATCGTCGTAAGATCTACCCACGTCGCATTTGGGAAATTCAAAACAGAATGTGAAGCCCTTCAGGGTAAACATCCCCATCTACCATTTCTCCGAGCTAAACTACGTTGAACATGTCGTAGATCCATGAGCTAGAGTTACGCTAAGCTACGTCGAAGATGTCATGGATCCATAGAGTAGGTTCTGAAGATCGAGCCCCTTGGGTCAACGATGTCAGCTTTGCGAACGAAGTCACTGGCTTTGGTTTCTGAGCAAACGCTACGTATGTAACCGATTCAGGAACCAAGAGCGATCGGGGTGAACCTTTGGACCTCTAGGAATGTTCTTGTTCAGTTTCCATCGATTTTCAGTTCGTGTTCGGGCCAAGCTCTGACGTCGCGTCGGGAGGCCCGCTTGGTTGGAGGAGGAGCGCCAACGGACCTGTCCCTTCGAGATTCACCCATGAATTGTTTTCGTCGAGTCAAGATTCGTGTGAAAACCTCCGACAGATCCCGAGCGTCGGCGTCTCACACGACTCGGAGGCGCATGGATGAATCATGCGAAAAGAATCGCGTCCACGCTGACCTTCCTCAGCCCGGGTATCGCGGGAATGGTGTCTCTCGAACGGATGTTGTTCCGAAACGGCGAATCGATCGGCATTCGACAGGACGGGAGAATTCAAATTCTTTGGAATGCTGTAGCAATCAAGCTTGCTCGAGACGGATCGGAAATTCTCCGTTCCAGACGGTCTCCCGATGAAACAAAACCTAACTCAGAGCAAAGCTAATCATGTTTTCTCGCGGATCGCCTCCATCGCACGGAACATTCGGTTCGATCGGAACCATGAGCGGCGGTAATGGAGCTGTGCATGTGATCCTCGGTGTCGTCTGTACGAAGGTGCGTGAACCTCCCGAGCATCGACGACGTGCATCTTGTGTGCATGTCCGGAGTGAGGCATTTCAGTTGAGCAGAGGACTCTCCCTCGATTGTTTTGACGAGACCTGTATTCGTATACCTTGCGTTTGGTAAGTTGAACGAGCGACGGGTTTCTGGTGACTTCGTTTCATCGAGCTAGAACCATGCGGGACTCCGGATCCATGTGACCTCTGGAAGCGTTCTAGACTCGCAGTTTCAGTTTAGTTTCAGTTGCTCTGGATGAAATCTGAGCTCGCGGCGAGTCCGAGAGACGTTCGGAACAAATCTGAGGCTAGCTGAATATTACATGTCAGATGAATCTGGCCATTCTATGCGAAAACGTTTCATAACTTCGATGAGCGACGAACGCTTATGTACGGTGTGGACGTAATTGAACTGCTGCGTAGCTAGAACAAACGTAGAGCTTGTTTCAAGATCTGTGTGAAGGGACACCGCTCGAAGCGTAGTTTCACCTACGTTCACCGGCCCAATTGAATCGGTGAGAGCTTGCTGACTCCTGGCAATGCTCTCTTCCGACTCTGAAGCAGTTTCGGAAGTTGGGATATAGAGTCCTCGAGTTTTTGGAATCCGCGAAGTGCATTTAATAAAACCGCGTCCACCGCTCTGGGCGTTGCGGGAACGGCGGTAGCTCCAAAGTCAGTTTTTCATGATTTCCCCGTTTCGAGACAAGGATTTTTTTCGGAGACTCCCGAACCGCCTTCAGTGACCAAATGCACGAATCATCATCATGCTCAGAGTTCCGGAAATCTTTGTGTACGGGAAGGGTTTTCGGGTGAGTGCGCGGCTGCCGCCCTTTCGCTCGGTTTGGGGCCTGAGTCGTAGACGACGACTCCTCGTGACAGCTCATAGGCGATCGGAGACGTTTCACGCACTTCGGGCCAGAACACTGATTTGTGAGTAAAAGTGGACGATAGGTGACCCATTCATCATCCGTAGGCATCAGCGTGGTTTGCGAATCTGTGACAACTTGAAACAACGAGCTTTTGTCGGAACTGACGAAACGGTTTTTAGACAGGCAGTTTCAATGCTCCCCGACTTTGAAAGTCACAAGCCGCTTTTTCGATGACTTCCGAAGATAACTTCTGGCAATTACGATGTTTTTCTGCGTCGGGTATGACAAATTACAGCCACTCGCCCTTTCAGTGATCGTCAATCCCCTCTCAGCCTCGTAGAAAGGGAAAGAGTTGTTGACTGGCTCGGACTATAAAACTGGTGTCCGACGACAGCTCCTCCACACACTCTTGTCCGGTGTTAGCCTTGGGTCAACAGTGCTTGAACGGGCTAGTGAGTATGAATTCAGTTTACCTCCCTCTCTAGGAGTTCAAGTTTCTCATTCCAATGTCATGATGCGTTTCCATGCCGGCCTCATTCGACTGTCAAGTTTCAAAGAATCTTATCACGACAGCCAGAGGTCCCCGTGTTCGAATTTCACGTGCGGCCAGAACGAGCTGTCAGTGGAATGGCGAATAGACAAACTATAAACTCAATCTCCAGCAATGATAATCAATCTTGCAGCTTTCTCCGCTGTTATAGTTCTATTATTTCGAGGCAGGGAATGCGTGGTCAGCCATTCTAGTTTGGTTGGTGCCCGCTGTTCCTCCCGGTCCTACATGTACTCGAATCTGCTCATGATTCATGTCTCATTTGGAATATGAACTCGAGACCCATCCTCAAAACGCGGTTATTCAATCTCAATCGAGTTCAGGGCTCAAGGAAGAAAGAATCCAAATCTGACGACTTGGCGGCCGATAATAACTAGCTAGATCCGCCGTAGGGCGGACGTAAACATCGCTCTCTGTTCCGTCAATGTCATTATCGTCGACAATTTTCCCAACCCAGAAACCAATAGAATAACATCGTAGTCACACAGTTTAGCCGTTCGATTGTTCGCGGCCCACTACGGCAATCTGCGTCGCAGACCACGACGTTGGCTTGCTTCATAGCATTGATCGCGTTTTAGTTGCTGAGCAACTTGAGAGATTTCTCAGCCGTCGACGAGATCTCCATCCGATTCTCGAGTTCAGTTTTGTCCCCTCGTTCGAGTTCGCGCGATTCGATGCAACATACATCGGGTTCGAGGGTCGTTCTGAGTGAAAAAGACATCTCAACGGAGGGTCTCCTAACGAGAGAAATTTCGTTTCCAGCTTGGACGCGCAACGCAAACCAGAAGAAATCTTCGACAAACGTCAAGTTCTTAAAGTTCCTTCAGAAACCCGCCTGAAAACTTTTGGAAAATGTCTCGTCCCAGACAGAACTTCCACGCCAATTGCGAGGCTGCCATCAACAACCAGATCAACATGGAGCTTTCAGCATCCTACGTCTACTTGTCCATGGTGAGGCTGATCTCTAGTCAAGTTCTTCCATCGCGGACGGAAGCTCTTCTGAATCGTCGGTCAATTTTGCGATTTCCATAGTGCCTGGTCCGACAGGCAAGAGGATAGGTGATCAGGTTTGAACGCCACAAGGCTGGCCAAGGTTTTGAGAAACACTCCCTGTTGACGATTTGTCGTCGATTCGGAAGCCTGTGGTTTTCAAAGGAATCTGACTCAAGAACCACGCCGTCCGCGCAGCGTGCGACGGATGTTTTCCGATGAACCGAGCGTGACCGAACCAGCTGAGAACACACGCGCATCCTCCGAATCCTTTTCGAATACTTTCGCGCTGACCGTTTCGGAATCGCCTTCGAGCAGTATTTCATGAGTCAGAGACCTTTTCGCGGGAGCGTCACATTCGGGATCGGACATTTCAAGAGAGCTCTTCAAGTTTTCGTACAAACGAAGAGAGGAAAAGTGGAAGCCAAAAAGATGAAATCAACAAGAGCCGCTCGGAGTGAATGTTTAGAGTACTGAGATAAAGTTTCGACCTTTGATCGGCAGGCGTTCTATTTCGACCGCGATGACGTTGCCTTCAAAAACATCAAGAAGTACTTCCTCAAAGCATCTGAAGAAGAGAGAGAGCACGCCATGAAGCTCATGGAATACCAGAACATGAGAGGTTGGTTATTTTTCGCCTAAACCGAGAGACTTTGTTCGAGTTCGTGCTCGTTTGGATTCGAAGGCAGCTTTTGGAGACGCATGTTCTCATGGGGAAGCCGCTCATCGATTTTTGTTTCCTAATCTTCAGGCGGACGTGTCATTCTGCGTGACGTCGCTAAGCCATCGAAGGATGAATGGGGCACGCTTGCCGAGGCTTTCTCTTCGGCCCTGGACCTCGAGAAGAAAGTCAACCAGAGCCTTCTCGACATGCACAAGGTTGCAGGCGAATGCAACGATCCTCAGGTATTTTGAAGTTCCATCAAATCTGCGGGATTCCTAACTGCCGATCTCTTAATTTGGAGTCGTTTGTCGATCTCCGAGCCTGCTCAAGAGCCATCCCCGTTTGACCTCTGAAATCTGAGCAATGCAACGTATCGCAACCGCAGTGACCATTTCGTTTGTTCACAGTTCTGCGATTTCCTTGAGACTCACTATCTCGAGGAACAGGTGAAGGCGATCAAGGAGCTGTCCGATCATCTGACCAACATCGAGCGCGTAGGTGCCGGTCTGGGAGAGTTCATTTTCAACAAAGACTTCGACGAAGAGTAACCGACTGTGATAGGGCCATGCAGAAGCCGTTTTAGGCAGTGTCAATCAAGTCGAGTCCGAGCTGACTGAAAGCCGAACTCAAATCGCTAATCAGCTGCTTTTAGAACGGTTTCTCGAAGTGTGTGCATGCGCCTATATTTTCTCAAAGGAGAAAAGTCATGGGGTGTTAACCAATCAATAAGATTTCTTGAATGTAACTCGCAACTTTGGCACAACAGCTAGACGAGAATCGCCCAAGATCACTGAGCTCTCTCGTTGCATCTTTCCGGAGGCTTCTCGGAGCCGATTGTGTCAATAAAATCATTTGGCAACATCCTGAGCTTCATTTATCTAGACTAGGAGCCTTTATAATATTTTTGAGTTTGCTTTTGGAGTCAAGCTTACCATAAAGTAGAGCGGCGTCCATCATGATGTGTAGGCGGGTGAGGCGCCATGAAGAACCTGTAATAGTTCGAACATTCTTTATCGAAACAGTGTAGCCTGACAATACATGAATTGTCCCAAGACTGTTACATTTACGATAGGTGATACACATACTCCATTGTTTTTCAACAAATACACGTGATGATGGGGCTTATAGGGCAGTGCTCGCAGTTCGACGAGCTGCTCCGTTAGGATCGATCACTCCTTCCCGCGGAAAGGCTACCGTGTTTGCCTCATGATAAGACATGTCTTCTATTCCAAATTGGGTCTGATATGGGGGGGGGAGGGGGGGCGGATGTATTAGCTTCGGGATATGTCTTGTGTTGAGCTTCCGTCAGAGCGTTGGTTGGCTTTGCTTCGCGAATTTCGTTCCAATAGATTGAAAACACGCCAGATCACAACTCGAACGCATTTTTCTGATCTCAAACTCAACACAGTAGATCCCGAGATTACAGTCGCCTCGGCCTTCACTTCAAAACGATAAGCTCATCGGCACGTCTCCGAACAGCGTCGAGTTCAGAGCTCCTTCTTCCGCCTCCCGTTGGTCAGTCTCCAAGAGAATTCTCGCACCTAGTCTTACGTGCTTGGCGATGTGGCACGCCTCAAGTAAGTAGTCCTTGTCCAGATGACCAGCTCGCAAAGCGTTCCTCACGCATTCCCCAGAAATCTTCTCCCATGAGTTTTTCCCCCAAGTGACAATCTCTGGTCCACCCGGTTTCACGGAATTCCCACGCTCGTTCCGCATTCCCGGAATGTTCGAACAAAGGGGGGTTGTCGTACTTCCAGAGCACGTCTTATTATGAGGCAGACACGGTATCAACCATTTAACGTCGCCGGGATCACCGTTTAGGTCTTGCTTCAGTCGAGAGACACTTAGGAAATGCAAATGTGTTGGGCGGGGATCGTACCCGAGAGCTACAGTTGTGAACAAAAGTTTCCGGATAAATGAATGGCGTCTTAGTGTTGAGCATTTTTGCACCGTCCTGCGTTTCTCCTCTCGTCTTGGTAGAGGGGCGTATGGACGCTGTCATGTACGGGAAGATATTAGAGAGCAATTTTCTGTCATTTGCCGCCGGCAAGATGTGTCTAGAAATTTTAAAGAAGGAGTGGGAGAAGTACCCAATCAATGTCCACGGGAATTTGAGACGATACATGCCGCTTTGTTGTGGCGCAGTGATTGCAGCGGAAGGTCTCAATACGGAGTATTAGGCTGGGACACCCGGTCCTGCCATATTGTGCAGCCGATCATTAACTCTGGGAGCTGTTCTATCAAAGTGAAACTGAGTGAACACCTGTGTCCGGAAACTTTTGAGCATGTATTTTTCGCTCTTTTCGGAATTGAAAGCAAGCAAGGGGATTCCCTCGAGTGAGAATGATTCAGTGAAGCTACGGATGTGGGCAAGAATCATGACAGCAAATTCCAGCCTTCTACGATCATGTGGACGATGACGACAACGAAGTTCTGTCATGTCCTGAAACTTTTGTTCACAACTGTATATGTCTTGAGTCGGGCACGTTTGCACGTCGCCACGACCGCCGACTGTCTTCTCTCTAGCCACTGGATCAACAGAAGTATCCGATGGAACTATCTCCTATTCCGGGGGAGAATCTGGGGCTGTTGGTCAACAGGTAGATCAAGCAGAGAGTATCTATCCAGAAGTGATTCCTGGAAGCCTGACGGCGCTGAACCTTGTAAAGACGAGATTGACTGAATTGGACTGATCGAAGCTGTCGTTTCGATGTCAGTGATGCTCAACTCCTTCTCATTCTCTCAAGGTCCTGCCTCGAAATAACATCCATAGTCCACGTATGAGTTCAAAACCTTATGATCTTCGTCGGACTCGGATAGAGGACTACCCGCAGTACGCGAGCTCCGACAGGCCAACACTCATTGCTCATTGGAAGAGCCATTGCATGTGCTTTGCCGTAATGAATGTGCAGCCTCGGTCAAGCGCTGGCTCCCAGCTTTCGCGCTGCAAGCCTAGAACTTAAACCTACGAGCAACAAATTTGTCTCTAAAATTCTAGAAACTCCGAAAATCACATGCGAGAAGCGATATCCCCAGCTTGCTATCTCGTGCTCTCAGGGGAAATCCGAGCCACTGCTTGTAGTTTCCGGCAAATGTCAAGAGAGAGTGCGAAGATCAACCATGAATTGAAAACATCGGATGACGGGTTCGGGATGGACATGGCCATCATCTCTTCAGACTCGGACCTCATAGATCCTCTCATTCTCTATCAGATCCATTTATCATCGTGGTTGGATATTCTCTCCCGAATCCTGAGACAGTATCGGGTATCGATTCCCGATCAACAATGATCTTCTTGTTGATTGGGTATTCAATGCAAATCCGATGGGAAATTGCAAGCGATTCTCTTCCGGCAATGCAAGCCAATCTGTTTCGCAAATTTCTCACGCGAAACTAAACACTTCGGTTGTCGTCAGATTAGATTCAAATCATGGAGGGTATCGGCTAACGAGAGTCGGGATGCAACCGTGGGGTGCAACCTCAAGACCGACTATGGGCTCTCAATAACAACACACTTACAAAATGCTATCGGAAACCAATATCCAAGCTTCTTGAGCGGCGCGACGAGTTGAGCAACGTATCCATTCTCATGATGGCTACAAATACTTAAGGCTTCATCTCTCAAACAACGGGTCGCTGCTGACATGAGTCTTCTGTGAACTCCGTTATTACTGCGTCAAAGCGAACATATTTCCAACATTCTGCTCTCTCCAATCCAACTCTAACCTCATGAACAAAGGCTGTCTCCGCTATTGAGATAGATATACGCTGGTTGCTTCGTTTAAGGTACAAATTGAGACTGCGAGACCAGTCCGTTACTTGGGTCCCCGGAAAGTGGACAGGGCATTGATTCCCATGCGTTTCATATCAATTTACATCATAGATCCTTCGGAAAATCACGATGACTTTGGCGCGGGGAATCAAAACCAAATTCATAAGAATGGTATATTCAGGGAGCTTTTTGACGGTGCGTTACCCAGGTCCCCGTGCTTATTGGAAAAGGGGAGAGGTTGAAAATTTCACGAAAAAAAACCTCCTATCTCGGTGAATCATAACTGAGATGCGATGATGACTCCGATGAACCTCCTCGCCTATGGGGAATAAGCTCAAGATATCTAGAAAAGAAACTAAATATTCCGCTCCCAAAGCCAGACGGAGCAACGAAAACTTCTGGAACGAACTTGTTCATGCGGGGATGGAACAGTCCTTGGTCGCCTCACTCGGTGAGCTCCCGATCTAGTGCACCATGACGTCGATCCCACCTGTGGCTATCTTCAACATGGTACCACTATCACTGTAGTGGGGGTGCGCGTCGGATCCTATTCTCGAATCATAGGTCTGTCGCAATACCTCCTAGGAACACTCCGGACATCTAGGTACTTCGAGAGGCGGGAGGACACAGGGTCTTAGTGTGTCACACTTGACTTATGGCAAAGACTTCTCATCTGAAACGTTCTTTGAGAATGGTCGGTGATGATTATGAATAGTGATGAGTGATGAGTGTCGGAAAACACGCCTTCATCAACTGAACGGAAACTCACGGAATAGCCTGTTGGTCGTGGCAAGGATGGAGTGATGGGCCCAGGTTGCCAGTCGCCGGATTCAACAGCAGGGATCCCAGAAACTCGGAACGGAGCTCCAAACATTCAGAGATATTCTCGAGCATAGGAGGAGTTTGTTTGGATCAGTCCTCGTGGTCGTCCACTGTCCACGAGCCATCCTGATAGATCTATCTGGTCCGCTACCGAAATGTATACTTTGAGGGAATTCAGGCTCATCTTTTTGGACAGGAATAACTTTCCTTTCTCCTTATTGCACTGCTTCGAGTTACTCCTCGCTGAGTCTGGACTAGGACTCCCATGCCAAGAACTGCCGGTCGAGGCATGCACCGGCCGCAAGGACTTCACAGGAAGAAATTAGCGGAACTGCAGCGGTTTCTGCTGCAGGGAGGGTCCAGCGGAAAGAAGGACTCCCGTGGACTTGGAGGACCCCATGTTGAACAACAGCATTGTCAACGGCAATATCAACAACGTCGACGCCAACGCCAGCAACAACGATGGCAAGGACGGCAGAGGAACAGCCGACGGCAGCGGAGAAACGAAGGAAAGGAACTCTGCCTCCCTGGCTACGAGAGTGTTTCTGCGTGGCTGTCCTACCGTCGGTCCGTGGGTCCCTCTGTCCGTTTGTGTGTCTGCCTGTGAGTCTGTCCGTCAGTCGGTCTGTGCGTCCGTCCGTTCGTCCAGCAGGCCGGCCGGCCGCCCGCCCGTCAGTCTGTCGGCCTGTTCGCCTCTGTGTGTGGGCTTCGGTCTCTCTCTTTCTCGCTCGCTACTAGCTAGCTCTCTCGCTGGCTGTTTCACTCTCTCGCTCATTCTCTCCCTCTCGCTGTCTTTCTCTCACTCGTCCACACACTCGTTCTCTCGGTCGGTGGGTCTTGCACTCTGTGTCTGTTTCTCTCCCGATGAGAGATTGCTTCTCTCTTCTCTTGCTTCTCCTCATTCTCCGGCTTCTCGTCCTTTTGGTTCTCTTACCTCTCGTCGTTCTCCTTCTTCCAAGCGAGCTAGCGAACGAGGGACCGGCCGACCGACGGATGGACAGACCGACCGACCGTCGAAGGGGGAAGGAGGGTAGGAGCAGGAACGAGGAAGGGGGAGTGGTCTCTCCCGGCCGGTGGCCTGCAAGGGGAGCGGAGGGAATGGCAGCCAGCCCGGCAGGCAGGCAAGCAGACAGACAGCCGGGCGGGCGGGCAGGCAGGCAGGCGGGTGGGTGTGGGGGCTGGGTAATAGCGACAGGGGAACAGACGAAAGGAGGCCGAGAGGAACTGAATGAGAAGAAGAGAGAGATGGAGTGAGGAAGCGAAGGGGCGCCTAAAGAAGGGAGCGCAGAGAAGCGGGGGTGGGGGGACAAAGGGGCGGCGACGGCCTAAGAGAAGGGGACGCAAAGGGCAGCGCTAGGGGAGGGTTCGCTCAGGGGAAAGCCTTAAGGGAAGAGAGCGCAGAGGAAGGGGTCGCCGAAGGGCGAAGGAGAGACGGTGGGAGGGGATGGAGGGACGAGCGGAGTAGGGCGAAAAGAGGGGACCAGCCAGCTACGCGGGGGATGGACGGATGGGTGGGGACGGGGATGGAGAGAAGGAGGGGGACTTGGGCTGGCTGGCTGCTAGAGCTGCTCTCCCTCCGAGGGACCCACCACCACCACCACCACTACTACCACCACCACCAGCAGCACACTACCACCATCACCAAGCAGGAGGCTGAGCTCTCTGTGCGAGTTCCTCTGCTGCTGCCTGCCCGCCCGCCCGCCCGCCTGCCTGCCTGGCTGTCGTCTGACTTCACCAGTGCTGCAGCTTTCCGTGTTCTGGAATTTCAGCTAGCAGCGGCGGTAGCAGGACAACAACGACACCTCTAGCAGGAGTACCAATAGCGATTTGGACATCGACAACGAGCAGGAGGAGAAAAACAAGTCGAAGCAACGACGGACCGGCTGACTCCTCTGGGCTCGTCGACTCGTTCATCCGACTAGCCGGTCGAACTTGCGAGGCCGTCGGCTTTCTTCGTGTGTTCGTGTGATTGTGTGTTCGTCAGTTTTTGTTTCTCACACTCATCTGTTTGTTGTTTGTTCATCAAGTAGTTCGATCAATCGTGAATCGGTTCGTAGATTGACACCTTCGAGGGAGACAACCATCTACAGCGAATCCAGCTCCCCATCCGTCCGACAGCGAGCTAAATCCTTCTGGAATCGGTAAGTTTGATTTCCCCCATCCGGATTTTTGTTTTCGACCCCCGGCAGTTTGTCGGAGGCGTTTCGTTCGCCGATATGGCTCTGGAATATTTTAGGGAGCTGGTGTCCAGCAAATTGAACGCAAACTGTTTCGCTTGATGAGAGACTCCGATTGAAAGAGACTTCACCTGGCGTCCATGAGCGAACTTGAAATTGACGATCCGAGAAATATCTGTTTATTCCTCGCTCTCAGAATGGCCCATAATTGTTGACTCGAAACGTTTCGTAAGTTGTATTCCATCGTTGACGGGATCACAAAACGGTTTGGACGGCTTTTACCAAAATTTTCAACTCGGAGTCGATAGCGAGAGAAGGGAGAGAGGTTATAGAAATTCGGGACATCGTCCAACTTTTCATAACTGCTCCAAATCGGGTCGGCTCTCTCGAATTACCGGAGCTCGAAGCTGTTGTCGTCCTTCGGCCTCCGCGGCATTCAGAACGTATCCCATTCTTGTTTTTCCCGCTTTGGTGGATCTCGGCCGTGAAAAGTGTGCCAGCAGACACGGAGAAAGTCCTGGACGGCCTTTGTTGTAGACACAGAGTCTTCGGACGCACGTAATGACCAACGACGGCGAATCCAGGCTTCTGTAGACGGTTGCCTCGTTTTTTTCGCTCTCTCGGCCTCCACGGTAGTCGGTCGGTCGGTTGGTTGCTTGGCTAGCCGGATGGCTGGCCGCCTGCTCGGCCCTCTGGTTGAAGGGCTGACTGGAGGGCTGAACGCCTCTCTCTCGTACGGTTGTGAAATCGAGCAACAAAGAAATTACCGAAACGGGACGCTTACTTCCAAGAACGTTTGATAACTCCACACAGCGCAAAGCGAGGATGGAAGCCGAGTAAGGTTAACTCGCAAAGAAGAATCATAGTATCTTCCAAATTCGAAAGAAGAGAGAGGGAGAGAGAGAAAAGCAGAACCTCACTTGGTCCATTCAATCGTCGTACTCTTCCTTGCGACCGACCCCGAGCCCAATCCATCCGTCAACCCGATCGAGGAATCTGATGCGTGACTTCCTTGATTGGCAAGGTTGACACTGGCAAAGAAATGATGATCCGAGACAGAACCTGGCAAAAACTGTAGAATTCGATTCGATAAACCAGGGCCGCCTTTTCGACTGGTCCTACTAACAGATGTATCAATTGATCTTGTCGAGGACTGTCAATCAGCTTGAATTGGAGCTGCTTCTCTCTGTGGAAATCGGTCCATCCGAACAGGCTGGAGAAGATTCCGCGCTGCTTGATCCGTGAACTTGAACTCCACCGGCGCCGTCCTCAAAGTTGCATTTTGTCGTTGTTCACTCACGAGACAAGCTGGGGTCGGGGGCTTTGAACGCTCGCGACCACTTCCGCTGGTCCGTTCCTTCGTTCATCCATCCATTCATCCAACCAACTGTCCATTCGTCTACCCGTCTGTCTTTCCGCTCGTTTGTTCATTCGTCCGTCCATCTAAGCATTCCTCTCTGAGCTCCTCAGGAACAACAAACTGCGCGCATCCAGGGAACAGACCGATGAGCGAGTGAGGGAGGGAGGAAGGCAGCAGGCCGGTTGGCTGGCTGGCAAGCGAGCGAGCGAGCAAGGGACCGAGCAAGCAGGCAAGCGAGCTGGCAGCTGGACAGGGAGCGAGCACAGGAAAAGAGCTTTTTGCTAACGTTGCTCTGCCGCTACCTCCAGCGCAGAGAACACAGAAAGAAAAAGAAAACGACGGACGGCGGCGGGCGGGCGGCAGCAGCAGCGACGACGACCACGACGGCGCCTTTGCTTTGCTTTCGCCGGTAGACACAGGCTGCTGCTGCGGCAGTGCCAGTGGTGGCTCTGTACAGCCGTGAGCGAATGATAGGACACGAGAGAGTTGGGAAGAGAGCGGCGCCAGGCAGAGAAAGAGCTGCCCATGTCTCACCAGGGCCCACACTCCCTGGCTCTCCCGCTCGCGCTCCCTCTCGCGCTCTCGCCTCCTTTCTCCCCCAAACACAGCAGAGCGGCGGCTGTGGCGATGGCAGCGGCAAGTAAGCAGCTAAACGAACGAACGAGAGAGAGAATGAGAGAGATAGCCAGCCAGCCAGCGCAATATAGAGGCGAGAGAGAGAGAGAGCTAGCGAGCGAGAATGGGTGAGAACGATCGCGAACGAGTGAGTGAGCCAGCCAGCGAGCCTCTCCGCGTTGTCGTCGTCATCGTCGTCGTCGTCGCTTTGTTTACGTTCGTTTCTTCGTTTGTTCGTCCGTGCGGCTGGCTGTACGGTGCGCTGCTGCCCGCGCTGGGTAGCTGTCTGTCTGGTTGGTCGCTTGCCCGCCCGCCCGGTTGGTCATTGGCAAAGTGGTGCAAGCGAATGGTGCGAACCATCTACTGACTGAAAGAGCGAGTGACGGCGGACGGACTCAGCGAGCGAGCGAGCGAATGTGAGTCGCTCACTGCTGCTCCCTCCGCTGCTGCTGTTGTTGTCATCGTCGTGGTGGTGGTGTTGGTGGTACGTTGTGTGTTGTGCTTGCCCGGCTGCCTTCCGCCTGCTTGCCGTCTTGCTCTGTTGAGGAGTAGAAGAAGGCTCCCTGACTGGCTTCTTGGTTGGTTTGTTGTTTGGCGGACAGACAGACGGATCGAACGACCGGCCAACTGACTGACTGACTAACGGACGGACGGACGGAGAAACGAACTCACAGGCGACAGACTTACAGGGGAGCTATCCTGCTGCCCGTCTCGCTCACTCGTTCTTTCGTTCGTTCGCTCGTTCTTTCGCTCGCTCGCTCGCTCCTCACACAGTTTCACTTTTGACGTTCGGGCAAACGGCCGGCTGGTTATTCGGTCGCTTCGACGCTCGCTCGCCTCTGTCCGTCGTTCGTTCGTCTGTTTCGGTCACAGCGACTGCTAATAGCCCAAGCAAGCTGATTCCGAGCCTGGACTGTTGCTTGTACTTCTTCTAATCCATCTACCACATATAGAGAAGAGAGAGAGACGGACTGGAAGACTAGTGGACTGACTTACTGACAGACAGACAGACAGACAGACAGACAGACTCACTAACTGACCGACCGACACCGACCGACCAAGTGACGGACTGACCAACAGACAGCGGATCGCAGTGGCGAAGCGAGGGATTCGCGAACTTTGTCGTCTTTCCGTGTTTGTTGTACCCGTGTTGCTCGCTGGCGCCGTTTCTGATGTTCTTGTTGCTGTTCGCCGCAGTGCCGCCGAGAACGCTTTCGGTCATCCCTTCCTCCTAACGTCGAGCCCGATCACATCAACGTTGCAACAGCGTGAAATTCAACGAGAGCAGAGAGAAGCCCGTGTCAACTAGACTCGTGTTTGTCCAGGAGCTCGCGACTCGTGGTGCCCCGCTGATATTGGAAGGGGTGTGGAAAGTGCGAGAATTCCTTCTTCGGATAGTTCCGAATCATCTTCCGTTTTTGTGATCATCACTCTCAAGGATAACCTCGTGTCAGTGCAGTGTTGTTGTCGTCGTAGCGGTTTGTGATTCTGCAATCGAAAGAGAACGTAAGTAACATCCAACAACTCGCAGATATCGGCTGACTGCGTTCAGACAGAATTCCGCGGATTTCGAACTTCGGTGCTGACTTACGCCGGATCCACGGAGCGGCGAGGAACCTCCGGTGACAGAAAACACCGGAACTTGAAGGTTTTCGATTTTCCAATCCCACGGCTGATCCTCCCAGGGTCTTCGCTCGTTGTTTCATAATTGACCTTCTCCATCGTTTCCTTCCGTCATGCTGTCGGTGCTGCGAAATTCTTTAGGAAATGGATGAAATTATGGACGGTCTTCACCGAGGCTTCCCGCGTCGTATCGAGGTTTTGCCCGATCTGTGCAGCATTGTCCATCTGAGTGATTGTTTGTTGAGCTTTCATTCATCGGCTATGTCTCAATCCACTAAGTGTGAGGCATTCTCAATTCACATATTTCCGGAGATGAGGCGTATGTAAAACGCAATGTAGACCGGATGATTAATCTAGAAATTTCAAGCGTCGTCTCAGTCAGTTGGTCGCGCGGTCGTTCGGAAGCAGTTGTTTCGAAAGTGAATCCCATCCCTGCTGCATTTGTTGTCTCGTAATCGCGTACGGTGGTGGATCAGCGTTCTCGATGACGTTCTCGTGGTTTCGTCATGGAAGCGCGCTTGTTTTCGGAGTTTCCTGCTCGGAATTCAGTGCTTCAGCAAAACTTTGATGCGTTCCGCGTCTGTATTCGTGTGACCAAGAGATTCAGCGAACGCACTATGGTCTGACCAAACGCGCGGCGACCAAAAGCTCGCCACAAACTCATATGACAACAGTTCTAACAGCCAGTCTAAGCTGCTTCAGACAGCACAGACAGCCAAGTGACTGACTGGGTGAGCAAGCGACCTATCGGCTGACAGTGCAACCAGCAGAATTGGCTGTGTTCATGACTGCATTCGAACTCCCCCCAACGATTGCCCGAATTCGGTGAAACACTCTCCCGACCGAATATCTGACGGAAGTGTCCCTCGGAAGACTGTTTTCCATCATACGAGGCGGAGGTGCGTCCTTCTGCAACCGCCCAAAGTTCGCCTCGAAGTAATTTTCAGCCACAGCCGCATTTTGAGCTCCTGGTTTCGAATCCGCGCACTTATATGGTGGTGGTGGCTGGCAGATTTGCGTCATGGCCTATCATCGACTCCTCGGTACATTTCGGAGGTACGGAGGAACTCGTGTTGAAGGTAGTTCTTCGTTGACAATCCGTTCAAATGAGAGGCTACGAAGGTAGCTTGCCCGGTGAAGTGACGTCTGGACAAGCAATTGTGAGGCCTGACCGCCTCTATGAAAGAACTGGTCCGTCCCCTGGAAGCGTTCGCTCATCTGATTCGAGTCGTGCTCCTCTGACATTTTCGTTACATGTTTCGTTAGCAGTAGCTTGCTAGCTATTCGACAAACAGACTGATCGAGCAAATGAACGAAAGACAGACAGACAGACAGATAGACTGGTTCACTGGCTGCTTGGATGGCTTGGTCGCTGGCTGGCTTGCTTGCTAGCACACTCGTCGTCCGCTCGCTCTCCTTCTGTTGCTCATCCGCGGTGGCGAGCTGCTGCCTGCCTATCGTTCTCTTCTTAGTCACTCGCTATGAACGAGCATAGGAGCGAGTGAGCTGCTGCAGACCGCCGAGAAGGACAGAGTGAAACACAGGGAGATAGTGATGCTGGCTGGCTCACTGCCCGTCCATCCGTCCGTCCATCCATCCATCCATCCGCCCGCCAGCCAGCCAGCCAGCAAGCCAGGCTGCCTGGGTTGGTCGTCGTAGTCGTCATCGTTGCTTCGTTCACTCGCTCTCTCACTCATCCATTCGTTCTTTCGTTGCGTTTGTCCACTCCCGAACGACGACGACGACGCCGATGGCAGCGGCGGCGGCAACAGCAGCGCTGCCGAAAGAGAGAGCGGCGATGAAAAACCGAGGCAGAATAGGAAGGAGCTAACGAAAAAGAAGAGGAAAAAAAATAAAAATTTGTTGCTCACTCGCTCGCGTCGTCGTTGTCTTCGTTACCGCGGCCGTCGTCGACGCTGCTGCTGCTCAGATATATTCGCTATAGCTACTGTAGTCGCGCTAGCGTAAGAAAAACGAGGAGCAAGAGAAAGACTGTGTGAGCGAGCGAGCGAGCGAGCGACTTACTGACTGACTAACTGTCCGACTGCTGACTGACCGGCTGAGTGTTTGACTTTGAGCGGCGTCGATCTCTTGGTCTGCTCATTAGGTCCCACCGACCGATCTCCGTGGCCAGACGGCGTACTCGGTGCGGTCTGTAGTTGTCCAGCGAGTTTGCGCATTCATCCGCATGCGTGCCCGTTCGCTGGTCTGTTTGTTGCCTGGGCACTTGCTCGCCGGCTGCCTTCGGCTCGTACGTCCATCGGTTCGTCCATTCGTCCGACTGTCCGCTCGTCCCAATGTCCGACTGACTATCCGTCCGATGTTGGCGGTGGCGGTGGCGGCGGCGGTGGCGGCAGCTTCGGGACAACACCGGCTGAGAAGTCAAGCAGTCGAGCAAGCGACCAGTCAGTCGTCCAGCCAAGCAAGTAAGCGAGCCAGTGGACCAGCTTCGTTGGTTTGTTGCTGAGGCAGATGTGAATCACACACCACCACAGCCTTGAACATCGCCATCGTCGTCGACGACGACGTGGATGAACGGATAGACGGACGGACGGACGGACGAACAGACGAACGAAGCAACCGTCAGGCGACCGTACAGACCAACATTCGAACTGACGGAGCCAACAACTTCGTCCGTCAATTTGTTCGCGCCACTGCCGTCGTCGTCCGACGTATGAACCAGTTCGTGGAGCGGTCAACAGACTTACATATCCTACTTGCGGAACAGACTTACAGTTTATAGATTTTGGTAGCGGAACCTCGGTTTCCACGCAGGCCGCATCAAGAGAAAGAAACAATACGTCTTCGGCTCAGAATCGTTGAAATTCGCAAAGTCATTCATACAGCGGATGTAGTCCCTGCTTCAAATGAGCCGGATGATTGCGTTGAATCAGATCGAAAGTTCTTTGGAAGACCTTGAGAGTTCGGAGGAATCGTTTCTGGAATGCTGCGGGAAGAAGCCGCTATTTGACACGGTGTTACTCACAAGAAACCGCGCGAAAGCAGCGTCAAATGTCGCTGTCTACTTCGATGTGGATTGTGACCGGAATCGTTGGAGATTTTCTCAATGGAAAACCGGAGAAGGGCATCCGACAATTTGATCTGACCGTTCTGATGTTTCGTTTTTCAGGACTCTCAGTGAACATCATCGTCTGACTCCTCGGAGGAGCGACAACCAACAGGATATTGGAACAGAGCTTGGAGAGTTCGTGAAAAAGTGAAAGAAAGTGAAAAGCGAAACAGTGTGTCTGACACCTCCATTGGTCTTGAGGAGACCGAATGGAACGATGATCAAATAATGATTCCACGGATTATGTGTAGCCAGTGCAGTGTATGATGAACCCTTTCGACTAGGAGCCTATGGACTCTTCCCACATGGTGAGTTATTCCGAGTATTTCCCTAGAAATTATTATCCCCTCCAATTGATTTGGGAAACTGCTGGCTCGGTTCCTCTGGAGGGAGAGAGGCCAAGCTTCCAACGATCGCCCCGGAGTCCGTGACGGAGCTGAGGTGCTCGTGTCTTTCCGGGAGCGGACTGATCGTGGCGAACCTCGAAGGAGTCACGGGTGAAGCCCTAGCGGGAAAGAAACGGGAACAGATGGCAAGAAACTCAGAATCAGTGTGAGGAATTTATGGAGTGTAGAATGAGTTGAGGTTTCTTCTCCTCGTGAAAAACGGGGTCTTTCGATGAAGGTTTGGGTCGCAATGATCGCCCCCACCGTGAACGTTGGTTTTCAGGCCTTGCTTTGTGGATTCCTACACTCGGCCCTCTTGTCCATGAAATTCTATGGTCTCCATACTTTTTCGATCTTCCCTGCTCCTGAAGTTACGAGGGAGGCCAGAGCTCCTCTTGGCAGTCGCCCCTGTGATGGTAAAGCCGCTCCCTCTCCTTTTTCATCCTGCTCCTTTTCGTTCTCCCGCTTCAATGTCGGTTTCTTTCTCTCGGTCTTATCCGTTCTTCTTTAGTTTTTTTTTCTCTCTCTCTCTCTCTCGCTCTCTCTATTTGTCTCTTTCTTCTTCCTTTCTCTCACTATAGCCCTGCCGCTGGGGCTCCTTCATCGTCCTCGTCGTCTTTTTTCTCGTCGTCGTCTTTCTTTCTCTCTTTTGCCTCATCGTCGTCGTCGTCGTCGACGCCTCCTCCTTCTCTCGTTCTTCCTTTGCTGCTCCTGCTGCTGCTGTGTTCCCTCGTCGTCTTCCTCCTTTCGTCTCTGTCTCTCTCTCTTCTCCTTTTGCCGCTGTCTCCCCCGGGCTGGTTGGTTCGTTCGTACGGTCTTGCTTCTTTTGCCTCTGCTGGCTGGCTGGTTTGCCTCTCTCGGTTCTCCTCCATCCTTCCAGTTGAAGCTGCTCTGCTTCTCGCTGGCTGTTTCTCTCTGGTCGTCGTCCTCCTTTTCGTCCCTTCCTTCCTTCCTTTGCTCGCAGGATGGTTGGTTGGCTCGCTCGCCCACGCCCCCCCCCCCCTTTCACTGCCCCCGCAGTGCCAGGCAGCCAGCAGACCAGGCGAGCAGCAGCAGACAGACAAGCAAGGCTGGCTGGCGTGCTGTTTCGTCCCCCACGCGTCCCCCAGCAAGCAAGCGCGCAGGCAAGCAGGCGGGCGGGCAGGCGAGTAAGCAAGCAAGCAAGCGGGCTCATGGCGTTTCTCCCCCTTCTCGCTCTGCTCTGCTTCTCGTCGCTCGCGTCGTCTCCCTCCCTCCCTCGTTCTATCTCCCTCAATCCCGCTGTGTGTCGCTCTCTTATTCTTCTCCCTCTAATATAACTCCCTTGCTCGGTCGAGGGGCCTTTCGATCCGGTCGTGCGGGGGTAGTCGCTTGGGCCGAGGGAGCGACGACGGGCGCCCGGGGGAAGAGGGACCAGAGGGGAGAACGAGGACGAAGAAGAAGACAGAAAGGGGATCGAGGGAAGGACAGACCGGACGGACGGACGGACGGACCGAGGGAGGGAGGAAGGAAGGGAGAGAGTCAGGGAAGGAAGAACGAAAGAAAGAAAGAAGGGAGGAACGAGGAGAGCGATGAGAGAGAGAGGGGGCAAAGGAGGGGGATTGTAAGAGATGTAGCAGGGCCGACAGAGTGGAGGTGGTAGGGGAAATGGGGATTGGTGGGGGGACCAGGAGGGAGGGAGGGACGAACGAGAGAGGAACGAAGAGGATGAGGGGCGGCACAACGAGGGGAACCAGCGGGGGCTGACGGGCGGCAAAGCGGGAACGGTGAGCGACTGGAGAAGAAGGAGACGGCAACGACGACGACGACGACGGGGAAAGGAGACGAGGCCACTGCCGCCGCTGCTGCCGCCGTTACCGCCGCTGCTGCCACCAGGGAGGAACAAGAAAGGGGGAAATGGTGCCTGCCTGCCTGCTTGCCTGTTTGCCAGGCAGCCAGGCCAGCCGGCTGGCCGGGGGAAGGCTCCACCCCCACTCTGTGTCTCGTTCGTTCACTCACTCGTTCTCTTTCGTTTCCTTGCCTGGCTGCAGACAACTCGCTCGCTCGTTCCCTAGGAGGGCTGAAGGAGAACAGCAGCCGCACGGCCTGGAGCAGCAGCAAGAGGAAGGCCAGTCCGCCCGCCAGCCAGCGAGTCAGGCTGGCTAGTTGGATAGTCGGATGGCTGCCGCGTTCGTTCGTTCGTTGCTGCTCCCTTCCTTCCTTGTTCCCCGGAGGAGGGAACCAGCCAACTCCCTCCAACCAACCAGCCAACCGTCCAACCAACCAACCAGGCGGCTAGTCAAGCAGGCAGGATGGCGGTCTGTTGGGCGGTCGGACAGACGGACAGGCAAACCGGGACTCGGGCAGGCCCAGTCTCGTTTTCCCTCCTCCTACTACTTTCTTCGTCTTCTTGTTCTCCTGCTTCAACTCGTTGTTCTCCTTCCTCGTCTTCTCCTTTTCTGTTAGCAGACAGTGGAGCAAGCGGCTGGCCAGCTTCTCGCTTGCCTCGGTGGTTTGTCTTTTCCTCTCGGAAACACACTTAGGAACTCCTCCTGGGGAACTTGCCGGGGAAGTTCTTCGGCGAGGATAGCCTTGGAGCGTCGCCGTATCCGCAATTTCCGCGACGACGAGAAGAGGTCAGCTTTGGCTGACGGAGACGCTCTCCGCCACGATTGAACGGAGTCGGTTTGTCAAGCTATAACGCAAGCCGAGAGATATAACGATCAAAACAAGGGTCGCTAGGCTCGAGAAAAATGCAGAATACTCAATCGGGCCCTCCGAACGTAATTCGAAGTTTGGGTCAGGGATCATCCGAGTCAAGTATTGGATTCATGATTGGAAACATTTGAAATATCGAGAGAGGAGCTGGAGAGAGCAGTAACCTCGAGGGAACGCGCCTTCGGAGCCCTCGTTGAGGCAGCGGTTTCGTCGAAACAACCTGTTGCTTGTTACGCTGAGAATCGAGACGTATCGGATGGCCTGAGAGTGGCTTGCCTTCCTGAATGATTCAAGTGCACTCTAGGGAGGGAGAAGTGCTCGGCGAGACGCTATTTGTCGAAGACTGGTTTGAACTCAACCATCCAGTGCCGATGCCGTTTCGCTCGTCGGATCATCGGTCCGACAGAGCTCAAATGGACCCGCGTAGACACTAAACGTAAATGAGCATTCATAAACGATCGCTCTCTCTGAGAACAAAGCAGTGCCTGGATCATCCGATTTGAGATTGTGTTGCTTTCGGGAGTTTCAACGTCATCGTTGACATTGTTCTCGGTGCGATCCTCTCGGGGTCTTCGAACGAAGACAGACCGTATAGAGACGTCGTCCCTCTGCTGGACGTTCCCTGTCGTCGGTCAGTCCATCGTTCGGTTAAGCTGTTGGCCGCTGGTCAGGCTGGTTGACCGTGAGCCCTTGAAATTCAGCAGTGGTAGCCGCTTGGGTGTCCGACGCGTCGCAGAAAACTGCGTTCTGAAGGGTCGCCGGTGACTGTGCAGCGAGTCTGGCTGAGAAATCGCTTGCCGACCGAATTGAAAGGAGAGGAAATCGTTGCCGAACAGACGAACAGCTTTCTTTAGCTGCCGCGGCTGCCACTACTGCTGTTACTGCCGCATAAGACATCAGTTCTGAATCACAAGGACGGCTTGGCCACGAGCGTTTGCTTGCTTCCTTGCTCTTTCTCAGTCGATCGGTCGTTCTGTCTGTCCTTCATGGGTCTTCTGGTCGAAGCGATGGATCCTCGCGGGAAAATTATTCTACATAGGTAGTGACCGTAGCTGTCTTCAGTGACCCACTCGGCCATCCACAATGTTCAGGATGTATATTAGAAGCTTTTCCTTAGGCGACAAAGGATAGAAATGAAGAAACTACAGCTACGAGTCGTCAATGTGATCATCGTATTCTGAAATAGATCCTTTCTTGTGGCTCTAATTACGGGCTCAAAGCCCATGCAGCTGTCGAAGCTCGAGAGGCACCCTCCGATTTCGAACTCGATTTCAATGGAACTTCTCAATTTTCAGGAAGGAGACCTATTCCTCGCTCCGCCTCCACCAAATGTGGAGGCAATAGACTTGGGCGCACCGCTGGATCTCTGTGTGAAGCGGAGAGACCGCTCCCCTGATGAAGATGTCGAGCTGCCCACGCCCCCAAAGTTGGTACGGAACTCAGCTCCGCCATCTTTACGACCCCATCATCAGGTTGGTGCCCCGAGATGCCGTCCACAGATTATGTACTACGAGGATCTACACACTCATCAGTTGCTCATCATCGTCTCTGGTCGTCTTCCGTCGTGTTAATCTCTCCCGATCTCTGTTGCAGCAAATATCCAAGGCCAGTTTAGAGGCTTTAGGTGTGGGCACAACCGCATTTGAAATTCACCAAGAGCAAATCCGCCAATTACAAATGATCTCGGGTCTTTTCGGAAGAGCCCTCGTGGACTCAGGCATTCCTACCCTTCCTCCGATGCCCCAGCTCAAGCAAAGAGAGCAATCTGCAGGTAAATCCTTATCGGCGCTCATCTGGACCGCTATTCCCCATTTTTTTGCCCGCCCAATAGCTTCGATTTCGATTCCCTTGTCAAAGAATCAGAAGATTCCGTCTCGTTAATGTGGACTTCGTGGATTGCAGTTGGCTTGACTGCCCTTAGTGAGACGTCGAGTCTCGGAGGTTTCTCCGAAGATGAAGAAGCCGGCTCTTCACATTCCCAAGGGAGAAAATCCCAGGATTCCCATTCGGACCACGAGGCTGACGACGCATCGAATCGAGGCACGCCCAACACCGAGGAGTTGCTCAGGAAACCGTTGTTATTAGGTTTTAGGAGAGAAACACTAATAAAGTGAGTTTCGGCGATCTCAGCTAGTTCCACGCGGCACAACATTTTCAAAACACAAACACAAGCACACGTTGGTCGAAGACTTGGCGTAAAGCTCAATTTCTGAACAACAATGAAACATCATCTCACAAACTACGAGTAGGAACACCCCGACTAACAAACGTCGTGACGACCACGGTGGAACTAGTACAAGCTAAAATTATAGTGCCTCGGGTTCCAGGAGCATTTCAAAGCTGGGCGTACGGGGAGAGGTCACGTATTACGGACCGTGCGGCAAACGACTCAAGAGCTATCCGGACATTAATCGATACCTCCAAAGAAAAGGCTTCGCAGCTGTCCTCGCTCGCGAAAACTTCACTTTCAACAACAAATTCAACATCGGCGACTTCTTCGAGGGTGGATACCCGAAAGACGGGGGATGTCGTCTCAGCGAGGGCGAGGTAAGAAATTGTTTCGATGTTGGGGAGCGCTCCTCGACCACTGCTTCGACATCGTGGCTCATGCAAACATTGGCCCATGCGATCGATCTTCAGGTGAACCAGCGCATAGACAACCTCAGGGGAGACTCCGCATCACGGAAGAGAGCCGCCATGGATCGCGCATTTCAAAAAGAGCGAGAACGTGAACGTGAGAAAGAACGACAGAAACAACGCGAACTTGAAAAAGAGAAGAAAAAAGAAGAACAACGACTGGAGAAAGAGCGTCGGCTGAAAGCGCTTGAAGAGGAGAAAAAGCGGAAGCAGGCCGAGGCTGAAAGTCGAAGACAGGCCGAAATACTTGCAAAGGTTCAAGAAAGAGAACTTCGAAGACAGCAACAGGCTCTTTTACGAGAGCAGGAGATGGCGAAGCGACGTGAGATGATCGCCATGTTGGATACAGAAAGAGAACGAAGACGTCAACATCTTGGACTTATACAAGCTCTCGTGCTTTACCAGAAATCCAGGTATGTACTCGGACACGTCGAAATTCATAGCCGATGCTTTCAGTTCAGTTCAGTTCAGTTCAGTCTTGAGCCCGATGAATTGCTGAGTTCCTAATTTCCTCTTCTATTTCGCGTATCACAGGGATCAGGTTCGTGAGGTCGAGCCACCGCCGGAACAAAAAGCTGCAGTGGAGGACCTCGAACTACCAGCTGACCCTAAATCGCGTGCGCTCAGCTTGCCGAGATTAGGCGAGCTGCGTGTTCCAGCCAGCGCATACGCAAATCTTCTCCTAGTCGATGAATTTCTCACCACGTTCCAAAAGTGCATTGGCTACAAAGGTACGAAAAGGTGACGATGCCTGATCCCCGCTCCGACCTTGAACTTGAAAACGTCCAATGACGATGAACTCATACTTTTCAGGCACGATCCCCTCTCGAGCTGAGCTGGAGAAAGCCCTCGTCAACGAAGGTTTCGAAGGCGAACTGTGCTCTCTCGTTGGTCAGCTTCTAGCTATCTGTATTGTTGACCCCGGCTTACAAAACTCTCGCGATGCTTCGACAGTGACGGGACAACATCTCAGGGTAAGCGGACCTTGTTATCCATGCGTTCTCGGTCACGCTGGACCTCCCTGTGCGCGCACTCGTCGAATGATCCACCCACGAATAACGCAATAACCTCGAATGTATTGCAGGACATCACAATAAATCGTTTTACTCTCACCGAAGCACTGAGGTTGTACTTCTTAGCGCTTGACAAAGACGGTGCCATCTACCAGTGGGTTTGTGAAAAACCATTCCTAGCGCTGAATCCGACCCAGAAATCAGAGGTGAGCAGTGCTGATTCTCCGTACAGGACGATCGCTTCATCAGAATCGGGTTTCGAATGAGATGTTCTTCACGTATCTGATCTTTTCCCCCAGATTGTGGCATTCCTGTGCAACGAATTGTTGTCGAATCGGTCAGTCATACGTCACATTGACAATTGCACGGAACACCTGTCAATACTTAGAAGAGACCGAGGAATCGTCGAAGGAGAGCTCAACAAATTACGTGCTGTTCAGAGGTAAACATCCCCATGAAAATTCTCGAGTTTGATGAGATGTCGAAAACAACGCTCGCAGAGCCTGTTAACCAGGTCCGCGCGGACGGGGCTTCCTTAAAGATCTTTTTGTCACGGAATTCTTCCATCGCAGAGTTCGTGCCCGTCGCGCAGAAGAGAGAGAAGCCGCGAACAAGGAGGAAAAAGCGGCGACTGAAGGCGGAGATGCACCCGCGGTAGCGGCACCCCCTCCCGTTGTGGACTCACCACTTCCCTGCGCAGATGAACAAAATTCAGCCATGAGCGACGATCAGCTAGATGGCAAAGTTGCCAAAATGGAGCAGGTAATGATCATCACTCGGAGATGGTGACCTTGAGAGTTTAGCTTCCCCCCTCTGAACGGGATTCTCTCTTGATTCATGAAGGTGATACGTGATCCAACCAAACCATTCACTCCTTATAGACACAATGCGAGCTGTCGAAGAAGATACTCGAAACGGCCGCGGCGATACGATCGACAATGTTGGGTCAAGACAGATATCGGAGACGGTTCTGGATTCTTGCTCAAAACGGAGGAATTTACGTCGAATCTCTGGAGTCTGCCGAGCAAGACGGACTCGGAGATTTCGATGCCGACATGTTGAGTGCGACCGATGGGACCGAACAAGAAATCAACGATGACTCCGGTCCTGCAAGTGATATGGTAAGGTGTTTTCATCGAGACTCCCGAGCTCCTCAATACCCGTTTGCTTGTCGGCTTTTGCATCGGTGACTGACTATGAGCTTAGCATGTTCTAGTCGATCTAAGAAAAATTACTCCGATGCTCTCTGCGTGGTAGCTGATGTTCGGTTTTCTCCAACTCTTATTCTCTGCAGGATGAGGACGACGATGGATCTCAAGAATTGAAGAAGCCGATGGAGCCCAAACCGGAACCGAAGGACAAGAAGGCCGACGCAACAAAAGCCGAAGATGAAGCCACCGATCACGATAAGGAGAACGAGGTCAAGTCCGATACTCTTAACGAAATGCCCGAAATCAAGACCGAGGCCAAAACCGAACCAGAGGACAAATCTGCTGAGGAAAAGACTGAAACGGCAGTCGTCAATGGCGAAGCTACTGCCCCCAAAGACGAGGTGGAGGACCCCAAGAAAGTAGAGATCAAAGAAGACTCTAAGCCCAAAACAGAGCACACAGAAGGTGCGCGTCACATTGTCACCTGCCAGAAGCGATATTTGGATGATGACCGTTGAATGCGGCGTGGTTTCTCCATTTTCCTGCTACCTAGATCATTTCCATGGTACCTTACCTGAGATTGTCGACAGGTGAAGCTGGCGCTGTGCAGAAACAAGAAGCGCTAAAGACGGAACCCGGGACCCCGGCGAACCCTGCAGACCCTGCGGTCCAAATGCAGGCGTTGCTGCGGAGCATGGGCATTCAAGACGAGATGGCACAGCTGCTGTTGGCTAATCCGTTCTTCGCATCCATGTTGGCTACGACCATGCTGATGCAGGTGAGTTGATAGGACCTTTCCATGAGTGAATTAGCCTCAACTCCCCTTTTGGAAGCATTGGTGTCGTCCACGTGGGAGTGTCTTACCAGAGTTCGTTTCAGGGTGGTAACATAGCCAACATGGCGACAATCCTCGGACAGCTGCATCAGTTAGCCACGTTACAGAAAGGACCTGCTCCAGGAGGTTCTGCTGGAGCGTTGGCTTCCAACGGTGTCTCAAACTCTCCAAATCCCACTCCCTCGTGCGCGACGGCTCCCATGGATCCGACGGCAGCATTGGCGGCGGCTGCAGCAGCGGCCGCGGCGGCGGCAGCAGCAGCAACCCCAGGTGCGGGTGCTCCAACCACTGCGCCTTTGAATCCCGCGAACCCCGTCGGTACTGCTGTTGCGGATGCCCATGCGGCCTCGGCGACACAGCCGCCTCTCGCGACGTCTTCGGCGGCAACGTCTGCGACTTCGAGTGCACATGTCGCATCGGGTGGCTGCACTCCCGGAGTCCCCCCTGGTGTTGTCGTTGTCGGGGCGGCTGCGACAGCAGCTGGCGCGGCGGCGACAACTACCTCGGGGACTCCCGAAGTCGCCTCGCAACCACCGACGAGCGCGGAACAGGCTCTCAAAAATATCGCACAGAAAAAAGCCGAGCAGTTGGAACAGGCTGGTAATGGCAATCATCGGAGATGGTTCAATATCCTTCCTCGTGAAGGTTGCGACGGCTCGGGTGTCGTGGACGAACCCATGGAAGACGATCGCGATGACGTACGTATTCAATCTCATGTTTCGAATTTCCTCGCTCCTGATATGCTCTCCCTCGATCACCCACTAAACGGTGACCATCGATGTTCTCAGGAAGAAGAAGAAGAATCTATGGATGACTCAACCGAAGAAAAAAGACTCCAGACGATCCCGCAGATCCTACGCAAGGGCTGGTGGAAGATCACGAAACGAAGTGAACTAGATGATCTTTATAAGGTGCTCAACGCAGACGGATATCGGGAGAAATATCTCTCGGAATCTCTCTCCAAGGTGCTCATGTACAATCCCGATGAAGTCCCGTTCGGACTGAAAGGCGATCCGAACGACGCGCTCTCCGGTCTGGACCTACCCGCTCCCTCTCCCGATTACGAAGATCAGTGGAACCCCAAGGCGGCCCTCAAAGTAGAGATAGAGCTACTGAACGAACTGAACTCGTTGCAGGAGAGGGTGCTGCAAGCCAGCATGCAGGTACGCCTGTCGGCCAAATTGAGTCTCTCTCGGGTCTCCGATCCTCCCGTCGTGTATGCTTTTTTGAAGCCTTTTCTAGAGTACGTGACTCTAATTGGGACGACGATGTTTTGCAGGTTCGCGGCGTTCGGAACGAAGATGACGACGTAACGGTTCCTCAGAGCGTTGATGATCCCGCTTGGATGGCTAGCACCGCATTCCTTCTTCACGAGAAGTACGTTAGAGCGAAAGAAGAGAAACTCAACGGTCGTCAAAAAGCGAAGCGCCAGCGGAACAACAAGAAAAAGAGTCGAGCGGAGCGCAGACGCCTCGCGGCTTTGGCCAAGCTTCAAGAGAAACAGAGGAACGAAGAAGAGGAGGAGGAAGAGAAGGAAGAGGATGAAGAGTCTGATGAAGACCTCAGACCTCCTACGCCTCCGCCCGGCGTCAATAATCCCATCGAAGTGGCCAAAGAGAGACTCTTGAATCTGGAATCGGCGATTGAGCGCAGGTCAGTATTTCCCGTCTTTTTCGCCTGATTTCCTTGAGGGTCTTAAGAACACTCGATTTTCTTTCAAAACCGTTATCCCTCAAGATCGAGTAGAAATGGGGCTCGTTGCGAAACAACGTACTCCTTACAGGTATCTGCGTCCACCCTTGGGTCGAGGACAGGTTCCGATCCCTCACGGACCGACAACGGCTAGTTCCACTAGAGGGGGTTTCAATCATCGGGAAGAGAAGAAGGACGAAGAAGACAACATCTCAAGAGAACTTCGGAGATGGCGTGACGGGGTGGCCAAATGCACCGGTGCTGCTCAGGTTAGCTGCTCCCTGGCTTCCACAATTTCGCTTCGAGCTCTCGGAGAGAAGTCCATTCCATTTTGATCACGTACTTGTGATAACATCTCACCAAGACTGTGCACTCACTTTCCAGATTCACCTCTGCTTGATGCAACTCGAATCTTGTATCGCCTGGGAGAAGAGTATCATGAAGGCGAATTGCCAGTTCTGCGGGAGTGGTGAAAACGAAGAATCTCTGCTTTTGTGTGATGCGTGTGATAAGGGTTATCACACATATTGTTTCAAACCAGAAATGGTCGTCCCTCAAGGCGACTGGTTCTGTTTCGAGTGTATAAATTCCGTCAATCTCAACAAGGTGAGCTCCCGAAACCATTCCTTCGATTCGCTGGCCAATGACCTGCAAACAGTGGCGTATCTAGCCAAAGTGCCGCCCGGGGCGGATCTAGAAAAATTCGGAAAATGCCGCCCCCTGGAAGCGCCTCCGACGTGGAGCGACAACCAAAAAAAAAAAACGACCCGCTGTAGGGCATAAATCAGCAAAATGCCGCCCCCCCGCCCCCCCCCCCCTAGCTACGCCACTGCCTGCAAAGATACCATGCGCTGACAGTCTCGGTTCTTCCATCTTTTCCCAGGTATGCGTGATCTGTGGCAAGCCCGGAAACACGAAAATGGCTCAGTGCGATGTTTGTCCAAAATTGTTCCATCCAGTGTGCGTGAATCTCGCGAAAGTTCCACCAAGGAAATGGACTTGTGTCGCTTGCACTGTACCCACCGCAGAAGTACCAGAGACCGAGACTCCTGTGCCATCCAAGAAAAGGTTCGTGAGGGTTTGGGGGTTGTTGAGGGGTGGCGTCGATGACTCTCTTCCCGGTCATCTATTTACGTTGCTCGTGAGAATCCTTAAGTCATCTTCATGACGCAGTGTCTCATTCGCGATTCTCAAACAGGTCCTCAAGCAGCAGAAATCGCTCTTCAGCTAAGGAGAGAAAGAGCAAAGCCGCAGCCGAGAGTTCTGCCGCAAGTGCGGCAACGGCCGCAACCAACGGCCAAGAGAAAGAGGAAAAGGAGGTCGAGTCCAAGGACACCAAGGACCATAAAGACGCAAAGGAGGCCAAAGAGCCTAAGGAAAGCAAGGAAAAGGAGAAAGAAAAGGACAAGGAGAGAGAGAAGGATAAGGATAAAGAGAAAGAGAAAGAAAAGGAGAAGGAAAAAGAGAAAGAAAAAGACATCGCCGACGGAGCACCTAAAGAGAAACGGGCTCGAAAAGGACGAGCGAGTGCCGCCTCCCTCAAGAAGCAACAGCAAGCTTCCGAGAGAGTTCTCGGGGAGTGCAAGTGAGTGGTGTCGCATGATACATTTTTTTCCCTTAATTCGTATGGGAGAGATTTTAAAAAACAGTCGTTCATCCTCTACCGCTGGACAAAGAACACACAACCACTGAGCTGGCAACGAAAATTCCAGACTTCTCCTGGATGAGCTCTGCGATCATGATGCTGCTTGGCCATTCCTATATCCGGTCAATCCGAAAGAGTGTCCGACCTACCGGAAAGTCATCAAAAGGCCCATGGATCTCCAGACCATCCGGAATAAAATCGAGTCGGGAGTGTGAGTATTCATAATCGAGTTTCGTAGGCGAATATCGAATGTTTGATGGTGAACAGTGGAACATCTACGAATTTTACATCCGTTCTCGATGACCTATCAATTTACGTCTATCACCTCTCTCCAGCTACAACATTTGCGAAGACTTCGCCGATGACGCCCGTCTGATGTTCTCGAATTGTGAAACCTTCAATGAACCAAATTCACCGGTTGGCAAAGCTGGCAGGAAGCTTCGATTGTTCTTCGAAAAACGGTACACCGAAATTCTGGACAATAGCTAGATCATCCTCCAGGAGAGAGAAGAGAGAGAATCTGAGAACGAGTCGCATTCACATTGTTGATCGCCGTGAGACACAATTACTCACGACGTGGAGCGTTTCGCATTCCCACCTCGAAAATATGTGTTCAATTTGATCGTTATCGAGTGAGCCTGCGGTGCGCTCTCCGCCGATATCGTCGAGGAGAGCCACTCTCGGTCACGCTACGAGCCATTATTCACACACTCTAGCACTTCATAAGTGTGATAAGGAGAGAACGTTCGATAATATATATAGGAGATATATGTATGTCTATAACTTTACGAAGAGAACATAACCAATTTATAGGTCCCTGACTTAACGTGAATTCCGATATAGTGAGCTTGGAAATTCAAACGGGGCTGCAAAACGTCGTTTGGGCTTTGGTTCCGATCCGGGATTCGGGTAAAGGGTGGTTGGGAAACTTCGGAATCTGATTGGTGTTCATCGTGATCGTGTCCTCGAAAACTGCCGGGCGGGTCTACTCGCTCTTCATGGTCGAATTCTTCTACAAATGAATTTGCGTCTGTCTGTTGCTGTGAGAGACCTCTACTCTCCGCCAGAATGAAATTTTTGCGGAAAATTACGCTCTCGGGTGTGTTTGTAGCAGAAAATGCCGACTATCACAATTTTGATATTGAGCGATGCGATTCTTGTCGGGTCGCCGAATAGAGCGAATGGCTCTGGCTGATTGTTGCGAAGAAAGAAGCGGAAGTACACTGGAAAAAATATTTGTTCTCGAGAAATGAGCCGAATTGATCTCGGATTGTGTGACCGTTCCCGGAATGAAAGTGTCCTACTGGGGCTTGTCGGTTTTCCCAAGCAGCCCGCATCCCAAACGAGGGAAATTTCCAGATTTCGCTCTTTCAATTCACTATGTCTTGGAACGAATGGAGCGAGCGTTTCCGACGGATGAGTTTGTGCGGGAGAAATCTGTCTGTGCGTACTTACACAATGTAAATGTGAATCATTGTTCTTTTTCTTAACTTATTATCACAACTTTAAAGCTGAGATGATGATTGAAAAATGTATTACGACAATGTATGAGGATTCTCACTATTATTCGATTATTATATATGATTATCGAATCTTCGCCAGCACTCACGGTCGTAGTGACCGACGAACGATACCTTCAGGGAAGTAGACTGAGGTGACCGTTTTTCTTATATAGGCGCCACTGTATAGTAGGAGATTCTCATCATCAAACCAGTGAGCTTCATTATAAACAACAGAAAACTTATTATCGAAAATTGATTCATACCTGTAAAACTTGTAAATATAAATAAATTAAAGTGTATACCTTAATCCACGACAACGTAACTTTTTCTCGCTGGGGGAGGTACCTCTTACCCACTCCCCCACTCCCGAGAGGGCATGCAGGATGGCCACGAGAAGGATTGACATATTCGGTAGGAAAAGTCAATGGTGAATTAAAGGCCGAGGGAGTTAGTAGCCGGAGTAGGTGTGGGCTCCCGCATTGCGGAATGTGCCGTGAAGCGGCAGCATTGATCTCGAGACAGGCCGGATCTGGTCCGGAGCTTTTGAGGAACACATTTCCAAGCTATTCGAGACCGCCTCTAGTGCCAATGCAAGCCAAGCACATGATGGAATACATACCAGGCGATCCATAGAAACGCTTCCGAAACACTTTGGATCTCTTAAGCACTAAACGACTCACTTTTTGATTGCGTGTCCCAAGAAAGAGATTATTGGATGCGCCGAATGAACCAAAGTATCGTTGATTCGAGCAACGACTGAGTCCATGAGGGACCGAGGCGAACCACATTTTACCGATGAAATGGTTTTTGTCGCATTCGTCCCGACTTTCAACGAGGTCTTCTGGTTTCTGGCCCGCTGTAATGCTTCACAATCACTCGGCGAGTGCTACGTTCTGGTGCTTTTTCGGGAGCCACGTCTAGCCTAGAGCCAGACTATCCATAACGTACATGAGTGTCCAGGAAAAAATGACTACATCGTCGTGAAATGGATGCAAATCGAAAGACCATGTTCTCAGAAAAAAATCCAAGGATGAGAAGCTCATCGGCGCCTTCGGGGAGATTTGTGATCTTCGACCCTGGGAATCCGCGGATACAGAATGCTCGGCACTGATTACGGCTACCATGGCAGCGAGGGGACAGCGATGATGATGATCCCACTGAACTCCGTGAATGGAAGGTGCCCATTGACTACACTCGGAGACAGAGAAAAACATTCATCGTGTATTTTCCATAATATATTACAGTTGAGAAGTGGTTTCATCACGCATTCATCGAGGGAACCTATGCCGCTAGGTTGATGAGACGATTGCTGTTCTCAACCAACTCCTGAATCGAGACTCTACCTCGGACCTGGAACAATCGGAGGAGAATCACGAATTGAGGCATTGCGCATGACCCTGAATCAGGCGAAACAAATATACCTAAACAGATTCGCTCGGGAGAAGTCAGTACAGGAGTTCTCGTTGAAAATACCTTTATGAACTTGGCTACTTCCTCCAGCTCTTCCCGTGTAATCGAGATGAACTTTCCTCGATCATCGATAACGCCACATAGAGTCTCTTCCTCCAGCATCCGATGAACTCTGTGGGGTATGAGCAGAACTTCCTAATTGAGCAAATATTCTGAGATTTCCAGAAAGAAATGAAAAACATTTGGAAGAGGAGCATCGTACCTGTCAATGCAGTCTTGCGTTTTCAATTTGAAACGGGCTGCAAGGTCCTCAAGTTGAACTACCTTCTGCTCGTTGATATAGTTTATGAATTCGTTCAAACGCCCGGTGGAATCCTCTTCCTGAAAAATGTTCACACCGTTTAGAGCAATCACACCGAGACCGGGATCGACACGTACGTCGGACAAATATCTCCATCCTTCAGAGTTGTGAGATCTTGAGCTTTTCCAGGCGGAAAGTGCACGACTCTCACCTGATCGAAACCTTCTTCTTCGACATCGAACGCTGCTTTCATCTTGAGATATTCTTCATGCTCGCGTCGCTCCTTCTCTTCTTTAGCTTTACGCTCGAGCTCTTCCTGTTTCTTCTCCTCTTCATCTCTCTTCTGATCTTCTTTCTTCCGGCGCTCATCTTCCTCGGCCTGTTTCTGTTTCCTGTCCTCCCGTTCTTGGAGCTCGATTTCCCTCATTCTCCTCTTCTCGGCCTTCTCCTCGAGTTTCCGCAGCTTCTTCGTCCCGATTTTACCCGAAGGCATCTCCATGTCATTCTCTTCTAGCAACTCTCTAACTTGCTGTTCTCGTCCGCCAACCTCTTCGTCATCGTCCGCTCCGCCAACGCGCATCCGATTCCTCGCGCCTCGGTTCCTAACGACTCGCCTGACACCACCAGTGTCGTCTCTGTCGACCTGAAGAGTTCAAAAATATTGAGTGACCAGCGCCATCTGATCCCATGTGACCGGCGAGTATCACAATTTTGTCAAAGAAACGCGCAGATGAACTCGAGAATAGGCTCGAGATTACGAGGACCTGCCAACGCATAGATGAACTTGCGTTCGATCTACGGCGTCGGGTGCTTCGATCAGGGCCAGCGCCATCAGCTTGTTGATTCAAGGCGAAACGTACCGCTGCAGGTCGAGCTCTGGGTTTGTCATCCGTGCTGCTTCTGGATGCATTCCGAAGGTACAGGAATAGGAATACGAGGACAGCGAGCGTGGCAAAAATTGCCGTGAATAACACTACGCCATCCATGTTGCGCCTGGAAATAAATTTACGTTGAACTTGTCATCGGCTGAAAATTGTGTATGACGAGGACCTCTGATCAAATAATCGATTCCCACGCGGTCGAATCCAGAGAGGTATCAGTGAATGGCTGAAGAACTGGACAGGAATATCTGTTCAGTGCTTTTGAGCTTGATACCGATTTGCAGAAATTAATGTCTGCTCCAAGCGACCGTGACACCGTCTCCGATAATCTCGACTGGATCAAACCCGAAGATTTGAATTGCAACTCTGTAGGGTCCAACTCACGCTATTTATCGCTCCGTATCGTTTGCCTCCAGAGGAATTGTGAGTACCGACCAGCTGTTCTCGCTGCTCGTGTGTTGTTCTGTCCACATGAAAGCGTCTGCTACATTACAGAGTCAACAAGACGGAAACGTGAAGCCAACTTCGAAATCTCCCGCTCTTGATCGGTTATGTTTTCGAGCTTGTTCCGGCGGGAAGAACTGTCAACGAGAATCGCTCTTTGCAGTCGATGAGAGCTCGGGATCGGCAATGGAAAGTATTGTATCCTGTACTATGTAGCGATATCGAGTGACATCATTCGCGTGGGACTGAGCTTCTAGGGGGATCAAGTCAAGTCAAGTCGGAAAATATCGTGAGCATTGAGGCAAGGATTTGGGGACGATTCGTTCCTGCCTGTACTGACTTGAAGAGATAATTGCGAAAATAATTCAGCGGGGTGTCGGTAGGTGTGAAGAGTCATTTAATTACTCACTCCAGTCGGATTAATAGTAATAACAAGGGCCAACACCAGCTCGGAGGTTTTAGGAAGCTTGATATCATATTCGTTCGTTATACGATCATCCGAGTAACTCAAGATTCAGATTCTCTGTCGGACCGCAGCGAACACAATTCAGGCCACAGTTTAAAGAAGAGCCGTTGATCCCGGATGGTTTGGCGTGCTGCGTCTTCAGCTCCCAACTCGGTCCACAAATGAAGAGCACAATTATGAGATCTTTGATCGAGTATTGTCCCCACGTTCGTACATATGGCTGACCAGGACAAGAACGTGGGAGAATACCACGGGCGATCACCGGATCAGTTCCAGTTGTGTTGCTCTGTTCAGCTCCGGCTGATGATTGCGAAGCTGGAAACGATATAAGCAAATCATGGGATCTCAACGTCGGAAGCGCAAATGGAACACAGACGGATTTGCGATAGATTACTGTTCATAGAGAGACGGTATCGCATCGCAAGTGAAGACGTACGGAGCACTCATACCATCGACAAGTCCCTCTTGAGAGCATCGTTTCTGTGTTTGAGCTTAATCTTTAGTTCGTTCAACTTGATTGCTTCGGATTTTTCCTGTAGCATCATGATGTAAATCTGTTCGAGAAGATGTTTCAGGATGGAACTGTTTTCAGCGGGTGCCGCTAACGCTTTATCTAGGATTTCGGCGAGATCGTCCTGATCACCGGGTAGGTCCTGGAATGCAAGCTCAAAACTCATATTCAAGCCATCTTGATGTCTGACCGATCGTTCAAGTGCCCTGTCAGGATACCGACCTCTGAGTTTTGCTGTTCTTGGTGGAAGTCATCTCTCCTAACGGTGTCCGAAACTCGGATCGCTTGCCGCGGTCCGGAGGAGATGCCCTGACCGTTACCCTGTTGAACGACGGACTCTGTGAGGACGACCGTTCGGACTCCCGAGGGCGTATACTCGGAGTTGACTGCCCCGTGACACGAACTAAGAACAATGAGACGTTGAATATAGAGGAAACTTACAGTTTCGCCATCTGGTTCCATCACAAGCAGGCCCAATTCATCCGCGGTCAGTTTCCGAGGGGACCATCGCTTCGAAAATGTTGAAGTTTTATAAACGGCTCTGGAAAAGTGTTTCTGAAGCGCCTGCAATTCCCACATCGAAATTCCGCTCCTACCAATGAAATCACAGTCAGAACACAACTCACTGGAACAGCTGTCGAGAGTCACAGTCAGAGTAGTATGTGAATGAAGGGAATCGGAGGATATCCTCGGTCCTTCTCTTAAGGAATGGGAGCATTTCCTCTTCTCTTCTGCGAGTAGCTTTCTTAGACATCTTCGCAGAGATCTTATCGGGAATATTCTGAAAGTACGCGATCGAGAGTTCGCCATGATTCTTCATTGTTCCCGGGAGAAATATCCGTTGCTCGCTCTTGGAGTGAAGTGAGGAGATATAGCCGGTAAGAAGATTCGAATCTCCCAGTGAAAAACGCTCGGGATCTAAGCTAGCGACGCGATGTTTGCGATGTGGATTGATATTTGCTATTACGGAGTAAAGAGAACTGAATAGCGATCTCTCGGAATCAGGAAGAAAAATCGGGGAGCTTGAGATTGAGACTACTTTCCAGATCCTGAACGGCCGTTTCTCGCAGAGGCAGCCAAGAGACGAAATATCAAAATCGGACCGTGGCATGCAGGTGGAGTCGATAGGCAGCCGAAATGACCAGCAACTTGGCCTCGAGTATTTGCTAATACCTAGTAGAGGTCACTCACTTTCAACAATAACCCTGCGAGCCGGGAAACCTCGCTAGGCAGCGCTTCGGGGAAAGTCCCCGACAGACGGATCGAGGATTGCACCGCAGACGGATGCGGCACCCTTCCGCCAATACGAAGCTTGTGCGTCCCAATGTTCGGCGTCCAGAGCGCGAACTGATCAAGAGTGCAATGTGCAAAGCTTGGGCTTTAGTGAAACACCTCATGACGTCCGACACGTGCCGGAGAACCCCGAGCTGATTGTTTTTCCGTTCGCTCAACGACGGATATTGATGTGAATTTTTCGAGTCGGCGCAAGGTGAATGCGGATTCTGGAGGAGGAGTGACGCCGAGAACTTCCGGAGCTCCAGAGTTCGTTCGCGGAGAAGCGCCGCCCAGAAGACGGGGAATATATCGGGGCCAAAACTGATGAGAGACGAGTTTTGCTGTAAATATCCTCTATCGCAGGTTCACCCCCAGCTTCAAGTCAGTTAAGGAATGGTGCTAATTTCTCTGCACGTTCCCTCGTTTGCCATAATTTCCGCGATTTACGCTATTGCTAGCGCTGCTCTCGGAACTCTGAGATGACACCCGATACCTTCGCAAACAATAGGAAGAAACAAAGCGATCCCTCAGAACATGATTTTTTATTTGATCCGGTTGTTTGATCGGATGCAACTAATGGGGTTCAACGGCAAATTGGTTTCAAAAGGGCTTCATTCCGGGTTCGTTATGCACATTGTGAGTTTCTTACACACCAATCGAAATTCTACTTATTCCTTCTGAGGGAATAGTTTATTCCTTGGTGGCCTCGATGATGCAAGACTTGAGCTTGGGGAGGATTTCCTTCTGCTTGTCATCGAATGCCGAGTCAGCTCCCTGGACCTTCTCCTTGAGACACTTTCCGAAAGCCTCCTGGCGTTCCTTGACCTGATCGGCGGGCATGGCGCTGATGACCTTGGAGCACTCAGCGACGACGGGGGTCAGCTTCTTAACGTAGTCAGCGATCCTGTCGGCATCGGCGTCCTTGACCAGAGGCTCGATGCAGGGGCGAGCCTTCTGGATTCCAGCCTGTGAATCAAAGAATCCTCTGGGTCAGTTCCGAGTCGAGAGGAAGAAAGCTCCGACGTGGCTCACCGGCTTCTCCGATGTCACCCCATCAATCTATCTGAACAGAATTCCCCAAGATGGCGACTGAGAAACCACAGACATACGGTTTATGGAGTGACTGGACTCACCTCGTATTTCGTCTTGCGCTCTGCGGGGATGTCAAGCTTGCCGAGAGCATCGGTGAAGCCCTTGATGACAGTGTCGGTGCTGTCGGCCGTGGCAAGAACCAGGCAAGTGGCGAAAAGAACGATCTTCAGCATGATGGATGGTTGGAGGCTGTGAACGAGATCCTCGGAATTTAGTGACACGACCACCACGATGAGCCCTGGCAGTCAACTGACAATCTTCGTGAGGATGTAACTTCGTGTTTGAGGCACCGGTAACTCACCTTGGGTTGTGTCTGGAGTTGACTGACAATCTCAAAGCTTGGAGCCGCTTTTATTCCGGTTGGAGCCCGCTCTCCTTTCCACCACGTTCTTCTGCCGTCTCTCCCTGCCCTCTCCAGAACCGACGAGCGTCAAAGACTCCGCGCGTAGGATCACCCGCCGAACCCAGCGTGGAGTATATTGGAGGATTTATCATCTAACGTATCCTGAAGAATGAATTTCATATTTTTTCATAGTGGTATAGTACTTTTATAGTAGGTTCTTGTATCATGGATCGGGTCCAGACCCATCGAGCGCGCACGTCGAGAGTCAACTTCGGTTCCGTGGGGAACTTCTCGGCCTTCGCGTGCATATATGAGAATATTTTCAGACTGCAGTTCGCGACCGGACGGATTTCATGATGACGGGATTCCAGGGCGTAGGATTCTTTGATTGTCGTCTGAAAGTTGGATAACAGCGCCCGCATCTGACTAGGAAAACATGTTTAAGGCTAACTTCTGGAATAATAAATGCCTCGCAATTTCGCTATGAATGGGAATCCAACTTATTGGCAGGAGAGCTTCCGCTCCTAACTGTTTTGACAATAATATTGCTCCTCACAGTGAACTCTCAGTCGCCCAGTTGAGTTTTTCGATGTACTCATCGAGAATATTTCAATGAAACCGCTTTTCTGCACACATGCATTATGGATTGGCAAGTCACTCGGCCAGACGATCCGACGGATCTGACACCAGTTGTCATCGAGCTCCGAGTTCCAATCCATCGCCCTCTTTTCCAGCTGCGAGCATGGAATAGATTCGGGCAGTCGAACTGTTTCACTTCGAACCTCTCTTAAAAACCGAAAGTAGTCAATTCTTCTTAGAGTGGAACGGAACATCGGACGTTCGGCCCCCTGAAGGGCATTAGTCGTTCACTAGATTTTGAAGGGCGGAGCGATGATTCTAGAAAGTGAAAGCACGACGTGCGCCTTGGCTCTCTTCCAGGAGTAGTCTGGAGCTCATGCGAACGAGAAGCCTTTCAGACACGATCTTCATTAAAATGAACAACAAAACCCGACGAGACAATTAATATTGTGCACTGCTCATCTCAACAGAAAAAATTTTCCATGCGTCAGAACTGATGCGATCCTCAACCTCCATTTGAACGTCGCCAGTCCCGCGTTTCGTCCTCCGAGTTGCGAAATATCTTGTTGAACCTGTGCTTCATTTTTGGGTTTACGAATGCTAAATCTGTCCAAGTACATCTAAGTGAGAAAAGGGCTTCCGGAACATCCAATTTCCTCCATGATGAACGCTACGAAGCGATCTCCGGTCCTGCCTCTCACATATGCCATCGAAAAACCCAAGTCATTCTATGAAGGGATTGGGACCGTCCACGGTTCGAAAAAGCTCACATCAGCTGGGAAGAGGCCATCGAGTTTTAAAAAGAATTAGCCTTCAGCTGTTTTCTGTTGTTGGGACGATTCTCGGTGCGTCGCTCCTGCTGATTCGGGGAGCAGCTGTTCGCGAAGAAGCACCGAAGAAAGCTTCGAATCAGCTCCGGGCGAAAGTCTCGTCGACATCAAGTCTGACTGAGGCTGAGCCCAAGCGACGGTAGTGAACGTCGCGGAACGCCGTCAACGGCCAGCCCATCTTACTGCTCCAAGGGGCGAACAGCATTTAAGAGGCCCACGGTCCACTTCGACTGCTTGCTTGAGAGCGAGTCGGCGTCGACGACGGACCAGGGGCATCCCGATCCCAGAAGAAAAGAGAAGAACTTTAATCCGGGTGAAGCCCCAGAAAAAAGAAGACTCTACATATACAAGCAACATCACTTTTGACTGACCGCTTGCAAACCAAGACGGTTCGCTTCATTCAGTCTGTTGCTGCGAAGGATCATATCCGTGGGCTCGGCTTGTGATTCCGAGAGCAGCTTCGACCAGACGCCAGACGTTACATTTTCCGAGTGATCTCGTCTTTTTTCCTTGCGCCGTCTCGTCTCTAGTCGCAGTCCCACTTTGTTCACATTCGGAGTCAGGTATATAGGAGCATAGACGCGGGTAAAAAGTGAGAAAAAAGTAAAACGAGCCATTATTCGCGTTCTGAGCTCCAGCGAAATTCCTTAGTTTGGAGTCTCCCGTGGAGATTTCAGGAACAGGACAAAGAAAACATGTTTTCCGAACGAGCGGTTAAATTTGCACAACGAGCAGCGATCGACTGACGATGTTTTCTCAAGGAGGACGGAAACAAACTGAGTTCCGGGAATAGACGTCGCTCCCGCAAATGCCGAGAGAGCAGGAGAAAACACAGTATAATCGCTTGGTATTGAATGTTTTCTTTTTCTTGGTAATCTGATCGAAACTCGACTCCTTCGAAAGATAAGTTAAAGCTATGATGATTCGGCACAGTTCGAGAGACACACCGCTCAGCCATTTTGTGGAACAACACTCGGGTTGTCACACCTAGACAATGTCAGTGTAGGAGAGGAGCTACCTTTGCGGACCATTTGCCTGCTCTAGTGGATTCATCAAACGTCCCCACCTATACAGACAAACATTCGCTTTGCACTTGCTCTAGCTCAGCGTTGCTAGAGGCTGGGACTTGGTTACTATCTCGTTTTCGATTATGTCGTGCCGTCCTTATACAAATGAGATTCGAGAACTTTTCCGAAGGTTCGAGTAGAGCGCATGGAAGCCATGACATGGACTTTGGTAAACTCGCTTCGGGAGATGTGGATCTCTTGAAGAGCTCGATGGAGAGCACTGCAGCGAAAATTGCATCATTCGAGTCGTTTCAGACAAGAAAATCCGATCTCTCTCTCTAGGATAGACGCTCCTGAAGATGATTCTTATCCTCGCGGCTTTGTGGGTCAGGGAGCGAGACGTCCTTCAAATGGAAGCTTTCTTTTCGTATCGATCAAGATTGTACATTGCCCCTTTTCCGACACTGCTAGCGCCGACCAGTCTCCCGGGAAGCCGAGAGACCTTTGCCTAGAAAGATCATGGCAGTGTCGCTTTCAGCGACATCCGTATGTAGGTGGACAAACCGCGCGATACGTGTGCCATGCATACGCTAATCTCGCTGGACACGGTGTCATATTGACAACAGAGAGATTCACCGCAGGAATGCGTTCTGGATGTCCGACAACACGGAAAAAACGCTGTGCACTCCGAAATGCATAACCGATATTGTCGTTTTATAGATCTCACGGACTGATCGCGCCTCTATGTGAGATTCACAATCAGGGAGGGTGTCTGCGGAAGGTAATAGAAGACTTGGGCAGTCTACATGACAATTGAAGCCCATCGCTCGGAAGAGGGTAAAACAGAATCAGGTCGAATCCTTCCCCCGCTCGGAGAACCAGGAGGCTCTTGGACAGTGGCTTCGCAATAATTCTCATCCCCTGAACATACTTGTGTTTAATGACGGAGAAATTTAGAATTTCGTCTCACTCGGCTCTGGACGAAGAGGGGCATTGAAGAAGAAACGAATCCAAGTGCCCGTCTAAGCCGAACCCTGCTGTTGAGTCGAATGGTGCGGCTCTTAGTTGCAGAAAGGAGCAACCGGGCGTCCTTGGAACGAACAAGTCGTCGGACCGACGCCCAGAGCGCCTCTCTGTAGCCGAGACTCCGGTTATACTTTCCATTTCGTCAGACGTCAACATCGAACAGAGTCAAGCATCGACATGCTCTCTCGTTTTTACTGTGGTGACCGATTGACTGCCGACTGCCTCCCTCCTGGAGCGCTCCAAGCTTGAAATATTTTCAAATAAATGCTACAAAGTGTGGCAGTGGCGAATATTCCGATGGAGAACGACTCTAACCTGAAAATGTAGTCGATTGGCGGTTATTGGTCTCATTCGTAACAGGAGACCCCGTCTCCCGAAGCCCAAGTCGTGCAGCGAGCATTATATGGCTCCCTCTTCCCATTCGATTCAAAAACAAAGACTTCGTCCATCTCACTCTCCTCAGACCCTCAAGATCCAGTTCACAATTCGAATGAATTCACCCTGTAGCTTCGTATGGCTCTGTGGCTTGACGGAACCCGGCAAAATAATGCATGCTCATGTACCTTAGAAGGTTCACAATGCACGAAATCCGGATGGATCCCTAGCGCCAAAAGGGGTACTGACGGTAGATGTGAAAGCACTACAGACCTCCTCTCATCGTTCTAGGATTCGGGAGTTCTTTGCCTTACCCGAGGTTTTCGAAATCCGATATTATGCGAGCCTACACGCTCCCAGAGGGGGCCGAATTCATTGGATTGGATATCGGATTTGATTTCATTCCAATTATTCATGAGAAAGGAACATTCGTCAGACTCACTCCGTCAGCACGGCCTCCCATGCCACTATTTCCCCATACTCGTGGAATCGAGCAGCTAATCACATGCGCGGGCTCAAAGCTGTTATCAAGGATAACTCACCCATCCTTCTGGAACATTCTCCAACGAGAAGACGAGAACCTATGCTGATTGAAACATTTGTAGGAAACGTGATTGAAAACACCGGACATTTATTGAATCACACAGGAATATGACAACGGTTTCCCGACAATGGTTCTCGGATAGCGTACGGAGTTGTTTCAGGCTTATTAGCCACGAGTCTGATCGCTTTTACCACGCCCCAATGAACTCATCGTTTTTCCAGGTGTGAACGATCGGTGTTCCCGTTGCCATGATTTACTTTGAACGTCTTCAGCACACGATCGAGGAACCTCCCACGAAGCGTGGATGCCCTCTGCAAATGACCAACGGAAACTGATGGAGCGAATGGTCGACAACAGTTAAGTCTTCAAGCCTTTCCTCCCAGTTTTCGAGCGAATATTTGAGTTTCCCGTGGATCGAACCCAAGTTCGCTCAATATACGTGCTCTCCGTGAGGTGCCCAAAAACTTGGCGACGTTATGACCTTCGGATAGCATTGCGTCGGGAACGCAACGTTACGAAGATTATTGTAGCCTGGCGCAACTAGTTACTATCAAGAATGAATACGATCCACGCTCCGTCCGCATTATCACGGTCACAGTTGGCATAATAAGACTCGTCTTCGGTGACAATGTTCTCGATTTTTAATGTGATAATAGAATGTCGGATGTTCGATGACATCTTACAACTCTTCCGCGTCAATACCCTCGCTCATGATGGCACAGGTCACACTGTCGAAATGTCTACGAAAGCGAGCAAGTTTAGCATCCATCGAAAGACATTTGTGTAGCCGCGGTTTTGGATCCCGATCCAGACACACTGCCATCCGGCCGGCTACTGCTAGTCCCGGTCTGGTATCGCTGCCGGCTACAAATCCGTCCGGGAACAGATAACCCCTCAACCCACTAAGCAGCATACGATCACGTAGATAGCTTCAGCTACGACAGCGGACGGGCACTGGATTCGATCGAAATAGTGTTCGAAATTCGAAGAAGACCGAACGAGGCGTCGTCATTACTGAAAACAACGTTACAGCATTTACGTAACGTATGAGTTTTGAACGGAAAACCGCTGTCTCTTCGTTCGGAGTCTCACCCTGTGACAAAATCGGGTGTGCGTACAATACATGCTCGCGAATTCTTACGATGACTGTGGCTTTCCGCTTGCACAATGCTCTCTGCGAGACTTGGCGAATCACACGGCATCAGTGCGTGCCCAAAGTCCCAACCTAATTTTCGGTCACTGCGCTTTCTCTGCTGCAGTTGAAATATGCAGTCCGATACTCTCAGATCAGATTGACTCGACGAGCGACACTGCATGTCCCGCCATTCGAGCTTGAACTACTAAATATCGAACGGACGACCGAGGGGCACTTGTTTCGCTCGATGGATAAGTACCTGATGTGACCGTGGTGGCATATTTTTCAATATCTCTATCCATGTTTGGTTGCATAAGAAGTTGCCAGCCCGCACACTGACTGATCGAGGCTACCAATCGTCTTCCGTTGATCCACATTCAAACAGAAGTTCGTTGTAATACCGGGATGAAGTAGATACAAGTAGCGTGGAATCAAAAGGCTTTATTGTTTTGATCCAAGGCCACAGCAGCTCCCGATGGGGGCTTTTTGTCGTTTATTGTCGCGTCGGACGGTCAAACCTCCCATTGGTCATAGTACATCAATTGCACACAAAGTGCTCGTAATCAGATTTACGATGCGGCTCTCATACTTCGAAAAAGCTCACGGTTCGAGCCATCATTAAAAGAGGCATCTTGTGGCGATCCAATACGCGCGCACGTATCACGATCCTCGATGACTCAACGTGAAGTCCGTCCATAAATGAAGTACACTTCTCCTTTCATTAGCATCGATGAGCCTCGTTCAAGGCATAGAAAACCATCAAACTGTGGCCCGATCGATTCCACGGCCTGCCGTTGAGGAGGAACCCGCGCAGATGAATCACACTGTCGGACTCTCTAGTGAGGACGACCTATTTTTCGAGCGAAGAGCAAACAGTTTAAGGGTTGTTATCTTCAAGAGCAACCGTCGGCTCTTTATCGGCAACGAAGACTCTCGGGAGGATCAGATTATTGAAGAATAGTATTTTCATTCCCTTGATAAACTCCGCTAACCGACTCCGCGCGGTCGTGTTTTGAATCGAGGGCTCTTGTTACGCACGGAGTTGGCCGAGAGCTTTGTTTTACGAAGCATGCATGCATCCTTTGAACTGGATGAGATATCCGGACAGGCAGGCGTGTCGTCTCTCGATCACAGAAGACGTCTTATTTTACAGGTGGAGGCTCTTGATATTTGCGGTATTCATGCCTCGCGAACGCATTTTCTCTCGAAATCTCGTGTGGCAAACGATCCTTCAAGATATGATTGAGTAGAAAGATCGTGAGCCTCCTCTCCCACTCTCTCGATTCTCGATGATAATCGACCATCGACTTTTTCGGTTAACCATTATGAAAATGTCGAGACAGCCAGAATCCAAGGATGTTCGGTAATTTTCCTTCGCCGTTGTTTATCAACGGTTTAGAGACTATCACTGGCTCTGATATTTCCACCAACAACTGACAACAAGGGCCTTGTTGACCTCCTCTATTCTGTCCAACATTTTTTCCATTGGATATCTCCTCCCTTATGATTTTCCGTTAGCGACATTTTCAAGAAACAAACCGTGAACTTCCTGATTCTTAACAGGATGGTCACCACTCCCGTGATGCTGGATAGTATCAAAACATTCTCTGGGGGCAGGAGTTTTGAGTGAGAGTCTTGAGAAAACATGACAAACAGCATCATCTCAATTTTCATGGGTTGCTTCAGATTGAGGACCTCTGAACAGGGAGAGAACATCGCAGAATACTCAAATAGGAGATCGGCTCCAAGTTTCTGGGAAATCCAAACGAGGAGTCATCGAAGGTCCAGCCTTTGAACGGTTTCCGAAACTTACCTGTTTACCAGAGACCAGCAATCCATTCGAAAAAAACGCTCGAGTTCGCATCCTGCAAAACTGATTGACCAACGATTCAGTGAATCGGCTGTAACCGGAACTACCGAATTCTACCCATATTCTCCGTCTGCCAAGATTTGAGATCATAATGATTTCAGGTCTCCTCTGCGGAAATCAAAAAGTTCTGATGCGTACACTGGAATCTAATGTAGATTCGTGCGAATCTGTGCTGCGCTCCTTTTTGCCGTCGAAAACATCCACCCCAACTCGTGAGTTCTGAATCGAGTATCCTCATGACACCAGTAAAAGCTACCTCGACAGATATTCGATGTCCTTCGACTGAAGCATCGGAGTCTGATGGCGATCTCCCGAAACGCGAACAAACGGGAACGGATCCCTAAGACTGGCTGCCCTATATTCTCTTGCACGAGGGGCGATTCATGAATCGCTCGTAGCTCAAACTCATTCCCTGACAATGAGCCAGAATTCTCACGCTAGCGAGGCTGAGCAGTGTCTCTCTTGAATCTTCAACCATCTGGCTCGGATCATGTCGGTAGTGCAACGGTTTCTAATTTTTTTCATTTCAGGCTTTTTCCCATGACATCGATCCGAATATCTGTGATGGTACACTCTTACAAGTTAGAGGAGACAAGATTGTCATTCGGTGCGTCACTCCAGCCACCCTTCCGGCCTGTGGCGCGCTGACACTCGAGTATTCTCTGAAAGAACCACTATTGTAGAAGAAATCCAAGCCGGAAACTGCGTATGGTCTATTGAGGGCTTCCTTCGGCAGATCCAACCTATCACTGGGGAAAGTTCATGTATGTTCATCATGTTCACCTGCTGAATCAAGCGGAAGTTCATAAAGGGAAACCAACAAGCACGCAAATACGAACGAAGTTCTTGTCTGAAGAGCTTTCAACGAAACTCGATATGACGTACTGTGCTCTATATAAGTAACCAGCGGGCTTTGCAAACGCTGCACTGCAACTTGAAGGGTCATGTTGATCCGATCCATCGCGTGAAAGAAAATCTGGGATGAACACATACACTATCCAATAAATGATCAAGACCCCTCTCAATTTAGCTCCAGAATAGAGGAACTCCGATTCTTGAGGATCGCGACTCTGCTTGGGAAGCCATCCTCACGGCCGCCCGGCTGCAAACTAATCTCGCGGGAAATCAGGGGCGGCAGAGCCCCGACTCGGCACAGGTGGATTTCTCGAACGCTCCCGCAGCGCGTGAGTCTGAAAAGGAAAACTATCACGAGTCCGATGCCAGAGCCTGTTATTGGAGCAGGAGCCTCGCTGAATCGTTCCTCGCATGGCTCCACAATTCCCTGCGAGGATGATATCGCGCTATGCCGACATCTGCGCTTGCATATTCTGGTTGAAAATGTCCCCGAACGAGTCCATCATAGATCGTTTCATATCGATTCATCCATTCTCAGGCCAAATTCGGATTCATCCATCGGAAATCAATGAGAGAAATGAAAAGTAAGAGCAGTTGCGCGGTCAGTTTTTCTTTCTCATCCAAAAGATATGCTCTCGTGTGCTTCTCACAGCTATCAGAGCTTATTTAAAAGCCGCGAACTCAGAGACGAAATAGATATGTATAAATCCGTTATTCGGAACGTCCAACAGTCCCGAATATTTAGTAATTGATTATATAATCGCTTGCGGTTGATCATGTGATCGCGCGTGCCTCTTTCTGTCTGTCCGTCTCTGTGGGGTTTTCACAAATTCGCCTCCTCTTTCCGACGCAGCAGCCTTCTTCCAGTAACGGAGCTGAAGAGCTATGTTTTATATTGTGACGCTGAACGTGCGTTCGAATCAGTTGGTTAGTTCGCGTGAACAAGTCAGTGGCGAGCACCCGCGGCGACCAAGATCTGAAGTAGTGGAATAGGCAGGCCTCGGAATGGGCCGCAGCAAGCGTGTTGGAATTACTGTGTGTGCTCTGGTCTTGCTTTTTGTGCACTCTTCGCATAGTTCCGAGCTCCCTCGGGAATCTAGTTCATCGGAATCATCGGAAGTGACCTCGACAGAATTCCTCAGCGATCAGACAACCGGCCCGCGCGACCCAATACCGGTGACGACTGCCGGATCTCTCGCCGAGGATAAGACGAGCTCTCGGGCGTCCAGCGTTGATGTCCCTCACAGAGGAAGCGATCAACTGTCTCCAGCATTGAACCAAGGTGAGATTCCACGATTCCCCATCAACGATGCTCGCCGCATGGATTCATAGATCGCTAAGGTGCGGAGTTTTTTCCCAACAAGTTCGGCTCATTGAACATCATTTATTGCAACATGGAGAGTGGGTTCGGGCCGCGTGATTGTTACCGGTAGAGTTGGTCGTTGAATCGAGCCAGGATTCCGAAGTTCCAACGTGCACAACCAGCAAGAGAGGTCACAGACCTCTCGTCGTTGATGCGAAGAGATGGATCCCGAAAATCTCATTCGATTGATCAAAACTCACGTCTTTTCTCTACTGATGCTATCATTGGAATCCGACTTGTTAGCCGCTTCCATTTTAGTCGCTGCTGAGCATTGATATCTCAGAAATCATTGCCAGTACTGTCAGGCTGGTGGCTTTTGAGGTAATCTCTTTGGTTTAGCAACAAATACCCGGGGCAGCTTCCGCTTCCAACCCTCGAACCCTATTTGAGAACCGAATTAGTCTTTGAATCGGGTTTCCTGTCAGTTCTCTCAGATTATCTTCTTCATCCTCCATAGTTCTGAGACGTCACCGGGTACTCATATTCAAGAAATCTAGACTCCGTTGAAGAAAGCGTAATCTCTGATCACCGAAGGATTATGACGATCGTGGTCACATGGTCGGATTTCTTCCGAAAGTGTTCTTAAGGAATCTTGTGCCATGGAGGAATCAAGTGAAGAGAAGATTCATGAAGTTGCCCATGTATTTTGCAGATCAAATCGCCCTCGATGGCCGCAACGGTTCTTCGACAGTTGAACCACTGACTACAGATCATCTCGTAGCCGCAACAGGACGGGAATCCGGAGGATCTGTAACTGGCAGTCCAGACTCCAAAGATGTCTACTTTGTTGATGGAGTGTCGGACAAGGAATCTGTCGCCTTCGTTGGGACACAGCTCCGAGCCCCATCACTCAGTGAAACTGCACCGTGTCTCGATAAACAACAAAAACAACAGCGGCCTCGTCGAACGAGCGAGTTAGTGCCGATGACAGACGATGCCCATCGTCCATCCCAAGAAAACGAAACAGGAGTCACCGAAAATGTGGAAAACGCTTCGAAAGAAAATCGAAACTCGTCAGGCGTCGACGCGGAACGCGTTCAAACGCAAGACGCCATTTGGGAACAGCACAACCTGAAGACGACTCCGTCTTCGATTCATCGGAAGCAGGAACCCGGTCTGGGGGCAAACACCAGAACCGGGGCGGAAACCGGAGCTGTTGCAATCCCTGTAATGCATTTCGGGGGGCAGCGATTCATCGAATTCGGAGTTGTGCGTACCCAAAGGGGACCTCAAGTATTGAAGAATCACATTCTGACTCAAGTCGTCGTTCCTGGCGGATCAAACGACACGAGGAAGGTCACTAATCTCGTTCGATCTGTGGACCCTTCGGGACCACCTGCTCAGGTGCTTGTTCCATTGATACCAACGATAGAGGATAACTTGTCGTCTGCGGAGAAAACGTACGACGCCGGATCCACTGCCGCGTCATCGCCTCCGGAATCATCTGTGACCGACACCTCGTCTTCGACGTCACAAGAGTCGTCGTCATCTTCATCCGAAAGTTCCGAAGTGTTCCCCGAAGACGGCGGAGCCGATTGTCGCAAAGATAAACCGCGTCGGAAACGGAAAGTCTCAAAGCCGAAACCGGTGCCGGCTTCGTTGGCTTCCGTTTTCGAATTCAAGAGACTTTTGAAGAAGAGACCGACCTCTAACTCCCTTTTACCGAAAACTCTCGCGGAAACTCGTGCCACGGAATCATCTGAAGATGAGAATTTCGACAGCACGCCAGTCACACCGGACTCCGGCAGCTACTACCCGGTGAGCGGAGAAAAGCTAGATAACGATGGCAGACCAAAGAACCTGAGAAGCAGCGATGACTTTCTGCAAAATGTCTTACGGAATTTCGGCGTACAAGTAGAAGTCGTCCCGGTCGTCAATGCGACCAACAGCACGGACGATGGAAGCATGATGCAGAAAACAGGCGCCGACGGGACGACCAGCAATACGACCCCTCTTCCCGGTCCTACGGTGTCCTTGCTCCCGATTATTCCCCCTGTGCAGTCGCTGTCACGAACACCGGAAACGAGCGACATTCTTCACGGGCCGACAAACTCACTCCTGAAGTCGCCACCTCCCCGTGTTCAGATCAAGGTTTCCGAAGAAGAACTTTCAGCGCCGGCGCTGAAAGCCAATTCGAAGAACCGATCAAGTGCCAAAGCCGCAGCTGCAAATAGTTTGGGTCACGGAGTCAGTGATGGAGAAAAAGGCTTCACCAGCAGCACCAAATCTTCTAGGCAAGGTTTCGAAGTGCCGACGATTCCACCCGCAGGCTCGCCTCCCTCTCCAATATCGAAACCACCGACCGAGACGTTCACCATTGATTTGGATAAGATTCGTGAGAACAAACGTAAAGCGAACAAACCGAAAGGGGGAAGCGTCGAATTGACGCCCGGAAAAGTGAGTGATGCGTTTTGTTCTGCCTGCTCATTCTGTGTCGGAGGCCTCACATAACAGCTATATAACATCGATTAGTTGCGCAATTCTCCTAAATTTCCGAGGAAATCGAGGCTGATTCGAAGTTTGGTTCCCCGCCTTAAGAAATGCTATATTTCGTTGATGATACATCTATTCATGGTTCTGTTTCCAGGTGTACATTCACGATCTGGAGTCCGCCACTTTCCAAGAAGCTCCAGATGAGGACGGCACGCTTGCAAGAAATTTCGAAGCTCGAAAGAAATACGAAGACGATTTCGTGAAGAATATCTTGCAAAACTACGGGGTTCAGTTGGATTCCAAAGCTGGAGACGCTAAATCCGAGTTCATCTCTTCAGAATCCCCTTCCAAGTCCGGAGTTCAGACCAATGTTCCCGCACTGCCGGTAGCTCAGCAGCCTAGTCCGCCCTTGTTGAGCTTCCGTCCGCCTGCTCCGCGTGAGCCGCTTGTTCAGCCACCGGTTTTCTTGCATGAGCCTCAGACACAGCAACGCCCACAGTCGTATCCTCCGACATCCTCTGAGCTGCCCTCAGTGAACAGTGGGGCTCTCTCAGGGCAAGCTGAGGGTCTTGTGCCCAGAGACCAAGGTATACCGCCAGCTCCACCCCAGCAAACTCATCCCACCGGTGGACAACCTGTTCAGTTTATCAGATTGAATGAGGCGATCCGTATCGTGCCAGCACCGAACTTGGCCGGGTTAAAGCCTCAGTTTCCGCCTCCACCTACACCTGTCCCGTCAAGTTTCCAGCAACCTTCGCACCAGTCGCAGACATCTACCACGAATCAGGTGAAGCATGAGCCACGTTACGAAGCGCTACAGGCTCCGCCTCCGCTGCCCGAATCGCAACAGATTGACCAACAAGCACCGTTGCAACAGCCGCTGCAGAGTCAGCTGCCACCGCCTGCCGTCTCTCAATCCCAAGACACAGCTTCTCAGAGCTTGCAAGGAGCTCCAGAATTGTCTCAGCAACAAGTGGATCCGAGATCGCCGGCCGCTGATGTCCTGCAAGCGCCTGCTCATCAGGGCCAAGCTTCCCCAACCGTCACAAACTTGCAAGGTCCTCAACAGCCCCTCGTAAGTTCTCAACAGGGTGCCGAAAAGCCACAGATATCGATTCCAGCCCAAACGCAATCCGGGCAGGAATATTTCCATCCCCATATCCGGATCGTTCAGAAACCACAGCTTTATCAGGGAGGACAGCTGCTCCTGAATAATCAGATTCACTTGCTTCAGCCGCAACTCTTGCAAAACGGCGACGAAGTACAGCAGCAACAGCTACGGCAACAACAACTATCACAACAGCAGCCACTTCAGCCACAGACATTCCTGCAGCAGCAGCCACAGTTAGACCAACAACCATCCCCACAACAGCAGCAACCACAGTTACAGCAGCAACAGCCCCTGCAAGAGCAACAGCCACAGCTACAGCAACAACAGTTCCTGGAGCAGCAGCAACAACCGCATCTACAGCAACAACAATTCCTGGGACAGCAACAACCGCATCTGCAGCAACAAGCACAGATCCTCCAACAACAACCCTTACCACAACAACAGCTAGAGCAACAACCGCATCTGCAGCAACAAGCACAGATCCTCCAACAACAGCCCTTACCACAACAACAGCTAGAGCAAGAACATCTCCTGCAACAGCAACAATTAGATCGTCAGCAACTCCTACAACAGCAACAGTTACAGCTACAGTCAGGTCAGCAGCAGCAGCAAACTGTGCAGGTAGGCGATCAAGCGCAAACTCAACAGCCACAACTTGTACAAGGGGGAGATCAAATACAGCTACACCAGCAGCACGTTGTTCACGGACAAGCCCAACTTCAGCATCAAATCATTCAAAACCATCAAATATCCACTCCTGAACACTCGCAACCGATTGGAGCCCAACATCCTGTCGCTCTTGATCAGCAGTTGCAGCATTCACCGAAGCAGCAACCAATCGATCCCCAACTTCAAGGGCAGCCGGCCCCGCTGTCTCCGGATCAACAAGGTCAACCTCTTCAACTCTTAACTCCGGCTGATATTCCTGCCGATCAACAGCTGAGAATCAGCCAACCCCAGTACGAGCCGCTCCCGTCATCTGACACACAGAACAGTGGAATTTCGCCGCTTAATAACGCCGCTGTTGAGCAGCAGGTCCATTCGAACTTTGGAACACCCTCCCAAGGAGACCGGCTCGTTCAACAAGAGCAACATCAGCAACCTCATCAACACCAATCTCAAGTACATCTTCAACAACAAAACTACCAGGAGCAGCAACAACAGGAACGTGATCAGCAGCACCAAATCGGGCTCCAAGTGACCCATGAACAGCGGGAAGCACACCTGCAAGAGCAACGAGGCACTCATCAACCAGACAGTCAAGAAATCCAGCTGCGGCAGCAGCAGCGTGAGGCTCAAGTGCAACAGCAGCAGCAGCAGGAAATCCAGTTGCAACAGCAACAACAAGAAGAAATTCAGCTCCAGCGACAACAACAAGAAATTCAGCTTCAGCAGCAACAACAAGAAATTCAGCTTCAGCAACAACAGCAAGAGATCCAGTCGCAGCAACAACATCATCACCGAGAGCAAACTCGATTTACACAGCAGCAACAGCAGCAGCAAGTGCAATTGCCGCAACAGCAGATATCGATTCAAGAGCCACAATTATCAATCCAGGATCAGTTCAGGACACCACAACAAATTCCTCAATACCAGACTTCTCAGCTGCAACTCCCACAAAGCCACCAGATAGCCCCGCGGCCGAACCTATTCCGAGCAGCCCAAAATGTCGACACGTTCCCCGGCGGCAACGCTATCACGGTTCCAACGTTCGAAGTCGAGAACGGCCAGCTTAGAAGAGTCCCGACGTACGCTGGTAGAGCCAGACAACTGCGACTAAGTCCTGGATTTGTCACGAGAGCCCAGTTCCGTCCCCTACCCCTAAAAGCTGGTAGTTCGATCGGCTCTAGCCAGACGACTTCCCTGCCTTTTGGTGGTTTCCAGGTTACTCATTTTGCTCCCGGGTCAGGTGCTACGGCACACTCAACGTACCGTCCAGACAAGAATGGACTGCTTTCGAACGTGTTCAGTCAAAGCTTCAATCCGGCTGAAGGAACGAGTTCTACCTTCAGATTGAATTTCGGCTACAAGAACCGAGAGAATCCGCTGCTCTCGTCAGATTATTCGAGTGGGAAACAATTCGATAGTTTATTCGCTCAGATCCCGAGCAGTCAGCGAGTCCCTAGAGTCGAGTTCCTAGATTCTCAGAAGAAAGACGTGTTCTCTAGCAGTCTTTTCAACAATCAACGAAGTTATGTTCTAGGATCCTCTGGCAGCTTGGTTTCAAACGTCGATTTGCAGAGCAACGGCCCCAACGAGTACACGGGATACATCAAGAAAGCTGCTAAAAGGAAAAGTCGATGAAACGAGGACACTGCCGACCGAACACAGATAAGACGTACAAATCCACTTTACACACAGAGAAATATATATTTAGGCTCCGCGAATAGAGGTATTTCGATATGATCGCGTTTTCTGAGTATTTTCATTGAGTTCGAGGATGGTTCCCAGAGCTAGACAAGAACTTCTTCAAGAAAGAAATGGAGTTCCGTTTGTTACATTCCTCGACACCGATACCCTCTATTCGCGGAATCGAAAAAAATGTAAATAATTTAAGATGGAATAAAAGTTGCCTCATACTATGGAAGAGTTCTGTTCCTTTGACACTTCGATCACTTTCGAACGTGAAGATCCTCTACTGAGGACAATTTTCCTCTGGAATCAAGGAACCGATCTGGACAATCCAAGCGGGAGCTCAAGTTAGATTCGCCATCCGAACCTGTAGCTCTAATATCACTTTTTCCCGGTATTATTCCCGGTACTACGTGAAGTGAATACGACGGAGGAAAACTATAGACGGTTTTCGAGTCTCTCCCAGCTAATGTATGAACTGACAGATGATCTCATCACGAGATATTCCATTGAGATTCCGTTCTCAAGATTCGCTGACTTGAATAGATGCACATTTGGAATGCCTCGACTTTTTCGGACTTTGTGGCTCGATATCGATCCTCGACGATTTGACTTCCCTGGTCACGTCGCTCGAATCAGAAGTCGTGAAGTCACTCAGAACGAATGTTCAAGTGCGAGCTCATGGTTGGGGCATCCTCAGGAATCGACTGGAATCGGATCTCCGAACTGTTCGGACGCGGCTCGATTCTTGCTCTGAAAACGTTCTCGGCGTACTACTGAGGGATACCTTCCGTAACCCGGTACGAGACAGGGATGGATGACAGAATTTGAACAAAACCGACGATTCATAGTTTGTATTGCAATGGAATATCCACCAAGGACGGATCTGGATCAGTGAATGAGTTCGTAACTTTTTTCGATTGGAATCGATCGAAATTGGAAGCTTCATCGTTTTCCTCGGGGAATCGGAGAGGTACCGGGAGCTCGGTGAGCGCTCTCGCAATCCCATGGACAGGGAATCGAGAGATCACACCTAGTTCCAGGAGACGTGATTGACACGATAACAGCATCTGATCTACCGAGAGTATCCAATATTCGGGCCTCTTTCCTTAAACGTGCCGACCTTGGTTCGTGGTTGCGTCCCATAAACTCCGCTTCTGGGAATTTAGGTCCCTTTCGATCGAGTCCGTGGACTGAGCACTCTCCCTCCCAAAAAACGACGAACGAACTTCTCAAACGCCGCGGCAGGCTGCATCAAACGGGAGTCGGTCCGAGTTTCCGATGTCAGCTCAGATTGACATCAATGAGCGACAAACCACTTTTTCAATATCAGAGGCCTCGTCGGGTGCTTCATCCCTGGTCCTCAGTCTAGCAAGTTAAATCTGTTTCTTTCCTGGGGGCTGAGAGGAGTCCCTCTTTCTCCTGCATTCTGAAGAGAATCTCTGTGCTTTGACCGGCATTTCCGGGTCTCTCAGAACACCGCACCTTCATATCGGTCAGCAGGCCGTTCATATTGCCCTACATATATTCGATCCGGCGCCAAACCAGGTTGGAGTTTCTGATTCGATGGAGAGTCCTGTTCCTCTGCGATCTCTCCCTGCCTTGATCCATTGAACTTGACGGCTTTCACGCCATGGTTGAGATGCCATCATGCCCGAAGGTGCGAATCTCCGCGCAAATGCCGATAGGTCATTTCTGCTGATAACAGAGTCGCGGAATGCTCCGCTTCAACCGTCGACTCGCGTTCAAAAATCGCTCAAGTCTAAAATTGTGTTGCGATCTGTGCGAGGGAAAGATGCACAAAGGAAGCCTTCCTGACTGGACAGTGGGCGTAGAGCCGGGGAACTTCTCAGCACCATAATCGGAGTCTAACTATCTTTGGGAATGGATTCGAGCGATTGTAGAAGAAAGTCATTAACGAAGCAGCTGATATGTCTGGCGACAACGACGGTCTGCGAGCGAAATCCGATCAACGAACAAGTTTGCTGAATTTCCGCCTTGTTCAATTCGCTCTCTGAATGTCGTTGGAACCGCAACTGGCGGTCGTTGTTCTGAGTAGGTGAATTACTTCGATTTCTTGAACGCGTTTGACGAATTCTTCTCCGCGGGATATGTTGGGATGAATCGAAGGGAAAATTTCAGCCCCGTAGGCAACAGCTCCTCTCCCGATTCCCAACGGGCAGCCATGCAGGTACGACGCGACGCATGCAAGGCTTTGGTCGAATCTTGGAACGTAATTCGCGAAGCTTCGGAGTCCATTCCATCTGATGCGCCAGAGGAATACGTCTCGGAAATCAGCGAATATGTGACGGCGTTCAGTACTCTTTCCTCGGGGGAAACCTCGGATCGCGTCAACGCCTTCAGCCGGAAACTCCAACGGAAGGATGCATACTTGGAACAGGTCATCGATTTGTACGATGCACCGATCTCAAACCTGAAATCTCCGAAGAGTTCTTCGAAATCCACAGAAGACCCCAGGAAAGTCATCGGGGCAATGATCAACAGCCCGACGATATAGCGTGGAAGGAAGCGGAGCTGCCATTGAGTCTGACGCTGATGGAAATGCTACTTACCGATGTGGAGACCGTCGTCGAATCAACGCCTTCCTCCCAACAATTTGCGTATCGCCGAGATTGCATTTCAGGGAGATCCCGGCTGAAGGAAGGAAAACAAATGAAATGAATATCAATCAGATGTGCAAATGGATACGCGAAGCTAATCCCTCCGAGGTTTCTGACAGCACTGATGTAACAACACTCCCTTCGGAGCGTGCTCTCTCCTGCATAGAGCTCATCAAGGACTGCTTGAGATCAAGCCAGTCAACGTGACCAGGGTGATTGGCGCCCGGGGCATACTGAGACAAATGCACGTGGAAGTAAAGTCGCGTTTTGAACGAGCTTCTTACTTCACTTCGGGGTTTGCTATGTGGCACAGTTATATCAGTTATTGCGATCCCCGGAAGAATTCCGCTTTGCTCTTGACACGATTCTGTGTCATGTCTCCGCACATCATGATCCCGAATCCATGCCTTCACCCGGGAGTTCTGATTTTCTGCTGCGGAATGATGTTACACCTGTTTGAAACCTAGATTGAAGAGACGAGTTCCATTCCTCACATTTTCAAGGAAACTAGGAAGACATGCGATCATGAATCCTTGAGCGGATTCGCTCGTTGGCTGCAGTGTACCTAGGTCACGCTGGTAGAAAGCTCCCGATTCCGGGAAGAAGAAATCGGACTCCCCTCGCAGAACCATCAGAACCTGCTATCGGCCAAAGTGAGATGTGTCCTTTTGGAAACCGATCTCTAAAAATTTGACTGTTACCGGCATAATGGGGCCGCTGAGGAGGGTTGGGCCCCGAGAGGCCCCGGTACCTGACACAGTCAGCTAAGATCGGATACTCAAACGATCATTCGTGAGGTATTTGGGAAGGAGGCATCCGGTTGGCGTACTGATCCTCGAGGATCAGTTCTATGTTAAGGTGATTCGCTCCTATCGATATCGCAGCCAAGCTTTCTTGAAATCCGATTCCGACACCAAGCAGTGCGGAACATCAAGCAATATACTTACATGCAAGAATCTGAGAAACCAAGCATGGCTGGTGACTATGACTATGGACCCTGATTTTGAGACTCTCAGATCGGCGCCCGGGGCACGTGCCCCCTCCCTAGTTGAGCCACTGGATCGAGCATACCCGAACGAAATTTAGCGGCCTTACCACTCAAGGAGTCTCAAATGATGCAGTGCACACCATATCATTCGACGAGGTAATCAGAGAAGAACGTTATGATAAATTGAATCATAAAATCATTCAGCAACTTTTCATCTTCACCCACTCGTTTTGAATGGTCGTATCTGAGCTCAGAAAGGCAGGGCGAGTGAAAGGCGGGAGCCACGGCGGAGAACGTTCGTTTGTTCGAGCGACCACGTCGCGGGGGTTTGAGATTTTATAGAAGGTGATTGAACCTGAACCCGTTTCCTCACAGCAGAGCATCGGGGCGGGGACCCGGCTTAGGCTTCGGGTGGCAATTTCCTAGATCCAATTCTGGTACCAAGACTAGAGGATTGAAAAAGGTGTCACAGAAAAATATTGGCGGAACAATAAAGATCCCCGAACAGAGTCGTCTACTTCTGTGACCCGAAATGCGAATTTCTGAGATTTTGAACGTTGAGTGGACCTTGAGCTACACAGAGCTTCCTCGAGGGCGCCCTCAGTTTCCTTCGTCGCTTCATCGATCGGATTCCGAGTAGAATTCCTAAACCAGAGCCTTCCGCAACGCTCGAGCCCGTATTCCTCGGTTAGTTGAAAATCTAAGTCGCTATGACCTACGAGTTCTCGGGAATACTTTGCAAAATTTTCAGACGGGAATGATGACTCGGTCCTTGTACACTTGTAAAACATGTTTATTTTTTTAGTTCTTCCTGTTTCTTTCATCACTTATCATTCTCATCATCAGCAGCATCATTATCAGAATCTTTCTCCATCATCATCATCGTCTTCGTCGTCGCCATCATCATCTTCGTCATGGTACTTCATATTTACAAATGAACCCGAGTGATGACGCTCATTAGAGACGTGCCTCCGCATCGAGTCGAGCAGCGACAAAGTGTGTAAACATCAATTTCGTCGAACGATGTAATTTCGCTTTGGCAACCCAGTGCCCTAGGTAACCTAGTCCACCCCCTGAATGAAGCAGCAGTAGCAGAACACTCGAGCTGGACCAGAGGTCCACCGTTCGGTGACAAGGCCGAAGAAAACTAATAAAACGGAGTTCACCGAGAAAAGACCGAATTCGATTCCAAGAAGAGACGAAAGAAAAAGCGCATAGGAGACACGGATTCGACTTCCCAATCTTAAGCCTCAAATAGGAGCAGTTTATCTGTTGAGGCTCTGATCTCACCGGGTAATTTAGCGGCATGCCGAAAAATGAATACGGCTCCACCATTGACCGGGTCCACGCCGGGTGAAAGGCGCTGCTGGCAACGGTTTCCGTGACCAACTCAGACCGGTGACTGAATCTCAGAGACGTCGTCATGTTCTATTTCTTGCTTTTTTTTTTATGAGAAAACGAGAGTTGTCGAGTTCTCATCGGTGTTCTAAGTGGTTGGTAAAGATGTTCTCATATCCCGACTGATCAATTGTTTCGCCTAGCATGGTGTCGAGGTGATTGTTTCACGGAAACCGACAGAGAACACCGGAGTCTTCGCTTCGTTCGTAAACCGTCGAGTTCGAAGCGTTGCCTGATCGTTGCGGAACTTGTCGAACGGACGCTCGTTGGTTCTGTCAGCCCTCCTATCAGTGTTAGAAATAGAGCACACGTTGCAAACCACGGCTTCTACTTCTCAGTAGGTGAGTGAACGAAACGAGGAGTTTGTTCCGAATGATTCAGATTGACTTCTACGATTCTCTCCGTCATTTCTGCGCTGTTTCTTGTTCTCCATTTGGTGTAAGTTTCGTTGCCTCGAAAAAAAACCGGTTGATTGTGGGTTTGGTGTTTTCCTTTTGTCGCTATGTCGAGAACTCGGGCTCAGAAAGAGACGACCTCTCGTTGGCAGAAGGGCATCGTGTGTTCTGGAGCAGACGAAGAAGAAAGAAGTTCGGTATGCAAACTACTCGAGGACACCGTAGTCCCCGCACTTGATTCAAAGAATTATTGTGTGAAGAATTTTGCTTCCAATCAGCGCATTTACTTTCCGAAGTCAATAATGTCTCAGCCTCCCAAGGAATCCCAATAAACCCTCTATAATCCTAATGCTGCCTCCGCCGCTCCCTTGTTGTTGATGGTGTAGCTTTGCTTACGGTTGCTGTTGTTGTTGTTGTTGTTTGCTTGTTGTTGTCGTCAACTTCAGACCAGATTGCTTCGCCTGAGAAATAGGATCCACTCGTGAATCGATGAAAAAAATCGACGTCGCCGACTCGGATGAGACGTCGCTGCGATCTCACGAAGCGGCGAAGAATCTGGAGTTGTGGGCGTGGGGCTTTCTACATGGCGTATTTACGAGTCCATTCCCGAGCTAATTCATTGTAACGATCGCGGTCTGACTTGTAGATCTTAGCGATTTCGGGGACCAACGGATCGTCGGCGTTGGGATCACACAGTAGAGAGCATATGGACAGCAGCACCTTGAGAATATTCAAATCTCATGTAAGTGGAAGCACCTCAAACTCGCCGTTCGAGCCATGCAAGATGCCGAAATGGTAAACATTGCCTGATTGAGCCCGACGGTTATCCGAAAAAAACTCCGAAATCGGATGTTCGCCGCAAATACCTTTGAGACAGTGAGCGCTGGCGACCATTGCGAACGCAGTATATCCAAGCAGATGGATCCGTTTGAGTTGATGTTCGGATGATAGATGCGTGTTGTGAACGCGACCTGAGAAGGTGGACGAGAAGAGGCTAAGCTTCAATCCTCAACTTTAAAATCTAGCGGAGCAATCTGACTCGATTCGGAGTCTCGTCATTTTCAAGTGGGATCCATCAACAGCCTGCCGCAGTCACTTTATCTAACCCGAGGGAATTGCACTTTATCAACATCACGCAAGGTGTCGATATTACGCGCGTCATCGATTCTTCACTGTCGTTGTCGGCGGATCTCTCTTATATTTCTCGATGATTCCGAGTGTTACGGTAGTTTATGTCAGATGGGTCTATAGAGACTTATCTAACTCGCAAGAATCATAGGTGGTTATGAAAATCCTAGATTGCTGGACTCTCGGGGTAAAATGCTACAATACATCTGATTCCCATGATCCGCTCAGCTGAACACCTTCCCCGAGAAGCCGGATTGTCGTGCACTTCCCAATACCTAGAATCATCAGATCGGAGAAACTAACCTTTGGTGGTTTGAACGGATAGTCTGTTGGAAAATGGATGGTCAGGAAGAAGACACCTCCTTGATATGGACTATCAGGCTGCAAAACGAAAGGAAACGGGTTGTGAAAATCATTCGCCTCCGCGGTGTGCTCGCTTTCGCCGAGCAGTCAAAGGCTCTCACGTAAAGAATCGAATTTCGAAATTCAGGGACTTGGCATTGAGGAGAAGGTGAATACTCACAGGGCCCATGATTGTTGCCTGCCAGTGGAAAACTGGAATGGTGAGAAAAACGTCCGGTTAGTGGTGCTGAACGCTTCTCGCAATAAGTTTTCCCGGATGCCTTTGAGCAAGGTCATTGGCCTCGAAAACCCCGTTGAACTTCGGAGATGGACGATGAAATCTCGGTCTGGTGACTAATGTAGCCGTTGGTGCTCACGCGTCGACCATTACGAAAAGTTTCTGTCGCGGAAATCCGACTTCTGAGCGTGCATCTCCATCTTGGAAACTTGTCCAGTGATTCGCCAACGAGTTTCGACTCGGGAACCTTATCAAGACAGGTTGACGCTGTTGACAAGCGTCGAGAGTTGGCGGTATGCGAAACTTGTGTCGGCGGCCGTCAAAATTGAATCCCTCTATATTTTCAGCCAATGATGACAACGGGCAGTTTTGTTCGATGAATTCGAGTTCGTAAAAGACAGCTGTTAAACTTATGAGGACGGTACGGAGGAGCACGCACGAGGTTCCCCGTGGAAAAATTTCGCCCCGAGAGAAAACATCGCATCGAAACCGCACTCTGCTACCCTGGATGACGGAGTTACCCGCGTGGTCGATCGGTAGTTCGGTCTGCTGGTTGGCAGGAGGCAAACACACTCCAAGTACATCAGTGAAATGTCGTCGCAGAAAAGATCACTATCAGCCAGTGACTCAGGTGCGCACTGCGCATTTGTGCGAAACTTGCGTGAGCTGATCCCAGCCTTACTAGCTATGCTATCGGATCTTGAGCCGGTGACGTCGTTGGAAGCAACTACGATTGGAACAAACCACCCGACACGAGAATTTTCGGGAGCCAGGAAAAACGTGCAGAAAACGATATCCCGAATACTGCAATTGAAGGAAGAGAACAAGTACTTACGGTCTTCACCGAGAGGTCCTGCTGAGCATTGCGCAGGAGGGTCCCGTCCGAGATCGAGAAGCTCCTGTAAAGAGGAAGGATGAAAATTCAGACTTGACTATATGACTGTAGACAGACTCGCATCAGCTCTCCTAAACGGATCGACGAAGTAAGGTTTTCATACGATTGGAGCGCTCCACAATCCAAGGGCGGACTCATTCTACGCGGATCGAATTTTTGAGGAGATATAGCCCCACCACCCCAGAGCTGCGTCGCGAGCATTTTTAATGAACAGCAACAATAATCACGCCACCACGAAAGGGCGTGCACAGAGGCAGCTAACATTTAGGCTGTGTCATCAGCTACATAGCGCTACAAACAAGTGGAAGTGCCGAAACGAACGATATCGAATTTTGTTCGTCGAATTCATCCCGAACGAGTTGGGATTCCACTGATGACAGATACACTATGAGAAATGAGTCCATCAGAGAGATTACTCGGCAAAAAAATCACGTTTCTGGGAGCTTCGCTGATGGTCCCGACTCATGTGAGGACGAGACGACTATCACTATAGATGCCGCATAGCGATTCTAGTCCAATATTGCCACGAGTGTCAATGTCGAATGTGCCGAAATGGAGCACAAGCCCCATATATGTTCTCATGAGCAGGCGTCCCGTAAGGCTTAGATGAGCTGGTGACCCCGTTCGAGCTTCCATAGGGCGTAAAACGCGACTTGCTACTATTATTCCAACATACAACGGTGCACAGATAAGTCCACGCCCAATACTCACTTTGTTGATACGCTTCAGAGCCATTTAAAGTACTTCTGGAGTGCTAAAAGACACTGAACTGACTCAACCTTTGTTCACAGCCCCGAGACCACGACAGTCAATGGCGGATGAAGTCCTGGAGGCCGCTAGTTTAGCGGGCTGAATACTCTGGGACTTCTCCAGAGCCCCGATGTCCCGAAGTTGTAGACAATTTATCGGGTCGACGGAACCTTCCTTGGCGCTTTTAGGAAGTCCATAATCTGATCGGTAGAGAAAAATGAGCGAAATCGTCTGTTTGGAGTTTGTTGCATCATGGAATGCGCAATGCTCGGTGGGCGCTAGCCTTCTCGGAGCGAATCGTGACGTCAGCTCACATTTGAATTCGTTGGCGCGAACGGCTGCTACACGAGCGAATAGTCCAGAACCGCTGCGGCGGTCGGCTTTGGCGCTAACAGCATGAGTTGCATCCAGGCAAGAGCGGGCAGTCGCCTGAAGCCGCATTTGTCGTCAAGAAATCCGTCATCCAATCGGGATCGATTCATCTTTGTTCTGAGGGAACAGCTTCATGAGAAAGCGCATGACGTTTCAGGTTTCAGGTGATCTCCTGTCGAGATCGTGAGCACCAGTTCGAGCAAGAATGAAATTCCCGAAATTCTCTGTTGATTCTCCGATCTATTTTTTCAGCGAGAATTCCATATACGCTTGTTTCAACCTCCAATCAGCTTGCTGTTGAGGGATCTGGCGGTGGATGGTGAATCATTTTTCTGCAGAGTTCATGCAACGCTGTAAAGCAGAGATCACGGCACACGTGTTTGGCTGCTCACGTATCACTACAAAAATAGCAACATTCCCCACGTTGTCTTCGAGTCCTAAAGCCATCTGCGAAATCCACGTATCCGGTGGACATTGCAGGTCAAACGGTACCCTGGCTCACATGCCGCGACTTTCCGAGTATGAAGCGAAGAGGCAGTCGCTACAATGCGGAGGGAGATCCATCGAAGCCGGGTATGCACCCGTGACGCACACGAATCATAACTTTCTCATTGAAACTCGGTTTCGGGTTGAGAGTAGATTATATGGGTCCCACAGCTCCTATCACGTGTTTCAACGATCGACGTTAATGGTTTGATCACTCGGCGCCGAGCGTCAACCTTCTCGATATCACTCTGGATCCCGCTGGACTGCCCCAAGCCAGCTTTCCGTTGGCTTCTCTGCCGCCTGAATCAAAAAACCACTCATCATACCCGCGGTTTTCGGAGAAACCGGAAGATCATTCGTCTCGCCACCGAAATGCCAGACTGCATCACTCGAGGCGGGGAGAGCGAGAGACGAGACCGCAGACTTCAAAGAACTCGTCTCGTTACACATTGTTCCCGTATGCCCCATAGGTCAATGAATCTTGAAGTCAGCTCGAACCAGCTGAGCTGAAGACTGATCCGAAGCGCTCTGATTCCGTTCGGTAGGGGAATGCTCTAGCGATCCACGACACAGCGATGCTGCGTTGGTCAAAGTCGAGCTTTCCTCGCGCACGATGATTTCGCCTTGTTGGCGATTCCCAGGCTGAACGTCGAGTCATATGTGAGTACTCGAATGAAGCGATTGAATGACAGGATGCACATCGCACGGAGGAGTAGAATTCATTCGATCGCTGACGGAGACGGAATCAATCCTCGGATCCGTTTCCGTACCTCTCTTCCCTCCCATAATTTTCCATTCGTCCCGTCCCCCGCGAGCCCAACGTTTCGGCTCCACTCATGGATCGCCAAACTCGGAGAGGCGGATCGGAACATTCGGAATCAGGAAAATCTGACGTGCTACTTCAAACTCTTGTTCCGATGCGTCGACTTCCTCGCTCACCATTGCCCATTCCGGGGTGGCTGAAATATTGTACAAAATTGTCTGGGCACTCCCAAACGAGACTTTCCCAAAGGAAAGTCGGACGACGAACGAGGAACAGAATCATGACTTCAGCCACATCGACCTGACCAAGGATGAGGAACGATGGAGATGATGAGCGGACCTTTGATTCGAGAAACAGAATACTTTTATTGACCGTGATTTACCAAGGAGACGCCAGACCCGGGATATACGAGGGTTGATCTGCCAAAGCTCCAGTTCAGCGCCATACACTCCCAAGTATTCTGTTAATCTAACTGCTGTTGGTCTACTGAAATGTAAACGAATGAAGCATTCTGTGGAAACCATTGATTGAATTATAAAAGAACATGTTCTCCGAATTCTCCTAGTTTGACATCGCACAGAGCCGCCTCACACCGACAAGTTTGCTCGCTCGGCCGTTTTGCTTCCTTCCTTTCCAACGGTGTCTAAACAGTTCCCGCGAATCCGTCTCTGCAGCGACTAATGGAATTTACAATGAGATCGCCTTCTGTTGGATACTTCTCCAGCGGTAGTGTCGCGTGGTACAATCAAGTAGTTTTGCTGCTGCTGCTGTTGTTGTTGTAAGGTAGGTAAGATTTGTTGATAAGATAGAGATAACTTAGTTTCATTCAGGCGGTTCACTTCTCAGCTATGGGTAACGTTGTTTTTGTTGGATGTTGCTGCGGTTGTTGTTGTTGCAAGGACTTAGACAAATCGTTGATGAAATTACATAGGTGGTTTATCATCTCAGAATAATATAACCACTAGCTGAACAGTCTCTCCTTAATCGACCTCTTCGACCGTGGGAACACCTGAAGCGCCGCCAGTCGGTGCTCCTCCGGGAATGTCTCCCATGTCGGGCATGCCACCGGCTCCACCCTGGTAGAGCTTCATGACGATGGGCTTGCAGAGGTTCTCAAGCTCTTTCTGCTTGTCTTCGAACTCGTCTTTCTCGGCCATCTGGTTACCATCGAGCCACTTGATAGCGTCATCGATGGCGTCGACGCATGTTTTTCGCTCAGCGTCGGTGATCTTGTCCTTGACTTTGTCGTCCTCCAGGGTGGATTTCATGTTGAAGCAGTAGCTTTCAAGACTGTTCTTGGCGGAGATCTTCGCCTTCTGCTTGTCGTCCTCGTCCTTGTATTTCTCAGCATCCTTCACCATCTTCTCGATGTCGTCCTTGGATAGACGTCCTTTGTCATTGGTGATCGTAATCTTGTTTGCCTTGCCAGTGATCTTGTCGACGGCCGATACGTTCAGGATACCGTTGGCGTCAATGTCGAAGGTGACATCGATCTGGGGAACGCCTCGAGGCGCAGGAGGGATTCCGGCAAGTTCGAATTTGCCGAGGATGTTGTTGTCCTTGGTCATGGCACGTTCGCCTTCGAAGACCTGGATCAAGACACCGGGTTGGTTGTCGGAGTAGGTGGTGAAAGTCTGAGTTTGCTTGGTGGGAATGGTTGTGTTCCTCTTGATCAGAGTGGTCATGACACCGCCAGCGGTCTCGATACCGAGCGATAGTGGCGCGACGTCAAGGAGCAGCAGATCTTGAACTGCTTCCGAGGAGTCGCCCGACAGGATGGCTGCCTGAACGGCGGCACCGTAGGCCACAGCCTCATCTGGGTTGATGGACTTGTTGAGTTCCTTTCCGTTGAAGAAATCTTGCAACAGCTTCTGGACTTTTGGGATACGGGTCGAGCCTCCTACCAAGACGATTTCGTGGATCTGGCCTTTGTCGAGCTTGGCATCGCGGAGAGACTTCTCGACGGGCTCGAGGGTCGAACGGAAGAGGTCAGCGCAGAGCTCTTCGAAACGAGCACGAGTGATCGATGAGTAGAAATCGAGACCTTCGTAGAGGGAATCGATTTCGATGGAGGCCTGGGTTGAGGACGACAGAGTTCTCTTCGCTCGTTCACAGGCAGTACGCAGACGACGCAGCGCTCTCTTGTTTGAGGTGATGTCTTTGCCTCCGTTCTTGCGCTTGAATTCCTGCACGAAGTGGGTGACCATTCGGTTGTCGAAATCTTCACCTCCCAAGTGAGTGTCTCCAGCGGTCGACTTCACCTCGAAAACTCCGTCTTCGATGGACAGGATGGACACATCGAAAGTACCACCTCCGAGATCGAAAATCAGAACGTTCCTTTCTCCCTGAGTTTTCTTGTCGAGTCCGTAAGCAATGGCTGCAGCGGTGGGCTCGTTGATGATACGGAGGACGTTAAGTCCGGCGATCGTTCCGGCGTCCTTGGTGGCCTGTAGGGGAATCCAAAATCAGTTATCATCTTGTGAGATTAAGCCGACCTTGGGACACCGATGCAGTTGCAGGAAAGATCATTGAAGCACTATGCGAGAACAGAGGGTTCTAGATGCTCACCTGACGCTGGGAATCGTTGAAATAGGCCGGCACGGTGATCACAGCAGAGGAAACGGTGGCGCCGAGGTAGGCTTCGGCGATTTCCTTCATTTTCACCAACACCATTGAGGAAATCTCTTCAGGGAAGAAAGTCTTCGTCTCAGCCTTGAACTCGACCTGTGGATCGCGGAAAAAATCTTTAGATCAGATCTCGTGACCATGCTGACTCGTGAATCCTTTGCTGACACGAAACTTATATTGAAATAACTGTTTCATGGTAATTGATGCGATGTCTGTATTCATCTGGCATGTATTCACCTTGATCTTGGGCTTGCCACCATCGTTGACAACGTCGAAAGACCAGTGCTTCATGTCACTCTGGACAGCCGAATCGTCGAATCGACGTCCGATGAGACGCTTTGCATCTGGAAATTGGGAAATTTGGTCAGTTTTCTTCAGAGGAATTTCGCCAGAGAATCTCGTTATTCATGACAATCGAGCGCGAGTGCGAGCGAGATTCCGTGTCATCTCGTCTCTCAACTTGCAGACCGGACGACCCAAGGATTAGGCTAGAGTTCTTCTAATTCAATGGATCGCCTTCAGCGTTGCGAACAGCGGCGACTCCGCACACGTCATTCGAAATTTTCTAGAGAATTCTGTCCGAGTGATTCAGCCGGGTGGTTGTCTTTCAGACGTCATGCGAGGCACCGGCGCTCAGTTCAATGGTCTTAATGGACGCGCAGCCGCGGCGGTCAACCGCCGTTGAATATGGACGACACATTCGCAACACACGCGGGCTCTCAAACCACGTTGAGAGGGACCTCAGCCCACAACAGGAATGGCTTCATTTCCGGATTCAAATCACACTTCTGGGAGTCACTACCCAAGTCGGGCCGAACTTCCCAGCCATGAACAAGCATTTGACTTAGCGAGAGGTAGCATATCGGCCTAGCTCAATCGCAGGAAGCCGTGGAACATTCTGGGCGCGCGTTCCATGATCCAGAAGGATCGACACTTCGCAGCGGAAGTGCCGCAATGCCGTCCTCAGGCCGCGGCGGCTTCGAAGGTCGCAGCCGCAAACGCTCTCCAAGACCATTCCACCTCAGAAACTCGCACAAAAGCCGGCATAAGGGCGTGCGCCAAGCCAAGCCTTATACAAACCACGGCCGCCATTTTGAAAACCGGTCTCGTTCCTGCCTCATCCCGGCTCATGGTTGGAAACGCGCGGCTGCACCAGATTGCATGAAATGCACCACCCGCGACACATTCATTTTCTAGATAATCGGCGCCAGGAGGATCATGAGCGTACCCCAAGAGCCCCCATATCTACCGATTCCATGCCCGCAACGAGGAAGCGCGAAAGGATGACAAACTCACCAAAGACGGTGTTGGACGGGTTCATGGCGACTTGATTTTTCGCCGCATCTCCGATAAGACGTTCCGTATCAGTGAAGGCCACGTATGAGGGCGTTGTGCGATTTCCCTGATCATTAGCGATGATTTCAACCTGCGGGATGAGAATCGAATTTCAAGTCGAGGCCACATGTCAAGGAAGTGAACTCGAACATAACACCCAGTGGAGTCGTCTGATCGATGACCCATCGAGACATAGTCGAATGCGTGAATCAGAAGAACCTACCTTGCCGTGCTGGAACACTCCTACACACGAGTAGGTAGTTCCCAAATCAATTCCGATCGCCGGTGCCATTTTGCAGATCGGTTAGTTTGTTGCCTCGAGCTTGAGATAGACAAGTTGAGACGAGAACGACACTCCAATCGTTTCCAGTGATCTGGCGCAGTTAAACTCTTGCTCTCCTCGTGTTTGGAGATACGAAACGCTTCAACGTTAACCCACTTCTGTACCAAAGTGAACTGGTGAAGCTAGCAGACGACTCGCTCCTTATAAAAGTTCGACTCACAGCGCCCTCTGGTTCGCGAAAACAGGATGCTTCGAGACTGTTCGAAACGATGATGACACACACACCACACACTCACTAATGCGCGCAGCCAAACAGGATTCACTCACATCCCATTGACTTGACTTGAAACCACGCACGCCGCGCCGCCAGTCCCGTTGGCGGCGCGGATGCGCGCGCTTTGTATCTGCTCTGGCGGGACTCAGTTTCTCCAATGGTCTTGGGAACCGATATCAATGCCTCCTCTTTGTTGAGGTGATTTACGACATAGCTCATCACACTTCGGGCAACTCCTCGCCAGGTTCACGGGATTCGTTTGCAAACCCCACGTCCCGGAGCTCAGCAGGCTTCGCTGTTCGCCGCGACTATCCTCGGAGTCTTTCCCGATTCTCCATGAGAATTTAACTTCTCCGGACAAGGGTCTGACACCCCATGGTCCTTCTCACTCTCATTATTCGAATCGAGAGAAGCGTGCAAGATATATTGTTTGTGATCGGTTCTACTAGAGAACATTCCATTCTCAATAGTTTGTAAACCCAATTCCTAAAAAAGTCTTGAGCCCACCGATCGTCGACGTGAAGTCAGCTCCCAAGGCATTACGAAAGACTATAACAACGTTCGAACAGCCCGCGCTGCAAGATCCAACAAACTCCAGGGCCGATTCCATCGAGATCGGGTTTCAAGGTCCCGCCGCGCGGAACACCGTAAGTGACCACAACTGCAACGCCAGCGAAGAATTGAGGATGCGATGAGTTGACGCTCTGATCCAGAACATGCTTCGGAGCCATGCTCCGTGCGGTATCGCTTGGCTACATTCCGAGAGGCGTCCTCTTCCAGACTCCTGGAAGATATTCTAATTCATAAGTCCAGGCCGAACTCAGTGGCTCATGGAGATATTGCTCATTAGAGTCTCCGTTTTGACAAGCAGTCAAGCTGGCTGAAGAATATAGAAACGCCGGGTATCGACCGCAAAACGATCCGCATTCATCTGCGTTGCTCGCGATCCGCACATTCATTCGAAAGCTACAATGCATTCCAGTGCTCAACGGACTCAAGTTTCAGTACGCAACGAGTACATAGGTTCATTCGACGCCTGCAACAACATTGCAGATTTCGCTCTCGATTCGAAATCAATCCATTGGAGAATCAGATCCGTGCCACATTGACTGCTGAGATTGTAGCGATTGCACAGCGAGAGGTGGTGAACGATAGCGCGTGGTAAACCGTTGCCAGTTTCGCGGGATCTCCGCTCAGAAAAGGGCGAAAGGTGTAATTAGGAGACGCCTGTTGGAATCGAGAAGCCCTCTATCTCTTATGAAGTTCAAGCGATACCTAGTGGAATCTACATTTCTCGCTGTGACAGTTCTCTCCTGAGTCGAAAGAAAAGCCTCCTCGAGATGCAGCCTCGTCGTTTCATGAGGCGCGAGCAAACCGCAGATGAGCTTGACTCTGCTGTGGTGCCATCGTTTACTTACCACATCGGAAAATCCAAAGGCGATGTGACTTTTTGGTCGAGGACTGGGCTTGGAATTCGGCTTGAGATGCTCGAAACCTCGTTGATCGATGTCTCTTGAAGGCCTCCGAGACTTGAAGTCATTTGATACGACTTTACATCTGTAGCACGGCTCAAGGACTTCTCAAAATCAAGAACACATTGTGGGTTCCATTCGACTGGATCCGTCACTTGGAAGTCGAGCAGCAACCGATCACGTTACCATATCGAGTTACGGTCTCTTCACTTTTTTTTTTGGCAGAATCTGAGGCGTGAGCGGATCCCGGATCAAGCTGACTCTGGTGTAGCGCCATCGACCACTCACCACATGGGATTCTCCGACGGAGCGATGCAGCGAACGAAAACGGAGGAAACCGTTTGGGGAAACTTTCCGCGTTCGACCACAACCATTATGAACGAAATTTTCCATCATGAAATTCCTCGAGAGTTCAGGAGCAATGCTACGTGCGAGATGACGCCATGAAATCCCGCCCCGAATATGTTGAGAACTTGAGAGGAGTGAGCCATGACATGGTGTACGAAGACGCCATCTTTCCATCTGAGCTCATGGAGCTCAGGTCGACTTCTTGACAAAACTTCTTGCTCAGGGGTCAGCTGAACGGATCAAATCGTAACCGAAAAAAATGATAGGACGAGTTTTTCCAGGGTGTGAGAAAACTCCGTCTGAAGCGTCGATTGCGGACTTGGCCCCGAGCGTGTCAGGCAAATGGAGGCAGAAGGAGTGCCTTCCTTTGGCAGCGATATGGTGCATGGTATCAGCGCTCATGTTAGAGCCATAATTCAAGAGCAATCGGATGATTCGTTGATGATCTATTCAAACGGGAGATCATACTTCGAGGTTGGCTTCGGGTGACGGACCAACGGGTCAATGATCCATCTAGACGGTTCCATCTCACTGTGATGATTGAGGAGCACCTGTCCTTCATAGAGGCTTATAAGCGAAACTTGGAGAGACAACTTGAAGTTGAAGCACATGAAGATCTCCAATATGACGAGCAGTATTGGGCACCATTACTTTCCAACTACTTTTCAATGACTCTCGAATTTATCAAGTTTTTCGTCGCAGCGAAAAAAAAACGAACTAGTCGGCTCGGAGGAGACAAAATCCTCGACCGAATCGATTTTGTCTCCTCCAAGCCGACTAGTCCGGTCTTTTTTGCCGCGGAGGGAATCCGAATAAATTCGAGAGTAGTTGAAAAGTGATCGGAAAGTAATTGCCCCCATCCCTGATGACGAGACATTGTTCGCGTTCGCGTTGCAGCAACGTTCACCCAGATCTCGACGATCTGGGTTGTTACCAGTTGCGGAACTGAGACTCCTTTCCGCGCTAGAAGAAGATGAATTGCCTTCACCGCCGGTGGAAGAACAAGTGGAGAATTTGAACTCCCAAATGTTGAACCGTAGAAAGCGTTAAAGAGAATCAGACGACGATGACGATAATGAACAACGCGTCCCCGTGTCCCGCACAGATTTTACTCAGTGAGGATGTGAAGACTCTTCAAGCCTGGATTTTGCTGACATGAAGATGTTAATGAAGGATCGAATTCTATTTCGAGCGAAATATTTGTCGTATCCAGTGGCGTAGCGTGCCTGGGTGCCGCCCGGGGCGGACCTCGGAAAATCCGGAAAATGCCGCCCCCTGGAAGCGCCTCCGACGCGAACTGACAACCAAAAAAACGACCATCTATAGGGCATATATCAGCAAAATGCCGCCCTCTCGAGAGCGCCGCCCGGGGCAGACCGCCCCCCCCCCCCCCCCGCCCTGCCCTTAGTTACGCCACTGGTCGTATCCAAACCATAGCGATTTGCATGAATTCCGGCGTGTGTGAGTTTGCGAATGGCTTACAATTAGACGATTGATCCAGCATGAACGTACTAGTATCGGGTAATTTTATTTGGCGATGAAGTTGTTTTGAGGACACTGTAGATTCGGTCATAAATGCACACTGAGAGCTGAATAGTTATATATTGCTAACAATCAAATTTGATCATTGAGGCTCAATACGGGGTATGAATCACATTGTGTCGTTAGTCGACACAGGCTCAATACCAATACCCTTGAGATGCCGCAGCACATACCCTCTTGATACAAGCGCGATACAGTCACAACAGAGCGCATTTATATCTACTACACTGTTTAGATACAGCCTCAATATAGCCTCTATACAGCCCGTGGAACGGTGAGTTTGTCTTCTGCGAATAACGGCAATAACACAGGTTGGCGCAAATCATTCTCCCTGGTTACAAATGCTTGGAAAATCTCAAAAAAGTGCACTGAAAAAAATTCTGTTCGCGCCAAAAGCTCCCAATTTTGTTGCGATTTCGGAAAAAATGAACCAAAATTGCGAAAAAAAAATTTTTGGCGGGATTCTATGGCGAAATCAGAGCGATGATCAACGATTCTGAATTGGGGTGCGAGGAATCTTCCTTTCTCTTGTGAACAGTGATCAAACGGTCGCTGTTTCGTACCCGGAAAACGACTGAAATCTAAGATCTTAAGCGTCATTCGAATTCATCGAGCTCATTGAATGAATGAATTTTACAGAAAGGAGGAAGATTCCTGATACCTTCATTCCGAATCGTTGATTTCGCCCTAATTTCGCGATGGGGATGCCGCCAAAAAAAAAATCGTCAACTCCTCCTGAAATCGCGACAAATTTGGAGCTCTCGGCGCAAACAGAATTTTTTCAGTGCGCTTCTTGGAGATTTCAGACGCATTTGTAATCAGCGAGAATAATTTGCCCAAGCCTGTAGTATAATGCAGTGTCTAGCTTATTTTATTCTTCCGTTGTAGTACCAAGGAGATGTGCTTCACTCTAGGATTGCTATCCAGATTCGAAGTCATGTCCGATGATAATTCGAGAACTCGTTGAAGATATCATGAATTACCTGTTTAAACGGATCATAAAACTCAAAATATGGCTGAGAGTCACACGGCGAAGTGTCTCCGATCTTTCGGAAAGATTCCACCTCATAGTGCTCATCGAACAACAGCTTGAATTCCCTTGAATTTCCTAAATAACAATAATTTCAAATCTTGAATAAAGTTATATTCCTCGAGAAATACATAGAATCGGACGAACGGAAGCTAAAAGCAGAAGCACAGGGTGGCCTGTATTTTGATGAAGCGGTGTTCGATTACGTTTTGACAACGGGGACGTCTCGATCAAGGCAATCAATCGCTGAATCGCGACCTCTGCCAGAGTTCGAAGAAGTTGGATTCCGCGAGATTCATGCTAGATTTCCACAGTAGCCTGTTTCAGTCCGCAGGAAGACTATATTCCTCAAGGGAAGATCGGCAAGATAAGTGATAGGATGTGATATATTTCTCAAGCGAAACATATGTCTCAAATATTATCTAGGGCTGAACAAATTGGGTTCTCGACGGGCCGCATGGCGGACCGCTTGCGCTGAGCCGCGGTATAGGGAGTCCGAAGGCGATCACGATGGATGGAACCTTGCGATTTTATGCCTGGGATACGCTAGATTCCGAGTCGAGGCTCCCGCGGAGTACAACCTCGTTAGTATCGATAGATCGGAGACGTGTTAGAAGATCTCACGAGTCGACTCTGATTTCCATCATTCACTGAAGTACATCACGAGGATCCGCGGGGCTCTCGAAGGGACTTCTTCGCCGCTTTTTCGTGGGCGGCTCTCAGATCGGTTCGGAAGGAATACCTCGAGGAATTCGAGACATACCCCGAGAAATACCTCGTGCTCAGTAGAACTCATGAAGTCCTGGCGGGTCAAATCATCCTCAAGCCACCTAACCTGTTCGCGAGACAGCGGTCGGCTGGCGAAATGATGATATTCTTGACCAAACACGCTTGCGGAGCGCGCGTATTTAGGGTAGGCTGACACTTTTTTGTGGCAGGCAACAGAACCTCCGAAGAACCAGAGTTCTGATTCTCACTTCGAAGACCCAGACTTTGATGAGCTCCCTGGGTTGCGCACAGCGAATGTTCAAAGATACCCATAGAATACATGGGTCGTTATCGTTATGTTCAATCACGTGGCCACAATTCGAGCGGGCGTCGGCAGAATGTAGGGTAAGTCGGATGAGCGCCGACGGAGGTATTTTTTCTCTTACAATTGTGGCCATTTCTGCGAACGAGGGGATCGACTCACCAAACCAATGTAAGTCATACATATCTTTCAGCAAGACATTACGAGAGCTCTCGCTACGTCCCGATAGGAAGCCATTGGATTCTTCATTCCCGATACTTTGCTATCATTATCCAATCTGAAGTAATTTCTGCGACCAGGGAAACTCCTATGCTTTCACTTATTACATGTTTTGTCGCTTATTTGATCAACCGATCGAGCGACCGACCGTTTCCCTGTCTTCGACCGCCAATTACCGAACTCTGCGGTTGGTCCGATCGACTGTCCATTTTGACGAGCTGCCAAAATCGACCACTATATTGGCTTTTTGCAGAAAACCTCAAGATTCAAGCATGAATTTACTCAAGGCATGTCATGCTCGCAGATTGTGAGAGAGCTTGTTGTTCTTGAAGCAAGGAGCTGGGTATTCTCTTGAATAATTTTCAGCAAGCCGTAGTCACATATCGTATCAGCCCATGAAAACCGCGCGTCGAGCGAGCGGGAAGCTTCCTCGTCTCGTCCACCCAGATCTCCTCAGACCCGTCGAGAAGCATCTCTGATCACCCCGAAATCCCGCGTATGACGAACCTTTTCACTGACCATGAGGGGCTTCAGAACTCAGCCTCACAGATGGGAAGTGCGTGCTCTGAAAATTCTACTTGGTGTATCCGTCTGAGACCTACAATGACAGAGTCCCAGAAGATACATTTTTTTTATCAGCCGGGCGGAGTTCTCAACGTTGTTATGGTCAGAGATAGGGTCCGGGAGAAGAAAATACGGGTCTTCCGGGAGAAGAAAATACGGGGAATTTCAGCGTACCAGTGAGGATGTCAACTTTCACCGATTCAAGAATATTCTCGTATTCTTTCGAAGAGTTCTACGGCCTTACCACAGGGTTCAATCTTGGAATGCATGAATTCGGGATGGGTGGTCAGAATCCTCAGTGTCAGCGATTCCATCCGTCATTCTTAAAAAAAGAGGAGGTTTGATCATATTCTGCAGCGTTTCATCTCCTTTCCTGATGATCTTGGACCGTGCTCTGGACCTGAACGAGATGACGCTCCTTTCTGTCGCTGTTCCAGAACCCGGTTTGGTTCATAGGTTGAAACTTCGCGGGTAGCGGTACGGTATGTGGAGCGTCCATTTCATCGAGCGATTGCGAAGAATATCCGTTGAAGCGGGGGTAACGCTTGGTGCTCTCCTTTTAGTAACCAGAATGAAGTGCAGGACGGGGCTTGAGGACCCGATTCCATTATTGCGTACAATCACTCTCAAACATCCGTCACCGCAAACGCATGCTTGCTCCTGAAACCTGGGAGCAATCAGATTATTCGCATTCGGGCGCCGGGCGTCGGAGAGTTCACAGCCCGCTGACAGGTGGATACTGTCACAAGATGGGTGCTCATTTTGTTGTAGCATGTTGTATGAGCGTGTTACCGAAAGTGTCAGGAGGGGTACCACGAATAAAACAGCCCGCCAAGCTCTAGAGGAAACACGCTGTGTCTTCTGAAAGTCTGCTCACTCCCATGAAAAGCGGTATAAATTCGCCATCACCGATAAACATACGGCATGGGCCTAGACCGCCCTGCGCCGACAGAAGCCGTGAATGTTGTCCAGTATGGAGGAGAATTTACGAAGCAGAAAATTCTCAATGAATTCGCTACGCTGGCTGACTGACTGGCTGTCTGAGTGAAGTGAGTGACTAGGTGACTGCCGGCTGCTGAGCGAGACGCCCAACCAAGGGAGCGCTGTATCACTTATTCACACCGTCCTCAAAAAGTACTATTCTCATTGTCAGACTCGAAGTGATGTCCAATGATCATGAGGGTCATTGAACGTGGGTGTCTTGATTTTTTTCCCTGTGCGACGAAGAAGAATTCAGGGTTGTCGACGGAACGGGAGCAAGATTTTCCTTCAGGCAGGGCTGAGCTTGGTTCCTCAAAGACGATTTTTGAACCGAGAAACTCCAGACCAGTGGGGAGCCCCAGCTCTCTCACCGTGCGCTAAGCCTTGCGGTCAGGGGCGTTCGCCTCTTAGAAGTGAGCAGAAGTGAGTTCTGCTTTCCCCCGTCCCTGCCAAACCACTAGCGAATTATACGAAGAATGCATATAGGCTGTTATGGCGCACAGTGGCGCCATTTCAGGAGGAAAAAAACCAATCTCGAACTGTGAGCTCCGGTTATGCGGAATCGACGCCAGACGGGCGCAAGGCTGAGACGCAACAGCCGGCGTTCGCCATCCGCCTTTGCATGAGATTTTGGAGTTCATCGAAGTCAGTGATTTCAGACCCCAAAATCGACGTTCTTTTCATTCGACTTCCAAAACTGCTCAAAACTCATCCAAAACTAGAACCGATTGAGCCCGACTTGATTGGAACATCGAGTTAGGTGCTGACTTTTTGTAGATTGAGCAAACGCAGGTTGAAGATGAAGTCTCTCGACCTCTGAATCCGCGTGTATATTCACTTGAAAATCCACTGATTTCGACAAGTTTGATCCAACTCGAGAATCACCGTCGCCGGCGGACTCCTTCTGCTCTGAACTGCTTTTAAACGCGCGCTAGCCTACCACCTTTCCGCTGCAACTCGTAGCTCCCACGCTCCGCCACGCGGGGCACTTCCGAGGTGGATTGGTAGGTTGTTTGGATTTGGAGTTCACCGATTCGAGGATGTCACGAGATTCCTCCGAAGCGGAGAGAAAACGTCTGGATGCGATATATTTTCTGCTGAAATGCTTCGGGGTCATTCGGCTCCCCGATTGTATTCGCAATCACAGGGTGCTCACGAACGAATGCTCTGTTCAGCGCGTGAAATGACGCGCATGGAAAGTCACTCCCGGATACGACCGCGCACTGATGGGAAAGACCGCACTGTTCCAATCGATCAGCTCCCTGGGCGACACGTCAGAAGTTGTATCCGATACAGACGGAAATTTCGAAACTTTCCATCGAGGAAACGGGAGAAAGAAAAGAATCCTCTCCTTTCCTATCGGTATTCATGCATCGACAAATTCACGTACAAGCTAGTGTCATCATAGGTTCACGGGTTTCGGGAGGCTGTCGCCATTGTTATGGAAGTGGACTTCAAAACGTTCCCAAGTTGATCCACGAAAGACCGCCGGAGGTTCCGGAATCCCTTCAAAGAAATATCAGCCAGGTCTCAACGCGATGATGAGTGAATGTTCTCTGATACGACGATCCAAGATGAATTCTCTGAATATGAATTGTTTCACTGGGTCAGATCGGAACAATGGACTTTGGCGGGTTCCCAGGATTCCACAATCCACAACCGGCGTAAAAAGTTCGGATAGTTTCTTTCACGAACCGGTAGTTTACTACCCGACTGTTGGAACGAATCGCTCTGAAACAAAAGGAAACGAGTCGTTCATTCAGCGACAATCGTACTACTAGAATTCGGCATATTTCACTCTTTTGAAAGCAGCCGAGACGCGTTCGTATCAACACTTCACTGAATTCGCTCGAATCGAAGATGTCGCGTAAGAAGTCGAAACGCTCGATCGCTAAGATGGATAGCCGGGGAATCTCACCGTGGCACAGTCGAACAATTTCCATAAAGCGATTGTTCCTCACTCTGTGGGATGAGAGGACGGTTCTGGGCTTTATGGATTTCGCTTTGGTTGATGGCGAGAAGCGAAGAGCGTTCTCGTTTTCGGTCGTCTTTTCAGAACTGCTGCGACGGCGACGGATCATGCAGAACAAATCGGGAGACCACGAAAGGAACACACAATCAAATCCATAAAGTACAGGTGCTCAGTTCAAAGGCATCGGAACAGCGAGGTCTGTTGAAATGATGCCTATTTTTTCTCCGAGGAGAAATTATCACACAATCTCCTCCTCCCCGGGAGGATTTTCTCGAGATCCATGACCGAGAGCGACAAGATTCAGGCGCCCATGAAATCATCCGGCATCATCCCAAGTTGTTCTGATCGTTTAGCATACTCGTTGCGATGAGCCAGCGGATCTTGGCGACAGTGGTTGCGATCGATTGGAGATCAGTGGGGAGCAGACAATAAAATTCATTGATGGCTCGGATCTCCAGTCGTCTTCCAGGACAGAAGACGATTTCCTTCACGCTTCGTCTGACCATCTGCCCGACGACGTTGCAGGAGGCGTAGCTTGAACCCATGGTGAGAGCAGCAGCCACATAGAATCTGCTGGTTGCGTTTCACCTGCGTTCCACGGATCTTCTCCAAAGCGACTTCTGTTCTTGTGAGGAACGAGAAAAGAAGGATCACAGAACTTTTGACTCTCCGAAGCAATTCTTCTGTTCAAAAGTCTGCGGTTCAATTGTACCACGTTGAATTTTTACGGGGCTTGCCGCATGGTTTTGATCCAAGAGACATGGTCACCTTGTGACTGCCGCCCAGGTAGCAGGACCAAGGCTCCACGACTAACAAGCAGCGAACCGTTGAGCGAAAATTGGAGGAAACGGTCCCAGCATGAGACTGAAGGAAGTAAGATTGAGTAATATTTTCCGAAAGAATGAAGAATATTGCGCTGATCTAATGGCATACTAGGACGTAGCGAAGACTGTTGTCACGGTGAGTCATCGATGGTAGCAATTAAACGCGAAAGAAACGATGCAATTCCTCTCGTCGTGTAATGGGACATCAACAATGAAGGGCCACGACACAGGTTTCAGCGCTTCTCGGTCGAATACTTCCTCTGGGAACATGGAAAATTGATGAAGTACGAATGTGATGTTGCCTGCCAGCAACCGATCGGACGGTGATGGACAAAGCCTCAAGTATCAATATCCGAAAGTCCGTATGAGGGAGATTTCTGAACATTCCTCGTTGCTCACGGTATCACGGCACACATGGAGTACGGATCACGGTCCAAGCTCGCTGCAGAAAGCCCCGCGGGACTGCCAAATTCGTTCGCTATTCAGAATTTTCGTTACAGCGTATAGATTTCACGGAAATCGGTTGCAACGAGAGTTTTTCAATATTGATCACTATGATAGATTCGCCTAAGAATCCTTGATTTGATCGATTGCCACTTCGTGGTATCGACATTTGTTGTAACAAGCTTGGACTGCATTCGACCTCATCATGACAGTAAGGTGCACTGGATGAGGTGTGAGGAAGCCGAGAGCCGAGAGCCGAGCGAGTCCGTCCGGGAAGGTGTCTACGCTGATACCATTGTAAATCTTCTGAGATTGGAAGGGGTGACCCGATCCAACCAATGTGGTGGACGAGCGGCAGCAGGGGCGTAGCCAGGAGTCTTTCTTGGAGGGGGGAGGGGGGAGAGCAGTTTTGATACTCCGGACACCGCCGTATAGGGAATTGACATGGGACGATTTGTTAAGCCGATCGCCTAGCGGATATTTCATTCGAATCGAATGCGCCCTGCGACGCATTTGATTCGTCATCTTGAGATTTGAAATTGCGCTATTATCTCATCGGGATACAACTTGTACGGTCTAGGAAAGCCCGTCCATCAAAACCTAGATATCACCAGCTTATTGGGTGAGTGTCTGCAGGATTCACTCTCTCCCAGCTACCAGCGGGCTTGCCCGGCTGACTTGCGGGGCGCCGACCGCCGTCACTGGGAGAGCGACTCAGTCAGCCCAAGAGCGGGTTTTCCATCCGCTCGTTGGTAATGCTTTGGTGAGCGATCCCTGCCGGCGTTGTCGATGAAGAGAAGTTGGGTACGGAGGGAGGCGGAGCTTCAGCCCGATGGCCAGCCCCACATGGTTGAAGCGCGCTCTTGATTGGCCTGCAGTCAGCGAGCGCAAAGCAGAAAGAGTCGATTTAGTATGCTTGCTGCTCGTGTTGGTGGCGTTGCTGCTACCGGTGTCGCTGTTGTTGTGACTGCGACTGCTTGTTTTAGAGGTGTAGCACCGCTTTCTTCGCGCCGACCGAAGACTGACTTTGCTTTCCGACTGGCCGTGACTGGCACCTCGAGAGGCTGTCTGACAGCAAAGCGCTGGGCTCTCTTGAATGAGTGATAGTCTGAACACACATTACTTCGCTCGCAGAAATAGAGCTACCTACCTATATCGTTGGTTGTACCTGACTCGTCGGTCGGTCGGTCGTTGGTCACTCGTTGTTGGTTGTGAGCGCCAATACCCAGTCCGACATGTGCTTTACTGTTTTGTGTTGTCACTCGTAACTCTACGCATTGTTCAGGTTAGGTTTCTCATTGAGAGCACGCAGGTTCGATCACAAAGTCTTTCTAATCTAACGATCGATGGGGACGGTGTGAAACGGAACTCCTCCATTCGCTCTTTTTTGCGCCCTTTGCTTTTCAACATCGCTTTCGAATCCACTCTGGACTCCGATATATGAATCCGAAGCCAAACTCATTCGTTCTGTCCGCATTATTCGAGTTGCGGTACGACACTCGAATGCTCGGTCCCGATTCCTAGTGCATAGTTCGGGATACCACCTACTCAGATTCGGATGCGTGAATAATATTGCTCAATCGACTCAGCTCCGATTCAATGATCAGTTCGAGAGAGAATGATATGACGAGCTTATTGATGCATAGCCAAGTGTCGGTTTCTGGTGCTCGTCGACATTCACATGAGCGCTGTTAATGAGGAAAAAACTACACGTCGCTCGGCTAGCATCACTTCGGTTACCAATTCAAACGGAAATGCGTACCAAACCCTAAATGGGACCGGGGACCAATCACCTCCTCCAGGGGGTTTTTGAGAAAACGAATGTTAACGGTGAAGCTATCTGATTGGGTACACAAGTTCAGCGATTCTCCTGGACTTCTCTGTTGGCCGAGGATCGCGCGCGAAAGGAGACAAGTGTTCGAGCCAAGAGAATAATGCGAAACATGACTCGTACCTGTTCCGTTCTCGTACGGCTAACTACAAAGTCTCCCATGAAACTTTCGGCGTACGGTTACATTATCTCAGACCTAGAAGTTACGGAGCGAGGACGGAAACTAAATTGTCGGCAGCTGTTAGAATAGTTGAATGACCCCAGGGAGCTCCTAATCGTCACCAACATAACCTGAGCGCGTTTGCAGCGATATGAAAACAAAGTTCTAGCTTGAACAGCTCCGGCGGCGTCGGATCACAGATGTTTCGGGGACAGAGTTCCAAAAGTCGACTGAATCAATTCAGAGTGAATGTCCATGGAACCACGCGCCGAGTTAAAATTTGACGATGCTAATTGAAAGATTGGCGCTCTGGTCGCACGAGAATTCGATAAAATATTTCTCGTATCCCATGCCTGACATCCCTCTGACGGGCTGCCATTGGGCGGATATTGCGCCTTATCTACCATGTTCTCAACGAACAGTTAACGGCTCTGGGTCTCATTCGGGCTCCAGAACATGCGATTGATTCTTCAAAAATACGTGGGTCTGTACGTCGGATTCTTCAGGCCGGAAAAGAATACTTGTGCTTGCTCAGACGTGCTTCTCGGCTTCCTTCAGGCATAGAAACTCTCTCTCTTCATCCAAGAGATGAGTTCCAGAGGTTTCCGATGGTTCTCTTCCAAGGGCACAATTTTCTCCCATAGCCGACACCCGGGGCCGCCAGGCACGGACTTGATTTTCCGTGTCCAAGAGCTCTCGGACAGAATCGAAGCAACGATTTGAAGTGCACTCCAATACGAGTGTGCGTTCGCGCACGGAATGCACAGTCACCAGAGGGCTCCGAGAGCGCGAAGAGCCTTCGAAATGTGTCCGCTTTCGGGAGTTAGAGCAGCTGTGGACTAGGTCAGCGAACTTCGAAATTCATCTGGAAATTCGGCCGAAACCTCGAATTGAAGCGAAAGCGTTTGACCCAACAGCTCAACTTCGACAAGATATGAGCTTTGGCTACTACCCTGTCGGCGCGAATTGCTTCGATATAGAGACCTTTACTCGGAATGGGACTCTTTCGGAGTCAAGAAGCGCGTCACTTCGGATCTTGAGTTGGAATGCAAGTTTCGAGCGGGTACGGATTGCGAACAACTATGATTGAAAATTCTCGCCCGATTCGCCCGTCCGAGAATCTTCACCTCGGAGGTGCAGTGTTCTCTGTGTATGGTCCAGGTCCGTTATCCCATGGTTGCCACTCGGATGGATATTATGACGGCGAGGAGCGAAGATTCGGGTATTTCGTATTTCTAGGGAATCGATTTTGACGTGGAAGTTGAAACTCAGAATTCAGTCAACGACATTTGCGGCGCGTCATTGCCCTCAAGTGTGGACCAGGGTGTGCAGAGGACATTTCTGTCTGCCCCACAGCGTCAGGTTCGGCGACATTCCTCGACCGTTCCGACGCTTGTTGAAGTATCTTAGGTCAGATCATTAACGTGCCCGTCAATGTGAATACCTCGGTGAAGAGCCTTCCCGTTCTTTCGATGACCACCATGCTTTCAATGTTACACAGTTTGGAGGAGACCCTGATTCACGATTCTTTGAATGTCAGCGGATATGTCCAGAAGTTGATTGTGGAAGCATGGCTTAGATTTCTAGTAAAACAGCCTCTCAATAGGCATTATATCATCACGATCAAACGAAGAGCCTCGTCCTAATGGAAGCCTGTGTACCCACAAAACCCGCAGACGGAACTTTACCTCAAACATACGACGCCAGCACACTGATCTAGAACGACCATGGTGGAGTTATCAAACTAATTCTCGCACAACACCAAATTAGCCCTGTTACGTACGCACGCAAACGACCCGGCAGTCCCCCTGCGACTACAACTGTGGACCTTAGTGAAAACGGTAGGATCTCCTTGACCCGAATCAGGACTGAATCCTTTTCTTCTCCCGCTTTCAGGAATTCTCATGGATCTGAGTGTCGTTCGGAAGACCCCTTCACCCCGGTCGGAGTCCTTCAGTCAAGATGAGATTTCTGTCGGGGGAGAAGACAGTCCTCCAGACCAGCAGTACCGCTCAGCGAGTCCATCTTCGAGCGAAGGTGTTGAAGCGGTGCCGGACCCAAGGATCGACCTACCGGGCAAAGACTCCCAGACCACGCTGCACAAATTCCTCGATGCTTTGAATACGCACAATGCTCCCACAGCAGCGCCCTTCAATTTCGGTGAGTAGATCATCGACGGCCGATCCAGACGTCGGTCGATTCCGGAGGGAGCTGGAGCAAGAAGTTCGCAGCACGAACTGAACGGATAGTCCGTTTGATCGAAGCTCGTGGCGGACGCGTCAACGCCATCACCGCCGCGCCGCGGCTCGAAAGCACTACCAACCGCCATGACTGCTCTTGCATAAAGGTTTCGTGAGCTTTTGCTGGAGCGGTCGGCCGATAAGAGGCAGAGAGTTTGGCTACACCTGGATGCAGGAGATCAATATTATCTCTTGTTTTTGTTGTCGTCGGCGTCGCGGCTGCCGTGATTGTCAGCGAGTTCGCGAGCATGCGAATGCATTCACGGACAAAACTGATTAGAAAAGGTCAACAGATAAAGCCAGGCTACAGACGAAATCGAAGTTGTTGAATCGACCGCGAACATCATCCTCCTCATCATCATCATTGAGACCGAACAGAAAGGATGAAAGTAAAAATAAGAGAATACTGAGAGGAAACGAAACGTGACGTGTTTTTGGAGGAATCAATCGGGAGCGCGATGTGCGGAACAAGGTGAGGCTTGCCCGCTCGCCCGCTCGTTCGCTCGATTGACTCGTTCAGTCAAGTCGAGTAAGTGACAAACTAGCTGACTGACTGACTGACTGACTGATGGAGTGAAGGTACGACCGAGTAAGTGGGTGAGTGAGGCCCCGGAGTGGCGAATGTCAAGTACAGCGCTTCGCTGAGGATTGGAGCCATTCTTCGGCAGTCACTTGTTCTCAATTCGAATGTTTTCAATGAAACTTCGACACCACGGCAACTCGGTGATTTCGATTGCGAGATAATAGTACTTGACTCCGGCTGACTGCCTGCTCGGTCGGTCGGTCTGGCTGTCGATCGATCGGTTGGTTGGTCGGATCACTGATGGACACTTAGTCTTTATCTTCGTTAGCGGTTGCTATCGGTTGTTTCAAGTCTGAGCGAGGAGTCCCGTCCGGACGACGACAGCACCCGCGATGGAGGATGCGGTGGCGGCGCGGCGCACTGTTGTGAGGTTGTGCGGGGCAATGCGCGGTCGATCGCGACCGGCAGTTTGCGGCCGATTAGTAAGACGAAGAGAAAGCAGCACCACCAGCCGCAAAAAGAGACGAAAAGGCAAAACACTAAGACATCAGCTCAGCTTGAAACGCGGCGAAGAGTTAGCGGTGAACCGCTTTAACGATCTGCTTAACGACTCCGTGAGGAGTTAGCTCCGCTGTTGGATCGGCAACAGGGCTGGGTATCGTAGATATATACCCACCTTACTAACTGACTGACTAGCTGTTGGCTCACTCGGCCTGCCGGCTATCTACCTGAACGACTGTGTGCCCGTGAGTCTGTGTTTGTAAGTTTAAGTGAGATGCGGCTACGGGGCCAGACGTCATCCGATAGACTCGGAGCGCTAATTTCTTGCTCCGTTGTCGTTGTTGTCTGAGTTTCCTTTTCGAAATTGCCGAGCGAGACGCATTCGAAAGAAGTTTATGGGCCGCCAGGGACCAAAGTCACCGATTAATAGAAGGTCGACGACAACAGCGACCAGGAGCACCGGTGAGGACGCGGGAGAGATTTCCTCTGAGGAGAATAAACGCCGCCGTACAGATCCAACCCGCGGCATTCAACCGTGTCGGATTTGCCTCCGTTGCCCTAAGTGGTTGCGAATGGCTTCACTTTTCTCGATAAGCTCGCGGACCTGGAGTCCAGCGCCGTTTTTTTACAACGCGAACGAACGGCCCGCCAACAGGACCTCGAATCGCTGTTTTCCTTTGCTCTTCTCTCTTCGAAGGTCCGTATGATTCTGATTTGAATAACCGGTGGCGAGAACGAGGCAAAAGTTTCACAGCCGCAAATAAAGAAACAAACGGAGGCACTAGTGCGCGATGGTCCTGTGCTCAGAACCAATTACGCCCGGATTGAACGCTCGCTCCGCAGCGTTTCTGAGCCTGAAGTGAAACAATTTCCATCTGATAAGAAGTCCTGAATTCTTCGCGTTTTGTTCTCGTGATCCGACGCGATATCTCACCGCGTCAACCAGCTCAGATAACGAGGCACACGTTTCTGTCTTCAGTAAAGCATCTTGATAGTGCTTGACACCGTATGGCAGCGGATGCAATCGATTGAGAAGCAAGTTCGTCACCGGTTCCGCGTGAACGACAGGAGGGAATACTTTCAGCTCATTCCGCAGGTCCGCGACCAGCGAGAGGATTGAGAGGAGTATCAAATGTCGAAATCGGTATGCTCCTTATGTATGAGCACGAAGACGATCGTTTCCATTAGGTTAACGGTAGGCGATTCGGCGGCGATCCGGACTCTCGCGGCGCGAGCGATTTCGTACTTGAACAGGTTTGTGCGAGTAGTGGGTACGTGGTCGTATTCCGGTCATCACGGATATCCTACGCTACGCCATCGTCGGCGCGAAAGACTGCGTGATCCGCTCAGCTGATCACACCACTCACACCGGTCGGTCGGCTCAGCACGCTCGGTCTCACCTGGCCACGCGGAATTCGGATTCGATTTGCACCTCAATGAGGCGTCCACCTACCCAACCACTCGGATCATTTTTCACGAACTCCCCATTGTGTGCATGATCAAGGATGTTGTTGCCACACGTTGTCGCGTTTAGGACCCTCTTCAAAGGACGTAAAATATCCCTGCTCAGAAGTCACGGATCGAGGAGAGTGTCTTTTGCAAACGAAGCCGTTGAGAAGTCCAAATATGCGGCTACAGTAGAGTGTCTCATTGGGAATCAATCCACATCTCAATTGGAAGAAGCGATAGAGGGTGATGGATGACGTGACGCTGAGCAGGAGTTTCCGAGTCGACCACCTGTATCGAATGTTCCACCTAATCGATCAAGACAACGACTTTTCCTCTTTAAACGTCTCGGGTCCATCGTCAAGCGTGGGTCTGTCCATCCGCTCGTCTGTTCGCTCGGACACAATCTGTCATGTCGCCACGAACTTTCACAGTGAAGAAATTGAGGTGAATGAAGGTTTGGTCGACGACGACGTTGCGTTTCTCGTGTAATGCTCCGCTCAACGAGAAATCTTCATTGAACGATAACCGACGGGAAGGAGGGAGCTATGTCGACATACCGCAGAGTAAGACAGCGCTAATTTCCCCGCACATAGCTTACCGTTCCCTCCTTACAAATTTCCTCAATTGCTACGCGCCGATGAAGTCTGATGGACGTCGGAGTTCCTTCGACGTTTTTCTGCCCGTTTTCTTTCCGTTGAAAAACACGGCATCTCAAGACGCACCCCGTGTTTCACACGCAGATATCAATGGCCGCGAATCTGTCAGCTCGGTCAGGCAGCTCTTTATATATTAGGCCTATCTCTCGAAAGGTTGGTCCTGAGGTAATTTCTCCAAGCACGCGATCGGCCGATGCCAGGGACTCCATTCCGCCGGCGACAAATACTGATGTTCGTAGACGACTTCGCCGTCCCCATCTTGACGATACTGGTGGATCGGCCTTCCATGTGACATCATTCACGAGAACTCTTGTTGAACTTTTCAAGAAAACTGGGAGAAAGTTGTCGAGATCGGGAATCCAAACACCATCGCCAATCCACAATTAGCTCGTCCTGCACATATTTTTCGAGTTGCGGTTCGAAGCGTCAATGGCCGAAAAGGCGAATCGATAACCCACCCGAAATGTGAAAGGTGATAGACAAGGGTTGCCTGAGTTGGGGGCGGGGAGGTGACGAGGGAATTTGGCACAAGCGGGTGTCCCTAAGTGCACGAGTTCAATGACAGGCACGGCTCTCTTAGCATCTAACACACGTCTTGTTCGCGTGGTGAACCGCAACCGAAAGCCTGTGGATCGCGTTCTGCAGAGAACGGAGGGGCGCGTGCATTCAGTGCATAAGGGCGCACTCGATAAGTTGACATCGCTACCCGTATCGAGTGCGAGAGTTCCTCTTTGTCTCTGCTGCGTAGCTCTCAGCTGCTGCTCCTGCTTATAAATCGATGCCTCTAATGGGCGGTTCGACCGCTCTACTGCCAATAGTGATTCTGAATAGAAGTTGGCTTCGCCTCAGCCTCGAGCCGGGGCTCTGTGGTTCGAGTTCGCTTACCACAACTGGATTCAACTCGATGATGGCTGTAGGTAGCAATTACAGTTCCCCTCACTTGTTCGTTTGCGTATTTGCTCGCTCCTATGAGCAAGCGGGTAGTGTCCTTGGGCCGATCTGGAGACAATTGTTTGCGACAATCGATATTCACACTCGAAGCTTATTAGCTATCCACCCGCAGAATACAACGGTACTGTACGTCGACACTGTTAACGAAGAAGTCCACTGTGATGAGCAGAGTTCGGGACTTCCGACGTCTTTCATAAATACCATCTATAAGCCCCCACAGACGCCTCGCGGAATCGCGACGTGCTTGAAGTTAATATCAAATCTCTCTCGTTCCTCTGATTGCGTGGAGTCATCGATGTGGATTCCTTTGGAATGCATATGTGAGCTAGAATGGGAAGAAGTCCCCCTCAGACTGATGACGAGACGACTCACCTAGTGAATGGTCGCTCTGTAAGTCCCGTACCATGTCGATCATTAGTGAAAATGCATAATTTCAGGTCTTACCAACCCGTTTTGGCATGGCTTGATTTCACCAACGCTGCTGTCGCACATGGGTGTGAACCTGGCCCAACTCAAACAGCATGCGGACTTGGCGAAGATTTTCTCGCAGTCAGCTCAGCACGAAAATCCGCATCGGCAGAAGGCAACAGACTACCACCGTAAGTTCATTCGTCAAGCAGCGGTCCGCGAATCAAGGACAACTGCAACAATCAAGGAACATTTTCTACTCGAACTCCATGTAAACAAACTCCACACTCTTCCTTCCAGAGCGAAAAGATCATGATCGTAAGCAGTCCTCCACCGACGCAATATCCTCGAACAGTCGAAGTGTCATTGGAGGTTCGAAACCGAAGGTAGCCACACCTCAAGTTGTGTCCAAGATCGAGTCCTACAAGCGAGAGAACCCCACAATTTTCGCGTGGGAGATCCGCGAACGTCTCATATCCGATGGTGAGCGAATACGTTTTTCGATAAGTTCCTTCGAAATTCTAGAAACTCTGCGGAAACTTACTGCACTCCCGGCGAGCCATTAATTGATTGAGAGGCTTTTGCATTCGAAACTTCAGCCAAGCGCGGCAATGCTGCTCTCAGAAGCGTTGAAATTTGTCGGTAAAGCCGACGCGCGAGTGATTAAAAACGTTCGCCTTGTGAAGCTGTCTTCAGAATTACTTCGGAACTGTTTCTCGACTTCATTGTTTAGTTTTCGCCGTGGATGTTCCATGGTGCCGGTGAACTACGACAGGGCGCGCCTTCGGCTGATTCCCTAGCAGAAAGCTAACTCCCTGCCTCTTCGAGAGAGAAGCAAGGCGTCCAATTATCTGATCTGTGGTCTATCTATCCACTGAACAACAAAGAGCCTCGCTGAGCGAACAAAAAAAAAGGTGAAAGACGCTCAATGAATCTCTCGGCTCCTTTTCTTTGCTTTTCGGCATCTTTTTAACTAAAACAGACAACTCATCGACTGGGTAATAACCGAGCATCCATCGAGCGGGCGAGTGGCCAGTCGCTCGACCAACTGGCCAACCGGGTAGGCAAGTTGGCAAGCCAGAGCAACGCGTTGACGGGATGAAAGCCAACAACAAAACGAGGATTTTCATTGAGACGTCTTTCTGAAAAGATTCCCCTCTTCTCTGCCTTTTATGGCGTATAAGCAGCAGACGGACTTGCGAAGAAGACAGCCACGCGGACAGACGGAGGAGCGAGCGGACGCGCGGTTGGTTGGTTGGTTGGTTGGTCGACCAGGCAGGCGGGCGTTTTTTTTTTTCGGAAAGATGATCTGTTGGTGAGCACCGTTGGAACACGGGCAGTCATGACAATCTTTCCGATCGCGAGAGACTCCGCTTCCGTTTCCGTTGCTGAGGCTCGAAGATTGTGGAATCTGACCGATTGAGTTTGCCTAAAATCTCCAGGGGAACCGCTAGATTCTAGATGATCTTCTTGGCAACGCTATCGAATTGCTCATTGGAAGGATGAATGAATGAATTGATGGGTTGATGAATTGTTGGGGGTACAGTGCTACAGTGTGCTCGAATTCGCTGACAGGTGTTCTGTCGCTCGAAGAAAGAGAAAGACAGACGGAAAAATGGGGGATCATAGGCAGTAAAAATCGCTTCCTGCGTTGGACACTTTGATGCGATGAGTGACTCGGTGTTCTGTTGATGAGGTCTCCTCCCCGCCGTTCTTATTGATATCGCAGTCGTCTTCAGCGACCGCGGCGACGTCGACGTGCATCGGTGCGTGTCTACGGTCCATCTTCAGAGAGGCCGACGATGACGGTCGTGGTGATGGTTACACTATCGTTGTTTCGTTCGTCTGTCCGTCCATGCGTTTGACTGACTGGCTGACGGTCTGAGTGAGTGGTTGGCAGTGTGGCTTACTTAGTTTGTCAATGACGACTCCTCGCAGGCTCCGCCGCCGCGGGATGCATTGAGTATGATGACGGTAGTGTTGAAGAGAAACCCACTTGAATCACTTGTTGCAGGTATATGCACGAACGCAACCGCGCCGTCGGTCAGCTCAATCAATCGGATACTGAGGAACAGGGCCGCGGAGCGTGCGGCTGCCGAATTCGCGAAGGCCACAGGCTACGGTGCTGGAAGCATCGGCGCCATCTCTCTGGGCGCTCTGTCCAACTCAATGATGACCCACGGGTCTCGCACAACCCCACCATCCTCACATATTTGGTCGCCGGCGTTCATGGCCTGCAGCGAGTCCACCGACGCTGCGGAAAAGAAGAGACAGCGCGAGAGTCTGTCTCGAATCGGAGATCTGGAAAATCAGCTTGGCAGGGGCAGCGGGGATGAATCGAATGCAGAATCAGACGACGCAGACCGTCCGAAATTCAGGAGAAATCGAACGACTTTCAGCTCGGAACAGCTCGAGGTCCTCGAAGAAGAGTTCGACAAGACCCACTACCCTTGCGTGGACACTCGGGAACGACTCGCTTCGAAGACGGGACTCTCGGAGGCCAGGGTTCAGGTGTGGTTTTCGAATCGGAGAGCGAAATGGAGACGGCACCAACGAATGAATCCCTCCGGAAGCTCTAAAGACGATCTGGGACCACCTTCAGGTCGCACATCGCCCAATTCGCCACCATCCCCTCCAATCAATGACATTCCCCAAAGGTTAGATCACCCGTTCGCGGTCAACAATGTCCTCATGCACTTGAATCGAGCGTCGTTCCTGAGTCAGAGCTCCCTGTTGGCGAAACAGCAGGCAGCCCTGTTTCTGCCGACAAACGGTTCCCTCTCAAAAGAGTCTCATCCGGAACCAAGCAAGGATTAACTCCTGAGAAGTAGTGTAATGAGTTAAATTCTCAGGCATTGAGCAAGACTAGGGAGAAATGAAGAGAACTCACTGTAAGACCGGGTGTAGGCGTCTGAAAGCTCACTCTGTAAATACGACACGAATCGCTATCGAAAAATAAAATTGTGCTAAGTTTATTGAGAGCGATTCGTTTTTTTTTTGCTGGAAAGCTAAGATTCACCCTCCGTTTCGGACTGGAATATGATGACCACGACGCCGATGACCGCAAGTAATGCAAAACGGAGCGTCCATAGTTGTTGTAGTGGTTGTAGTGATGGGTTGATGAAATCTATTGTGCGACACCTGTGTGTGGGTCCTCCCATTCAATGGAGGGTTCTCGGCTTACGCTCTGTGGCTAACTTCATAGTCAACGCACGCTTTACAATGGGATAAGCTTCACCGCATTCAGAGGTGTTGGTGACACCAGCGACCGGCAGACCAGCCGGACGTTGCTGTATTCACCGCGGTCAGTACGGCCCATTTTCCGTTTTGGGTGTATTGCGGCGACGGGAGCCCTGTGAGGGGCAACACCTGTGAGCTTCTCAATTCGGCCTCTGTGACAATCAATGTCAACCGGGAGAGACGATGAAGCATATCAGCGGAATCTGCCCAGCCCGCTCGACGGCGGAGATGTGGCTGTAGAAGATTCTCCCGACCGAAAGTCAAGAACTAAAACCCAAATTTCTGAGTGTTCGGAATCTCGGTCGATTCCGCGGTCAACCCCCCATTCCGAGCGGGGAGAGGACAGAACTCCCCGTTTCTCTCGTTCTCGCATGACAAATATAGCGATGGAAAATCGGAAGAGCACTGATTGGTAGAAGTTTCAATCATTGAGTGGCCTGATAACATCAATTGCAACCCCATGCACGTAGGGAACTACGAGAAATAATCAGGATATAATTTTCTTCGGATGATAAAATACGAATAGGTGAGTGAGTAACCAGATACCATGAAACAAGGTGAGAGACAGAATGCGCCTCCTCGGGGCCGCGGCTGAGTGCGCAACTTGATTCCCAGCGAACATGACTTCGCGACGCCAACGGCATCCGAATAGGTTCGCAGTCGAGAATCTGAATCGAAGTCGCTGACGTCGTGTTGTTTGTACTTAGTTTGTGCTTCGTCAGGACTCCGACACCGCCGTAGTCGACGAGGACACACCTTCGGAAAACATGGACACCAAGCCAGCTAGTAGGACCTCATGAAACTAGACCGGCTCAACAACCGACATCGCGAATCGTTGTTTCAGCTTCACCTAGCTCAGAGTCATTGAGAAGAAAACGATCGGATTTCGACGGATCAGATACGCTGGTGATACATTTCCAACGTTTGAGAAGCGTCTGGAGAGTTTCGCCCTCGGACGGAAATCCTCGCCATGCACCGCGAGTTCATGCAACTGAAAACTGTCCGATTTTTGAGAGAAAGCGCAGGTGCGAACAGAATGACAAATGAAGGAACGCCTCTATTTCGAATAGATTCCAGCCGCAGCGAACGCTTCTGTGCGGCCTGTTGAAGGTCGGCGGCGCGCTATTGGCGTCGTTCTTAGAGTGTTTTTCTCCTATTTTTCTCCTTTTCTTGTCTTCGACCTCCGCCTGGGCGTCAACGCCAGCGAACATTCGGTCCGCCGACGGCAGAGCGCCCGATGCGATCAGTAAAACACGGCGATACAACCTGCGTAGGGATTCCGCGATCTGGTGCTGCTCAACCATTTGTCAAATATTCTCATCGATTGTGCCATCTTTAGATAGATTCCCTCGGACGGAAATTCGCTTTACCGAGTTCCGAAACCTCCAAGGGACCTGAGACCTCACGAAAAGCGCCGAATTCGATATCTGAACTCCGTTAAGCGAGATGGTTCGTGTTGTGCAACGAGAGAGTGATCTGTCGAGTCCTGAGTGCATCCTAGTTCGAGGCGGTTCGGCGTGTTCATTTTGGAACGAAGTAAGAAGAAATACCAGCTACAATTTGGCAGAATATGAGCGGTGCGTGACTTACCCTTTAACTCGTTACCACTCGGCGAGCGGGCGGGTGGCCGCACTGACGGGCGCAACTGTGCACCCATCGGTTTCAAATCACATGTGCAGAAAGCTGGTCGATCAGTGTGCTGCGTCGCTTCATGTGCTTGTCTATTCGTCCGTTTGGTCGTCGTCGGTGGATTTCCGCACAGACGGATGATCAAATTTGTTCGCCGATGTAAGCGATACGGGCTATCATCGGCGCCATTCGATTGCTGGCTATCACCAGAAATGAGCAGCTCTGTAGTGTTTCAATATCAGGACAGAGAGCACACGTGTTCGCCTTTCAAATGCAATCCTTTCAATATATCGCGTCCAATAGAGCCGTTTGAATCACTGAGCCGCGGGGTTCCGACGTAAAGAAGCGAGCTAAACATTCAAAAATGTTGTTCGAGTATGTTACAGGCGTTTCTTGGAAGATGGTTGCAAGCTAGCCTGTGTGGCATATTTTCCATTGAGGTTGGTAAGTGAACGAGGGTCTCGAGCGGTGGATTCCGGGGAAAGAAGCGTTCCCATGGTACCCAGTCATACTCTGGATGCATCTTTTGCGGAAAGTTCACTTGGAAACTTCAAGCTGAAAACCTGCGGTTCCGCACTCTCAGCCTACAAACACTCCTCGAGGACTTTTGCGACCGACAGATCTCGCTCATTCAATGCTAAGGGGTTCCCGGATTCATTTCGGATTCTCTTCCCGGATGCTTTGCACCACGTCTCCTATCCTATTTCATGTCACATCATGGACAGTATATTTAGGTTTCTTGTGCCGAACTCTCGGCGAGTGTGATTTGATCCCACTTGCCGACGAGCCGCGAACATGGGATGGCTTTTCAAAGTGTCACAATGACGGCGAAATTTCGAATGGTCACCGCTGTCACCGTATATTTACATGTGAATAAGCCGAGAAGACATGTCGTTAGCGAATTGGCTGCTCCGGTGATGCTCCCGGCAGCGTTGGTGGTGGTCATCGTCGTTGTCGCCGCCGCCGCCGTCAACATCATCGTCGTGTTATGTTCACCGTGTTATAGTCTCTTGTGTTCTTGGCGAGAGGAACATTCAATCGTTCACGAATGGCCTGCCAGCGGCCGTTACCGGATTACAAGGCTCCCCTTCCGTATCACACGATTCGTGTTTCCAAGTCGCTCCTTGTGCCTCAATCAGCGCAAAGACGGCAATTCAGAGTCGCTCTCTCATCGAAATTGTCGGTCGGTCTGGGACCGACACGCTGCGCGGCAGAAAACTTCCGATTTATGGAGCCGAATCAGTTGATTGAGTTATCATTCCGAAATTGCCTTTGATGAAAAGAGAAGTTGAAAACAGAACAGAAGCATAATGGGGAGAGAGACAGCCAGTTAGACGGATCGACGGACAGACAGACACACATACACATCAACAGTTGGTCGACACGGCTGCCGTTGCCGTCATCGACATCGTCAACGATCGATAAACAGGCGATTCATCAGCAATCGATCGAAATAGACGGTTCCAGAAGAAAGTTATTTGAGGTGCTAAAGGGTGACCTGCTGAAGCGTTGCTGGATTTTCCATTCGACTTTATGAGGGTTGGGCCGCCTTCTGTAATTAACACATTGAGACTTCTGACGGGTAATTTGAAGTGGTCGACCAATAGCCAAGCGGGCGAGCGAGCCAGCCAGCCAGTCGGCGACCAGGCCCAATGAGCCCGAAAGCCGAAGAACGTACGAAAGAGCGCCGCCATGGCTACAGTATGTGATTGTTTCGTTTGGAGGAAAGAATGTAGTTTTATCTTTCGGCGGCAATGCATTAGGTGCTAGTGGCAGCGGTGGCGGTGATGACTAGGAGGACAACGACGACGAGGACGATAGAAACTAGCGAGAGCTAATTAACGAAAGAGTTATGGCCCTCGTAAATATCCATCCACTCTCCGTTCGTAGATCAACAGCGTAGTTTGCGCCGTCACTGGCACCGCCGCCGCCGCCGCCAGAGCAGCCGTGGAAGTGTCGAGGGTATGCCACCACTGAAAGGGAGCGGCACCGAATTATCTCACAGCCGCCAGAACCGCCGACTCTAGAGGAATTAAAAAATCAGTCAGTCAAACCCATCTGCTCGTCCGCCCGTGCGTCCGCTCGATCGTCGGCTTACCAGACATAGCAAGGTAAGAAAGAGACGTCAACTCAAGTAGTAGCCGTCTCACAAACGACAGACTACTTGCTCGTTGACTCCAGCCAATGATGTCGTCCGAAAGTCAACCACCCCCTCGTCGACTTGCCTGCCTGCCTGCCTGCCCGCTCGTTCTCTTCAATGAACAAACTCATTTGTAGCTCAACGTTCTGCCGGACCCCTTTCGGTTGGAATCGATCCTTGCTTCCAACATTCGGAAACTCAATCTCGGTCCCGGCAATGCTCGGATTCCACGGGGGAAAACGATCGGTTGAGGAAAATGTGCGGAGAAAATTGGATCGGTGATGAACGAGAAACGTCATGCACCGAACCGCGTTCGTCGGTGGTCTGCCTGCGCGCTTGGACGAAGTGGATGGGGTGGAATTGAATCGTTGGCTTCAGCGCTAGTGTCCTCATTCAAACAGCGAGCTAGGATCACTTGTGCACAACTTACTTGCCTGCCTGCCTGCGTCCACAAGTCCACTTCACAATTCAACAATCGCTCTGCCTTACGGCGGCCAGGAGACAGACATTATTCCACCGCGCGCCGCCACCGACGACGGCGAACGAACGAACAGTCGGTCGGTCGGGCGTTCGGTCAGTCAGTCAGTCAGTCGGATGGACCAACGCAATGATCGTTTACTTCGCTCGAGGCGGTCGTGCCGACCACAAGTCAACTCAAGCAACAAACCAGCGAACGAAAGAGTCAAACAACGTGGAATTCAAGCGTTTGGATCATAGTGGACCAACCGTGGTTAGACTGACTGCGCGAGCGAGCGACCGTCAGTCACACGAGGCGAGCATTGTTATGCTGGCTGGGCTGCTACCGAATAAAACCCCAAAAAGCCGCTCGGCCGTCCAATCGCGATCCACGGAGAACATTTCGAGCCATGACTTGTGGGACTTTTGCAAGGAACACGCGAGAGCATACAGCAATCATCGTCCCCTACTTGTTAGGCGTCAACAAAGTCGACGCTTCCAGGTTTAGTTGGCTGAAATGCAGCCTATCGCCTACGGTTCTCGTCGAACGTCCTCTAAGCGGGAAAAACTCGGAAAAATACTCCGGTACGATCGCGGTACTCATGCAGGATATCCAATTAATCCAGTGGATCGTGTGCGTCTGTTTTAAAAGCGATGGTTTGCTCTATGAATAAAACATAGGGGCTCTATTCACCATCGGAGTCAATGAGCACACTCGATCTGTACTTGCCCTGAATGCGCGGTCAGCATTCCGAAAAAACGTCGACTGTCGCCGAAGGTGCCCTAGACAGCTTCGGAAACCGAAGACGCAGAAGAAAATAGCAGCGTTGAAATGACACCCACAAGTACTGGGTCAAAATAATGATCTTTTTCCACGAGAACCACCTCGGCGGGCTGGCGTGACAGATCGGGCCGGCAAGAACATGTCGTCGTCGTCGTTGTCGCCGTTGTTCGTTGTTGTTGTTGCGCCCGCCGCCGGTGCTGCTGCCATCTTCTTGGCGGTTCCGTCTCGAAGCAATCAGCGCTTATTCCATGCTTTGAACGGGTGTTTTTTTCTCCGTCTCAATCCGGTGCATGAATAGAACAAAAAAGGAGCAGCGTCAAAACGGTGAGGTGCGAACGAACGCCCGCCCGCCGCTAGCGAGCCCGCCAGCCAGATCGCCAGTTCGCCAGTTTGCCGGGTTGCTTGATACACTTTAGGGTCAGCGAGCCAGAATGAAAGAACCGCGTTAGTCAACTCATCCGGGACTTTGTCCGATCAGCTTGCCAATTCTGGCAAATAAGCGCTGCTGGTGATAGAGCGCAAAGTCTTCAATTTTGAAATGTTCACTCAACGCTGCTAAATCTTCTTCACGTGATGCTCGATCTCAGAAAAAAAATGACGGTGACGATGATAATAAAGCCATGTCCTCGGATTCCACCTTCGCGAACGATCTTCAACATATCTCGAGTGTTTGTTCGATCCATAGACTGATCTACCTGTCCGTCCGTCCATCCGTTCGTTTCGATGTCCGTCGATCCGTCCGTCCGTGTGTCCGTCGGACTTCTCGCTGACAGAGAAGTACGATGTCCCGTTGATTCGATGCTCGTTGGTTAGGTTTGTTCTCCCTCTGGCCCGGTTGTTGGGTTCGTTTCGGTGCCTCATGGCAGAAAGCCCTCGAGGTGTCGAGAGGACGACCACGCCTTACCCTGAGCGCCAAGAACCACCGAAGTCAAGTCGCATCATCAAATTGAGAAGAAGAAGGTAAACGGCCCAATCGAAATCGATTGGGCTGGTCTTTTTCAAGGAGGTACTTCACACGCAGCATCCGCAGCCTCCAGCAAGCACATCGTCGATCCTCACTCCATCGATTCTTCGTTCGACTCTTAAAGGAGGTCTTTAGCTTCGAAATATCAGACGTGCTCCTTCACAAGCTTTCAACGACTCGTCGAGCGTCGTCGTTAATCAGTCGAGCGGCCGTTTGCCTGACTGTTCAAGTTGTTTTTTCCTCTCCCAAACTTTTTCTGAACTCATTGAGAAACGCGACAATTTCTGATGCCTCGCTGACTGACCGTCACAGGTCATTCTACCACAGGAACGCACTTCTGCTCGGAACCATAAAAAGCAAAGGCTCCGCGCAAGCCATCGATCCATCCATTCGGTGAACTATGCGAAGTTTCCTAGCCTTTTTTCCCCCTTCCAAAACTTGTAGCGACTCGCGTAGCGGTTTCGGATCGCGGACGGGCTCAACCCGGCATGAAATCCGCCAAGGAGTCATTGGGTGCTGGCAGACTTCTGAGGAAAAATCAGGAAAATTTCCGATCGTGAGGAACCGGAACATTTTTTTCCTTCACAAAAATATTTTGGGTCGAATCCGGGAGCGAGTCATTGCGACGATGTCGAGGCCGCTACCGCCTCAGGAATCTAGGGCCGTTCTCTTGGCTCTAGCTCCACGTTCCTACGCTTGAGTAGAAGTCCGACAAAGAAAAAATCAGGGATCGTCTTCATGCTCGATGAGGTGCCAATCGACTCTCGTGACACCACCTGTGAGGTGAGACGAGCATTGAGTCTATTTCGAGGATGGGTGGTACAACAGTGCGTGTCTTCATCTATCGTCATCGCCATGTCCCCACAAGTTACAGAGTACGAGATTTCCGAGTTGTGCCGCCGCTTGTTCTCGACTTGGTGGTTGTCGCGACGGTGGCCAGATCAGTGCTACCTCCCTCCCTCCCTCCGGTCGCAATCGACCGATGTATCAAGTCAATCAATCCATCAATTTATCGATCAATCAATGAATTCATGACCAGCTTCTGTCATGTTATGGTGCTCGTGGATTGTGCGCGTGATACACGACTCGTTGTCGCCACCTGATAGCGTGGTCAAGTTCATTCAAAGCGATCGGAGAGTAGCCTTTCCCCGGCCGGTTGATGGTGCCATCTCTTTTCAATACACCTGACAAGCGCTAGTTTTGCGCGCGCCTGCATGCGTGCACACATTCATCGGATCAAAGCCACGTCTGAGGTTACCTGTTGTGATTGATTGACTCGCTGAAAGATCCGCTGATTGGTTTCGAAGTGATCCGCATTGCTTCTCTTTGCGTGTGAAATCTACTGCGGACCAGCCTTGTTGAATACAGTCGTCGACGCGATCTCGTTACCCGCTGAAACCAATTTGACAATACAATGAACCGATGTTAGACGGAGGATGTTGGGGAATTCGATTGGAATCGATCAGCGATGCTCAGCTCAGGTCCGCCTCGGATCACGTTCGAACTGTGCCTGAAACTCTAAGGAAACATGCTGGCGACGATGGTCTCCATAACTGAAACCCATTTCCACCTCGGGGAAGGAAGGTTAGAGGATAAAGAATCAGATATCCATCTTCGGTGCTGTCGAGCATGAACACCATGTCTCGCGGATTCTCTCGCCAAACACTTCCTGGGTCTTGAAATCTGCCCGCGCCCTGTGTTCTGTGGAAATCTGGAAATTCTTCAGCGACCTGAAATGAATCCCCAGCTTGAGTCGTTTGCGCGCATCTTCGGTGCTCTCCCGAGTCGCAGATCTATCCGCATTTGCTGATGAGTTGACTAGGTAAGATAGGTGATCAGCGGAACAAAACCCCATCAACTGATCTGGAATTCTTATTCAAATTTCCAGAGCTGTAGCTGTTCCCCCTGTCGTGTCATTGTTTTGGACCACACAGAAGCTAATTGAAACAGTTCAGAACTCAAAGAGACGGATGCGGGAACGGCCAAGGTGCTGTCGCGAGTCACTGATGTTCACTTGGCAGTTGGAGCTACGGTCGATGAAACTGCTGCTGCTAGAGCTGATGTAGCCTCAGCGGCAGCGGGCGTTCAATGGTCGAATCTTCCTCATTATCATCATTGTCGAACGAATGCGAGGCGTGCAATGCGGACAACGAGCAACCGTTCTCGTAACGTGTGACGGTAGCTTGGCTGCCGATGCGACCGCGCGCCACCGCCGCGGCCGCGGAGCACTCAACATTTTTTCGTGAAATACCAGAAGCTCGAGTCGTGCCGTGCGTCAAGATTCGACGCTGCGCACCGGCTTCAAAGGAATTCCCTGGCCTGAAACAGTGCTCAATTTTCTCGAGCGAGCGAGCGACAGACCGACAGTAGTAGTAAGAAGTTACTTGTTCCTTTATTGGCCACAATTGAGGATATCGATGGATCGATTCGGTTGACCGACCGACCGACCGACCAAGCAGCCAGCCAACCGCTCGTTCATCCATCTACGCACACGAAGCTACGGCAGCTGCTATACCGTTTGTTGTTCAGGTGTGGATCGTGATCTTACCGCGCATCGCGGGGTTGGCACTTCAGAGCGGGGGCGATCCGTGAGCTGAATCTCATTGAACTTCCTCAAGTCTCGCCTTAGAAATTCTTCAGCCGCTCTCGTGCTTACAAGGGCCTTCCAGAAATTTCTGAGATTAGCTCAAGAGAGTCTCCAATATCATTGAACAACAACCGGAAACGGACTCTCCAGGATCATGAGAATAAATTAGAATCTCAACGATTCTCAACTGGGCTATTGACACCGTCGTGGTAGGGCAATATCGTAGTGACGTAGTGGAGAAACGGGAAGAACGGGTGCCGAAAATTTCTGAAAATTCCTTCCACGGCTTTTGCCAAATTGCCCCCTCAAGTCTGTCCCCGCAGAAAATCGGTCCGAACATGGAGCAGAAGGTCTCGGAACCCGATTCAATCAACGATAAGGACAGTACGCCCTCAACGCCCATGGAAAATCGTAGTGACGATTTTGCCCCCATCGGAGTTTATCATCTGTTTTGCTCACTCGGTTCTCTTTGGCCCTCGCGGCGGCATCAGATCGGATCAGAAGCGAATCTCACCGAGCCGGAGCAGGCGAGCAACCGATTAAACAACCATAATGAAGGTGAATGGATCCGGCGTCTGAACGAAGTACAGTGAAACTTTCCTCTTCTTTTTCGTAGACCACCCCTCTGCTCACGACAATCCAATTCATTGGCAGGGGCCTGGATCGGTTTCAGGGAAAGCCCTGAGCGAGCGACCTCATCCATTCAATCGCGGAGGCTGTAGACTTCTGCGCTCGCTTTGCTCGTTTTACAAATTTCAATCGCCGCGAATCGCCTTCGCTCTGGAAAACGAAAACGGCGGCGACGACGACGACGATAGCGACAACGCACGAGGGAAGGAAATGAAATATCGATGCCGTGATGATCCGAGGGGATGGATTACATTGCACCGACGCACCTCTTCTCGCCAGCCAGCCAACTTATAGCGAAGGCGACGTCGGCGGCGGATCGCGTTTTGTGTTCATGAATGTCTTGATCTGAACAAGTTTAACGAACGGCCTGACTGGCAGTAAAAGAGGAATTCTCGTTAGACACGACAGAAGAAAAAAATCGCAAGCCCAGGAACCCGCACGTCGAGTTTTGCCAAACCTGGTTTTTCGGCATGGTCTGCCAGCCGAAGCGTTTCGACCATCCCGCAAGCAAGGAGCAGGCAGCCAGCCAGCAAGGCGACGTTCGAAGCAATGTTTACCAAATCGATTATGATAACAACATCGTCGACTTATCGAAGTCTCAGCAGAAGACAGATATAAGTCCTCGACGGATCTGGAAGATGGGGTTATCTGGGGTCGTCCAGTCGTTCTGGCTCAACAACAGCGGACGCTGCGGAAGATGAAGAGTGTGTCCGTGTATGCGCTCCAGCCCGATTTCACCAAAAGAGAAACAGGAAGAGAGAGACAGGGAGAGTGGGGACCGCCGAGATGAAGAAGCACTGACTCCAGCTTTGACAGAAGAAATATTCTTCCAGAGTCGGAGCTGGCCACCGCCGTCGTCGTGGTCGGACTTCTCTGCGAGCACAGAATGAGCGCAGCCAAAGATGATTGCCGTCCTGCACTGCGCCAGTCAGCCCACAGACGCCATGCCACCGCTACCGGCATCAAAACCAGGAGCCGATCTGAATGCGGCCGTCAGCGTCAGATTGCGTTGACGACATCAAAGATAACAGATTAATAGTGCTCCCTCTATTAGTGCGCCCGCCAGTCAGTCCGTCAGAAGCAACGAGATCTCTCGACGATTCACGACATCTTCCAGCCGCTTCATTCAAGAAATGCCGGTGAACTTACCCGCCTGCTTGCCTGCCTGCGTGGTCGCCAGCAAACGAGTGAATCACACACAAGGCTACGGAGGAAAACCAGTCAGCAGGTCGATTGGCCGGTGCGCCGACTGGAGGGTTGGATGCGAACTTTCCACGAGAGGTTCGCGGCCATAGCGAGCAATTCATTCATTAAACGTCAAGGAAAGCAAATAGCAATCGGGGAATCGCAGATAATGCTTGCCACCACGTCTGTCGTGTGAGTGACCGATCGATCGTCGCTGCGGCGCGCCGTTGCAGCCAACGTAGCCGTGTTCTTCGTGAGCAGGCTCGGTAGTCGCCATGATAGTCAACTGGGCTTTTGCGGCTGTTTCGGACCGCCCTTAAGATTCGTCCATTCGCGGTGCTTGTCGTCTCAATAGAGCGTCTTGCAGAGGCGGTTACGCCGTTGAATCGCTGATGCTAATGCCCTTCGGAACATTCAAATTTTATGCCAATACTCTCACTTCCCTCGTTCCATTACCTCTCTATTTCGATTAAGACATGTCCTTTTTTTGTTCTCCTTCGACGGTCGAGAATGAGCAAAAACGCGAATAACATCTGATACCGGATTTGATACAATTTCTTTCTGGCAATCTATACGGCGGGAAGAACATGAAATGTCTATGTGAACTGATCGTTGGTATGGTTATGCTGTGGAGGGTTGATTTGGCTATCGCGGGAATTGGAAACATTTCTTCTGATTTGGACAGAATGAGCCACGTACCGAGGGCGTCGCTGGACGTCGCTTTTATGCGCCTATGAGAAGAGAGCAATATCTCCTTGAATTTCATTCTCCTCGGAGTGAAGCCGAGAGGAGAGATGGGATCGCCGTCATTGTTCTCGATTGACATCGATCTTCAACAGCACAGATTTCTCCGCGTTGCTCCGCTCGAAATCGCATTATCTTTCTGAGAACGTTCCGCTTTCGGTTTGATTTCAGAGAAAGAGCACGTATCGATCTAGTTTAAGATAAAAAATATTGAGCGACGCATCATCTGCGTCATGATAGATTCAGTCAATGGCGCCAATCTCGGTTGAAGTACGAGCGAGAGCGAAGGGGCAAATCTCCTGAACTTCTACTGTATCGATAACCAAAGTGGATTATGGGAATTAATCCCCGTTCGAAACTTCAAAGCGAGACGAATGATGGATAATAGAATGATTATTTAGCGAGCAACTAATCACCTGCAATGGACGATGATCTCTTTCCGCGGAGCAAATGGTTTATCGAGCGCCATTAGCGAAACGGGGGAAAAATGCAAAAACAAAACAAGGAAAAAAACGAGAAAGCAGGAACGCCGCCGTCACTATACCCACCAGTTGACGGTTGCGACGAATAAGACGATGATGAACATCGTGCATGCAACGATAATCGATATGATATGCGATAAACTCTCAACCGTACCCAGTCAATCACCGATTTCGTCCCGAATCAACGCAGTCGAACTGGAATTTGTGCGATAGCGGCACGTACGCGTTTTTTTTTTTTGGCCGTTCGGCTGTCGGTCTGTCGTGGCGGATTTCTGCGGGACGCCAATGAAATTTCTCACAATTCTCTATCAGCACGTTTTTCTTCTGTTCTTTCGTCATCATCGCCATCTGGGATGATAGGGATGGCTGCCGCTCCATTCCGGTTCGTTCGAAAATCGATTTCCCTCGTTGCTTCGGATGTGTCGTCGACAAGAAAATTTTTATTATGACAGCGACTCCATATCGCGATTGTTGAGACGGTTCAGGCTGAGTTTCCAGGTCGGGGAACGGTAGCCGAAGATGGTTTCCACGCGATCTTTTGCTGCATCGTCCATCTTGAATTCGATGGATTTATCTTGCAAAACGTCTCCATGGCGGAGTGTTTCCTTCATTCGAGCACCAGCTGTAATGTAATCCGCAGTGAAAGAACCCTGTACGGCTACCGTTCGCTCATTGACCACCGACTTTGGTCCAAAATTCGCAGTATATGGCTCTCTGTTGGCAGATGCTGGCGGCAGTCATTCGGACTGAGAACAGAAGAAAGTAGACCGGGTTGGTTTCTGTACCTTTCGACGCGTTTAATCCGCGGCGACCGGTGACTCTGAAAACGACAAGCGATCGTCGTCGATTTGACAGCGGGCGGACAGTGCGACATACCGACCAAGCGACCGATAGACCGCTGGATCGGTCGAACCGAAGAGCCAAGCGATCGAGTCGGTGCGACATTAAAACAACGTTTGCTCGCTCGACTCTAGTGGGGGCCCAGAAGTTTTATGAAGAAAAACAACGAGAACAAGCATTCACCAGTGGAGCACCACTGACATCAGAGGAATCGTCGTAGTCGCCGAGTCAACTAGGTCCCCGCACAGAGTTCGAAGCGAGAGCTAGAGAGAAGGGAAACGGCAGGTCCAGAGAAAGGTCACACAAACATAGACTCACATCGGCGCAATTAATTTGTGGATTTGTCGTCGATTGAGCGTCGATGTTCCAAAACAAGCGATGTGAAGCCGACGGCTACCGACCAACTCAACCATACGCTTTGCGCGATCGAAGAGCACACCGAAGACGATGGCGAGTCGATGCCGTAATCCGTGACTTATCGTTGTCAGCTCCTCGATGAGAAATCACCCTGATTCCTTATTTCGCTGTTTTCGCTGATCCAAAACTGAGGATGGCGACAAGTGAGACGACGCGTGAGAAAATACAGAGGCAGCTACTTCCCGCTTCCCTACATTCATGATTTGACCCTTGGATGGGTCCGGAGTAACGAAGGGAAGTCTGCAAATCGTCAGAGTATAAATTCTGGTGTGGATGGCAAGTTTCCTGTACGAGGATGCGGCTCGAATACCTGGTCATTCGAGATCACCTCACGTGAGGTCGACGCAGACCTCAGGCAAAAATTACTCAGGATGGGGAATGCGTGCAGAAAAATTTAATGGAAGCAAGGTTGTATGAAAATCGTCCGGAAACCTCTGCAACCAACCCGCTCCGTCAGCCACAGAAATGCAAATTGCGGTGACTCCTGAGATTCGCTTCGGAGGAGCAATCGTCGATGCTCACTTGTCAGCTGCTCTTCGGATGACAAGAAGCTCCTCCCATGGGCGGACGGCGGGCTTGCCTCTTACCTCGCGCCGAAGCTCACTGACCATTGGGTGACCGCTGCTCGATGAAGATCGAGGGCCGGCCGGTTTAAAGAAGTTCGTTGAGCTGGGAAACTGCGTCTTCCGACAGGAGCACGAAGAGCTCTGTTCCGATGAGCGACGTGGGAATATAATATGCCGAGGAGGAAGTGGGGTCAAGTTCCACAGCGGGATTTCAGGAAGATCATACTCTTATATTCGTTCCGGACACCCTCGTCATGGAGAAGACTTTGCGTAGAATAAAATTTGAACCACGGGATCAATTAAAGAGCCTAGTTGCGAAACGTCATGACTCTGTTTCCTCCAAAATTGGGATACCTGCTCGAGAATGTGAACCTCGAGAGCCCGCTAGTTTCCGTTTTCGCGATTTTTCCGGCCCACATGTCATGGTTTTAGATCAAAGCTCCGAACTACATACTTCTTGTTGGATCCATAGGTCCACACAAACGATGGCCCTGATATCCAACGAGCACTTATTTTCTGACAGTTTTTTCGCGGTTCTCTCAGGGAATCGGAATTGTGAAGCTCTGGATCCGGGCCCTCCAATTGGAGAAACAACCTCGTTTATGGAACCTCCCACCTAGTGCATCTGGGATATCAGAGTAGAGAACTGCGAAAAATGATAGAAAACTTGCGAGAATCCGACGGTTTACCGTGCACATCGAGTTCTAGATGAAATTTTGGGGGAAGAAACTGTGTTGGTTACGGTCCAGATCGGGGCAAGCTCCAAGTGATAGGAACCTGCAGTCATGCATTCGATAGCGGCACGTCCATCATTCGAATGCTCAGTTTTGTGGCCACAATGAGAATTTATTTCTATACCTGCGCGCCTCGTGTGGCACGCGCGAACGACTTGCTTTGTACAATGATTTTACATTATCGAACGTATCCTCTCTACCAGTCCGTATCCTCTCTACCAGTCCGTCAGTCATGGAGTTGGGAACTCGCTTACACCGGGGGTAATTGCAGCATTCTACCCTATATCCTATATCTCATGTCAGTCGAACGATTCATAAAGACGGCTACATCCTCATATAAATAAGTCATAGAATCGAGTTTCGCTGTATTTTACAGTGCTAGGAGTTTCTTTTGAAAGAGAGATCTGAATTTTTCGTCGAAAGCAAATTTAGAAGCGTTGCCGGGATCGCCCCAGTTTCGGGAAGTCTTCGAGGGCTCTATCCGGAATCTTAAATCAATTCCACAACTCTCAAAGACCGCTGCCTAAGAACTGGTCGTCGGTCGCTTCCAGAACGCATTTCTCACAAAAACATGACGATTCGACGAGTGCAACGATCGAAGTGTGAATTGGAGTATGCTTCGCTTTTCATGATGGTAAACGTTTTCAAGGAAATCGGAAGTTTGTACAAAAGAGTTGCTATTTACATTTACACTCTACGACATCACGTTAACCACAAGTGCACGAATTCGCGGGTCTACGGAAACAGACACTGCCCGGATACTAATCGGGGAACATTCTATCAATCGACTTTGATTGGACTCGCTGGGGCTTCGTCGTCGCTTTTTGCGTGATGATTGACAGGAATGGGTTTCGAAAACGCGGATAAATGGCTAGAAACAGCTAGAGGTGACAGAGTCGCTCCCGACGAGGCAGCGTGCTGAGTAAGATGCATGAGAACGTTGTTGATCGAGAACGGATGGTTCAAGCCGTTCATTTTCATGTTACCACCGTTAATCTGTGGAGGTGGAGAAGGAGGTGCGGGCGAGATTGAGGGCGAAGAAGCGGGCGGACCACCTTTAGGGTTGCCAAGAGAATTCATCCGTTGGTGTCGACGCCACTTGGCACGACGGTTTGAGAACCAAACTTGTACCCGAGCTTCGGAAAGACCAGTTTTTGAGGCTAAGCGTTCGCGTGTGTCCACGCAAGGATAGTGAGTCTTGTCGAACTCTTCTTCGAGCACTTCCAATTGCTCGGGGCTGAAAGTAGTTCTGTTTCGCCGGAATTTCGGACGATCGGTGTCGTCCGAGTCGGCGCCGTTGGATTCGTCGCCGCTGGCTCGTTCACGATCCAACTGAGAGTCGAGGTCGGCGGCTCGCAGGTGATTCTGCTGCTGCTGCTGCTGGTGATGCAGAGGGTTCATATGCGAAAGGAACGCCGGCGACCAAATGTGTGGAGGAGGAGGTGGCGTTTGAGTCTGACCCGACAGGACCCCCAGCGGCATGCCACCAACTGCACCGTATCCGGCGGCCCTGGCGAACTCTGCAGCTGCTCTTTCAGCCGCTCGGTTTCTGAGGATTCTGTTTATGGAGCTCACCGACGGCGCCGTACTGTTTGTGCAAACACCTGAAATCGGAAGAATCGGATCGTTACGGCCTGTTCGAGCTGAAGAGAGTCGTTTTTCTCTCTTTCGCTTGTCGCCGGGTCGTCTGGACGGCGAATCGACCCGGTGGTCATTGACCATGCACAGCTTTCCGTCTCGGCTCCAAACGAACGTCTCAGTTGAAGGTGTTCGGACACCGCAGACTCTTTCAGTTGTTAGCGGAAAGTGAGGCGACGACAAAAATGAGCCGCTCGTAATCCGAGACGGCGCCTCTCGCTACGAATCCATTGACATCTTTCGCTCAGTTGAGCTGATATGGTTGACGTCGTTTTCAGCACGAGATCTAATGCCACTCTGAATCGGATCCACCGTCGGTTGTATGTCACGGACCACTGTCCACGGCTTTCACCGGAGGCAAACGTCTTCAGCTGAGGAAGACTGCCGCTCCCGGGCCGTCTGAAGCGGACGTCAGGATGCGCGACGTTTTTTTTTGTGGTCAATTGAGCCTTAACGAACCCTGAAGCCCTCATGGGGCAAGAGATGGCCGAGATCATCTGAATCAGTGCTCGTAGTATTCCCCTACTTGGGACGGCCGACCACTGTCGAGAAGTGTCCCGTTATCATACGTGTGGTCCGCTAGTATTGCGGCTTTTCATTCATCGTTCCTCTCGAACTCCGTCCAGCGAGTTTGTTCATGGTTGGGTCTGTCTTCATACTAGGATGACGACTTCCATTTCAGCGGGCAGAGCTCGGCGGACAAAGCGTCGTCATCGGCTTCTGGGTAGAAGATCAGTCGTGTGAACACAAGACGGTATGGTACACGATGATTCCCTCTTCGGACACGAGGACTGAATCAACCCCTACCAACCGGGCCTAAGCCACGGGACATCTTCAGTGACACTCTCCCGGACGCCCTATGAACGATCAAAGTTTCCATAGTTGCCCCATAACGCCAGAAACTCCACACCGCCGAAGCACGGTCGGAGGCACTTGCGACGGGGCTCGGCCTATAATTCCGAAACACGCACGTTTCTTCCGAATTTTACTCACCGTCTGAAATGAGCCGTTCTCTGATTTCCCAAGCGAAGATTGTCGGATTCTCGCGCTTGTAGGATTCGATTTTGGCCACTACCTGGGGAGTGGCAACTTTTGGCTTCGAGCCACCGATCACGCCACGGTTTGCCGACATCATTCCGGCAGCGTTGACTCCCGTCGGAACCGCCGTTGAACCTGCGTTCACCGGAGACACGGTTCCTCCTGAGGACACCGGCGATTCTGGAAGATAAGAAATCGGAAGTTAGAGCCCGAAACCTGATTAATCGTTTCCCTAGCGGACGACGGAGAGTCAGGCTACGACTGCGCGTACTCACTCTGTTGCTGTTGCTCGAGAAGCATCTTGCCCATGTGGAGGTTTGAGTTTTGTTGGGCCTGAAACAAGTGCCGCGCCAGTTCATAGGGCTGCCGCAGGGCCGCCAACTGAGCGAGATCCATCGGCAAACCGAGACCTGGTAAGGAGAGGCCGGACGGCCACAATGCTGGCGAACCTGAGGGAATGGATTCGGTCAGTTCAACAGGCACTATCAGAGACCCAATCAGTGCTTATTGCAAGAATTACGCTAAGTAAGTGAACCGAAGTCGAATACCTAAAGCCGGAGCAGACCGAAGTCGTCGAAAGAGTTATTTTTCCTCTTCTCTCGACTTTTTGACAATGTTCAGGAGTTTAAATTTCGCTCGGAGACTTCACCATCTGGTCCAGCTGGTCGTTGCCGATGGCCAACCAATACTTATCTCGATCGGCTATTGGCAAACCGCGTCGATAAATTCGCCTACTTAAGCTACGAGACGAGACGCCGACAACGGTTGGCGCTCAACGACTCACCACCAGCGGTGGGATTCAGAAATGGGTTTCCTCAACATGATGATAGTTTCGATCAGAGAAAAATCCCAACATTTCTCAGGGGAGGTACGACCAAAGCACAATCACTTCTGGGCGACCTCTGTCAGAGGAATCCTCGCATCGATTCTCATCTGTCGATCTTTCAATCAGACAGAAATTTCTGATCGCCGGCCATTCGGAACTCCGTCGGCTTGCCCACTCGATAGAGGGTTTTGGACTCGAGGCGCAAGTCACAATGACGAGGCAAAACGGGCTAGCCGACGTCGAAATTCTAAATTGAGGGTTCTGAAGCCTGTTCCGCAGAATTTGTTCGTCCGCGGTCTGTGATAGAAGCTGTTTAATACTTTGCCGTTGACCTGTGATCCGTATCTTGGCAGGAAAGATGAGAAGAAAGTTAAATAAATGAACGAATATTCAAATACGTGGATGGATACAATTAATCTCCGCGAGCAGAGATAGGAGGAGATTTGTGTTCTGCTACCGGTTTTACTTTCGCACCGAGCGACGCTCGGAATCGATTGGAATGGATTGATGATAGAGAATCGAAACAACAGACAGAGTCTTCCGAAGCGCCGAGAGGAACGCCGAAAAAAATGAAGAATAACAATCAACGGAACAAATCAGGCGACTCAACTAGATGACGATTGTTCAGCGGACTGACGCTCAGCGAAGTTCTCCAAGAATTTCCTTCTTCTGTTCGATCGGTCTGTCGGTCGGTCGGTTGCCGCAATCAGCGTTTATCGACGTCCTTGCCTTCTTTTCTAAGTCAAAGCGGGGAAGCGAAAGCATGAATCTGTGTGTTTGTCACAAAATGGCTCTTTCGTTCCATCGCTGCCTTTGTCGACGCTGAGTTCCCACGGTGCGATTTGATCGCTTTTAAAAAATGACGAACAAGAAAACAGAATAGAAAAACACTCCGGAAAAATTGTCTTCAAAGAACGCGTCTCCCAAACTAGCCTCGTTTCGCTTCCAGATGAAACTCTACGGCCGTTGTCTGATCGATGGGAGCGAGCTAGCTAGTGACTCGAGCGAGAATGGCGAGCGACACGCAACCTATATCACTTGTGACAGGCAGGGCGTTTATCCGATAACCGGGGAACTGCTTTGAGGTCAAAGTTTTCCATCGGGAAAATTTGTATCGAGTCTCCGAGTGAAATCAAGAAGCAACTGGTTGAAGGGGTTAGGATTAGTGAGCAGCCATACAGCGCGGCCGCTCGCGACACGGAAAAGACACATTCGGTGAATATATATACATTCAATGAAATGGTTGGGATGCAATGTTCATCCGCCTTTTCGGCAGAAGCTCAGACAGCCGCTCAATATGGAGAGCTTCGGGTAGTTGCTTCGTTTGATTCAAAACACGCGTTGAGCACCTCGATGCATAAAACACTGGCGAACTCACTTACGCATTGCATACAAAGATCAGAGAAACAGCCATAGACTTTTGACGACTTCATCATCGTCATCGCGTCTACGCGGCGGGGCGGGGCGGAGGTTGGGGAACCTCATGATGATGTTGACTATGAATCTTGGAGAACGATCTCAGCAATCGAAACTGCTCAGCGAAACAAAGTGGCTGAGTACGCGAGTTGCCACCGAGTCAACGATTGTCAGTCCGCCACCCAGCGGATGACGGTCGTATGGACCGGTCCCCGGACAGCACTTCAGTGCTCCTGATAATGTTTCCCTCCGTTCCTTGATTGAACTCGTCGCCCGCAATCGATTCTGAGCACGCTGCCTCCGTCAGAACTTTCCTTCAATCCAAGAAAGTCCGGATGGGGTTGATCTAAACATCAAACCACCGGATCGAAAACTCTCCGACGTCATAAGGCCTCGGGACAGTGATTGAGTTTCTTTTTTGAATTGCTCGATCAGACAATTGGGATCTCGATGATTTCTGTGCCTCACGAGTTAGAATTTCGCATGAGCAATTCGTAAACGTCACAGCGTTTTGAACAAGCGGCTCATCCTAGATAGTGTCTGTCGGCCTTGCGCATCAAGATGAAGATTGCTCAACGAAGCGAGACCGGCCTTATCAGAGGTGCTGAAGCGCCTCAAGTCAACAACTTCGAACGAACCAGGTTTGTCGGTGCTACCTGTTGGCACAGCCGCCGCGGCTGGTACTGCTTTCACGGCTAACAAACGAAGCTCGATGACGCTCACTCACCTGGAATCTGCCTGCCGTCGGGGAACATCGGGAAACCCACCAGGGCGGCTCCCCTCGCGTCGAGTTGAGGAAACAGTTTCAGGAATGGGTTTGCGTTCGAGCACGCGTCGTCTTTGTCGGAAAGTTTTGGCAGCTCGCTTTTAACTGGAGCTGGACTTGGCGATCTCGAGAGGCGAGTCACGGCGTCGGGGGAACTTCTGTCGCCATCGTCCGGGAGTTCAGTCTTGATTGGACCTCCCGGTGGACTCGCTCTGACCGACAGATCCATTTCTGAAATCAAAACCCATGCTTAGTTCTCAATCGTTATCAATGCGCTCCATGCCCATGCTGTTCTACGTAGCTCTCCCTGGCACACAGCTGAGGCTCCTAGAGAAGTTCAGGTACTGTTCGGTGATTTTCAATGACTACCTAGGTTGTTGTACTTGCTGACGCCGCCGCCGCCAATACTCCTGCTGCTGTTAAGGGCAGGGGCCTCCTCTGTACACGGCAATCGGCGCGGTCAAACGTCTGAAGGTTTTGGCTTCTGCGGGGGCGATCCGTGACTTCATCTAACGAAAGGTGCCCTGCACTCGTGCATCGATAGTGTGCCTGCACTTCATGTTTTTACGCTAAATTAGTCGAATACGCAGATCGTGAGCTAGCTAGGAAATGTGCGAGCCGCTGTGTGGGCAGAGGCTGCCTCGCGTTCGCTCGAAGAAGATTGCTTGCATAACGTACGATCTTACGTGCCGTGCCGTGATAACATTGCAAACAGTTCTTGAACCTTCAATAGGTCCGATGCGGTTCTTTGAAGATCAGTTGCAGTTTTGAAAGCGTAAGCCGATGCGAAAGCCTGAGCTCCGGCGAGCCGTGTACCTGAGGATCTCGAGGTTTTCGTCGTTCGCCGCAATTCAATCGTCGATCGAGTTATCATTAATAGTGCGCAAAATGAAGAACAAGGCGCCCGCAGCACTCGCATCGGCGGAGAACGTGTGCGCTGTCAACTCAACACCGATGCGATGCCTAACGATGCGTCAAAGAGCCAACGATCAAGGCGAAGGTTGCTCCCGACCGATAGGAGTCGGATCGTAGCAGCGACAGACGTGCGTGACGCGACTAATCGGTCACAAGAGGAGCAAGCACATTGTGCACATTGTGAAGTGAGCCGGCAAGCGAAAACTAGAGACTTGGACCGTTCGACTAAACTGAAGATCGCTCGCTTTGAAGAAGAAGTTATCTGTCTTTCAGCCCCATCGCGTGAACAATAACCGCGGCCATAAACACCAGGCGAGCGAATGAGAGAGCGAGCCGCTAGCTCAAGCACTTTACTTCGATTGGCACTTTATGGGCCGACGGACGACCGGGCAGCTCGGCCGACAGTTCGTCTATGAATCTCGGCGCTGACTCTTCGGATTTTGCCGAAGCGTCCACCATTTTTCCCACCGGCTTAACGGAAGACACGGCCCGGGAATTCGAAGTCGACACTTCTTCGAGACAGGGAGGAATTGGAAAGAATGTATAGAGTTGGTCCCAGTTGAACTCATCGATAGTGAGCCATCATCGTTTCACAGGGAGGCTCGCTTGACGATTTTCTGTTCCGGCACCATTGGTTGTTGGTTCAGTGGCCAGTGACGACGAATCGAATCATGTGCCACTCAAACAGCATAAAGAATTACAGAGGCGTCGATCGTTTACTCTCAGAGATTCAACACGGTGGCCAAGTCTCACGGACCTGAATAAATTCAACCGGAGTCGTTTGGACTCGAAAGTTAATCCGTGTCACGCCATCTCACGCTCATGCTCATCTCCAGCATCACCGCCGTTGCCACCTTGACTGGTTGTGCTCAGTGAACGTTTTTTTCCTCCTCCTGCCTCATTCAGAGTCGTCGCCGAAGGGAAGCAGTAGCTCTTTAGGACCATGAACATCTAATCACGTTAGCTGAGCAAACCCTTGCTTTCAGTGTGCGCGTTCACTCGCTCGCTCGTTCGGCTAAAGGCTCACGTCAGTGGGCAATTTTCATGTTGCTCGAGAACATGCATTGTGGCAATCGTTTCTGCAAAGGTATCGGCGACTCATTTCATTCAAACACTAGAGGAGGTCCGCGTAACTTCTGCGCTGCCTCAGAGGACGGTACCACATACGCCATCTGATGCGTGGAACGCATTCAGCAAAGATATCCGAATAGCGAGGACATGATGAATGTAAGCAAAATCCCAAACTTTGCCGTTCCAAATAAACCGCATTGTGTATCTGTAGCTGTATCAGAACTCTAGAGCTCAAGCCAGCAAGACACGCAATTGGACTGCACTTTCTGCTCTGTTCGTGAAAATGTGCGGAACAAGTGAACGATCGTAGGCAGCACAGGCTCATTTAATAGGTTTGTCAACATCTGCGTTGTCCTCTAATGTTGAGCTTGCGTCCTGTCCTCGGGCAGAATCATTAGAACCATAGAATGCCTAGTCTCCGATGAAATGATGGCGGAAGGGCACAAATGCAAGGGGATCAGATCATGGCCGTCGGACAGAAGCTAGGCCCATTGTGCGATTCTTCGGTCCCGGACAAGATCCTGAGTCGCGGATCATCATGACCCGCGCGTGACGGCGCGATCGATGGCTTTCCATTCGAATATGACTCGAGCTTCGTAACTCTAAAACTCCGAACAGAGATGTATCTATTTTCTGTGCATGTACTGCCTCGCGGTACAGTTTTCTTGAGCTCACGAGAGATCTTGGGCTTCAACTGAAGAAACAGAATGGGTCTGCGCGTAGCTCAGGCTGAACTCAGAAACGACCCCCAACGCAATTCTACCGCTGCTCGCCGATAATAGCCTGTTACCCCACAGAATTAATTTCTCTCCGGACGGTAGTTGCTAGCGCTGAGTCTAGTCAGCCTACCGGCTACCTGCTTTCAGACCGACAGATCGACTGCCATGAGCCGCCGGCCATGAGGCAAAAGTCAGCCAGACTAAGAAGGAGTACACACTTAGCGGCAGTGTAGGAAGCTTTGTGCTTGATGCTCACGACTCATTGATGCTCAGCTGAATGCCACCACCCCTCACGATGTTCAGAGGCGTTGGATATGCTAGACCAAGATGAAGGCGTTAGCGATTTTAAGGTTCCGGCTTCTTCTTTTTAAGCATTCATCAGGCCGTTTGAGGGAGCCAGGCTGCCACCTGAACTCGCGTTGATCACTACCAACGAAGTCCGGAACGGCAAGCAGCCTCTTCTATGGAAGCGAGAAACATGTGGTAAACTGCTCGAAGGATGCGCTTCAATTCGCTACGACTACGCGTTAGAAGAGCTGCGCTCCAAGCTGCCGAATCTCGGACGTCATCTGAGATTTCCGTCGAAGTAATGATGACTTCGTTTGGGCATCGAGTATGGATCGAACGAAGAAGTTCCATCTCCGAAGAAGTTCCAAGACCATAATCGGTTACGTTCACCGGAGAAGTCTCCATGGAAATGCAGAGTTACCGCGGATGCCCGCGTGTAAATCTTGTTCGGCTTCGCGTTTCAATTCCAACACCTGTTGCCTAGCATCATCATCATCGGCAGCAAAAGCTTTGAAATAAACTTCATAAAACCATGAAAGTATGTGGGATTGAAAATCTGTCCGAGTGATCGCTAGAAGTCTGTTTTCCGGTGGTCGAGACGCTCTCGCGACGCCGGAGCGAACCACCAGAGTCGAGCTCACGCCAAAAACCTCGGGAGCGCACGTGGCCTCCTTGCGGACATAATAAACCTGAGAAACAAACCACAATCGAATTTGAGTGTGAATCAAAGTTCGCTCCGGTCGCAGCACTAACGGGCCGAGTCGATAGACGGTCAATAATTGTTGTCATTGGAAGTAGGATAAGCGCGCCACTGTCTTGCTTCTGTGAGTGAGTTCAACAGATCGGGCTGGGGTTATCTGATCACGTGTCCTCAGAACTGGCCATGACTTTCGTCCGGTGCTGCCGTACTCGGTAGCAAATTTGAATACAGATCAAAAGGAGACGATAATTCCAAAATCGACCGAGCCATGCTTAGAGCACTCGACCCTGCGCGTTCACCCAATTCAGAGATTGAGAGAATCAGATAGGTCCTGCCTCGATTTTACAAAGTGTGCGGCGTTTCCTATCCCTGTTCTCTCCGGATCCCTCCTTCTCATCATCACCAACAACACAGGACTATTTTGCTCGAATAACGAGGGCAATTCATTCGCCTGTCTCGATGTCAGCTCACTTGAATTCGCCAAGAGTATTTATCTGCAGTTTGTAATGAACGCATTGCCACGGCTGATCTATAGTCTGGCAATCTCCAGTGGAATTGAACCCGAACGCATCGAAACTACTCGGAGCCTACGATCGAAAACTCCAACGTGTTCATCCTCGTTGCCCGGATTCACTTCAAGCAATGCAAGCGGCAGAGCTCAGCATAACTGATCATCGCCTCCGTCAATTTGCAATGTCGAAACTCAAATCATCGCTACCTTTATATTGATAGAAACAGGGCTGACTTCTGTACTGGCAGTGGATCAAAACTGTACGCGGAGAGCGCAACTCGCACCTCCGGCGTTGGATACGATCCGGACTTGGTTGTCCGCCACACTTGGGACGGAGATCTGTTCCAGACTTCCTCTTTTTCCCATTTTCGAGAAGAAAACGATGTGCGTCGTTTTCTTCTCGACGAGGGTGAACGAGAAAGCGACTCGCACACAGCCATTCGGCATTGGTAACGCCGGAGGGTCGTGGTCGTAGGTCGGCTGCCACAAGGCATTCATGACCTATGGCTATGGTTATACAACTAATCAACACTGCTCAGTAGCCGCGATGGGATCCGAGCGCGAAGAATCATTCCATTGATTGATTTTGTTCGACGATTCTCTTTCCGATTCGATTTACGGCATCGTAATCTGGTATTGACGAAATTGGATAATACAGCCCTGAACATGATAATGTTTAGGAGACTAGGCCGCCCAAGGACAACGGGTGCCAGAGCGCTCTGATTTTCGACTCGGACCGCTGAGTGACCGTCTTTTCCGACATGGAGTTCACGATTGAACATTTCAGAACTACGAGTGACTAGTGACTACCTCTGTCAAGCTCACGAACAGAACGTAACAGGGATACTCTCCGTCCCGAGACATCCGCGAACAATCAGAAATATGGGGAATAAATCAGTAGCTCATGTCCAGAAGACCTCCGCTCTACATCGTATGGAACGGCGCTCAGGGGTCCGTACTCGGGCCTACAGGTGGCGGGGAGTGACTTCGATCTCGTACGGTGTTTGACAGAGCGGACGATCAAACTCGTGAAAAAATGAGAGAGCTGATCACTCACCGAAGTTCCTTCAGTTGAGGAGAAACTTCTGAAGATCCTGAGGCACCTACTTCTGCTCTTCTCAATGGGATCCCGCACCAAACTTTGAGGTCCCACACGTCAAGTTCGGCACAACTCGATGAACAGAGAAAGTCAACTTCACTTGAGCTTGTTCAAGAGATCCATGCGGAACCTCTGTAGCTGCTTCCGTTAACCAGTTGCTCGAGTGTTCAGAAGGTAAGGAGTACGCTTCGAAGGAGCACTTGTCCTACAGCGACACCTTGTGAGGGGAGCTTGCTGGAGCACCGACGGAGACGCACTCAAGTTCCCGAGGCAAATGCTGAAGATGTTTCCGTCGGATCGACTTCTGAACGTCGCGACCGCCGACCGCGGGATGAGTTGAACCGCGTTGATCTGCGTTCAGCTGAGCAGTCACAGTCACTCACTCGTTTGAGGCGCGGTGCTCCGTCGTCGTCACTGGGCAAGGGCAGCGATGCTCAAAACTGAGACAAGGGCAGGCTTCACAAACTGGGCGGGCACTGCGCTCATAGCTCCGCCTCCAGTCGCCGCTAAGCTCATCGATACAGCCATCGGAAAACGGCCGTGTCTGGGGCGCGAATCGATGTCGACTGAGCTTCACTAGAGCAATGCTTACTGATTCAACTCCGGAGCTCAAAGCTTATTCGCTGCTCCCGGGAAAACATCAATTATCGACTCCAGCTTCACTGCTCGCCGGCGATGTATATTCAGGCACAAATATCATCTCAAAATCGATAATCGGCGCTGTGAAACTCTCAGGTCGGCTCCGAGAAAAGTTCCAAACCTTGTCCATCGAATGGTTCGCGCACCCCTCTCTCGTGACCACAGGGACGCGAGTCCAGTATGAGATTCTTCTTAAGGAAGTCGGTCAGATTGGCGACCTTTCCGAACACTTGATTTTGTGCGCCCCATGACCGGTAGCAGGTTCCAGCTGCGAAACCTGGAGCTCAAACTCCGGCAGATCTGTCCGCTCCGGTGTGCGTCTGATCATACAGAGCATGCGTCATTCTCTAGCTCTAGTTCCCACTCAGAAACCACCTGCTCTACTCCTTGCGATTCGCCCCTGATTTCATTTGATTCGATCATCGGAGCTGGATTCGATTCGGAAAGAAACGGCACACAATTTGCTTCCCAGACCTTATTGGTCCAAGCAGCATAAAACACGGGTTCAGCGTTGTGAATGCTGCAGTATTCCTCGTCGTGTCAATTACCTCGTTCCGTAGAGCTTTGAGTACTGAGTTTATTCGTCAGGCGTTTCGAGGAAAAACGTTCTGGAGCTGTGGCGATAGCTCGGTCGGGCTCCGTTGTCCGGGTACGAGCGGCCGTCGTTGCTTTCAGAAAGCGTAACAGAATACGCGGCAACCCTTTTGACAAGGGAGCCCTTAAGCCGGTTGATGTACGCGCTTGGGCTTGCCCGGCTATATCTTCTGGCCTGGCAAATTCTAGACTATGTCCGGGTTTGAGTGAGGTTTATGGCACCGTGCGAGACGGTAATTCTCTGAGAGAGGCGATTACTTCTATTACCCCTAGAGAAACGTAAATGCATCAGCACGCCTTTCAGGATGCGCGATTTGTGTGACATTCGAATTTTTCTCGGTCGGGCAGGCGGCCGACGAACTAGTCCCCTGCTCAGATCATTCAACGAAAACGTTTCTCGGTCGCCACTGGAACCACTGAGCTTCCCGTCTCTGTTCCATCAATACTTCGATGAACGGTTCCGGTGTTGGGGCCAGTGCTGAAAACGCTCCTGCAGACCAGTGACTAGGATTCAACACATCGATTTCCGGCTCAGTGAAGATCGAGAATTATCCATGTAGACACTTTGTGGATCTGTTTGTTGCGCGCGTTTCTCTTCTGCCTGAGCGGAGCCCTTCTTTGTGGGACGGCTTGAAATTTTGAGAGGTATCTGTCCTTCTGAAATTTTGAAAGAGCTCTTTGACGAGCATGCGGAAACTCAAGCTCGGAAGATGCGAGCGGCGTCAGTGTCAACAGTCACCAATTCGCTTGTCATCCGTGCAAGATGGCTGCCATCACCGCCAATACTACAAACACCACTACTGGTGTGCTATGCATGTATTTTATATTCATGAGGTTCGTTTTCCATGCGTTCCACGCGTGGTAAGAGAATGAAAAGAAAACATTCCCCCGTTGTCAGTCACTTATTCAGTCAGACAAACAGGCAAGCAGCGAACGAATCACCTTGATTCCCTGCGTATCGATCTACTCGTCAGTGACGCGAGGTCGACCGCGCCATTTCTTCTTGGCAGAATGTGCTTGTACACCATCAGGGAGCTCGAATACTGTTCCGGCACCGCTGATCGGCGAAAGTTTCACTTAGCGTTCTCCCTCGATCATGAGAAAAGAAGATACAAGTGTGATACGGGACTGATGCGAATCCGAAAGTTTCCTGAATGTATTCTCTCGACAATCGACCGTCCCCCCGTCATCGATCGAAGCGCAAATCACTAAATACGTACATTCCTGCCTGGCTCGGAGCATTCGGACCGATGAACGGTCCCACTCTGCAATGTGAAGTCGACATTCTCAAAAAAAAACAATGGATCAGAAGCGAAACGAAAAAGGGGGAGAAATAAGCTAACGATGGAGACGCCGGCCGGCAGGAACATCGATGATCCACCGGCGAGGAATGAGTGTCACACGAACATTTCATGCAGTGTTTAATGGTTCTACGAAGCGAGCAATATTTGTGTGAAACAGCCTCGAGGCACCTTTGGCTGGCTAGCTGGCTGGTTTGTGGCGACGGCCGGCGCCACGGCTTGCTGAGACGGCGATGTGGGACAGAAGAAGGACAGTGTTCGCTTGGAAGAATCAGCGACTAGCCGGGGAAACGGGCAAGCGGGCAGGCAGGCAAGTCTCATTTTAGCAGCGGATTTGCAGGGAACTCATGATGATGACGATGTTGTCGCCGCCGCGGCCGAATGCCGCACTTCATTATGACTTCGGCCGGCCGAAGTCGCTGAGCCGCGAAGCAGATGTCCTCTTGGTACATCCATCGAACAGCGTCCGATAGATTAGATAATGACCTATCCTCTGGCGGATGGTGCGCTGCAGCTTGGTGTTGCTCCGCTGCATTGTCGCCGCGCGAGCTGCTCGTTGCGGTGGTGGCGCCGGCAGTGATCCTCCTCATCGTGGTCGTTCTTGTATAATAACACCAGGATCCCGATATACTAAGCACCCCTTAGTGACGCAGTCATCCAGACAAACAGACAGAGGCATTTAGTCAGCAGCCGACCATCCAGTCGCCCGAACAGCCCATGCTAAAGCTGCTCATTATGTCAACGAAGGTACGAGAAGAGAAAAGCGTTATCGATTCTCTCGCTCTCTTTTTGTTCAACTACATTATTGCTTTCACCGTTTCAAGGCTGATTCTTGGATCGAACACGTCTTTGCTTGCATAGCACCCGTCATCGCCGGCCTGGAGAATCCCGTCATTAAGACGTACCTTGCTCGAAACCTATCACTCGAAGTCGAGTTTTTCCCGTGATGAGAATCCCGAAAAATTATGATATTGCTTTACCATGGCGAGCGTGTTGACTCGGAGCCCATGGTTCCTTTGGGCCGAAGAGATGCCCATTGACGAGGATTCAATTGATGGGGCAACGGAGTCCTCATGGGCATCGAAGTGGCCCGACGGCTTTTTCCAATAAACGCACTTGCTTCTTTTTGGTTGTCTTGGAACCCGGAGCCCCAGCCTTCGCCTGGCTCCAGATCTTTCTTCCCCGAAACTTCTGTAAATCGGTGGGATGTCATCATCGTCGATAAGACCAAGCACCATGTACCCCGCTCGGTTCAGTGATCTTCAGTGATCTCCCAAAGTGTCGACGCTACAGACCCGTCGCGTTTTCAGAAAGCGCAGAACAGATTGCACCGAGAAGTGTCACGATTCCCGCGACGTCAATAACTTGAGTTTGTGATATTCCCGACCTACGGCTGAAGGAAGACTGAAATCAACAGACTTCCGAAGGAGGAACACCCAACCAGAACTTATCTGCTGGATGGAGCGACACCTCGGCGTCGCCCGGGCTGTAGAGGATCCTTCGTCGGAGAACTGAGGCTTCACCCGTCTGATCGTCAACTCCTCGATAGAGTGAAAGAGAATTATCTGGAAATGCTGCCAGCGGGGGGGGGGGGGGGCAGACGAGGAGGCAGGGGACTGTCGTACGAAAACGATGCATTGATTGATATTATCGGATCTATCTAAGTTCCGAATCGAGAACGGGAGAATGAGAATGGGCTCTCGAGAAATATGATGCTTATTTCAGGGGCATCGATTCCGATTTTGAGCTCGGGGAGAAGTCGAGTTTCCATCGAAATCTCTCCTGTTGATATCATGAATTCAAACATCGATGCATACACACATCTGAATCCACATAAAGATTTAGCCCGATCACGATCCACTCTAAACGGATTACACGAATGAGTGTTGATTTATTCGTCTTGTATGAAGACAGGACAGACAGCTCCTCGAGTCAGTTCAGAGTAGCTGAACGCAGTCACGCTCAACGAGAAGCTTGTCGAAAGAGAACATTTCATACAAGTCCCGATGAGCTAGCTGGTTGGGTGGGTGGCGAGCGAGTTGACGTGCCACGTCTACGTGCTAACGATACTTGTCACGACCCAACTATTTGATTCTGTTCGCGCATGCCACTACCTGATAGAACACCAACACCATCATTGCCAACAAAATCACAATCATACCGCATGAAAAAAGATTTATGCTGGACCGTCAATCCTCCCGATGACGACTTCGTTCGGCTTGCTAGTTCTAGGTGATTCCGCAGGCGATGGATGGCACCCTTTCGAATCCAGTGCGTTCTCAGCAATATGGCTACATGTTTTACGTTTCCCGCGTGGAGAACATCGATGAAATCAGCGACTTAATTACGAGATATCACTGAATGAAGTTACCGTTCGTGAGCCGGAAGGTTCCTCCAGGAGAAAAAGCACGAGCTTTTCGCCAAAATCAAGCGATGGTTGTGGAGGACCAGGTCGTTCCACAGCCCAGATGGGTCTCCCCTCGGAATCCCACGCCATCTACATCCTTGGAAAGCCCTCCGCTGGAGATCCAGTTCAATCAAAGTCGACGCGATCGTGGTAGTGGTTCAATCGCAATTTTGAAGGCGATCTGAGATTATGCCCGACGAACATCATCGCCGGGATTCTGGCCCGAACTCGATTGTCGCACATGAAAAGAACTATGTGAGGACTTGGTGCTTGCTCAAGCTCGCTGTCATGCCGTGCTGGGTGGCCCCATTGTGTCTGTCCAATACGCCAACGAAGTTCAGGTTAATTTCCGAAGATTCGAACATTCAAACTTTGAAATGGCCGTGTGGCGGCCGTCTAACCGCTTTGTACAGATTGATTTTCGAACTCCGAACTCCGGGTATTGAGACGAATATCTGGATGATAAGGCGTGCTTAGAATTTCATACTTGCATTATCATGTAGATAATGTGAGTCGTAGGACACTGAAGCAGCCTAATAAACTGGGAGGTCCTCGAGCAGTTATCCTGAACCAGTTCTCATCCTATGTTAGTGCTATTTTCCAGGTGCTCTATGTTATGAGTGAACAAGAAAATCCCCCCGAATCCAGTGTTGATGAATCCTCCCGGAAAAGAATTTGCTGCATCGCGTCGCAATGTTGGAATTCAGAGGGGAGGTGGGGATAGAGGTACAATCTAGCAGTGAGACTGTCGTCTCCCTCAAATATTTGTAATGGTTTCCGAGTCTATGAATTGTAGTAGAGTAATTCTCGCGATGAAATCGCCCCGCGGAATCCCCGCTCCAGGGAAAAATCCGCGATCGTAATGGCGTCATTGTATTCAGATGTTACAGAGGACGTCCGATCAAGTCGCGTGAGCTCGATCCAGTGAGCAGCTGCTCAGCTCCTCGTCACGAGAGAGATGACTCAATTCCAATATGATTGAGACGCGACTTGTCGAGGGGTGTTTGCGAGTCAATGAGACGGTATCCGCACTGGTTGGCCGGCTCGATATTGGCTTTTGGCATACGAGCTGGACTCGTTTGACTCTGTTGTGTAGCTTTCATCCTTAAACTATCCACGAAGTGAAACCGCGCCACACGAACTACGATTCATAATTCAAGCTGCAGTTTATTCTCAGGATTCATGGATCCGTTGCGGAAGGGTGACCGTCCCCGATATTTTCAAAATTTTTCGCCACACTGTTTGTGACTCTCGTCAACCTGTCCGGTACATTAGCGGGAGACGGAACTTTCCTTCAGACGCGCGTGAAGAATCGTACTTGAATAAATCAGATGGTGGCTCTTCTGGAAATTTTCCCAACATGAAGGAGTCCCTCTTCGCGACGCCGCGTATTATCGACCGCTGGACGTTATCGAGTCAACATCTGTAAAAGCGGACAATGGCTTGAATTTTAGAGGCGGGTCAAATGTGGACGAACGGAAGGACGGCAGGCGTTCCTTAATAAATTGAATGCATGGAAGTGGTGCGGCCGGGTCTCATCGATCCGTCCCAGCATTGCGCGACCGTTTGTTCCTTTAACTGTCCATCTTTTCCTGGGAATCCTCCGTACGATCCCACCGATCAAACCATCAGGCGTATGGGAAAATCTATTACAAATGATACTTGATAGGTGGAACCGTCGGCTTTGATGGAACACGCTGCAGTAGCAACTGACTTTTCAAATCCCAGGCTAAGCTTGGTACGGACTTTCGACGGTTTTCCGCGTTCTACTGAGGGATTGCGAGTGGAAACTGGAAACTGAAGAGCTGGTTCTTGAGGAGAACTGAGGTGAGACCATGAACAGCTTCCACCAGCGGTTCTGGACTTGGAATAGCCGCGAGAGATGATGTGGTTGCTGAGCATGTGTCTCCCGAAGTATCCAAAAGCTCGCGCTCCCCACGGTCTTCGAATCGAGAATGTTTACTTTTGAAACAGAGTGATCATGAGCATTTTCAGAGCTCACGGGGATCGGTATTCCGTACTAATGAAGCAATTTCATCCATTAGTTTTCGAGTGGTTGAAACCAGCGTTTAACTTGTAATTTTTTGAATTCGACCGTCTGGACGTTCGAAGCAAACAACGAGACCGTTCCGACACCCAGTAGCATGAATCGAACACCAATCGACCGGACACGAGCTAATTGCTTCGCCCCTTTGAGACAACAGGCAATCTTCGGCTCGGCTACCTCTCGCTGCCGAACATGTCGTTCGTTCTCTCTCGGTTTACGAGGGGGTGGCGCACGAGACGATGCGAAATCCGCGATTCCTCGTTCGTCCTTCCCAGAGTCTCCTCCTATTCTGTTCTGCCTGATAGAAAGCTCGAGCCACATTCTCTCAATCCGAATCCTCTGATATAACCTTCGGGATTTATCATACGATTCGCATTCTTAATCGAAAGCGATCGTGAAGGTGACATTGAGAGCAGTCGGTCAGTTTTCCATCTCAAATCGAGCGCGCCGTCTCGAGAACATCGAAGACCCTGCTCAGAAATGAGCGAGTCGTGGATCGCTCGAAGTGCAGCACCTCTTTCCAATAGCCAAGTGGAGTAGACGACATCTAGTTGTGCAGGGCAGGTGATACCAGCTTACCCGGCAGGCAGTCAGCCTGACTGACTGACTGACCGAGTATGGTCCACCGGTAGCTCGAACGTGGTGTGGTGGTTGGTGTTGGTGGTGGCGGTGTCGAGAAGTTCGTACAACAAACTTCCAATCGAATCGCCGCTTGCTTCATCCAATCGTCGGCTCGGCGACCAGGCAGCCAGCCAGGCAATCGGTTCGTCGGGTCGCTCTCAATCGAATATCTCGATGCGACCAAGGCAAACAGAGCAGCTGTTTTTTTTATTATTATGAAAGCAAGCCATATACACACACACACAGACATACAAACGAACACGCTCAGCCGTACGTACACAAGGGGACACACGTCCGCAAAGCGAGAATAGAAAGAGATTGAGGCCGACAGGGCCGAGAGGAGCTTGTTACAAGTGAGACAAACAGATCACGAATATTCCCGTGAATTCGCGCCGGAAACCTCGGAAGTCCTAATGATAACACCCCTGATTACGAGACTCGCTCATGTCTTCACGAGGCACAGCTCGCCGCCGAATCGACTTGGAACAGGAGGAAAGTTTTGCGCTGGTATCGACCTGAAAGGGTGCCAGGTGGCGGGCAACTGAAATCCTGCAAGGAACGGGGGCATACCCGAAGATAATGTCCAAACGCAGACGGAGGCCATCGACTCGATATCCCGAACGGCCGCCCCCCATGTCCCCTGTCCCAATCGGCAGGATCTCCCGGAACGAGTAACAGTTTCGGACAGAGTTCGCATCGAATACATAGCCTCTCTTTCTTCAATCAATGGTCACGATCTGAGGGAGATTACGAGCAGCGAGGGATTCTCTGGTAATCTGATATGCTCATGGAGGAACCTGAGGCGGCAGAGAAAGGAATGTCTCGTAGTCCAAAGCCCTCGTCAGTTCTCACATGAGATGTCAGATCCACCGATGAGGCAGGACTAACGCGTCCAGTGCGTCGGAAGAAGATTGGTGAGGGCGTGGACTGACTTACGTCTCTTGTTGCGGTCCGGGATTTTTCGCAGTGTCTACGAGGAACAGATGCCTCTGTTATCGGGTATGGATTTTTTCATCTTTCGGTGGGAGCTTTGTTTTGCATTCTAAATTCACCGGAAACGAGCCCTGGCGAGATTTTCTTTCACTCGATCCTCGCTCCTGGGCGCGTTTGACACCTCGCTGAAGAAACCAATCAACGAGCAGCGTGTGAGCAAGCTCAGAACTGAGAAGGGAGGAAGGAGAAAGCCAAGTCTGCTTTCAGTCTGCTATCGCCACAACTCAATTACGATTGAGGCGAAAGATTTTCGGAGAGACAGCCGTCATCATCGTTTGTTGTCGATGCTGCTGCTGTTTGGTGTTTACCTAGTTGTCGAATGGATCAACGGACCTACACATACATACATAGACGAGAGAACCGAGCGAGCGATCGACAGAGCTTGTTGGTCCTGGTGTTGACTGCTCTGTGCCAATTATCGTACAACTCTCAGCTGGCGTAGTTGTCGGCCGCCTCCCGCCACGGTAGCGAAGAGCGGTAGCGAAATGGAGAAATGAAGAGCGAACGTTTCGTAAGCCGAGCGACAATGGCCCATCGATCCATCGTGTGATTTCAAGTGATTTCAAAACGTGACACAAGGAGGCAAAGACAACGGTGATGCCGAGGAAATCTTCGGAGTTGAGACACTCCCTTCAACCACAGGCTACCTGCCCGGCCAACGAACAAGAGATCTGAGATCCGTCATACACCGCCGCTGTTGTCTTTCGGCCATTCACGATACGGCGGCGATGTCACCATGCACAATCGACTTAACTTTACCAAGCCACACCTTCGCCGGGTCAATAGCAGACCGTTGTTCCCTTTTTCGTCATCCGTGTTAATCTGCGTTCTGGAAGCCTCGCACCGCAGACCATCGTATCTTCTGGTGAGGGAGAATACGAACAGAGGTTCAGAGCATGGCGCGAGTTGAAGGTTCCGAATATTTCTACGATTCCTCCAGAACTCTCGACTTGATCGCACCTCGAGAGTAGTACTCAAAGCTTTCCAACGACTACCCCTCCGTCCTACACACCCTGTCAGACATGAAGACCCCGGGCCAAAATCGAAATGTCACCAGTGAACTTGCCAGAATTTCGGGGAAATTTCGGGGAAGTTGACGAAAATCTGCGCAAACCTTGAAATCGAGACGAACGAATTGCGACGCCCTTGGCTTGGGCTCCTCAGTTCCTCTCTCTCTCCTCGATTCTCGGTCTTGTGCTGCATTGATATCCGTCTTTATTGGAGTTGGAATGGATTCTCTGTTACCGAACGCAGCACGACTCCCAGGCAATATGTCACCCAATGCCCCCACAAACTTCGGCGTCGGTTCGCTGCTGTTGCTACTGGCGATGGTGCTTGAACGAAAACTTATATACATCTGCGCACGTTGTTCACAATCTCCGGATCCGGAGTTTGGCTACCTGGCTGACGGACGGACTGATTTCTCGTTTTCTCGTCCGCTCGCTGAGTGATAGACAACTGAGAAATCTTCTCATGCTCCGTTCGATCGCTGCTCGGAACAGCGAAATCCAGCACCGCGTCGAAACAACGTCCGCCGTCGTCATTATCTCACTCGGTGGCGATAAGCAGAACAATTTAAAGGTATTGTCCTTTTCTCTCGCTCTCTCGTCTTCATTCGGTCATTTTTTCTGCGTTGTTGATTTCTCCTCTTCTTTCTCGTCGTCACCGTCTTCTTGTTTATGCATTGGATCGTATGCTTGCTGCTGGTAGCTGCCGAGGATGTCTTAACGGCAATAAAGTTTGATAACTTCCCACGAGAACAAGCGACGACAACTTGTCGACGGCCCGATCACGAACGAATCTCGACGCCGGTGGCTTCTGTCTCTGATACTGGCTGCACGACTTTTGCTCAAACATCCAACCAATGAGCCAGTCAGTCAGTCACTCGGCCGACCGGCCGGCCGGTATGTGAAACCGACCGACATCCAAGTAGTCACACGCTCAGCGTGTCAGACAAAGGAGCATCGCATTGTTGACAGATCAACAAATCTGACCAAATACAGATACATATCCACTATCCACTAACTGAATACGAAACTGTGATCGGCTCCGGTGATCCGTATGCCACAATGTCGAAACTCGCGAGAGCGTCACATTTCCTCAGAACCTCGATAAGCTATTCGTCTCAGAGAGAGAAAGTTCGGCAGCGCTGCGATCAGTTGTGATTGAAAGATATCTGTTCTGGAGATCATCGGTACGTTCGGATATCAAACCGGACCGAAGTTCGATTTCATAAGCGGAGCAACGGTAGTTGTGGACCCCAACACCGTTGGACACGTCATCTCGGCATGCGAATGCGCACGAGAGTCATGAGGAGAGTTCGAACGCCCTACTGGCATACCACTGACTACAGGAGTCCACCATGGGACGAAAAAATTTTTTTCCTCTAAGCGGGTTTTCCGGACTCCTTGAATTCCCCGTCCCACGCCGGCACCGTCACCCAAAAAATCACCCCGGAGGCATGGGCTTGAGAAATGATCTACGATGGCAAGACTGGAATGGAAGGGTCAACATTGTGGATGAGGAACGCCAGGAAGACTCCTGCTTCAATCGGTGACGACCAAAGTCGTCGAATCGGTTTCTTGTGCGCGGTTTTTAAAACGGTTCGATTAGGTGTCTTGTGGGTCTTGTTGTGGAGCACGGGTTGCGAGATGCAGTGAACCCAATGTTCCGGCTCTGAATCGACATAGATCTGCAAGGGCGTCGTAGAAGCTGATCCTGCTCAACAGCGGCTCGTGTGTTGAGGTTTCCTTGACATTCGGAACATGAATTGGGGAAACTCGAGATATTATCGACAAAGAATCCATCAGTATGTTCAGATGTAGCACGTGGCAGGTATTCAGGCTCTGAATTTTCAACATCATGGATCGATCGAGCGTTCCGCCTCCGTTCCCTCCGTTTTCCTCAGATCTTCTCGATCATAATGAAAAGACGAACGATTGTCACGGCGAACTCGCATAAGCGAAAACTCGAGAGGGTGCATAGCTTCGAAGATGACAACTGTAAGAAGCTACACCATCAACAGGAGCGTTCATCGCTCTCTCGGCAATTAAAACGTCAATTTTTCAGCAAGCCTCTCGGTTAGATGGATTCATTTCCATCTGCAGTTTTCATTTTATCTCCATCGTTACCGATTGGCCAAGAACTCTGCATCGGTCGTTCATCGACGGTGCGACGGTGTACTACCGATAGGGCAGAGTGGCAGTTTTTCCCAGGACGTCGAATTCGTTTCCCAGCGTCGCTTCTGCTAATTTCTGCTCCTGGCCAGTCGATGAGAGCAGAAGCTGCAGCCGCCACCGCCACAGCAGCTCCGTCGAAGATGAATTGGCCAGACACTCACTCCGGTGAGGTCGCCATGCAGCCTGTTGGTCGTGCCAATAAACGGCGCTCAATAATAAATGCCCATAGACTATCGTAGACCCCCATGATCATAAAGTCGTTAGTCGTCGAAGGCGAACAGCAGAGTAAACAACATAATTGGCGAACCATACGAGTCTGCTTGCTTGCTCGATCGCTCGCTCGCTCGCTCGCTTCCCGACCGACTGCCTACTTGCTTTCCGCGTCCCGAACAACCTGAGCAGCCGGCTGGAGAAAACTTACGGAACCGTTCAGGGAAGACGAGAGTTAACGTGCACGGCTACCGGCAGACCTACCGGTCGCATGACCCTCGACCCAAATTGACCCCGAAAATCGGCGGAAGCTGTACTGCTACAGATTTGTCGAACCTCTCAATCTTTAGGGCTCTGCACGAAAGCTCACGAGGAATACCACAGTGAAGTTGGGGGCCGAGGATGTTCCCAAAGGTGCTACAGTGTCAAACGACATTATCACGGAACCTAGCGAGTTGTGAACCTTTTTGGGGTTGCTCCGACTTCACCTGAAACCCGTGCGTGAGCATCAACTTCGGTATCAGCGAGCCGCTCGTGAGTCGCGAGAAGAAACTTTCCAAAACGTGTTCTCTCGCAAAACCGGTAAATTATAGATGACGGTTCGTACGCCATTCAAACAATGCAAGAAAGTAAGCTGCTTGGAAAAGCTTGGCTGCGACAACGCTTTTCGAAGCGAGGCGAATATAGATTCGACCGAGTGAGGCAAACTGTCGTTGAAAGTAGTTTTTGAAAAAGCTCTTCGCGAGGATGAGTCGCGCAGTTGACGGCACCCAGTTTGAGGCGCTAACGACTCACGCCTCGCCCGTCGCAGCTTGGAACGAATCCGTTGACGTTTGCCCCTGGTTGGGATCTGCTGTTGCTGCTGCCGCGGCCGCTGTGTCGATCGTGGATCGATCCCAGAGTCAATATTTAACTCCAATGATTCGGCATTTTGCCACGGCCTCGGTGCTTGTCATTGTTTCTATTTCTTTGCTGTGGGCCCCCACCGGCAGGCAGCTAGGCGGGCGGGCGGATGGACAGCAGTCAGGCACAGACACGCTTCAAAAACTTCGCGAGGGAAACTCGCCGGGGAAGCAAGGGGCATTCGTCTTCATGGCCGAACCAGTGTTATAACCAGATCATTGCATTCTGCGCGGCCACGTTCATTGAAGCATCGAACCGCAGATTGAAGTCAGTGCGCTCCATTACGTTCATCAACGAGGTTCAGCTTCGAATGTTGCTCGGTAGCTCCATTTCCAACGTCCCGATGGTCGATTGGAAGCGACACTTTCCTCGCATTCCCCGACTCTGAAAGCTTCGATAGCCTTCGATTGGCTGCGTTTCCTCATCAAAGAGGCTTGGTCGTTAAATGATTAATCTCAAAGCAAAACGCTTCATTCTTTATTTTCAGGCCTAGTTATCGCACCTATGTTATCTGAATATTTGTGGTTTTGTTCAATATTTTGATGAATCTTCTTGTGGCGCTGATAACGTCGCGAGTCTGAAGATTTCTTCTACAAATCCCACTTAGGGCAGCCTTAGATTTCGTCGCAGACGGGCTCAGCTCTCTTCTTCGCGCACTTCGCCTCCTTCGTCGGTAGCTTGTTACATTATTAATTGTTGTGACGCTGCCGATGATTTGAACACTTCTGCGGCGTTTATTAATATTTACGCGGCTGCCGTTATCGACTTCTAGTTCTTCGAAACCCCCGACAACTCCCCCTCGATCTCGATGAGTTCCGTGAACTACCAATCGTTCGCGGTCACTATAGGTAGCAGTTCATTGTCATACGTAACAATCGAGCTGACATAGAAGTTCAAGCTCAGTGTCATTGTTTGGGTTGCCGGCACCTCGAGCTTGGCCGCAGAACGCTAAGGATTTCGCGCCATCCATCTTGACCTGGTGATGTCCCTTATCTCTGTCACCTCTTTGGCAGAATTTCTTTTGCTTTCTCGAGTTGTTGAGTGCCGCTCCCTCGCTCGATGATACAGAGCTTGAACTGCTCGTGTCGGTAGACACGGATGTTGGCTCACACGAGGCGTCTGCAAGGACGAATCCTAAGTATTGCCAGGATTATCATTCGAGTTATCTCTCGTTTCACCTGTAAGTGACGCGGAAAGTCATCCCGCGTCAGAGAGAAATCCCAGCCCTTCAAATCGAATCGGTGGTTTTGAAATAATCGGAACTTGAAAATGTCGGATGAATGAAGCTGCTTTCGGACGGCTAGTGGATGCGTTACACCTCTCCGGAGTGACCAATCGCGAGTCGGTGTTTTTTTATTCAGAAATTTTCGTCGATCCTCGGATCCCTGGGTTCGGGAATTTTTCGGGGCACTCGAAGAGCATCGTGCTTCATTAGTCATTTTCAAATTCGTTTCAGGAGTGCCAGCCACAACAGCAGCCGCGGCTAGCCAGTTAATGGTTGTCGCCGGTAATCGAAAAATGTTGTGAACATTTCGGGGCGAAACCCTCAATAGAAACGACGAGTCAACTTTACGTTCCTGCTCAGTATTCGGCTCAACTTTTCACACCAGGAATTCGCATTGAGTTGATGCCGTGTCTGCGAATGAATCACGTGCTCAATGCTCCCTCACGAAAGCAACCTCCTGCGAAGTTCCGAGCTAAATTCTAGATGATCTTCGATCGGACACAAGTTCTCGATCGGATCGAGAATCGGATTCAGCGACGACTCCGCTTTTCGCGCAGTGGTTCAGCGGCGGGCCAGCTAAGCTCGTTTTAGTCTGGCTGCCCGAATCCGCGCTGCGTGTATTCTTGTTATCAGCTCATCAATATCGACTCTATCGGATACTCGTGTGTCTTGTGATCATATTAATTAACGTCGAAAGCGGTGTCAACGACGACTGAGCTCGGTAGACGTTCACGCCGAATGCGCTGACTGAGTGAAGTTCAGACGAGCTTCGGTGACGGAAAAATTTGTCATTGTCCGTTGCTCTCTTATCCGGAGGGAGGAGCGAGACAAGCATTCGGAACTTCCTCTGATTCTCGATGACTTCCTGCAGGATGCCTTCGCAATCTCATCGGCTCTTCAAATTGACCATTCGGGTTCCCTGAGTCGACTTACTTAGAGAAACAACCTGAAGCATCCCACGTTCCCGCATTCTCAAAATGGCAACCCTTGGATTTCATCGTTTCCCGATTCCAGAAACCGGACCGAATTGCCGATCGTGAGAAAAGTTGGGAATGAAATCGGGAGTATCTTCAGGACATTCTACCGGTTTCTTCAATAAGAACGCGATTCCAACCTCTCTGTCGATCTTACCCGAGAGCGATTTCAGTTAAAATGACTCACTCACTTCTGAGTTGTTCGATGACTTCATTACAGAGAATCTCGACAGCGATTGATTCTCCCTGAACTGAATTCGCGACGTGCGTTGATGTGTGCATCGTCTGAACTTTGTCGGCTGAAGATTCTCATCGCCGTTTCAGTGGTTAACGTCGTCGGACCTGAAGTGAAAATGCCGGGCGGGCAGGCGGGGGAGAACCATTGGTCTTCGTCTGATTGCCAATCGGCGAAGATAACTCCGAGTCGTCGGCAAGCATTAATATCTTCTTCCCTTCTGTAATGAGATAGGGCTTCGAACGAATTTTTCTTGTGGACTACCTCAACCAGTTGATAATGCAATCGCCGAGCTCAGCCTTCGAAAGAGAGGCTCGGTGCTTTCCGGCGCGGATTTGCCGCTTCAAAACACGCTCCCACTGGAACGGAAGTTTTTCAGGTCCTAGAGACAATGTCTCCTTTTCTCGGGTCGACGTAAGAAGAAACCTGAGAGTGAGCAAGCCGGTGACTCTCCCAAACTCGGATCAATGGCAGCATCCGATAAATCGTTTCGTTTTCGCTGATGTTGAATGAATTCAAAGGAATTCGTCACGGTCAGGCGTCCCATTAACGGACTTCTGCGTTCGAACCTTCGGACTTCGAGCGGACTTCCGCTGGCGACGGCCGCACGGTGCTACCCCGTCGTCGTTGTTGATGCGCCACTAGAATTCTTTTTGCCGGTCTGTGGGGTGACTGCACGAATCCAAGGAATTCCTCGACAGAGCTCCGTACGTCCGTGCGAACTCGATGCACCTGGTGGTTGACTTGGCTGCAGTGGCCAACGTCGTTGCCGTGGTCTCCGGACGTGGGAAAAATCTCCTTGTTGTGGACACACTACTCGCCGCATTAATCTTCCATTCAGCAAGAACGGCGGCAAAGTAATTCGTCGCTCGGGATCGGCATTCGGATCGTAGCCAAGTCAAGTGCCGTCTCCGAATGTGATCGTTGACAAGAACACGCGATTAATATGGCCTATTGGTCAGAGCATTGTATTCCAGCCTGCTCCTTATCAGGTAACCTTGTATAGATCATCTGCGCACCTGATCAACTTACCTGCGGGCGCATATCACAATTGGCTCGCCGGCAAACGCCGCATCGGCTATGATCATGCTAATCAACTCGACAGATGAACATGTATATCACGCCCTCTGTTCTGGCAAATTGCACAATGAGCAATTGAGGAATATCGGGATGTGGTTAGAGCTGAGCAGTTCCTGAATTTCTTCCCAAAAAAGTTCTTGGCCAACTCGGTAGTTATGCCGGACATCGGCTGAAAATCAGGGCTCGCGATTCCTTGATCAGGAGAGAGAACATGTGAGCTCGGGGAAACGACCCGGATCAAAACCACAGAGACGATCTCCGCGTTTTCGGTATACCATGCAGCATGTTCTGCAGACCCGACTCTGAAAATTGCTGAATTGCTGATGCGAAGTCCCGACCGCGAATTCAGGACGGGCTTCACACGTAATTTTGGGGCTGATGTATTCTGGAAACGTACAGAAGTTCACACGCTCATTCGCTCACATTCTTGAAAACGGTGGTCACAACAACAAGCCGAAGACAGATATAGTGATAGACAACGCCATTGAACAAAGTCAGTTTTCAGATCCATCTACGTTCGCCTACGGGCGAACATCGATACACACGGACTGTCATCGAATCGAATTCGGCACACCTGCGGTGAGATAGCGCTTCGAAGAAAATTCTGCTCCCACACTCGGGTAGTCCAATCAGTGAATGAACACCTCAGAAAGAGTCAGCCGACGACACTCTGGCCCAGAAGACATCTTTCTCATCTTCGAACGTCGTTTCGCGGAAGCCGGACTCATAGTCGGGCAAAGATGCTAGAACACGAGCAGAATTGTGTCCACAAGTCTCAACATAACTCCGACGGAGCGCTGGCTCCAGACGAGCTCACGTGGTTCTGAAAGTTGGTTAAGAAAATTGCATAAAACGCGAAAAAAGAGACATGGATCAATGTCTTCTCTGTCTGACCTCTCCTTAGAAGAGGGACATCGACAAGCATGAATTCATAACGTGAAATTTGTCCCCGATGCGCGCATGAAGCAACGTATGAATGAATATTTTGTACAGAAACACGATGATGAATGAACGCTCCAAGCGTGAGATGATCCGAACCGTTCGTCAGCTCGAGCAGATGAGAAAAAATCGCTCGTTCGGTGGTGCCACTGGCTCACTTGGACGGACGGACGCCCCACTGGGATCGGTTGCTGTGGTACTTCACGAAGCGCGACGCTGAGCGACGCGATCGTTGCGGTGTTTCTGCTTTGCCAAAGGAAAAATGACAATTTCACTGACAAATACACCGGTGGTCGATGGTTGTGCGTTATTGCTCTGAATCTCCATCTGCGTTTGTGGGTTTGTTCTCTCATTTGTTCGAGTCGCTTCGTTCGTCCGTTGCTCCGATTGCCGGGACGGCTGATCGACGCATCGGTAGGTCTCCAGACCATTTGACGGAATCGAAACACGGGGAATTGATCGAAAAAATTCAAAAGACTTTAGTGGAGAGGAGTATCATGAAGGAGCGACGGGTTCGAGCTGCGCCTTCAAATCGAGTGAGTTTTCCGAAATGACGAAATGAGTGCGTGCAGGCGGCCCAACGAACAGAGGGCCGCGTTTCGATGTTTCGCATGGAACCAAGACCAACCCCAGCTCCTTCGAGCTACGAGACTTGCGCGCAGAAGTTCGCAGATCGCCGTATCCGAACGAGGGATCCGAGGTGCCGCAGGTCTTCCATGTGAACTGTTCGACCCACTATTTGCGCCTTAGTTGCGTCGATCAATTGGTTGGTTGCTGGTTGGTCGCTGTTCCTCTTCAGTGCACTGAAATCGAACGTTCGTAGCCGTTCGGTGTTTCTGCGAAAGGAAATCGCGAGCAGTAAACGTTCAGGCAGGCAGGCAAGCAGACAGGCAAGCGGGCAAGCGAGCCGATAGCACCCCCGTGCGTCACACCTCATTGAGTCCGACCGACTAGTAGTAGCAGCAGCCAAAGTCAGAGCTCTGGACAAGCACTACCACTGCTTCGGCGACGAGGAGGATGATGCCGAAGACGACAACGACGGCGAATCTATCTCAAGTAAAAATCTATGTTCTGTCTCGATTGGTTCCCTTGTTCGACCCTGAAGTCAGCTCGCTAGCTGTCAAGCGCTGTCTGTTGCTTCGCTGGGAGATCTTCCCTAGCAGCGGGAGCAACAACGTTAACAATACAGAAGTAGTAGGGGGAAACTCACCACCAACAATCGTTTGGTCCGACAACAGTGTTTTTACGCTCACTTGGAGCGATAAGTAATTTATGGAATAAATCATCACTACCTATTTTCACCGAGGGAAAATATCCACGGGATGCATTGAATGACGCTTGACAAAAAGAATAACTTTGATCGGCTGTTTCGATGTCGGCGAGGGAATGGAAATCATCGCGTGTTTCCAATGTAGATGAAATCCCCACATGTACATCGAGGTTTTTTCCCTCAAGGGTACTGCCCGGTGGAATCTCTAATTCCAACTGTACAACTACTATCGAACGGAGAAATGCTGGAAATTATGATTATTTTACACCTCGGATCATTGCATCGCATCGGCTGTGGAGTGGGGTGTCGGAGGACGCAAGGAGTACCCCAGGCAAGTTGTCGACCATTCCGGTTAAAGACGCTCATCCATTCCCAGGAGCAGCAGGAGTCACTGCAAGAGTAGCAACGCTTTTAGGGAGGTATCCTCATAGTGTGCATGTACATTACTCCCTCGGGAATACAATTTCAAACGAAAAGCGTATAAGTTCCGCAGGCTGCTCCCGTTCCGGGAGCTTCCAGCGGCGTCAGCGATCGTTCGCAGAAGATGTTTCTTCCGGACCAAACAAGAGACTCTGTGCCACCCTGTCGGTATGTCTGTTCCTCGACGTATCGGTCTGTCACTCTCTCCGTGAAAGCTGATTGAAGGGTGTTGACTGACGATGGTGCAGTCGAAACTGACGAATAAATTGAGTTTCTTCGGTGACTGCTCGCTTGTTCACTTGTCTTTCCCGGCAAGCAGAACAAACGAGTAGGCAGTCAAGCAGGCGGCGGGCGGGTGCTGGGCTGGTCGGACAGCCCGGTTTCCTATCTGTTCTCACTATGTATCTTTCTTTCTTCACATTGTCTCCTGTTCTGCGGATGGATCTTGTTCAATGTTACGCTTCGTTGCGACAAAGTTCGACGAAATCCTCTCTTGTCGTCATCGTGAACGTCGAATTCACATCGATTTCGTCCATCTACGGACACTTCTCTGCCGCCGTTACCATTTGGGAAATAACCCCTGCGCGTACGTCAGTCTGATCGTCCGAACGACCGACCGACCGACCGGCCGACGGACCGTCTCGAGTGACGGCAGGCATCGATGGGGATGGGACGATTCAGGTTTTCACCGCACGCTATTCGATGACCGCTGCGGGAGAGAAACAACAGTTGTGAGAACGACTGAGAAGTAACTAAACATCTCCTTCAAAAATTGTGCCATTCACATTTTGCTACTGCGGGTGCTGCGGACAGTGCGGCAACGATCCCACAAAATACTTCCTATCCACACGACTATTTTGCCGGTCCGAGGAACGTTCGCTACCATCATGGCTTTTGAATCGAATCTGGAAATTATTAAACGTTCACATACATATCGGCGTGTACACATCTCTTTGTGAAAACCATAAAATTCGTCCGACTTCTTTCAATTTTTTTTCGATGATGGACAAAATGGAAGCCTGAATTCGCCGTGTCTGTTTTTGCTCCGTTCCCGTCGCGCTGCCGACGTACAATGAAAAATTCGCTATCATATGAATTTGATTTTTCCCATTAGCCGAGAAATAGGCAGACCGATTGACCGAACGACCAACAGCAGCTGAAAAACATTTCACCCGCTTGGTTTGTGATATGGAACCGACGGACCCGGCATTACATCGATTCGGGACACTTGGATGGAGGAAGAACGACAGAGGAGGGTTGGAATTCATTTTTCCAGGGATTCGACCTGCCCTTCCAATTTTCTTTTCCAATCGTTGCCTGTCTTCACAGCTGTTCTGTGACAAATTTCCCCCAATTCACAAACTGAATGTGAGAAACAGCACCCGTCGTTTCAACTCGAAACATGGCAACTCTTTGAGTTTTGACAAAATCCAAAATATGGTCGAGCAGACTCACCAGGTCCGAGAAGCAGGCAGAACTCGCCAAGTACTAAGATCAGAAGGCGCATCCAAGTTGGGAGTTCCAATAGCGGGATCAGAAGGGAGCAGACGATTCTTACATCAGTGAACTCCCTCCATTTTTCTGGAATCTGAGCCGCGGATTCCCTGGAGTTGCGCGAGGGGCCCCGCCCGAAGTTCGCAAAATTTTGCCTCTGAGTGTTTAACGGCCCCGTCCATGACTTATAAGAGTCGAAGGAGATATCCAGCCTTCAAGTGTAGTTTTTCTCGTATCCGAGGCTTGATGATCGCGCTGGCTCGCCTGAAAATCCCGAACCTTGCGGGAGACACTGAAAACGTCCGTTCCGCTAGCACAAACACTCGACTCTGTTCTGTTTATTTTTATTCTCCGAAGAAATTGAGCCCAGTGTGCACCCACAGGTGGAGGTCACAACTTAATATTCTAAGGCGAAGGGTCCCATACCGGAGTACGCGTACCCTCAGGGGCACAGAAGTGACCGAAGTTGGATGGAAAGACGCCTCACCTCAACTTGTGGCGCGAAAAGCGTGATGTGGGGATTCGCCAAAGGCCAGTCTGCGGTCTACGTAAGTTTGGAGATAACTGTTTCAGGGCACGAAACAAACTGATAACGTTGACAGTATTGATCAAATGTTGCAAGATACTCTTCACATGGCAGATTAGGTAGAACTGGAATTACCGTGAGATCAGGCAAGGCAGGATGGCATCCATCGATCCAGGACAAGTCTCGGCTTTCCGGCAGGAATGGATTCGGATCATGCCGTACCGTGCAAATCACTGTCCTCGTTGTTGAGGATCTGCATGCGCATGAGCACTCTCAATATGGGACTTCGTTGTACAGTCGTCCATAAAGGCTGTCGGGACGAGGAATCAATCAGTTCAGTTCAGTCTTCGCTCGACTAGAGTCCGGTGTCTTGTCTCTGATCAATCAACACTCGTCGACGTCGCCAACAACGAAACCAGACTGTTGGATTTGACAGAAAATGGAAATCTTTCTCCGTGCGACCTGCGGATAATTGTTGTCATGAATTAGAAAGAGAAGTTCTGAGTCCCCTGCTCGCTCTAGCTATGCGACCCCGATGATTATCATGAGAGAGCATGAAATTACGCTCAAGAAAAAGACCGACCGGAGCTACAAATTGAGCTGTGTGCTTTTGCGTTCGCTTGTTCCCTTGAGGTATCATCTGCCCTTCGTCGATGTTTGCTTTGGGGCAGTCACGATCGGCAATCTTAACGAGGCCTGAAATAGTTCTTGTCTCAATCAGTAAACTTCTGAACTTGACGTAAGGGACAGCGGATACGTTTCGGTTCACGACGAGAACGATGGCCATTCCTAGTTCGAAAATTTGGAATAAGGCCAAGTTTGTAGTCGAACTTGATGGAACTCAGCTGAGAGAACTGATTGCTCATGACTCGAACAATAGAAGGGTGACTTCCGGGAGGTACGGTCGCTTCCACGGGAAAAAATACTTCACTAACGTTACTGTCCTCCGATCATCTGAATGCTAGAACCAGAAGCCGATAACGTATCGACCTCTCGGACTGAACGGTTTCTGTGTTGATATCCGAAACCAGGGCGATTCAATGCTCTGAACTAGTAGGCAATGAGATACATCGGGACCGAAACATATTTTTTAGCGATCGCGACCCGCAAGCTCCTCTTGGTGCTCACAAAGCTCAAGAGGCAAAGCGGGATCGAAAATCCCGAGGAAATCGCGGAGGCATTCGAGACGTGAGTTCCATCCTCTCTTGCCTTTCGCCGCCAGACCTCGCTTGATCCTCGATTCATATGCTCGGTTGCTAGATGAGAATTTCGATTCCCTTGTTTGCAAACGTGACCGCTGGGATCTGGGACAAGTCGGCGACCGAGGTGACTTGGCGCATGCTTTCCTGCATTCCGCAGTTTCCGCCAGTGTCTTCGCGGCTTTTATGCTCATCTGCAGAAGCAGGGGAGATTCCAAATCTTCCATGTTCCATGGGAACCCTGAATCTATCTTGAATTGAAAGATCTCGCACTTTCAAGGATAAAATGCCTGCGGTCTCGTCTGTCTTATGATGGGACCAAAGACATCTCATTATCGGAATCGCGAGATCTCTCGATCGGAGAAAGTCTCAGAGGGAAGGGGGAGGGGGGCTCCCAAAATGAGTGTGCGATCTGAGCGCTGGATCTCGGTGACAACCAGGCTTTCTCGAGGAACTGGCGTAGTGGAGTTTTCAAATCGAAATGCCAGGTAGATCTTCCTCCACACTTCCTTCGCCGAAGAGCCTATTTCTCGAAAAAGCACGAGAAATCGTTAATAACGGAGAGCTCTACATAAACTAGATCCTGCTCCTGACGATAATTCAGACGTTTCAGGCTTCAAGTCGCTAGGAGGAGTCTAACACCCTAACGCAGGGGTTCTCAAACTTTTCTGGTGGTGGCACCCCGCGGCACCTCCAGCATGGGATGCCGTAGGACATGCAGGCGCGGCACCACGAGTGCCGCGGCACTCCGCGGCAGTTGGGTGCCGGCGGCACACAGTTTGAGAACCCCTGCCCTAACGTCTTGCGCATGAGGCAGATAACAGATCAGGACCTATGAGAATATACGCTCCTGCAAACTAGTTCCCTCCGAGCCGGAAGTCACGGGGGGCGGGAGCTATCTCGACCGCGCAGCATTTCGACTAGCACCGTCGCACGTCATGTGCAATAACATGCTAAACACCATAGCCATGGCCAAGGGTCTCCAGTGATGGGTTCACGGTTCAGTTTGCTGAAACAGGGAGGTAATACCGTAGCTGGGAGCCTTGTGGATGATTTGCATAAGTCTCAACCTGTTTAGGACAATCCAGCGGAGCTCTCCGTGGCCGGCCGTGTTGTTTGGGAGGCCGCAGAGTTGCGATCCTAACTGATGGAAATGGAAGTGAAAAATCATTCAAATAGTCACATACCATTCCCAAAAATCCGACTTTTCGGTCGGGATGACCAAAAATTCTCATGATAATAAGGAAGTCCATGTTGTGGACCTTACCTGAAGAGCTTGCTGTTCTCGGAGCACGATCCGGGCTCTCAGGAGCTCAAGGAGCGTTGCCGGAACGCACGAGCAATCTTCATACGCGTGGGCCAAGTCTTGACGCAGAAATGCTGTGTGGGGTTCCGTTGTTGAGTGCAAGGATAAAGCATTTTTACTGGGGCCCCATAATCGGAGATCCCGAGCTCTCGCTGCGCTCTGTTTCATAGGGCCAGGTGAAGGTCGAGAATTCGGGACGACGAAGAGGTGGGCTGTCTGAAAGGATGCTCTCAACAGAACGTGTGCTCCCCATGATCCTCGGGTATTATACGGAATACGCTCAACTTGACCGCTGCTTCGATCTTCCCAACTGCGGAGCTTCCTGGAAGGAGCAACAAAAGCTCCATTTCGTTCATTTCAATTGCCTAATGTCGAGGGGCGCTCACGGTTCTGTGATTTTCAGAGGCAAACCACGGTTCGCCGCACTCGGCATGGAAGCCAAACATAAATTGATCTAGGGTTCCGAAAGAAACGAGCATGGGCCTCAGGATACGCACGGATCGCCAGAATCAGACTTCCGCATGTATCCGTTATGGCACATATGACCCTTGCCGCTGTCGACATTTTCAAAACTCTCGCTCTACACATTCGAATCCGAAGGAAAGATTCGAAGATTTTCCAGGCGTTTCCTAGAACTGTTCTTGAAGGCGAGAATTGATTTTGGTGCTGGTGCTGGAGTATCATATTCCACGTGATGTGATCACTTTCTGATGCTTTTCTCTGCTCATCGGCGATGGAATCAGTTATCAAGAGAAACGAAGTCGCGAAATTGGTTTCCTAATAAACAAAATTATCGATAGTGAGCGAGATGTCTCTGAATGGCATCGTCATCGGTTCTATGATTGCAAACATGATTCTCCTCTCCAGTTTCGTCAGCAGGCACACGGTGCCGCCGTACAAACAGCATGGCGTGAGTCCAAGCTCGATTCTACAATCATAAGTTATAGTTCCAGTCGCGCCTAGCGCTGTTCCACGGGGCCCGTCTTTGAACAGGAGAAGAGCCCCCTTGAACGACGAAATCCTCGATGAAGGTGTCCTTCGGCCTTGTAGTAATGCGTCCTTTTTTGTCGTCCTTGGAATGCGCAGAGCACTCAGCAAGTACTGCCAGACGCGACAAAGCTGATTCTCCTGACCCTCTTGGCCTTTCTGTTTGTCTCGCCCTGTCTGCTATTCGTCTACAGAGTGGTCTCTCAAGATGAGGTGAGCGAGCATCCAGGCAATGGAGATCCTGCTCATAATGTACCGGAAAACGATGCGAAAGATTTGGTCAGAGAACCGCATGGAGATGAAGAAACGCTCATCCATAATTGATGACCTGGATATTGTGTGGTAATAAAATTCATAGATGAAGGACCTGTGTGCCTCCTGGCACGATGTGGTAACGAAGTCGGAATCACTCATAACGTCACCCTCCAACAAGACAGAACCACAAGTAATATACGGTGAGGTCATCGATTCTGGACGGATCTCCAGAGCCAGTCGTCATCAAATCCCTCGAAATTCGAATCTTCGTCCCCGAGCCGAAAGAGATGTCCAGAATCGGCGTCTATCTAATCGGCTGTCCAGAATCAGCCTATCGCAACAGAAATGCTTTTCTTCCCTTCCTTCAGCTCCCTCCCTGTATATGATCGCCCGTGATGAATAAACTCTCTTCGAGCAATTGTCCTTGAAGTGGAGTCGATCGCTGACGATGTTAACGGATTGAAACTGGAAGCCACTCATTCCGTACCTCATCCCGTATATGTACAACCGTCCCGGAACATTCTTATCATATTCAGCAATCTCCTGCACGAGGAATATCCACATCGCTCCGTTAATAATATTCACTTCAGACCTGGTTATGACTCGAGGCCAGAGTCGACAGACAGCTCGCGTCTGTGTTGGGGGTCGCTTTCCTGTCGTCTCAGCGGTGGCGAAGACTCCCGTGGATCGCGCCGAATTGTTCACATCTCGACAAATACAGTGGACTCCGCTTAATCGGGACACATCAGGCCTGACCATTTTGGCCGAACAAGCGGTTGCCCCAATAAAGCGGTGGCATATTGGTAGTGGTTGCATGTTCGGGGATCTGGATTCCGGCCCGATAAAGCGGATCTCCCGATTATCCGGTGTCCCGATTAAGCGGAGTCCACTGTACCTGGATTGCGCACGAAACATTTGATTCTGTGGAATGATGGAACATTGATTCCGGAGTGCCACCAGCGTGAATGGAGTCTCTGGTATCTATGGAAGTGCTTCCTAGAAACGGGTTAGATTATAGCCCAGAAAATGTTGTATCAAAGTTGTTCGTGTCGGAAATCACGTATCCCACTTTTGGCCACAGAAATAACTGGGATTAAACCGGATTCACGAACTGGGAAGCTGGGAACGTCATGCGCTACAATCTCTCTCCTGGATGATTAAATTCCAGAACTGGCGGGAAACTCCAGGGCGGAACCTTGGATGCTCCTGAACAAGCCGATGAATGTTGACTTGTCCGATCTCCGGTCTGCTTCACCGGAATCCGGGCTCGGGCTCCAGCTGGTTTTGGTAATGAATCATCGCCATTCTGCGCTTCCTAAGATTTAACGGTCAATGGAGAAGAGATGCAAATATATGATCAAAAGTCGTCGTTAATCAATGATAACTTAACTGAAGACAGGAGACACAACCGGATCTGAGAGGATAGTTCGGCTGATCTTCTGCAATCGACAGTATGACCCAACAAAGAAAATGCAGATTCGGTCGAAACGTTGGCTCAAGCCTTCGAAAGGATCCCTTCCCACACAAAGGGGGTCAGCAAGAGCAACCTATTGAGGCGCAAGCCGCCCTCATCGCCGGAAATCGGTTTCAGAACCTATGAAGGATGTCGTCCTGAGCTCCCCTCTATTACCTCGAGATCGTTCGGTCGAAATCAATCAGCTAAAGTCAACGGCGCACAGTGGGCTCGAATCGGGGGAAAGTCCCTCTCGCGCCGTGGTGATCTACCGTATTTCTTCTAATTGAGGGGCACTGCTCCAATAGAAGGGCCCGCTCTAATAAGCGGGCACCCCTGAGAAAATCGAATTTATTGACGGGCATGCTCTCTTTGCCGGGCATGCTCTAATTAGCGGGCACCTGTTGGACAATCGAAATACTTTACGGGCATGCTCTTTTTGCCGGGCACCCTCAGAATCCAAGAGCGATGTGTCAGTTGTACATATGACAGAGGAAAACTAGGTTCGAACTCAAGCCATGTTCCGTTTGCGCTGGTTACAGCTAAGAGTTCGACCAAGGTAAACTTGTGAAACTCCGTAAACATGACCCTCACGATGAAAACATGGATGGGGCAATTAAGGTCAATAAATATGTCCCGCTGTCCTGCCCAATGAGAGCTACTTCTGGAAGTTGAGGAGTAGCTTGGTTAACCAGGCAGTTCAGCTTGTCTGGTTTGTCAAGCTCGAGATTCGACTTGTCGTCCTTCAGTGTTCATTCTCCAGTGGCCGCCGACTCGATCGACATCGAAATCAAAAGGGCATGCCCTTTTTGCCGGGCATGCTCTAATTAGCGGGCATCCATCGGACAATCGAAACATTTGACGGGCATGCCCTTCAATTAGAAGAAATACGGTATTCCGTCTACATTGTGATCTGGGAACTCCAATATGATCTGGCTCGTCGGTGTTCTCCTACAATGTTTCCTAGACTCCTGGGGCTGTGCAGTGACCTGAAAAATTCGGGGCCGTCTCAGTCAGAGACCGTAGACTTTCTGACGTAAGGTACGTCGCGGAATGCATCCAAAAATCGTGCGGCCCGGCGTATGGCGCGGAGCACTTTTGTGGTCGCTGGTTAATGCAATGTCATGCATCAGTGTCGGATGCAAACGGCGAGTTAGAGCTCGGAATGATGTCTGTATTCGGGTTGCTGGTGAAAAGAATACATGCCTTCGTCGTAGATCACAAAGCCTCTTCCTCTCGGTGGCACTCAATGCCGTTTCTGTTGTTTGTCTTTCCATACTAAATCGAGAGAAGTCAGAAATACGAGACAAATCGCAATAAAGGATGATTCAAAATATGAAAAATAACGATGAGGGATGAATCGCATTGAGATGGGCGTCTGGAACGATTTCAAAACGCGGGATTCTGTCCGAGTCTTTCATAGAAGAGAATGGAGCGCGTTCGCTCGGATCTCGCGATCTCAGAAGGTTCCGCGGAACGTTTTGACGGTCTCTTCTATGAAGTTGGAGAGAGTTGCGAAGAAGAAGAGATCTTTTCTGATCCGCGGAGAGTACCATGCGGAACCGTTCAGCTCGCAAGCTAGACTCGACTCATATTGGATTCTTCGGATTCTGTTTTGGGTCTGAGGGAATCACTTCATGCGCAAGTTTGTCGACCACGCCGCGTGCACTCGTTGGAGCGCAACGAGCGGCCGCGTGCGCTAGATCTTTCTTGCCCTCGACATGGCGTATGAAAGCGATATCGAGCTCCGAGCGAATATTGAAAATGCCGGAATATGCGGCAACGCGCGTATGAGCGAATAAATCGCAGATTCTTTCGCGGTCGCGCACTCCGTCAACTACTTGCAGCCCCCATGGACGGCCTCGGTCAACACCGCCTATCTGACCAAAATGTCACATCCCCGGCAAGTCGTCTGCCTGGTCATCATCATAGAATTAGTCATCCTGTTCGTGAGGCTCCTGGAGACTCAAGTTACCGAACAAAATCAAAATGTTGTCAGGTAGATGGTCCATCCTCTGAATCACTTTCCTCATCATCGTAGACGCCCAACCTTCCTTCGAATGTCATGCTGCCGCATCAGCTACCGTGACGTACCCGAGTTCTCAGGTGTAACATCCGCGATCTCTAATATCGCTACGTTTACCATGATTTCATCTTGACATCTCGTCATCACAGCATATGATGAGTCAACAATGACAAAACCCGGAGTTTGCGACACGTCGATGCAATCAGTGTGAAACGATATCTCGGATAGTATGACTTCTCCAGGAGAACTGATATCATGTGCAGACGCCCGATGGCTTAAAATAGTTCTTATCTTAAGCAGTAAACTCTTGAACTTGACGTGAGAGACGGCGAAATGTTCGATTTTGAGTCTCAAGCGACGGTCATTGCTGGTAGGCCGGGCCTTCAGTCCAACTTGACAGTACCTGACTGCTCATGATTCAAACAAAAGAATGGTGACTTCTGGGAGAAGCGGTTGCCTTTCCGGATGGAATGGTCTTTTTTCTCATCTGATTGAATGAACACCGGAACCAAAAGCCAATGACGTCTCGATCCGTGGCACGGGAATGGTTTCCGAGTTGATATCTAAAACGGCATCCACGTCATATCTGGTAAGCGAACACAACGGCAAACGACGAGCGATTTACTGCTCGTAAGTAGCTCGCAAAGGGATTCTCGGGCGTGGTTGGTTCCGAAATATGTATCCTTCCACGCAATTGCAATCCTTCCCCGTTGTTCAAGAGGCAAGGGGGAGGAAAACTCCAAGGAAATCGCGAAGGGATTTGAAACGTGAGTTCTGGCCTCTCGTGCCAATTCCCGCCTACGTAACTTTGCTTGATCCTCGATTCATCTGCTCGGTTACGATATGAGACGTTCAATGCGCGACTTTGCGTACGTGACCGCAAGGATTATAGACGAGCCTATGCACTGATCCAAGCATTGCAAGGAGGCTTTCGACTAGCAGCTACCTAATCCAAAGTATAAAACCATGGCCAAGGATGGGAGACTTCATTGTGTGCTCAGTGGTAGTGGCAGTTGTGTGTCGCCTGCGAAAAGTTCAGACTTTGTTCCATCAGCTCAAGTAACGAAGAACGAGGAAGCGAGAATGTCAGCCGAAGATATCAGCCCACGTAAGTTGCAGCACAGTTTTGAAGTGGACTTTCTCAACGACGAGCAATACACCATGGAACACTGATGGACCGGTGGCGAAGGTCTCAAGGACTTTGTTGCCCTTTATCACAAGGTCGGGAATTCAGGAGTGGAACCTTTTCTCTTCAGTCTCCCTCAAGATCTTCTACGTGGCGTTCGGTTTGTCCCAAATATGCGGAATCGCCTTTCTTGGGCTTCTCATAAACCTGAAAATAGGCGCATTGCAATCAGAAAGTGTGTACTTCTGGCATCCATTATTCGCATCCTTGGGCCTGATCATCCTCCAGGGCGAGTCGTTCCTGATATACCGGTGAGTTTTTCGGTTCGTGTTCCTTGCGGGGGTGGATGAATTCTCGGATAAAGTTTCGCTGACCGTTCCTTTCGATTTCAGGATCCTGCGTCAGGTTCGCAAGCCGGTGACCAAAGTGGTACATGCTGCCCTGCATTTCGCAGCTTTCGCCAGTGTCTTCGCGGCTCTAGTGCTAATCTTCAAAAGCACGGGGAAATTCGAAATTCCGAGCGGTACGCATGGCAAACTTGGTCTTCTGTCAGCGATTTTGTTCCTCATCCAGTATGTCGTCGCTTTCACTGCATTCCTCGCTCCCGGAGCAGCCATCTCCATCAGGGCCAAGTAAGGAAAGACAGGAAGCTCGAACTCGCTGCGGTTGTGATTTCGTTGAGGAATGCTCTGAGCTTGAAGCGACTCACTCATTGGATTTATTCTTCCAAGATTGCTGCCGATTCACGTGTTCGGAGGGATGTTCATCTTCCTGCTCAGCTGCACCACGGTCTTGTTGAAGCTTGGCGGCCCCTACGGGGACTTCCAAACAACTTCAATGTGCATCTTGTTCGCTCTTCTCGTGGGCGTCTGTGTGTCGTTCACAGATTTCCGGCGCAGACCGATTCCGGTGGACAATGTAGACCTTAACATCAACTAGATCCTGCTTCTGACGACAACTCCGACGTCCCGAACGATGCTCATCTCTGCACGTGATACGCCTAACAAATCTCAGCTTGTATAGTTTTAGACCGCTCTAGGGAGCGCTGGGTAAGGGAAATTCGGGAATAGATTCACCCCGGGGTCCTGCGTAGGAGGGAGATGACAGATTAGAACGTCAGGAGAAAAAAGGGGTCCCTGTTTCGCAGGATTTCGGGGAAAGCACTGTGATAAGCTTTTGAGCTACTGGCGATGACCGCTAAGCGGTCTACGACGCGTCGCACGTCAGGTGCAGCAACAGGCGTGTCCCTGTCTAGCCGTTTCTTGGGGACTCCGAAATGGCGGTTTCGGTACCGATTTGCTGATGCTGGGGACCTTCCTTAAACTGCATAGAAGCCTTGGAAACGATCGTAATATTTCCCAATATGTCAAGGACGAATTCAGAGGAGCTCTGTATGGCTGGCCGTGTTGTTCAAGGGGCCGCGAAGTTAGTTTCCTGACCCGTGGAGCTCAAAACGGGAATTATCAATAAATACTATTCCTGAACTCCCGAGTTTTCGTTTGGTATGACCAGAATAAGAATAATATTCAACCAATCCTTGGGGGGCAAGTGATGATGATGATAAGCTTCAATATGGAGCTCTATGGGCCATGGAAAAATTTTACATACGCCACTGGCTGTTTTCAAGACGTTTAGATGCTCAGATTAAGCGAAGCCACACGATTTACGGGACTCGACATCGGACGTCAAGATGATTTGATCGAGGGCTCGGGATGGTACGAGCCTCAAGATTGATACCCACGGATCACCGGAATCGGACTCGCTGTCTATCCCCGCATCCGCTACGGCGCCTACGACCCTTGCCGTTGGTTACATCGCTGACGCAGCCAGGAGAGTGAAGCTGCCCCCCCCCCCATTATCGTCTATCCCTCCCACCAAGGCAGTGCAAAAATATTTTTCGCTGTTTGGACGAAGTTTTCGAAGCCTTTAGAGGGCTGCATGACTCCGTTGACTATCCAAAGCAGATTGTTGCTGGCTCCACCGATTCCGTCATCTTCGAAAGCATCCTTCGAGCTCGATCGATGTTCTAGAGTCCGTTTGGAAAGCATCGATTTTTGCTTGGTTCCCAAGGGTACGGATTTCAGGAAAGATTTGTTCTGTCCGCCCTTTGCCTCTATGTCAAGACAGAGGAGGAGTCAACTTCTTGCGAGGACCAAACTTCAATATTCCACATCCTGAATACTCGCGGGACTTCTTCAAGGAAGACCATGATGCTCTCTATCCGGAGGGACTCCAATATCAGAGTCTCCCGCAATCGTTCGTGCTCGGAACGTTCCCTAAACGATTCAGGGATTTATTGAGCGGAGTGAAGATCAGGAGTCCGGGCGGCTTCCTCATATGGCACGTTGGCCATGCGACTGGACCGTTGACCGGGGCTCAATCGTCCATTCAGAGTTCTCGATCTTCTGCAGGACTATGATGCTTCACTCACTTCAGAACCAATCTTATACATGTATGGCCCGGATTTGTTTTTGCGAGCCCCGTATCCTGAGATCCGCAACAAACCTTCCATCCCTCCAATTTTCAGGCATAGAGGTCCATTTTCTGCCGGCTCCGTCCATTCTGCGAGGTCGGAAATCTTGTCCTAATGAGCTAGAGAGACTGTTATTCCTGGAAGAGAGAGGGGATGAGGAACCGACCGGAACTCCGTAATTAACGGAGTACGATTGCATCCACTCCAGTGATGAGAATGACGAACCAAAAAGCCTCCCGTGTCACCACATGCGAGTCGGGAAGCTTTTCGGTATGGGTGAGATGAGAAGTAATGCCGAATACCTGACCAAATCATCGAGTGAGGACTTCCCATAGAACGCCGTCTGTGTAATGCAAATGCTCTCGAAGAGCTGAGATGTATTGTGGGGAAGGTCATGTATCACTTAGATTCAGAGCATGGCGAATCGCGACCGCCCTGTAAAGCAACGGTATGGGCTTCTAAGGATCCTCCGCACCTCCCTTAGTATCGACATTGGAATATAGCTCTTCAAGGTCGCGAACGAATGCGTCGGTCCCGTAGTTCACCCACAGAGATTGTCTACCCGAATGTCGCGCATCAGAATGTCACCCTCAACTTCCGAACAAATTGTCGAGAACGAAAAATGATTGAATCGCATGCAGCTAATTCGCTATAAGGGAGGAAAGCGGATGAGGTTTTCAATAACAAGACTTTATTGTCCAAAACATCTCACGTACAGTGCATCTGTCCGTCAGTTTCGTGGTTCGAGATCCTGCCTCTTGCTCTTCGAGGGTGAGCTGTGGCGAGGTGTGGCGAGAGCCAATCTTCAGCCTGCGGTCGATTTCGCGAAGCTATCCCGAAGGCTCGGAAGATTCGGTCATTGAAGACGGTCGCACATCTTGACGAAAGTTTGACTTTGAGGAACGGTAGCTGGCGGAGCTAGACCGTTATCGTCGAAGTAACTCAGGAAGATGATACTGGGTGAGGGCTAGCGTTTTCCGAGCAGAGCTCGAGGGTTGGTCAGGTCCCAGCGACTCTTGTAGAGAAGCTCTGAAGGCATGGACGATCGGGATGAGCCGGAGATGATTGAAGAGCTCGTGGAAACGAGTGAGCTCTGACTTCCTCTGAAGCCGTGCGAAGACCCCGACGAAGTCGATGAACATGTCGACAGGTTCCTGACTCGGCTGGATTTCGGCTGCTCCAGCAGATACAGGTTGTAGTTGCTCTTCATGATTGGAACTGCGAAGGCCATTTTGAAGGCTTGAAGACTTGGGCTTGTAGTCGTTCACTTGAGTAATCCTTGGAGTGGAATGATTCGACGCTTCGAGGCCGGGAGTATTTAAGAGTTAGAGCCAGACAGTTACCCTCTCCCAAACGCTTTACAGAGATCAAAGAAAGAAGAAATATCGTCGCGATCTTACTGCGCACTCGTGAAAACGCGACAGCTCCGTTCCTGTCAAGCGTTATCAAACGTCGAAATTCGGCAGCTCTTAGTGAACTCACTCAGCATATTCAAAAGTATTTAGGCGCCGGATCAATACGGCATGGTTTCTCGTATTATGGGATGCTATATTTAGCGAGGTCATCGAGAGCCAAGGGTTACTTTCCAAACAGTAGTTCCCTAGACACTACCTAGATCAATTGAGCATGCCACTGATCTTGTGGATTATGAAAGCCCCGGTCACGTGCGAGGATACATTGTTCCCAATTATGGCTCGTCCTCCAGCCAATCGTGGCGGTACCGTCGGGCGTCAAGAGCGGAATATCTACGGAGACACAACTATTAGAAAACATTAGCTAGCTCTTCGATAACATCGTGGAACACTCGAGTAAATTTCGCAGTACCGAAAAGTGCTTAGTATTGAGCTATTGCATAGTGCCATCAGGATTGCAATGATGTCACGTTTTTACGAGCAGGTCATCATTTGCTCATTCGGTAGACCGTATTACACGTCATAGTCATTGTTTAGATTGTTGGCGCCCGACAGACACGCATTTTGGCGCCACGTGCTTTCCTTCACGAGTTTTTATCGGAAGCGGCCTTTACCACCGCCGTGACGTCGCGTTGTTCCGATGAGTCGAAAAAAATCCGTTTTCCACTTCGGGGTGCCGAGCTCATAGTCCGCAGAAATTGACAAACGAAGCGTCAAGCTTGATCGTGTTGTTGCTAGTGATCTGGCGTCCTCTGGTACCAGGCGGCCCGCAGGACAGAGCATCCGACGTTTGCCCTGGACGGAGTTGGGACCTTGAAAACAATCTCTCAAGCTTGTGGCCTAAGGTTTCAACTTCGAGGATTCCATCACCACAGGCTCGCAAGTCAGACCACGAACCCATCACTACTGGTTCCCGGAAAATCAGCTTCGCTGGAAACTCGGTGCATAACCCGTGGAAAAGTGAGATGCGCGCAGTCGCTCCGTTTCCTCATCTGCGGTTTCGCTCATCAGCTGCGGAAACTCCGTGGTTGGAGGGAGATGTCTAATGACTGGAAAACACGATAAACGGGAGAAACTCGCTCGGAAGATTCAACCGCAGAAACTTTCCATTCGTCGGTCTGTAGAGCTGTGGCCCGCCCTCCTGACTGTCCCCAAATGAGCGAACTAACCATTAGCTATTAGTGAGTTACGGATGAGTTGCAGACGAGAAGTAGAAAGTTTCAAGCATCACGCGGAGAAAAATCAATGAAGTGATACAGTGGAAACTTGTTGACCTTCCGCGATTTTTTTTTATTCTCCTCGAGGCTGGACGAGCCGGACGTTCCGTTTGACGGCTCTGACAGGACTTCATCCCCTCAATCGTGGGTTTGGTGTGCCCGGAACCATATTTCAGCGGTGGAATGAGAGGATATGCTCCCTTCTGGACGCGGACGTTAATAAACGCGTGGAGGCCACCAGCGGTGGGCTCTCTAGAGTACAATAACCCGGGAGCTGAGCAGGGCAACTAAACGAGCCGCGGAGGTCGCCGGAAGAGATACTTTCGTGAGAAACTCGAAACCCGGCGACCGGGCTGAACAACCAGGGAATCCAAAGTTGAAAAATTCCTGAAATGTTACCCAATTCAGTGCGATACAGTTACTCAATCCGCGGTCTTCCAGGGCTGTCGTGATGAATGATAATCCACAGACGTACAACCGGGGATTCTCATGAACGACACGTAGCGCTCTTCTCGTGCCAATGACCAGCGCGACGTCATGACTCATGACTCGGCACACGACAAGAATTCTCCTCTCGGTGGTGTGGCTTAATACAGTTGAGAGCCGTGAATCGCTCACGCAAACGAGCGTGATGATGCCCGCATCCAACATACTGCTCGCGGGTCATCTCGTTCGGTACGGAGTCGTCAGCAAATTTGGAAACCCTCAACTCTCAGGGCGTATCCAGTCTGGGGGTCGAGAAGGCCCCGCCGGAAATTCGTCGGCGGATACTGGCGACATTGATTCTTCGACGACAGCGCTATTTTCTTTGCCAGCATATTGGGTATCCTTATCTCTGTCTCGCCGACGCAGACAGGAAGATGTTCCTCTGACGGAAAGAACGGATTCGGGATTCCGAAGCAGCGTTGCAAGTGTTGTGCGCGGGAGGTACTCAAGGCACCTTCCGCCGGAACCCAGATGACGTGCATAGCTTCAGGATCAAGTGTTTAGTGAGTTTTCGAGGATCGCTGAGTAATAGGAACCTTTTGTAAACAGACCTGGCACAAGGGAGCACTCACGTATCCACCGCCAGACGACTCGCGACCTGCAAACAGAGTACTCGAACAAACTTCTTCAAACCATCGACTGGGGCAGATTCGCTCAGTGCTGCTGGTGGTACCGGTGAACGTCCTTCGGGATCCATCGAACTCAAAGAAGCGCCGCGTGCAAAAAAATTACTATGGCTACCCGCGTGCAGGATATTTTGAGCTCTTTGAAACTTTGCGACGCAAACTTTGAAGGTTCTCAGACGGCGGGAAATGTCATCGAGATTTCTATTGCGATATTTTATTCGATGTTACGATGATAATTGGAAGACGATTTCACTGACGTCTGAAGTGCTCTTCGGGTGACGAATCATCGTCTCGGAAGTCCCGCGCCTCGATTAAACTGGTGCCGTCAGCGTCAAGCTTAGCAGGCTGTAGCCTCATACCACCTGAAAACGGAGAATGTCATATAGGAGCATATTGCGGCGTTTCGTACGGTTCAAGGGAACACCATGGCATATTGCAGTACTCCGTGGGACCCCTCATACGTATGCTTTCCATTGATATTCTTTGACTAATGCTCAGTATATATTGGGTTCTTAAATCTTTGTGTTTAATTCTCTGACGTCAGACTAGACAACTGTCAAAGCGCTTGTAACCTACACAGACAGGCAGACATGTTAAAAAACTCAAGCATTCATTGCGCATCAGCTCAACGATGGCCGGGAAACGAATCGAAGTCATCTATTGAGTGCAAAATTCTTCAGAATATATTTACTTCCTGAATAGGGGAGCCGTTTAAATAAACTCGCGGAATTTATAGGGATCTACGTATCGGCTGCGCCGGGGAGTTTACATTCGCGTGAGACTTCGACGATCCATGTTGAGGGTTGACCGGCAAAGTAGAAGAGTGGTCCGTGCGTATATTCCCAGAGCGCGGGGCTTATCAACCCCTGGCGATTACCTGGGTTGACTGCAACGCCGAAGTGATCACTCGACTCTTAGCCGAGAGCCACGAACACATGGGCAGAAGAGCCAGCTGAAGGATAGCATCATAACGGGGTGGGAAATCTCCCTCGAACAATTTTCCTCCTCTTTCCCGAGTCATCGCGGGAGTTCATTCTTGAAACAGCTGAGCAGTGAAACGTTAACTTTCTCACAACTGGATTGAGAAATTTTTTGAGAGAAATTTTTTTTTGAGAGAATTATGAAAATCTTCGGGCGGTCCTCGATGACTTCTACTGGTGGTCCAAGAGAATGGGGCTGAGACTTTCTATTGGAAAGTGTGGAGTTACGAAATTCGGATCGAAAATTCCTCGGTTCAAATACACTGTGGGCGACCGGACGCTCAGAAATCTCGACGTTGTGAGGGATTTGGGAGTACTTTTCGAGCCCTCCCTCACCTTCTCAGTACACGTGAGCAATGTGGTCAAAAAAGCTTCACTGATGTGCTCATGGATCCTCCGTACGTTCTGTATCGAAAACCCAGCCGTTTACCTAAGGATGTATGCAACCTACGTGATCCCAACCATAATCTATTGTTGCACGGTGTGGAATCCCGTGAAAAAAGGTGATCGCGATCTGCTTGAAAAGATGCAACGGAGATTCCTCAGAAATGTCGGAAAAAGATGCGGGGTGTCTCTCACGGAAAATGCGATATGTGATGTCTCGGAGCGAATGCTAGTCATGGATCTCAACTACCTGAGAAAGATCATGAGAAACGAACCTGCTTTCGATTGTATGTTCAACATCACCCAAACCCCTACCCACAGAGGCTTCGTCTTAGCTCCCAAGTTCGTTGCAAAGACGAAGCGGATCGGCCATCTCTTCCCTTGGCGGGTTGCCTCCATAGTCAACTGATGAAACTTCTACATCTTATGTTCTCTTATGAACCTTATGGTTTTTGCGAAATAAATCCCACTGCTTGTGGTGTCCACCTTGAAAAAAGAATGAAAAGAATCGACTTGCTTCTGACTTCTTTCCCAGTGAGGCAACATGAGGCTCTGATCGAGTGCAAGAACATCTGAACAGTGGAAGGATCAGACGGTTGCATGGTGACACGCAAGCCACTGAAATCTATGAACCGCTTCGACTTGAGATTATCTGTAGTCAATGCCATCCTCAATGTCGATACCCAGACAACGGCCACATATGCATGATGAACGGCGAAATATTGTCCTGGCGTGGTCCTGTTGCGATGAGATCATGGCCCAGTCACCTGGAGCCGGGCGGTGTCCCATCGGTATGGTTGAAAGTCTCTTGGAATCCTCATAATTCCAATATGAATCGCCTAGGTCTTGAAGCTGGATGGATCTCGAGTTGGGACGTCCTCACGGAACCGTCAATGTGAAGCGATGCAGACCTCGCAACGGGGCCATTCTGTTTCTCGCACCGACATCAGATACCATATTCAGACAGCGGAGGTTCCTATTCAAGTGGCAGCCAATCCTCAAAGCGTGAAGGAGCGATAGCAGTAGACACGCTCTCTGCTTGCAATCGATATCCCTCCACAATATAGCTGAACTCTCATGTGGAGAATATTCAAGATTTGTTCTGCCGTTGGCTCCTCACAAGAGCTAAAGTGACCGATATGTTCCCAGAGAGTGTTCCCAAGTTCACCGTTGTGCAGGCACCACGATTGAGGTTCCGCATGGCGGACACCAAGTCCGAAAATTACCCAAAGAAACACGGCCCAGATCATTGCGAATATCTCGAGGCATAGTCCATGGGAATTTCCCCAGAACGTCGTTGCATGACTCCGACTTTTCGTCCCGTTGGCCTGGCGAGTGCTGAAATCTCGAGTGTCGGTTGGTTCGTGCCCGTGATGTTTCTACGTAACTGCTCCATGAGCGCCATAGCGTCGGTACCAGACATGAGCAAGCGTAGAACGGACGGCGACCCAAGAAAGTGCTTATCGTCTGCGCCATGTCGCGTCGTACTCAAGAGGCATCTTGCTGCTGGACATCAGGTCCTTGATATTAGGGTGTGTGTTGGCGAAGAGTGTTTACTCGATGGCTTCCTATTCAAAGGAACCCCTCTCTCAAAGTGCGGGAGCTCGACCACTTGGGACCTGCGAGCTGGTTTATATTTCCGAAGCGAAACCGCTGAATCCAACATTCGTGACAACTGCTCAAGCAAACCGTGCGAAATGGCTCTGCTCAACGCTCTCGATTTCTTGCGAATCGTTTGTCGGCACGACGAGAAACGAAACTGCCGCACCGAGTTTATGTTCCCCGTGCTTATGAATGTGACCAATCTTCGATCGTGCCGCGAGAACCAAGGCATTTACCGGAGCCGCTGGGACCTCACGGAGAGCCGTAGGGAGTGATTGTTGCCCAGTCCCAGAAATCGGGTTCGGAGAGACTAATCGTTCTCTTCCGGTTTCTGAGTGCTGAACGTCTGGAAGGAATAGAGCTTCTGCTACGGGAGACCAACTGTGCGAGATCGACTTACTGAATCGAGCCACGGATTCTACCGCGATCTTCCGCAAGGAAAGATCATCCCCGCAGTGCAGAACAGCAGAGAATTGACTCACATGCGTGCCGAATCTTCTCGTGAATCAAGAAGGAACAAAGGAGGAAACGTTCCGCGACGCTACGGCCGGCTACGAACGAGCATCTCTCCGCAATACAGAAATGGAATCATCTAGTGCTTACTCTTCTGTAAAATGTTCTGGAATCCTGGAATGGACTCTAAACAGCATCCTGAGTCCCAATAAACAAAGTTACCATACCTATTGTGTCCTTCTTCCTCGAAGATTTTGATATGCGTGGTTGAACCTGCTCCAAACGAAGCTTTGGATCATGATTTGAGATTTTTCGGAAGCTCTCAGTCGGTTCCCGTGGTTGGGCCCCGCGACGCGGGCAGTGGTCGACTGGAAATGGAGGATTAAGATGGATTTAGAACCGCTGACAATCGTGTTGCCGAAATATTATGGGATTCCCTTGACCGTACTTTGCAGTATCACGACCAGTCCTGAGGTGAACGAGTCGCCGAGTTGACGCTAAGTCGAAGCTCTCCCATCTTAGCTCTTTTATCAACTTCTAGCGTGGTGACCCAGGATATTCCCAATCTTTTTCCATAATGTTTTCTCGGCCCAAAACAGTTCCTGATGGCGACAGCCGACCGACCGCTTCAGCAAGCGTCAAGAACTCCTGAAACGTCCCGACGTTCTGAAAAAAATCATCATATTGGTAACGGCCGCATCTGCTGGAGGCATGGGAATCTCCCGCAGTGGATGAGTTTAAGATATGCTGATGGATCCGGACAACCTCCACATGTTTGGCTGGATCGGATCTGCTGCAAGGGGTCGCCGAATTAAGAAATGAATTCGAGGTAGACCTTCTCTTTCAGAAAATCCGGCTCAAGAGAATCACTTCCGAATCGAATCGCGAGCCTCAAATAATACCCGAAATCGAACGGTGCTTGAAAACTCATACAACATCTCCTCGCTCGTTAAATATTCAGAAGCGGATGGACTGCTTCTTTCCCGGAACCTTCGAAATGCGTCAGATCCGCCTTAACTCTGTCGAAATGCATATGATGTGAGGCCGGCCGGGAGTTCGGAAGTCTCCAAGATGTGGATCACAATCCGAAGTAGCGTCAAGCTCTCGCTGGAGATGAATAAACCCCACAGAAACGAGCGTTGCTTCCCAACTCTCCGCCATCACGAAGATTGATCGACTCAGCCGAACCCTCAGTGAACATTTCAGGAGATCGGTTCAGACATTGGTGGCTGGAAGGCGAAAAAATTCTCATTTGGAGAGCAGCGATTCACGCTTGCTCTTAAGAACTCTCGATATTCAACTATCAAACCTGACAGTCGCGTGGAACATAACAGCAGAGAAAGACATCCGATCCCGACCTCGGGCGGTTTTTTTCCAGAGAAATATTTACCGGAGCCGACTGATCCAGGCGGTGTCAGATGACCGCCCGAGGCCCTAAAGGTCCTCTGAGTTTAAAGCTGTCCGACATTTTTCTATTGAATGAAAATATTTTGCTGCCAACTGCGTGTCTTTGGGTTGACATGAGCGACCGCGACAACCGCAAGAGTCGGGTTAGCCGGACTCTTCAACGTTCTCCGATTATCCATGTTCAGATGAATTCAAGCAGCCGCATACATGGATCATCAGAAAGCTTCGCATAATTATCCCTGTCGAGATACGAAGCACTTTAGCTCGGACGTTTTCGGGCTCTGAAGCAACGCACCACTCTGTTATGCGTCGCATCGTGCGATGCGTGCATCTTCAGCCCTTGGGGTTGCATTCTAAATAACGGCAGAAAAACAGGCCTGGCGTTTTGGTTCAGAAGATGTCGCGGAATCCTTTATTCATCACTTCGAGCGAATACGATCACAACGATTCGATCATGGAAACGAATTCGATATTTTGTGAGTTTCCTTCCCTAGCATGATGGCCGGTCCCCACGAGAGGGTGCGATTCCGTGATAAAGTCCCGACGAGGTCTTGCCATTCATTTGATGATTATCCAGGGGCCGCCGAAGAGTTTTCCAAAACGGGAGCACATTCGAGTCGGGATCGCGTGCTCCCATCGAACCCGTATCGCGACGGTTGTCACTGCCGTCCTAGGCCGAGATGTGAACCTTTTCCGCGGATCCTGTCATGAGGCAGTCGGCTCGCGATTGGAGTCTGGAGCACTCGTGAACGTTGACACGATAACACGCTTTTAGCGTGCCGTGTCTGTCTACCTCTTGCCAACGGCGGTTGAGTGGAGGTCAGTGAGGTCCCAACGAGACTGATAGATTTTCCGAGCGGATCGACTGCGTCGGAGTCCGGAGCGCGCACATTCTGGTGATCTATCGGGAGAACTTGATTCCGTGCTGCAAGTGGAGACGTTCCTGAATCGAGTGGCACGGCTGAAGCCATAGATGTCGAAATCCGACTTCATGATTGGGAGCGCGAATGCCATCTCATGGAAGGTTTGTCACTTGCTTTGGGCAAGTCGCTTCCCGCCCACGGCTATATAGACAATCACAACGTTTCGGAAAAGCTTCCTCCCAGACGTCGGGATACTCTCTCCCAGCGGTTTATCGTCTCGACATCTAACTGCGCAGTTGACAGCGTGACATCACACCTTCGAGTTTTTTCTTCGATGACTCAGCAACCGTTCAAGTTCCGCTCATTTCGCCTAAATAAGAAGCAGGCGATTATATTTGGCAGACTGTGTCCCACTTGAGCAGAGTTTGCTATGAGGATCGTTTTCGTTTGGATCGATGGATTGAGTGCATTCATAGCGATCTTCCAAACTACTTGAGAGTGTAGAGACTCGAGAAGTTGAGTGTTTTTTGAGTCCCGATTTGGTTTCTACAGGAAACTGCGTTCTTCTTAGCGTGAATGTCGGATTTTCACACGGGACAGTTGTAAAATCCAATTGCAAAGTGGCGCCGTAATCATCGACCGATGTCGGTGCCGTTACGAGCCTGTGCGATAGAGGGTCATGATCGCCCTCCCCGTTTTTTCAGGCTATGTCCTAGGTACTTATTGAGTCTTGCATATTATGATGCTCCCCGAGGCGGCGATGTTCGTGAGAGCGTTGTAACTCAAGAAGGCTTGTTCAAAGTATCCTCCATGTCAGACAGGATGACCGTATCTATAAGAGAGACAGAGAGACATGTCAGTCCTAGGTGATCGCGGAGCGCAGATATCCTTGTGCTCATGCAGGACAGTTTGCGCAACAGGTTCACGATCTCGGTTCCCAGCGTAATCTGCCTCTTTTCCCAATTTTTTGAGTAGCTCCGCAGCCGCATCACCCACAAAAATCTGGGCAGGTCGAGCGTCGTGGCTTCTGCCCGGTAATTTGTGAATCATATGTGATGAATGGGATTTGCATGAATGTGCTGACGTTCAAGCGAATGGGGCTCATGTGGCTCGAGTTCCGGTGTTACTCGGGATCACTAGGGATACTTTTCATCCCGCGCCGGCCAATATCGAAGACGTCTTGATTGTCTTGCCACGACTCTACTCAGAACACAGCACGAGCGACACGCCAGACGCCAATCGGTGCGAAACAGTAGATCTCATGACGCAATGTCAAAGGTCTCGGTTTCGTTACTTCGATACGCTCGAGAGGATCTCATTCGGGAAACTCTTCACGCACCCTTTATCTCCGCGCCACAGCGTGACCCTGGAGTATAAACTCTTGCAGGCAACCTTCATGGTGAATGTAGGTCTCCGTGGCTCCCTCGCTAACCTGTCGCCCGATCGCTTAGAGCTTGCTGCTGACCGACAGGCGGGCAAAGTACTTGCGACGCCGACTTCTTCCGGTGGCCTTGAAAAATTCTGAGATTCATGGAATGAACCAGCGTACCCTGTCGCGCTTCGCTGCGAACCCCGACGTTCTGAAGGATCAAGTGTTTGGTTCCTGCTACTGCAGAATGCCCGTTTGCTATGAATTAAGAGGAGGTCTGTAGTTGACCGCTATCCGATAGTCGAACAGTTGTATCGAAACGAAAAAAAAATAATTGGTCCAAGCGCACCTGGTTCTTGAAAATGTTAATCGTGGGTTGCGTGAATCTCTTATCTTCAAAGTCGTTTTGCCCCGTGCGACGCAGAGGTTGTGACAGGCGGTTCAGAGAGGTGGTGAGAGGTGGTATGGTAGCACTTGCGACTTTCGGCCTCCATCCATTGAATCCGACAACAGCACGCTCCTTCCAGAGATCTCGCTCGTCCCGGCTCTGGTTGGGACTCAAAGCCACACCATGACCGTGAACACCACGACAGCCCCCAGGAGCTCAAATCCAATCGAGCAAGCCACGGTACCCGGCTTGTCGATCGAGCCATGGGGCATGATGTTCGAAGACTCCAGTCACGGAGGATTTCCGAATAGACAAACGGATTCTCCCGGTCCCAGGTAGATCTATGGTCCCTTGGTCTCCCGACGTAAGCGTGCATCGGCTCCGTTCATCCGGTCAACGGTTCCTGATTCATGAATTTTGGTTTGTATCACGATACGACACCGGTTCTCATCTCGGGCGACCAGTGAAGACCTTGGAGTTACTTCGAGTAGATGTCAGAAATCTCTAAAATTGAACACGGAGATGGACAGCGCAGCGGATCGAAAGACTCGCAATCGTATTTATCAACTCCATTATGTGTTTTGAGTGTCGATTCAAAGATCAGCTATTTCTACATAGCTACACGAATATGTGCATATATACCTATGTTGAAGACATCGAAACGGACGAAATGCTCGGCTTCAGTGACGACCCGAATCCGCCCCCCCTGAAGACTCCGATAAGGATCTTGGAAAACTGGGAAAGAACCCAAGATCCGTGGTGAAACCGCTTCTGAAGCAAAGAGAACCTTGATCATGTAGTAAAAACAATGAAGGAGGATGAATGTTTATCACTACCATTACTATCTTCTATGGAACTTCTATGGAACAGGAGTTGTTCCTCGTGTCAGCCCTCTGCTTGTATAGGTTCATGTCGGATTTCTGGTGGCTACCATTTGAATTTTCTCTTGGATATGGGGGCCTCGCGACTCGCGACAAGATAGACTCGCCTCGGGCAAGAGTCGGTGTTTCTGTGAATGAAGTGATGTGAGAACCTCGCGGCTCAAGATGGGTACCCAGCGATAGCGACGACCTTCTCTATAGTCAAGCCCCGCCAACAGGCCGTACTATCACACTCTAAACGAAGGCGTGGCTCCTTACGGGGGGCGTGTCTTAATCTCGAATTCCTTGGAGAAGCATATCCTAATATCTGTAAGTAATCGGCCATCGGGTGGCTCCATTTCTGGTTTTGGCGCGGTCGCGCATCCTACTCCCACTTGGACTCCATATAATAACTAGCCGGCCTCCGGCCGGCTAGAGTTGCCGGCCTTCGGCCGGCCCTCTTAGCTGCCCCGCGTTCCCTCACTCGACGATTACGGCTCCTCCGACCTGTCATGCGGGGCGGGTTGGAAGATTACCACGGGGTTTTGTATCAATGGGAGGATCGGCAATGAATCCGGAGGAGAGTTTCCTGCCGACTTGGACGGGCGACAATTGTTCGATTCGGAGGTTTGGATTTTTGAGATGTTCGTCCAGATATTAGTCAAGATAATCAACCCTCCTACAAAACTTCTTTGTGAACTACATTCCGTGTTTTTCCTTCCTGCGCGAATACGAAAACATTCCTTGGAGATCCAACTCGAGAGAGGGCAGCGTAAAGTTGACCGTGCGAGAAACATGGCGACGACAGCCACCTCATTTAACGTTGGCGCATTGAAGCGTCCTTCGTGCCCACCGACCGGTGTTTTGTCCGCTTTTATGATAAGTTTGGATCTATCCGTCGGCATTCTCTCCAATCGAGTTTTGAATTTGAGGATGAGGCTGTTGTGCTCGTTGAATAGACGTTGCAGTATGGACACGATCTCGCGTCGCAGGTTTGGTATGAGACTACATCGTTGATCTATTTGAGATTCTTCATCTCCTATGGAATGAATTTGCAGAAATTTGAGCGTTTCACCTTCGGGGGGCAGCAGAGAACCGATTTCGAGGTGAATCTGCCCCCGTATCTTGAAGGTTGTAGGGATGAATTGGAGGGGAACTGTCGTCCCAAACGATGTCATCTGGAAGCACGAATTGTAGCCTCTGATGTTTGCCAGGAAATGCTTCGATTCGGATGTTCGGGCAGACATGAGAGATCGTAGATCATGGGGTGGGGGCTTTTTTCCGAATGTTCTGGCCCGACAGAAGTCACATATTTGATTCATTCCGCCAATTTCTATCGCTGGATTCGCAGAGCATCGATATTTGGATCATAATTGAATGCGGCCAACTTCAAATTCGAGATTTGCCATGTTCTGCTCGTTCGGTGGCGCGCTCCCTGTCGATCAGCAGCTAGTCGTCGGTCATGTTCTTCATTCGTTTCATCATGTCTCGCCTGCGCCATTTGCTGCCGTTGGTATTCCAGTCTGAGATTGTGTTGCTTTTCCGAATCGTCTTCTCTCGCTTGGGATGTTCTCCGCCGTTGAATTTCGACTCGGAGTTCACGTTGTTCTTCTGACTCACGGCGTCTCGACCGAGATGTTCTTTGTCGTTGATCGCTGAGCCTGTCTTCACGATCATATTCCGCTTCCCTTGATCTCATCAGTTCCACGCTACGTCTCTGACTTCTAAGCCGTTACGAATCCATTGAAACTTTCTTGTGGGAAATAGAACACGCCACGCTAGAAGGCGCTCATTTGATGTTCCGGTGCAAACGATTTCGTCGCACCGCGGCGCGTCGCCCGGCGTTACTCTCAAAGGCTCCGAAAGCATCACTCGACCGATCTCGGAGATGCAACTCCGGTCCTATACGAATGCAGCAGAGGATGAATCTGATCTGAGCACAGGGTCAGCCGATATCACAGTGTATCCGCGGCGACGAAAAATACTTATGGTCACGCTTGAACTCTTCGCTGCCACTGTGCCACTGCGCTGACAGCGGAATGAGAACTGCATGGCGACCTAGAGGGGACGCTAATGAATCTATCTAGCCCCATGCCGGACGGCTAGGCCCATCCGTGACGATTTGCATAGCGGTCATACATACAAACAAACAAACAAACAAACAGAATTTGATTTTTATTAATATAGATTGGAATCGGTACTTAAGGAGTTGTGTTGGTATGATTTTTCAGTGTTCTGGTCTGAGATGCCGGTCCTCCTTCTTTTTCTTCCTCTTATGGAGGAGGCCTATCGAGAAAAACGATTCTGTTAGTTCCGTGCATACACGGGTATGGTCTACGACTCCCAATTCGTCTGTCAGCATTCTGAATCAGGGTAGGTAGCAACGATGTACAATGCAGTACTCACTATCCACATCCGTGCGTTTGGCCAATGACTACGTGCGTTCCACGTAGTCGAAATAGCTCCTGGCGGTGAGAAAGCGTCAATGTTGATTTCTAGGTCCAATAGCAATGATTCGACCTCACGGCTTGCATTCATGCCGGGGGCCAGCAGCTCACTACCCTTCATGAGGCTCAACTTAGATGTTGATTGGCAGATAACGTCCATGAGTCTCATATTCGTAGGAGATGCCAGACTTCAGATCGTGGGTACATAAATCCCTTTTCAGAGTCACCAGCTTTTCCATGGTTCCGCGGAATTTTTCGTCGCTAACTTTGATTTCATCTGCTCGAAGCAGGATTCGGATATCTCTGTCTTTCGTACATGATTGACGCTGGAGTCTCATCGAAGAAAAGTGAGCCATTGCTCTCCTGCGAGTTCTCTAATATCGACATCTAAATCACGGTCTATTCGTATTCCAAAGGTGCCATGTTTGGAAGAATTTCCTCGATAGAGTCAAATGCAATACACCCATATCGGTCACGTTCTCTATTCGCAGCACTTGAGGGTGATGAGAATACAGTGGGATCGGGTTCCCGGCGGAATGAGCTAGTCGGCGTAAATCGAAGAGCGAACCGTGAAGCAAAGGAAATCGTGGGACCGGGGCTCACACGGTTGTAAAACGGCCGTGGAGACCTCGGTTCGGATCCACACGGGTCATGTTCCAGCGATCATTATGGGAGTGAGCGCAGATCGGAGGCTCCGTTCCTCCCCAGTCCTATTCGGAATGCGTCGATTAAAGCTTCGATTGGAGCATTGGATCGAACATTTGTATTTGCATCTGACAATGGAGTATCGTTCACCAGCTCTCAACTGGCACAGGCACATAACTGGCAGGATTGCTTTTCTGCGGCGCCCTCATCGAAATGAAAACAACTTCGAGAAAGGGTAAAACGAAGAAAACAGCGAATTCGAAGACATTCAGGGGCAACATCAAGGTTGAGATAACTATAACACACTGCGAGGGGAAGGCTACTGAGAAGGTGAAGCTCACGACCGGCGCTATCGCACTGCAGAACCAGCAAAATGGAAGAGCCTTTCAACATCGTCGGATCCGATGCCGTTCCTTCTGCCTTCAAAAACGAACGGAGGCCCGCAAGGCAGATGTGATATAGACGGATAAGAACTGACGAATAATAAGGTTATCACGAGGAATCTGTCCCAACCCACCCAATTCTGCGATACTGCTTTCAGAGACTGATTGTAAGCAGTTCCTGAAACAGAATGAGATCTGACAACGATTCAGCATTCGATTCGCGATTATTCGAACACCATCGGTATAGGAGAGCCACCTAACCGAACGGATGAATAAAACTCATGACCGCTGTGTAATTGAAGTCTCCCTCTCACGACAAGGGGTCCGTTGTATGATTCCTCCGAATTCACTGAAACTTCGTCAGCGGAGATTCATGATCCACCCGCCGAACGATTTTTGAGGCTGACTGCTGCCTCTCTTGCGGCGGCTCGAGTGAATCGTCATGCCAGTCACAGCATTGTTCAGAATTCCGACCCAGGGCTGCGTCATTATTCTCACTTTACGGAGTACCCAGGCGGAGAATAACCGAATTTCGGCTCTCCCTGGAAAGTCTCGATGACGGCTCCCATTAACCGAATACGTCATGCTTGAGTTGACCTTTTTCGGGCACCGGCAACGAGGTTCCATGGCCCCCCTCCGACAGCCATGCCTGTCCCATGGACCCCCGTTACGGGGATCATCATCATCATTGCTCTCTTGCCACATGAAGGGGCTTGCCCCCCTCCCCCCGGCAGAAAATCCTGTAAACGCGCCTGTCTGCGCCATCCGACTGAGCCAACGCACAGCCAGCCAGTACTTTCATCCCCGGGGATATTGGATCATTCGGGAATGCAACACCGAATTCTCAGGTGATAGTCAGCAGAGGGGACGAAACCCGTGGGCCGCGCTCGTACGCTACTATCGTACGTTCGGAGTAGCAAGACTTGGCTTTTCTGACTCCGATATCTGAAATACTAGGGTGGAAGTTTCGATCTGTCGAGTTGGAACCCGTGAATTCGGTCCCCCATGCGAAACCCATTCGGTGACTGAGCGGCCTGGTATGGCATCTCACACCTTGACCATCCTCGGAAACAACGGTGTTGTATGGTGGCTTCCTCTTCAGAGAACTATGAATGAGGGGCAAAAATGCACTCGACCTTCGGAGTATCGGCGGGAGCTTCACGAAAAGGATCGACGCACGCGAAGTGAAAAGTACGGAGCGAGGCGACAGGAACAACCGGCGCCGGCGGCCACACCACGCAGTACGGCTTAAAAAAACCCTCTCGTTGACCACTGTGGGGGAAATCCAACTAAATTAAATCGAATATGAATTAGTTCATAAATCGGGTAATTCATGAAGGCGGATTTGAGGATCTCTCGGAGGATTCATGAATCCCTTCAATCTCCGCCGACTATGGACTAGCCGAGGATCAGGGCAGATATTTATGGGATTATTTTCGAATCTGAGGAATTTGTCGATATGAATCGTAATCTGAGAAGATTCGAATCCAAATATTGACACTCATGCAGGCAGTACCATGATGCCGCAGGTCTGTGCCAAAATATGATGATTCCGAAGCCTCGTGCTCTGATCATGCAATCATGAGGAAGCGAACAAGCACTCAGGAATGAATTCCTCTTGAGAAAGAGAGTTCGTTCTGGCTCGGAGGCGATTTTTCGACTCCAGAATTCCATGACTTCGATTCGGAAGGGCCTTTCGACTTCTGAACAAGCTGGTCCATCGTCATCACAACTGGGGTTCGTCCAGACTCTCTCCCCGGCGGGGCCGATATTTATGCACAACACTCCTCCCGGCTCGCGTGACTTCAGACCTTAGCAAATTGTGTGAGCCAGAACGGTGCATCTGAATATCAGTTTCGATCATGTGCAAAGGTCCCGCGAGGGGATTCCAACCTCATCAGGTTTTGGGGTTTCTTGGAGGCAGCTTCATCCGACTGGAGGGATAAAACACTGGAGCCACAGCAACTTCGCTCCTGGTACGCCACTGTAACCGGGAATAGCTTCGCATCAGGATTGCCGTCCTAGGGCTCTAAATCTCGCGCACAGTTTTGAAGATCAGAACTATTGAGTTGTTGCCAGTCATAAACAGGGACTCTTCCGAGTTGCGAAGCCCTAATCTGACTTCACGGGGAGTCATTGGACTGGGCCCCAGATTCCGACCCGCTTCGAATTTCTCACAATGAGCTGTTTGACTAATAGGTAGTGTTTCACTGGAGTTTGGTTCAAGTTTCCCTAAAGAGGGCTGCTCAGGTCGATGCATCGCCTGGTTCATGCACCGTTCGCGATTATCCATGGATTTGATGTGCGTTCCCGAAATCGACGAACTGGCGCTAACTGGGTAAGCATCTGGCGACCCGGCCTCCTGTCGCTGGGGCTGGGTTTTCCCGAGCTGATGATAATGAATGATGTCTCAGCGGTTATCCTCTGGAACTGCATTCTGCGGGGTTGCTTAAAATCTCCCAAATTCTCGCAAGAGCTCGTATGAATATTCAACGCTATGGATTCTGTGTTGACGGACGGTCCTATGAAAAAGAAAAACTCGCGGTGTCGCTCTCATCTCTATTAAAGCTATCTTGGTGGAAACGCGCGCATGGAATCGGATTCCGCGCTTTCGTCGATGTCCATTGGCAGTTATATTCATACAATAGACTGACCTCAAGCAGAGGAGCGCGAACTCCGGTTCTTCTCTATGTGTCGGCTTCTCCTGCCATGATCGAGGCGTCTGGGAGACAACCATGTAAACTTCTCAAATCAAATGACTCGTCCTCGGAGCCACCTCAAGCAATGCCTTGAGTTCGCGCGGACTTAGCCGACTCCCGTGGTTCCCATAACTCCAGCTCGAATGGCTTTCCATCAGTGCTGTCAGGTAAGCTTACCCAGCATATCGATGGAATTGATTTGAGCACCCTCTAGAGCCGACCTCGTCTCCAATAATCAAATTATTCCATTAGCAAAATGATACAGCTTCAATGCGAGGTAGCGCACGCTCGCATGGAAGTTCCCTACACAACTTCAATCAATAACAATGTACAACCATAATCTATAACTCCGAGCAGTTTCCAGATCCCAACTCCAATGCACATCACAGGTATCCTAATTCGCAATGGTAAACGACCACCGTTGTTCGACCGCGCGCTGTGTTCGACTTGAATTATGAGTCCTCTGGGGGGATTCTTCTGGGTTCCGTGTAGTCAGCATCGTATACTGACCTTCAGATCTACACGTGCTGACGATGCCGATGTAGCATCCCGATGCCTGTCGACAGACTGCGAAGTCTTCAACAGCGTCACAGTCCGACGCTATCTTCAATTCAGCACGTATCAACATCGTTTTAGATTTTTCGACCGTTATTACCGACTCGCTGACTGAGATTAATGTACTTGGGAACGCTTCCTCTGATAAATCGCGTTCACCAGCTGCTAGGTGAAAAAAACGTACAATGTTTTTCTTCCTTGAGTATGTATCATGGACTCGCATCTAAGCCTGACGATGGAGGAGTCTTCAGGGGGAGGATCAGAATAAAAAAATGATAGACTCTTCATTTGTGTGTGTGAATAGTAGACTTTGGTGACGGATAACGATTTCTCCACAATGACGTATCCTTGTCCTCAAAGGGGCGAGTTCGTTAGAACTTTGAAGAGAACAGACTTCCATGTTATTGATGGCGGAGACCACCTCCGGGCGACGGAACAGAATGGAATACTTCGACTTGCTCGTAGCTTCCCTTGCAAATCGTATAGCTCACTCTTTTCATCTTCCGGCGTGAGATAGCAGATTGTTGTCATAGTCTGTATCAACGTTAATCTGAACTATTGGAACGGAACCAAGCGTATGCGCCGCTTGTCCGAATAGGAAGCTCCTTCCCGTGTCTCGATTCCGTAAGGTTCCCCACCGATCTCGCGTTTCGTGATGCGCGCAGCCGAGAGTCCGGAATGGGGGCTCTTTGCATTCGTGGCGTTGTCTAGAACTCCGTATGAGAGTCTCCTTGATTTCGAATCGGTTAGCGGACTTTCGATTTCTCCTTTCCGCCGGTTCTAGCCTATGATGGCACCTGCGGCAAACAGTACGAAATCGTGAGATTTGGGGCCGCCCACGCACTGAGGGAAATCTCAGTTTGATTCACTCCCGGAAGGAAGTAGCCTCGATCTTATCGTGCATGAAAATTGAGCTGCGACTCCTGGTTTCAGTTTCCATATGAAATCGATCGGACGTTTCGTACGGATGACGAAATCACAACGAGACAGACGGCCATGATGGCTCTTACCCAAGTTTGTCTCCGCGCAGGGTGTTCATCGAGAGAGAGCTAGAACGCGGCGCCGTTCAGAAGCGCGGGAATTATTATAAGTATGGCAAGTGGTGGTTACTTTGTATGAAAGTGTTATTATTTTTCGTTCGGAATCCGATGGCTCGGTTTCGCAGGCGGACGGCCAGGCAAGCGGGCTAGCTCTGTGCGCTACGGGTAAACGGGTGGAGAATATGGTTACGAAACGCGCTCTGCTGTGGCGACCCTTTCCACTAGCGGCCTGCTTGCGACCAATCTAGTCTTTAGTTGGCGGTGTGTTTACGGTCGGTCGGTACTCTCTCTCTCGCTCGCTTCGCCCGTCTGAGGGAGACTCACCACGTTATTCGGCAGAGTACGCAAATCCGGTTTGTGTCAATCGATGTAACAGGTATGTAGGTGGTTCAGAGTACCGCAGGTTTCCCCGCATGAAGCCGCCGACTCAGTCGACGGCGCAGTCCGCTGCCAGAAACAACCTGCCTCCCTATGTCATCCTTTCCGTTGGTGTTGGTGGCTGGTGAGCGCGCATGTCGTTTCCAGTTCTAGCTCGCGAGCTAGCTCGATGCATTCCGCCAGACTGAATGGCTGGCTGCCGTCTAGGAAACCCTTCTGTGTTGAAATGAACATCTGTTCTGTGATGAAAGAAGAACACTCTTTTTTTCTAGGAACGTATCCGCTCTGAGAGTATCCAACCGTCCATTGATCAGCTTCAGAGGCATATGGGAAAAAATTGCTTCCGAGACAATTGCATCGATTCTAGAGACGAAATGTCTCAATACGAGGTGCAAATACCGGGTTCCGTGATCAACATGATGGATGATGAGGACAGCCAGCGGAAAGCATCATCGACCGCGAACGACACGTACATGACGCCGATGCCGCACGTAACATCGTCAGTTCCGGAGTCAAGCTTGAGCTATCGTGGCCCGTCCGAAACAATGTGGCCTCTGTTTCCGGGTGCTCCCTCAAACTATCTATACGAAGTGCAGCGGATGGAAATTTTCCGCGCGATGAATCAGCAGCAACAGAGACAGCTTTCTGCATACCCGATTCCATCGATCCAGTACTCGGACTATGTGCATCGAATGCCTTCAGAGATTCCTCTTGCGTCGCAGTTCGACGAACTGGCGCGATCGTGCAATGTCAGCACCGCAGCAGAGCCTTACAGACCGTACATTCAACCAGAGTGCTCTTCGACTGCACAAGAAGCTTCGCTAACGTCCGCGGCCGCAGCTGCTGCTGTTGCTGCGGCCGCCGCAAAACTATTGGAGACAGAGGAACAAACCGTCATGAGCCGGAAGCCGAATTGTGCGCGTTGCCGAAACCACGACTTCAAAGTCGCTGTCAAAGGCCATAAGAGAACATGTCCGTTCAAGGACTGTGAGTGCGATAAGTGTATCCTCATCAAAGAGAGGCAAGTTCTCATGAAGAAACAAAGCAGCATCAAGCGGCAACACAGTCAGAAGGAAGTGGGTACCGGCTACCCCACTACCGTACAGGACCCGCTGACCTCGGCTGAGAATCCTCCCGCTGCGCCCTCATCGATCTCAAGTAGTGCATACGACACCGCCGAAAGTCATCTGCCGCCAATCAAACGGCGTAGAATCATCGAGGCGAATTCGAAAGCTTCGCTAGACGGGTCTTGAAGTCATCACCGTGAAGGCGTCGTCGACTTTCAGAACTTCTCGAGGTTATGGAAATCTTCAACAGGTGACGAGGAGTTCCCTCGGTGGGAACAACATTCTCAAACGAGACTCATTTTCCGTTCAGCTTCAATGGACGCGAGTATCGTTGTCGCTTGCGCAAGATTTGTCAGCGTGGTGTGGCAGAAGAAATTCCCACTCGACCCTCATCTGGGACCAGGGTATTCAGGCACGGTGTCCGAACTCTTGTCAATGTGCATCCGCGCGTGAGGGAAGCATTTGGGTGAGGGCTTCAACATACAGGGTTGCCATAGCTATACTATTATACGTGACTTAGGATAACGTAATCAATTATGCCGATGTGTATACGTGATCGGAGTGGAGCGAACGAAGAAGGCAAGGAATGTCGCATTGTGACGGAGGTTAGGATCTTCAAATTTTGACAATGGAAGTGAGAGGTTCGGAGGTTTTGGGATTGATGGTCACAATGACCGAAGGCTGCCGCAGGTTGCGTTCATGATGAAATGTTGTCGTCTTCCTTGCAGTACCCGAATGGGATCCGTGTAGAAAGATGAGTCAGACTTCGTGTCGGATTTGGAAGGGGAGCCTGGTGGCTGAACATTTCTCGAAGGATATGCTAGAGCTACATGCCCGCCTTTATTTGCATATCTTCTCCGCAAGGGGAGAAAAAGCTGACTAGCGACAGCCTACATGCAACTGCCCTCATTACTCTGTCACCCCCCCAAGTCTCAATAGCATTCCCAAGTTCCTCAAATTCATCGAGCGTACTAACTCGAGTTACTGACCGTGTTCTCAAAAACCTCCCGAACCGGATTGAGGCGGGCGTCAAATTATGATGAGTCTCAGGTTTTCGGCAAGGACGACACAACGTTACCATGACCAAATTTGTGGATTCGCCTCAATCGAGGAAAGCGTTGATGAAGGGTTGAATAAAAGCTACATCGGTACATTGAAACGCTCCATGATCTTTCAAAGTCGATTCTCGAAATTCCGTTCCATGGTTCGAATTCTCAAGAACGATTGATAATCGGTCTAATATCCGTTAGAGGAGCATTTCCGAGCCGGAGTCTTTGCGAAGCCGCCCCACGAGGTGCCGAACAGGCGCTCACTAACCTTCAGTAAGGCGACTTTGAAAAATTCGATATTCTTTCGAGCTTTTGAAAGCCAGAGAGCCATGGGGTTCTGAATTCGAATTGACCAGTGGTCGAACCCACTTGCGAGCTCTGTGCAGTTGTCAATATTCAAAATAGGCCGCAGGGATCCTGAAAGATTTACTCGTTCCGAAAGCTTGATACTTCGGAGAGCGAATCAACCTCCGACTCATTGGTAACAAAAGGGAATCCTACCCCCTCCAGCAGCAAACATCCTGGGACACGTTCCTGTGAGCGGTCATTCTGCGCGATGTGTCCGATCGCACCGACTCTCTCTCTCTTTCCTCGGTTGTTGACACTCGAGTGATGGGACGATGAAAAGAAACAACCACAGAGTTCTGTAAAGGGCGATTTCTCTTGAAGTTTGTTCCAATTCTCGATCCCCTGAAAATTTCAAAGATGCCGAGAAATAGCTATGGAAGGAGATCGATCTTCTCCGGCACGGAGGAGTTAAGACAGTGGACAGTGTGTTTTCAGGTTCGGGTTCGATCTTGTAGAGATTCTGCATTGATCGTATATGAATATCCCGGAGCTCAACATGATCGACACGGCCACTCCGGTCTCGCCGAATCAGTATGCTGATTCGAAGGAGTGCAGATCGGAAATTGCCCTGTGGACCCAGGCAGCCTTGAGGAAGCTTCAATTCTGCTCGAGTTCAACAGTGTGACTACGGTGAAAAACAGTTGATGAGATACCGCTACGGCTTCGGGAGATTTGCATCAGGTTTGCTCTAATCAGCGAGTGGAGATTCGGTAAAATGTGACAAACGCGAGTGAGTGCTGTGCATAAGGCTTGGTCGCAGTTGAAACATTCTACTCACGGACGACTTGACCTCTTTTCCGGGAACAACTCTTCCGACTGATAAGATGTGTCAAGATCATTCATGTACGGCGACGAGCAACTGTGAACGATCGAACTCCCGATCGAGTCATTTTTAGAGTATCGATCTGGCATTCACCCGTCCAGGACTCCAGGTTTCCGCTCGTCCTGCTCACTCAGAAGTCATGGAAGTCCAGAGCGTGCCGTTTCTCCGCTCTGTTCTGATTGATCGAAATCAACAGTCTTGGAATGCTGCAGCGCTTGACAAAGCCGGAATCGATTCATTTGAGCCGAGAAAAGCGTCAATGTTCCAAACTAGAGATTGGTTACGTCCTATATGCCTGACCGACCGGAATCAACGAGTAAATGAGCCCGTTCCCGTATCTCGAAAGGAAGCGAGTTTGAGTCGTAATCAGCAAAAGAGTTCGATCCCGCTCTTTTAGTTTTCCGTTGTTCGAGGCTGCCCAGCAACAAGAGGCAAACTGAAACCGATCCGTGAGACTCAAAAGACCACAGAAAGGCTCCGGAAAGCTCTAGAAAGCTCCAACAAAGTTTCTGTTCGCAATCAGCTCTTGATGGTCCGTGAATCGGCTGCGGACACCATTCTCACGCGTCGGCCACCGTTTTCGGGAAGAAGTTGAGAAATGTGATCGCTGTCCCTTCCTCTGTAGCAGTGTTTTTGAGAGTCGGCTGAGAGGCGGCTGAATTTCCAAGATGTTATATCTATCCTCTTGCATCTTCGAATGCATCTTGTTCGAGGTTCATTTGCGATTCAGAGATATTCATTGTCTCGGGTGATTGATGCACTTTCAGGTGATATATGTGTGATTTACTCCAGAAGCAGGCGAGATTACATTGTCATGTTGGGTGCGACAGAAGAACCTCAGTCAGTCAGTCAGTCAAACAGAAAAACAACACGAGGTCAAGTATTGTTTTCGGTCTCCGATCGTAGGAGAATTCCCGTGATTATCTGAGGCTTCCTTCCCAAGTCGAATAAGGCTTCAACTCAAAGAGAAGTGACGCCGAAATTGTCCAGCTCCGTTCGGCGACGAAATAATTTAAATCATAACGGAAACCGACTCTCCCTGCGCGGGCGCGGCGAGAGTATCCGTCGCCGAACAATGTCCGAACGATGATAATTAGGGACCAGCAGCCCTTTCTCCGGACAGGTCCGGACGGATCGAAACACGAGCCAGCCGGAGCGAGTGGACAGCAACACGATAAGAATTTGCCACCTTTCCCAAGAGGACTTGGTCTTGTAGCTGTCGAGTGTCGACGAGAAGTCAGTGTAGCCAGAGCGGCCTCGAGTGATCATTCAGAAGCCCGCTTTGCGTAGCAATAGCCGGCGAGCGAGCGGGCGAGCCCACCCGACCGGCTATCGGCAACCATAGAGAAATATCAACTCCATCGAATATCACTAGAGGGCTCTGCGAACGGCGAAGGGCCTTCGCAACAGCCGCCGCCGGAGTCGTCGCCGCTACCGCCGTCTCTGTTGCCGCTGTTACCAACAGACAGACTTCTCCGCAAGCTCACGAACACACAACATAGTACAGACGGGTAAGCGGCTGGCTGGCTGGCTGGCCGGCTCGCCGAGCAGACAGGCAAGCAGACAGAGCAGCTAGAAGGAAGAACGGAAGAATTATAGAGAGCCAGCCAAGGACCGAGGGAGCAGCCAGCCCGTCAACCGGGCGGAGAGGCGAAGGGACGATCAGGCTACCAGCCAGGCTAGCAGTCGTCGGCCAGGCGGCGGGAAGGCAGCCCGGGAGGCAGACGAACATTGAGGCAAAGGGGTAGACGGCGAGCGGAGAGGCGAAGGGGTAGGCGGGCAAGTAGGCTAGAAGCAAGGCAGGCAGGCGGGCGGGCGGGCGGGCAAGTAAGCAAGCTGTTTGCCGTCGCTGGTAGCGACCACGTTGCTTTTGGCTTCGGGCCGACTGGCTGACTTGCTGCCGGCTTGGCTAGCGGTGGTGGTGGTGGTGGCGGCGGCAGTTCCGACGCGATGGTTCGACCGCGGCAGCCGCTGCTGCTGCGGCGGCGTCGGCGAGAATGATCATCAGGTTTTTCCAATGCTGCGAGACTTCCAAAATTTCGAATGTCGCTCAACTAGAAATGAACTTGGCCTTCATCACGTTTTCTCTCCAGAAGTCGGATTCAAGCGCAGCCAACCAGTTCGCTCAACCAGTCCACACGTCGGTGGTTGGTTTGTTGCCCGGCCGGCGGACTGGCTAGCTATCCAAAATACGAGTCACCGAGAGGGGGCCGAATCATTGAGCAAGAAAAGGCAGAGTAGCAACAGAAAGAGCTCGTCGTCGTCGTCGTCGTTGTTGTCGCTGTTTCTGTTTTCTGGCTGAGTCGTGGTGGCGGTGATGGTTGACGACTCCTCCTGAGCCTTTCACAGAGCTCGAATTGGACGCAATCGATACCATCTCACTGGTAACACCGTCAGAAGTGTGAAAGAATCTACATCGGTAGAGTGTATTGAAGCCGTAGCGATCGCTTGTTATTGCTCGTATAGGAACGGGACATAGATTCTGTACGGACACGTCTTCTAGCGATGACGACGTCAACTTCGGCAACCGGTTACAATGTCCCGAAATAATGAAAACCAAACGAGAGCCATTTAGATGTCTATCGACTACTTTTTTTTTTGTTTAGTAACGATCACTGGTCGAAAGAAGCAACTGACTTGCCAGAGAAAACGATCGAGTAACATCTCTACGAACCGCAACCGCTGCATCAGCACCAAGAACGAGACCTACATGCGAGTAAATGGTCGAGTGAAATTCGTGATGCTAATTTGAGCCAACCGGTCGAATCACTCTCGCTGACGTCATATATTCTGGCAGAAAGTTGATACAAATGTTTCGAAAAGTAACCCGCGTCTATGGCGTTTGCGATGTATCCATTGTTGGTGGCTAGCTGAAAGCAATCAACGTCGGAATTAGCGGAATAATAATGTTTCGACGACGCAAACGAACGCGGGGAGGGAATGTACGCAAGTGTGGCGGATCTCCATCAAGGCAACGGCTGAGTGGCGGCGAATAGTCAAAGGCCGCTACAATTGGCTTTCTTAGGTCAGCTTAAGGATTGGATTTTGTGCTCCGAAACATCGCAGAAAATCGAGTTGTGATTCGGCACGCAGCCTACGTAAAACATCGCTCGAGGACTCCGGAAGGATCGCACTCGGAATTATTGCAACGATCTGACATTCTTGCCCGTCATTCGTTGGCAGCCTGGCCGCCGATCGATAGCGCCTGGCGTTGGAAAGATGTAATCGTGACTTATTTCAAAAATTAACATCCGTCAAGGCGGACTTCAACGCTAACCAGAAAGCGAAAGAGTCCACTGGCTGACTGAGTGACGAGGTCCGATCCGACAAAAACTTACCGTCCGCGCCACCGTCGACAACTTCACAGAATATAAAACTTCCACAAACAGAAACTTCTTTGAATGCTTTCTTATCGCTACTTTCTCGTTGGAAAACCGCTCGGATGGGACTGGTCGAAAAAAAAAGGGTTGAGAGACGCATGCAGACGTCGCGACGTGTCCCAATGCCTGTCACTGCCCGTTTGCGTATGTATGTAGTGCGACTGCAGGTGAGGCCAGACGAGTAATCTCGCTGGGTGAGCTTTTGCGCATCACCAGCGTGGAGCTGTAGCTCTGAGGCAAGAACGACTTACGGACGGAGAGACAAGGTACTGGAAACCTGTTATCGAGGTGACGAGTTGTTATTTCTGAATTTTATCCGTTCACCAATGCAGTCGAGGGATCAAGAGATAATGTCCCTGCCGAATTCGAGGTTGGTTGATCTAGTAGTGCCAGAATCTGGACACCTGAAGCGGATCCCTCGTTCTCAGAACGGCTCCATAGTCGACTCGACTCGACAATCGCTGCAACACCAACCACCATGATCAGCGCAGTTCCAGATCGCATCATCCGAGTTACAATCGGCATACAGCGAAAGAAACATAATTCTGTTACCCGTTTTTCTGTGTACATCGAGCTGTGTTATTGGAGAAAGAATCCAACCAGTCGCACGCTTTTCACTAGTCGGACCAAGTGGAACTGCTGTTTATCTGAAGGGACGCAGATACGCAGGGAAGGGATTCCGTCCGCCTGCCGTTGTGTGCGGTGGGGACCGAGATGAAGTCTTAGGCGACTGTTGCGGCTGCTGCGGCTGCTGCTGCCGCCACAGGAGACGCCAGCCGGGCTTTCGACTTACTCCGCGCTGAAGCCGTCGACGAAGCATCCGAGGCGACCGTCATGCACCTCGTGTGTTATAGAAGCTGTTCGCCCAGATCGAAACTGAAAGTTCTGTCGCTATCTTGTTGAGTTCCGACTCAAACACTTCCGCCGATTCGACGACGAGTCGCGTCCGATATCGACTGCGATCTTATTCCAGGAGGAGGAGGAGGAACTCAGATTGAAAAAAGATGACGGCGAGCCGAAGAATTCATTAAATTGGTTCTTTTTTTATTGATTGATTGGATGATTTCACACAATGTATGGGTTCACGGGTTCAACTTGCACCTTTGAGGTGATTATAAGAATACGATTATGGATACATTATTATTACTCATAATAATAGCGATGATTGTTCTGTAAGTTGATGTAACATAGCACTGCTCATCTTCCCAACCGATTCGAAATTTGAAGTCTCATAGAAAGGAAACGGTTCTCACTGCGGGAGTACAATCTGCGCTTTTCGCTCGCTCCCAGACGCTGGATAACTTGTTGGCTGCTGCTCCTCTTGCTTCGATTCAAAGATTAAAAAGTAACTTGCCTCTGTCAACATTTCAACATTTCAAGATTGCGCACTGAGAACCGTTGATCGTAGCCTTTGGTGAATCATTACAGATTCGAGCTCTCCATTTTGGTTATACCTCCCGGTACTCAATGATATATTTTCTTTTCGTTTCGCGTATTTTAGAAATACCGCGAATGTCGTTAACATTGCGCTCCACAACTCCGGTTCTCCTCCTCAGTATTCTTCTGTTTTGGGTTTGAGAAAAACAAATGTGCGAAACTTCAGTATTCTCCAGTCAACTTAGTCGCGAAATTTTGAGAATCTCCGTGAAGGTCATCGCCAAGATTCGCTTCTGATCTCAAATCTGTCTCGTCAAGTTAAGAGTTCGAGTAATGCACACAACTGATGAGATTGAATCACATGGTTCTCTTTTTTCTTCCAAATGTGCCCGCCAAACAACAAGCGTTTACAATCTGTTCAACTTCACCGGAAACGAACGTTGGGTCTAGAAATGCTCCAAATGAACTTTGCAATCTTCTCGAGATCTTATTGTGATCAAGGTTCGGACCTAGACTTTCACTCGCAGCCCCCGATAACCACGTCTTCAAATATCGAAAAACGATCACAACGACGTGATTCGAGGAACTGACTAACTGGCTGGTTGGCTGTCTGTCTGGCTTTCGGGTTGGCTGGCTGGCTGGCTGACTCGCTTGCTTCACAAGCTCCTTCTGCTGACACTTGAGCCCCAACGTTCGAGTCCGCTTGCTTCCTTTATCCTTCCGAGGAAGGATACTAACAAAAAACTTTCCAAAAGTACATACGGTGGGTGGCAGTTCCGATGTCTTACAACATATCACACATCAACTGTCAGGGCGCCATTTGGCACTTTGTATCGGAATCCAGCGTGCGCGCATGCACGCGCTATCTCGCCCCCAGAGAAAAATCTGCCGAAGACGTAGCTTGAGCAGCGGCATCAACTGCATTCCGACCCAACTCGGGACTTTCAGCGGCACAATACAGTTTCATCTCACTTTAATTGTTCGAAATTTGAAGAACCTAGATTGTCATATAAATACATAATTGTACAGAATATGAATATAAATAGATTAAGGTCGAATAGAAGAGTTAAGCTTTCAGGTTCTCTCTCCCAGCTCTGTTTCTTGACCCCTCCCTCTCGTTTTCGAGGGAATACAAGTATCGACGGCAACTCTGACTCCGGTTACCTCTACTGCTCAATGTATCGAGTGAAACCACCACCAACAGCAGCAGCAGCAGCAATCGCTGTTATGTTCAACACAATGCACTCGCTGGACGACCCTGTATTCGTGGCGAATTTCGGCTCCTACCCCGAATCTTTATTCCTCATCGTGCACTTTGTTTCCAGGAGGGTACGGCAATTGACCATTCAGACAACGACGATGAAGCTCAGGAGGGAAATTTTGGACGCAGATATCAATCCGCTGCTGCTGCCGCCTGCGGTGGTGATACTATTTCTGCTCTGGACAGCGATTCGTCTCTCTTCGTCGTCTATATTTCCGTTCCTTGAAATGGCTTTCCTGTTAAAATTGTTATGATTGTTGTGTTGAGACTGTTGTCATGATGAGTTCATCCTATGCTGGCTGGTAATCGGCTTTAGAGATTAGAAAAAGTAAATCGACACACATCGTGGCTGTTTCCTTCATTCTCGCTTGCTTGCTTGCTCCGCGCTGTCGCTCTCGTTCGTTCGTACAAAACCTACTCGCTATCGCCAAAACTCTCCTATCTCAGATTTAAATGATGCCCAATTGGCTGTGCGAATTTCTCCCCCTATCGTGTTTATGGCCGGCCTTCTCTCCTCTCTTTCCGTACGCTGCTATTCATCCACGCTCTCCACTCTGCATCGTTCACATTCTCTGTTCGCTTTTCGTTGCCATGCTCGCTCAGTCTCCTAGGCTTTTCGTCTTCCGCATAGCTCTTGTCCATTCGATTTTCAACATCGTTCCTATCGATATAAACTCTCTCGTAGATTTCTAGTTCTCCTTCTCACTCCATAGGATTTCTGTCTCTCGCTCCTCAATCTCTCTATCTCGGTTTCTCTTCTCTTCCTCTACCTGGATCTGTGTCATCTTTCATTGGAAGTTAGTTTGCGCTGGGTGAAACAAATGAACGTTTGCTCGACGTATGAGTGGACGCGCATCTTTGCGTGATGCTCAGCGCGTGCTGTGTCCCATATGCAAACCAGTACGTCGACATCTACGAATATCTCGTTCGTTGTCCAAGTTATTTAAGCTCGTCGTTATGATATATCATCATCATCGTATATAAATACATATGTAGTCGGTCGGTCCGTCCGTCCGTCGCTCTGTCTTTCTCCCACTCATCAGTCGATTTCTTGATTTCTTGCTTGCTTGCTACCCTGTAGTTTCATCTGCATGTGGTTTCCTTCTATCTGGACTAAATGATCACGTATACTGTTCACCAGTTCAACCTTCTCCCGCTCTAGCCGGTCTCCCAACCAGCTAGCTAGCTAGCTAGTCCGCCAGCCGTCTGCATGTTTGTCTGCGTCCTGGGCAGCCTACGCGATTCTCGAGTCAACTCGAGGGTCGGATGATGACGAGGAGGAGGAAGACTCTGAAAATCGAAAGACTCAAGTTATTCTTTGAACCTCGACGCGAAAACCATAACCAACAACGTTCCCCTGGCAACAGTTCAGCATCTGGAAACGACATTTTTTCCCGCGCGAACCTATGGGGTAGACAAAACGCTGTCTCGAATTCTCTCGCAAATCGATTCGCTACGGAAGTGTCATAAGCTCAGATTCGTCAGATTTGAAACATCTAGAGATCTTCCGGCGTTGAGCGAGCGAGAAGAACTTCCACTACCATAATTTTCGAGCATCCTGTCTCACACGAACGAGAAGGTATGAGCCGAGCTGCCATATTGATCGGTCATCGATGGCATTGGCGAACATTCTTCAGTTTTCGCGAGATTTCGTAGCGTCACCACGAGGAATTGTTCCCATTGAGACAGGAATCATCACCGGGACTGAGTTGTGTTTCGAACAGCAACAACAACAGATGCTTGAAGCGGTTCATTTAGACCTTTGAGGGAATACATTGTATGTAGCAAACGACAGCTTTTAGCCGGGAAGACTTCAAGAATGCCTCAGCAAGTAGCAGTGTGCCGCTTGCTCGCGTGCTCTATTCTCGGGGACAACTGATTGATGCGCCCAGCTGCATGTACGAGTGCTGAGATATAAGGTTGTAATCTACTGGAATTACAATCTTGAATATTCGAAAGAGTGTTGTCGCTTGCCAACGGATTAGAAATCGTACCGGCGCGGCAACGGAACTTATGAGAACAAAATCATTATTAGTTGAATGAGATACGTTGAGAAGTTTTCAGCTAAACTCAGAAGGACCAACAATTACACGGGTCTGAACCTCAACAAAGTAGCCCTCCACGTGCAGATGAGCACAGATAGAGGCGCTCCAAGAAGGCTTCCGTCAGGTGGTGCGCAGCTTTTGCTTGTACCGCAGGACCCATCCAGCGCAGGCCATGTACAGGGTGTCCTTTCGGAAAGGTACCAGATAAGCTACGCGCATTCTTGTCGTTTCCTTATCCGGAGCAAGAGTTGAAACCGAGGAAAAGAAAACAAGTTTCGATCGGAAGCAAACCCCAGCCGTGGAAGGTCATACAAAAATGGTCTGCTTCGACCACTAGCGCCGCTTTCTTCGGAGCTCAACTCCGAAGTGCGACATATTCTACTTGAAAGAATGATGAGTATCACCATCGCTCCTCTCGTCATGTCGGACATAATTCCACGTTGGAGCTTCTAATTTCATCCGTCGTTTTCACGAACCCAAACGGAAGTCAAGGCAGCATGTACATAGTTAGCAAAGCTGCCTCTCAGAGTCGATCCTTTCAATTAAGCGATTCCCCATCTATTTTCCTCCGATTCGCGTCCGGCGGTCCGAAGTCGTCAGTCCACACGCACAAGAAGCGTCCATAGACTATATCAGACTTTCTTGTGAAGTTCTTCGAGCTTCGAGGTCATTCAACAAGAAGCAGCGCTGCTGCACAGACCCGTCGGTAGAAAGACAGGATGCCTGCCCGTCGACGTCTTCAAGTCTAACCAGAGTGATGCGGATGGAATCGCTACCGATATAACGAGTATACATCTGCGAATGTCAATTCTGACAAACTATGCAGCCGATTTCCATTCTGCTCAAGTCTTTTGATGAATTTCAAGATGTTTCTTGAGCCGAAAAGCGCCCGGAGTACCGGTTGTGCAAATGTGTCACAGCTCACGGCCGAAAGATACAATTTTCCTTCTGAATGTTTGGTGGGGCGACGGATCTTCAGAAATTCATCTAATTCAGCCACAAGATAGAAAACGCGTATCTCCCTCGCTCTCCTCAGCATCGAAAGAAACCGTATGACATGGTGGTGAGAGGTTTTGTTCCCTCCGCAATGGTGGACTCAAGCATATGTACGAGTTCTGAGAAGCAGATGTGTGAGCGTATGATTCCGAAGTCGAAATGCCGCCATGAGTCGAACCACGTTGTCTAGGCCCATTTTCGGAAAAGCTCCCAATACGAATCGATTTTATGACTCTGATTCGGAAGGAGTTTCCGCTACCTCTAATGACTGTCCTTTCTAAAAAGTGCCGAGGGCCATTGGAGACGGAATTTTATGTCCAAAAACGAGAGATCTGTCTGTGTGTGTGTGTGTGCTGGTGAACAAGACTCTCGCTCGAATTCTGGACGACGACATGTGATTAGAACATTTGAAAGGAAAATTCACCGCACCATTTGCCAATGCCGTCTGGTGGAAAACCTGCCAGGAAATAAGCTGATCAAATGAGCTTTTGCATATTTTCACACCAGTTCCACACTCGAATAATGTTGAGCATTTCAGATCCCCGTGACCACTCTTAAAGAACCGAGATAATGAGCACGGCGACACCATCCTCCCCTGAATGGTTACACCCAGAGTCTGGAACTCTTCCGTTGCTCAGATCAGATATGATTCTCCGAGCTTGAAACGGTAACGTAGTTATCCCGATCGCGTTCTATTAGCTCATGAGTTGATCCATGCTCGATTCATATGTAAACACCTTTGATACTTCGCGACGTCTTAATTAGACTCAGACATCCTGTCCAGCTTGACTAGCTGGCTGACTATCTGGAAACCAGCTCAACGCACGAGCAGCAGATCGATCGTAAATCGATTTCCCGTCTATGGAGACGGCCTAGAGAGCTGGCTGCATGGCTGGCTTTCTCCTGATTTAGCTCTGATCATTGATGTATGTACATGATTTCTAAAACTCCCAACTCAACAATGTGTGAGTTGAGAAGATTCGCCAAGAAGCTATGAGTCAGCGTCGAGAAATTTGAACGGAATCGTCCGCGCCTAGCTTGCTTTTATCTACGGGGCGCTCCGTTCCGAACAAAGTCTCTGAACGCTGTAAGCTGCTGTTGGTGCGGTCGGTGTTACGCTCAGGTATGAATCCATCTTGGCCAGTGAGAGTCGGTGTTCACCGGGATCTGGATCGGGCATAGTTTGACAAAAACTCACATTCTAGCTCGTTGACAAGGTTCTTTTTTTTCTCTGAAGGTTCGAGCATTGAATACCAACGGCAACCGCAACCGAGGCAGCGTTCGATAGTTTTTCTTTTTTTTCGCGTTTTGCGGACGGGGAGTTTTTCGTTCCCCTCTAACTGAGATATTGTTCCTAAAAATATAAACAAAACTGACTTTTCTCTCTTCTGAAGCTCACAAGTTATACACCACGATTCGGGGAACATCGTTCGATTCGCGGATTGTTTAGCGGCAGCTGCTGCTGCTGCTGCGCGCAGACACTTGAGAGAGCTGCCACCCCATTACCGTAACTCTTGAACGTCATGTTCTCGCTTCGAAAGCTTTTCAGATTCTCGCGGAACACAAGTATACATACTTTCGAGCACGGTTTCGATTCTCTTCGAAAGAGAGATATGATGCTTGACACAGCATTTTCAGCTTCCTCGTCGTGGTTTTCCGAAAATCCCTCATCGCGTCATTAGCTTTCCCTCAGTTCGAAGAGACAAGAATCGAGTACATAGTTTGACTTCTGTGATTCGTTGGCTTCGTTCGACCTTATGGCATTTAACGATCTCGAGCGCCATTCGGAACTCTGCGATAATTCCTCTCGATTTCGGAGCGCTGCCGGAGTTGGTAACTCTTTCAGTTGTCATGTTGTTACTGATGACATGTGATAACAAACACTTGTGTCTCATTTTTGATTGCTACGGAACCGATCATAAAGCTTCGGATTTCGAATAATTTGCCGTCCGTCTGCCGTTTTCTCGCTCCTCGGAGCCGTTGGCGGAGCTTCGTCTGCATTCTCCGGTGGTGAAATTCGTGATTTTGTTCCCATTGGGCGCGCCCATCCAATCTGACAGCTCCACTTCCAGACTCTGTCTCGCAGCTTGCATGCCCTGAATAGAATCTGTCGCTAATTTGCAGCACTGTTTCGTGACTCAAAGTCATAACCTGTCGCCTTCCCATCGAGAACCGCTGCAGAGTGCACGAATTTCAATCACAACGAAGATTCGACCTTTTCGTGTAGCTGCGAATCGACGGCAACGAAACTCGGATGAGAAACGGAGTCGAACGTTGCCAGATCGAGTGCGATGATTACTACGGAATCGAGGAGTCTGCAAACAACAACGAAATCGAATCGTCCAACAATCCAGTCGTTCTGTATGAACGTCGGCGAGCGACGAGAACGCTGAAAGCTGAACCCGAAAGAAGAGCTCGTCCCGATAGCTTCGACGACAGATCAAGAGGAAACTTATCGGCTAGCCAAAATATATGAGGGCAAAGAGTGCTATTTCTGAAAGATGACATCGACATTCCCACGCGTCTCAATATTTTGTGCTCTTGTTTTGAGTTCATGCACGACTCAAGTCAGAGTTCCCTCTAAAATAAACGGATCGTATTTCAGCTGTGACCGATGTCTCGAATGTCGCTTTAGAACACACTGACAGTTTGATATCAAGATTTAGGACGATCTCGAATTCTGGGCAAGGAAAAAATCACGAAACTCGTCTCCCGGATTGTTTGGAATGCTTCTCGAAATATCGTAGCTGGTGCATAGAGGACCTAGAGTACCGCTTCGCGAATCGGTACTCGGGACAGTGCTGATTCAGCACTCCCGAAACTATAAACACATGCTGGCCTCCGTCTCGTTCTAATTGGACGGCAGGACCATGTGTGAGCAGTGGTTCACATGCGTGCAGCACATCCGTGTCCGCACTGCTTCTCCGCGTTGAACAATCGAGACCATGTTTCGAGAGAAGGGGCATCTGGTTTGTACGGCAGTTCGTCGTCCGCGCTTTGATCGTTTGATCAAATCGCCACAACACAACAAACCGTTTCCGCCGAAGCGAAAACATGGGTCTTGTTGATACAAATTAGTGCGAATGTTCCGCTCAAGCAACGAATTATACTCTCAGTCAGTGCTCTGAAAACAGCACAGCATTGAACATCACACCGTCAACTGAGACTTTTAGTACGGGCACGGGATCGGCCGATGGCTACACGAGAACAAGAGTTCAAACGCAACCGAATGTTCTTTTTTCAATGACTCACTCGCATTGTCGGCTGGGCCCGAGAGCTTCCCCTTGCTAGGATTAAGAACTTCGTAAGGAAGCGAAACTCCAAATCTACACGAGTTTTGTTCGCTTTCAATCAGCTCAAGTTTCCATCCTTCCTTCGGAGTTCGATGGAGGGAATAGAAAGCTAGATCTCTTCAAGATAGAACCGCCGGTCGGCACGATTCCGTACGCTGGGATCTCCATATGGTTTGAGAGCCACGAAAGTTCAAGACGAAAGCTATTGACCGACTTCACACCTTCTCCAGATGAGGTGGAAGCCACGCCGGAAAGAGCGTATCCCCGAAATGTGGCCGATAAAGCAGTTTACAAAACGGAACGTGGAGGGCGACCGTGCACGTATAGCGATTACGCGGCGGCGGTTTTCTCCGCTCTCGAGTCAGACTGCTACCCCATCAACCCCGTCAGTTCCGCACTCGTGGGCCGTGGGCCACAGGCGCACGCACCTATGGACGTGTATAACTCCGGTCGAACAAATGTCCAACAGAGAGTTAATGGAAGATGGAGACAGAGTTAGGAGGGAAGTCACTCTGAAGATAGGGGGAATGACTGTGATCCCATCGCACTCCAAACACGAATTGACTCAGAATCGTGGGGGCTGGAGTCTAGAGCTGTGTTACATTTACTTATGCCAGAAAACGTAGGGCATGATGAGGCCCCTTGATGCCCCCCTCGTACGCTGCAATCCGGTATTCTAATCTCTACATGGCGACCATGAGTACTTGGTTGGGCAGAAAAGCGAGCCTCTAGATTGAAAGCAGGCGCTAAATTGGCAGCGGCCCTCCAGGAGTTTCCTCGTTCGTATCGAAGACTGATGAATAATCGAACGAGCCACGAGGAAGTTTGCCTCCTTGAAGCCTTCGGCAGTTGAGGGTTTTAGCAACCATTTATGAACTATCACGGTCACGGCGGAGATATTCGATCTTCCTCGTCTCATTCAGTAATGTAGGAGATAGTCCAAAGAGCGATTCGCGAGGTTTTCAGAACAAACAGTTCCTGGTCTCAGTTTCTGATCACGTCGATACGATGGATGCAGTTGCCCTTTCGCTGTCATGGAAGCAACTCTCAATGGTTACATTTTACCTCCCGCTGTTTTAGGATTTGTGATAGATTCCTCCTCCCGAAATCCCTTCGTGGATCAACTTGAAACGGTCTTTCCGGAGAGCCTTACTTCCTCGACAAGGACGGGACTGTCTGCCTCTAGCAGCTTATACTCGGATCGGTACAAAACTTCGACAACTTTGAGCGAGAATCGCTCTGCGAGGCTCCCATTCGGAGCGGAACACAGGCCATGATGAGCGATATGCGTAAGACAAGACTAAACAAGTGGTTGCTCTTCCGCTAAACCAACGCCGACACGTGGTTTCAGCGATCTATCGCTCAAGCTGACATCCAGCCACGATAGAGAGAAACTATTAAAACTTGTCAGCAGAGATGCGTTGCACTGAAGCACTCGAACATGGCCTCAGAAATGAGCATCCATTACGGGAGCCTTCGATTTGGAAATCGAGCATCAAGATCGCATCGAAAATGAGAACTCCGGAGGGAGATGAAAGAAACTGGGTACCCGATTGGCTCGATTCCGTACACCCAAGTTTGACATGAGGCTTGGTTTTTTCTTCCCGACTTTGGGTCCCCATTCGCAGAGGTTGAGCAATTTGTTGAAAATGGACGAATCCAGTAGCTGTTTTTGCTCTCTAGTTGGGGGGCTGTCATCCCCCGTCGGGTGGCACCGATGTTGCAAGAAGCTTCATCCCGCGGAGAAAAACTTTGAGACGCGGTCTACTGTGACTATCGGCGGTTCACGCAGCTCGATGTCCTCGCTGACCGGTGCTCCTGTTCTAATGGAGCGACTCGAACGAAACAGAGTTTCCAAACGGAACGCCGTCTGCGTTCTGCATATCAGCCGACAACCATTCCGTCGTCGTCGTCGTCGTCGCTCGCTCGCTCGCTCGAAAACCTATCTGTACATTGCGCCTGCGGCGGCATTTGACTGATAGTGGGGAGAAACGATAGAAAAAAAGGTTGGATAAACTTACCCAACGAGGAGAAAGCTGAGCTCGCGCTAGCGTGGATTAAATTTCGTCGCTTTATCAGAGGCAAATCACTTTCTGCGATGTCGTGGGTGCTGCTGCTACTTTGTGTCTGCTCAGACAGTTCGATGGTAGTTCCAGGTGGCACAATACGAACTTGAGTTACTCCCATTTCCTGGTCTTGTGCCTGTTGGCGCCGGAGAGCAACCTGTTTCTTCATGATGATCTGTCGTTCCTTGATGAGAATACACTTTTCACACTCACAATCTCTGTAGGGGCAGCGTCTTTTGTGACCCTTCACGGCAACTTTCAAGTCGTGGTTCCTGCATCGTGCACAGTTGGGCTTGCGATTAGGATGGACAACGGCAACGGGCTTGATCATCGACGGTCTCGCTGACGCCACTGCAGCGGCCACAAAAGCTGCTGCAGCTTTTTGTTGCAGCGAATCCATCGGTGCTGCAGCTGCCGCGGCGACGGCGGGGTGCCGTTCGCTGATAGGACAGGGTAGGGGTTGCTCTACAGCCGTGGTATCTGTGCGTGGTCTCGTGGTAAGACTAGCTGATGAAGAGTCGAACTGTGGTCGCATCGGAACATCGTATGGCATCCTGGGCAAATAACTAGGCGGGTACTGAATCGAAGGCATGGGGTACGCCATCGGTCCTTGGCTCATGGCGCGAATGATGGCCATCCGCTGAATTTCGTACATGCCGAACCCCGGCGGACCTCCAGGGAACAGGGACCACATCAGTTTCGAGGAGTCGGGGTGATGACCGAGGTTTGCTTCAAACGTAGGAGTCACATTCTGGATCGCCCTGGTGTAGGCGTCATTTACACTCGAAGTAGGCTCTTGCTGGTCGTCTTCATCGTCGACGACGTTGATAACCGAATCGGGGCTCGGTTCCTTGATCTGAGACATAGTGTCTCCGAAGTCTATGAGGGTTTGCCCGAATGAATTTATTGCCATACGTCTTCGTAGGGTTCCGTTTTTCAATTTTGTGATCTTCAGAATCAGTCGAGCAGGTGGTCGATTCCTTCAAAAGACGAGAAAAGGGAAAATCCAATGAATGTCATCGTTTTCGTCGTCGCCCCAACCACAACCACCACCACCAACAACGTTACCATCGTCACACGGACCAGAGGAGAGATAGATAGGTGGCTGGCTAGATGTCGACCCAATGCCGTTCGAAAGCAGTTTTTGAGTTAGTTAAGACTTGAAATGATGTCTGCGCCTTACAAGGTTATGGTGCCGCCAGAGAAAAGGGTTACGTTGAGAGACAGTGTGTGTGCGTTGCTCGTTCGTTCGTCCATTCGTCGCTCGCTCGCTCGCTCGCTTACGCGTCAAAGTCAAGCTAATCCAGCTTTCGGGAAACGTTCGAATCGAAAAAATACTCACCCGTCGTCTTCGTCGTCTAGTTATGCAGTTGCCGCTATCGACAAGTGTTCCTATCCAGAGATTTCAAGTTCACGCAATTCCCTAGGAAACGTGGTAAGCCTCTAACAACGAGTAAAGCGAGAGTACAGCCCGACCGTAAACACACCGCCAACTGAAGACTACATAGGTCGCGAGCGAGCCGCTGGTGGAAAGGGTCGCTACAGCAGCGCCTTTCGTGGCTGCACCGTACCAGTTTACCACAGCCGCTGCCGCCGCTGCGGCCATCGCCAGCCAAGCTGCTAAGACAATTCAAAAAGAAACATTTTAGAACAAAGTAACAAAATAATTTCCTGCGTTTGTGCTTGGATGCTGCTCATCCTAATTAGAATTTGCCTTTGTCAACGACTAGATTGAACGTCGCCGACGAGTTCGTACGCAATGGGAGCCGGTCGGCCATGCTGCGTTCGCTTCGAAAACCGTGTAAAATTCTCTACTAGTTGCTTCTGCCGCTGCTGCTACTGCATATACAAGGCAGGTCGATGAGCGCCGTCGTCGTCGTCGTGAACTACGGCAGCAACGTTCTGTCCAGGCCTACGTTTGGCGCCAAGTTTGAAACAAAGTACGCACGCAAGTGTGGGATTGTTTAGCTCGTTTCAAGCCCGAGTCACTCCAAAGGAAGAAGCTCGGAGAGAATGGTCTACCGAGCCGCGCGCGCGCGTTTCCTCTTCTCCTGATAAAGCTCGAACCGCGGAGATATTTTCCCCGATGATCAACGGCCTTGGAATAATAAATTCTCAGCTTGATATCGTAAACGGAAAACTATGCTGCAAACCGTCGTCCACGCGGTAGACCTGATTTACTCCTAGATGCCGCTGGTTCGTTGAAGTTGACTCTTTCAGAACAAAGGCTGGTGTTAGAGCGGTTCGGATTTTTGCAGTCGTCGATAGATCAAACGCATGGTCATAAGTTACCACATCAATGGAGTCACAATTGCAAACATTCAGAATCTGCGCAATTAATTTCGGTTTCCAGCCACATGAAAGAGTGTCACGAATGAAGAGTCGCAGCTCCCGATGAGATCTGCTCTGGGCCCGCACGAGGAGGCAACTTGGCCACTCTTTGCTTCGAAACAAACTTCCCAAGTTTGACTCTCGTGTTTTGTACGAAAAAGTTCCGTTGATCAATGGGGATCATACTCCGAATCACACGAGTCGTCCCGCCACACTCGATCTAATGTCTCGACATTTCTCGGGCAGGGGACACGAACTAGATGAGAACCAACCAAACCGAAGTGTTCAAAATGCTCCGCTTCAAACGGATGGTGAAATCGTGGAAGAAACAGAACATTGTGAAGAGCGGCAATGACAACCTTTCGGTGGCGATGCAGTCCAGCGGAGTTTCCCTCGGATATTTTCTTCTTCGATCTCAGCGCAAGAAAATAAAATCAAACGAAAAGAAGCGAACGAAAATAGACAATCATTTCCATTCCAGTATAGTTGAGATATTCTGGGCCTCTCTCCACCTTGCTCGGTCTTTGACACTTTCCAGCACAAACCTGCTCAACGCAACGTGGAATGATCGGGACTTCTTCTCTCATTGTGACAAAGGCGTTCGAATCGTGACAGAAATAACTATTATTTGAGAAACAAGTAATACCATTATTGTGATTGTCCCCTGGCCGTGTCAGGAACTGGAAATTCATGATCGATGTCAGAGAGAAATACCGAGATATTCTACAAAAAAAATCAAGCGACGCTTCGATGTTTGCAAAAAGCAGAATCGTCGAGAGAATGAATTCCTAGCGAAGCGGAGGGGATAATTTCTGTGCGTTAAACTTTTCTGCGCTCGAGATGAAGCCGGAGTGTTTTTTCTTGGTTTTCTCTTCTTGAATGCAAGCGATGGTTACAACGCTCGCCATCGCAATCACTCCGAGGCTGCATTGTTGTGCATGGTTTCCAGAGCCGCTCTACGGCTTGAATTGGGCTGGATGTTTTGGTTTGATACGAAAACCCTTCACGTTGTTCGGTGAAGAGTCAGCGAATCGAGTCATCGGTAAATTGACGCGATCGGTGTTCCGTTGCGTCAGAGAGGCTTTCGGCCTGATAATTCCAGTGCTAGCACAGAATTGCACGCATAGCGAACTTGTCGCATGGGAAACTTCCTTCTGAAGACAAACTTCGACGAAACGAGGAACAGATCGAGGAGAGCTTGGGTACGTCCTCTGAGTGAGTACAACCGGGTTGCAGGCAAGCACCCATACATTCATCCATCTACCGATGTCGTAGGATGGGTTGTAGATCTAAATCTCTCTCGTGCCGACACTGTTGCTCGCTAAAGAAACTTAATCCGCGAAGAACTTGGCCGACGCTGATCATGAATAACCCGTACGATGTCTTGACCATGGGATACTTCGAAACTCACGGGTTAAGTGTGATGCTCCGTCTCCGGGAAGAACCCGTGATGACGCAGCCGAGAAACAGCATCCCTGGCTCTGATCTGACCATACCGAATATTGTTGCTGCTTAGGATTCAATTTCAATGGCAAGCTTCGAAAACCATTCAAGTCGGGAGGTTAGAAGCGATAGCGACTTCTTGGCACGACGGTACGCGGAAGATACACAGCCATGAGAAGGGCTGCGAGTTCAATCACACAGCCAGAAGAAATCTGCAGCTGTCCGTGATTTCATCTCATCTATCCATTCAAGTGAGCCCATGTAGCCGCAAAGAGATCCCGCAGGTACGAGACCTGTCAGAATTTGGGGATACGCGGGGATCGGAACGCTGCGAATCTGGAGGAAGAAAACATTTGCTAGATAGCGACCAGCGTTTATGGATCGGAAATCACGTGGGAGGAAAATTCACTGATTTGATCCTTCAACCAACAAGCGCTGCAGCCTTGACCCAATGTCTTCTTTCTGGGCTCGGTTTTCCTCCGGAGGGTCGAGCCAGTTTCTAGATCGACTCTGCCAATCGAAGACAGACGGAAAGAACTCCACGAAGCAGCGAAACAATGATGTTTCCGGCGTCGATAGTGGAGCCGATGATAAGGGTCGCGTTTCTCGCGAAAAAGTTCTCCAAGCCGTTTGGCAAGAGCTTCAACTCTCGATCAAAGCGAGCTCGCATGAGCTCGGCGACAGCTCCGAACATGCGGGGTTCAGATGATTCAATTAGGGAAACGTCGAGGTAAGTCAGATGTGAGCTGGCGCCAACACAATGAGTTGACAAACGTTTTCACCAGCGTCATTGTCGTATTGTCCCGCCCGCAACTTAGGATCTCCTCGCGATCTGTGTGGACCATGTCGAGAAGTTTCAACGCTTCAATTTGTGTGTTATATGTATATTTTAGGAGCAGTGAATGAAAGTTTTGAACGGCTGTCTAAACACGTCTAACAAGCGGATCACAAAAGTGAGCACGCACCAATTGGTTCGTGTTTGGATTTGCGAAGTTTGAATAGTATTGCTCTTGACGCTGCTAGTCAACGCCGATCACGTTACCATCAGTGGGGCGGGTCGATTTTCAACGAAAAAAAAGTCCTACTTGCAACTCGGTAATGGGTTTCGGTCCGCACTCATGAGATGTGCTGCAGATCTGTCCGGAAGGCAAACGTCCTAGCCCTTCTGAAGCCATCAAGGTCTATATCGGCCGACGACCAGTGTGCGCGTGCCATGCTCACTCCACGTCAGGGGCATGTTTTTTCCTGATTCTGGAATCCAATTTTGAACGGCTCCAGGTGAACAAGACCATCGACCAATATGTCTACTGCACGTGCCTTTGTTTCTCCTTGAGTCTCTCGTTTTCCTGTGAGCCCGGCCCGATATCCACGGAACCACTTAATCGAAACATCTCCTTTCCTGATGCTGGTGACCCTGGGGTTGATTTCCTGATTTGAGGAAAGCAACGTCATTCTTAATTTCTCCTTGTTTCAGTCTCCTCCAACTCGACAGTTTTACGTTCGTTGTGATACATCGGAGCCAAGAGTTTAGCCTGATTTCCCGAGTCTACATCATGTATCGCGGCGCTTCTTGATGCACACGGTGATCTGAAGAGATTCGATCATCTTAGAAGTTTTCCCGCCGCATCTTAATTGGAGGAATTTCTCGAAAACCTTCTCCCGATCGCGATACCTCACTCATTTTGCGATTATCCTGGTATGATGCATCGCGAGGATAGATGCTTGAGAAGAAATCCAGTCAGAAATTGAACTTCCCGTTCGATTCAAAATTCATTGAGAAAGTAACATCATTGGCTTACTTGTGTTTCCTCTTATCATTAATTGCGAGGGTCGATTCAATAACAAGGATAACCCGCAGACATTCTTTCAGATCCAGTCTAACGTCGGCAAACTCACTGACTCGGAAGTTGCTTCAAAGCATACGCTTCCCTTGATCGTGCCTCTGTAGCGTCATTTGAAGACTCACAGACAGAACTCCGCCTCTCAGAATTGAACCTTGAAAAGAATTAGTTTTCATTCTTGGTCCGAGGCGACAACTAGACGGAGAATGTCTATAGAGTGAGACGTTGTTCATGTATCTGTCCATATGACAACTCGTCGTTCTAGCTCGTTTCTTTACTCATTGTGTAACTATCACTGGTGTGACGGAGCAATATCATTCCAGAAACTCCTTCTTCCTTTGAGCTGATTTTAACGCAGTTTAAACATGCTCGTGCTGTCAGCTTTGTGGGTCACGCGATATACGTACTCGAAATCTACATCTTTCTTCAAAAGGGAGCAGGTGCGAAATGTCGCTACCGGAGTCGGAAAAACTCGACGGAGATCAGTCGGAGGATTGAGACTCGATTGAATTGAGGAGAAGCGGAATCTACTGGATCACCTTAAGCATTTCATGGAGCAAATGCCGTCATCCCCAACTTCGACCGAAAGTTTATAGAAGCTCTAGTTTTTTTGTTTTAACAGGTAGAATCAACGCCCCTGAATAGTTTTGATGCCCGTCCGGGTCGCCGACAGCTCGCTTGAAGACGTTCAGCTGCAAAATAAACAGAAGCAACGTCAGGGATGCTTGGGTTTTTGATATTTCCATTGTGAATACCGGTGGCCACTGCCGACGCTGCCGCCGTAGAAACGAGACGTTCCGCACGGTGGAATTCGGAGCCATTTGGAGTGAAAAAGACGCAAAACGAAAAACACTTAATACCAGAAGCGTGAGGTTTCAGTGGTGTTTGTCTCACCAAACACTCCTCGTATGATTCGAATACGCATGGTAGATTTGAGAGCAAACCCCGAGACGCGAACGTGTTATCTTCCCGAGGCCCAGCGGGAACTCAATTCAAAGAGAGGGCGTGATGATTTATAGAGATCAGCGAACTCGGAATCGGACATCTAGTAGGACTGAAGTCCTCATTTAATACCACCGATGTACCGTCATCCGCTGAGCGCTGAGACGCATTTCGGGTCGACTGACTAAAATTTAATGAGGCACAGAGTCTCGCCATTCCGTATTTTCGTCGCCATCGACTAGACGGACCGTGTCCCCTGAAAGAGGGCCACTGAAGGGTCCCAGCTGCCTTCTGGCCTGCAGCTGCGACAGACAAACGAGATTCGTCGCTGAGCATCGGGAGAAGCTGGGGTAGCGAGACCAAATCAGCTTCCGGTGCCGCTGGATTGTACGAGAGCGACTATGGGATGTGCTGTACGTATGGAGAAGCTCAATAGCTACTGTATTCTGTCCATTCAACAAGCCTCGGCAGAAGACACCTGTGAGAAGCACTGAACAAGATCAGAATGTACCGGCCGCAGTGTTCGGGGAGTCGACTTCGCTGGCTCGCTGCCTGACAATGAAATCAGGTTTTGTCGCTTCCAGAGATGATTCACGTCGGGTGCCCCACAGGCAGTTCGAGGTGGAACATAAAATTGCCAATATCGGAGTAAATTCACCGTGATCTACCAACGGGAGAGGACCCTTCGAAATATGGATGTACTTCGCGAGAACTGGATCCGTTGATTTCGCACCTACTGGAAGGTTCTCATCCAGAGCTAGAGTTCGTTTCTCACTCCGGAAATCCCATCGTCCGAAATTTGCGGCCGTCGCGTCACCGCAAGTCCTCCCTTCATCTCTTTCGCTTTCTAAAGAGGCTGCCGGCAGTCTACGGGAGCTCATGGACTGGCGCTCAGAGGAAGATTGAGGAATGAGCAAGAAACGCTCATCTATCAGAACAAGTGAGGTAAATGAATGATGAATGAGTATCTCGAATTATGGGAATGAGCCTGAAGCATGGCTCAGAACCAGTAGCGTACCGAGGGGGGGGGGAGGGGGCAGCCCGCCCCGGGCTCTCTGGGGGCATCAGAGAAAGTATTCGAACATATTCCCAATTCGTTAAGCTGAATATGGGTACAGGTTTGGATATGCCGTATCACCTCCGATGGACGGGCATGCCTGTGTATTTTCTGGACTCCCCACAACTTGACCCTTGATCAGAGGTTGTCCGTTGATTTTTCTGTTGGTCTGAGAAAAGTTTTCTATTCATTGTTTCTATAATGACGAAATGCCCATCGATTAGGTGGCTCTCTAAGTCTCCGAAGAGTACCGTCAAGTAGAGGGTGCCCTTCAATCCGAAGGATCACGTCGTACTCGGAGGAAGTGTCTTGTACCTGTCCACCTAATGATTACCCGCTGAAAATTTCCATTCCGTCCATTGTCGTCAAATAAATCGTTTTGCAAAAAACGACTCGCTGCATCGGTGCAGCAGCTTTGAAAAAGCCGCAAACATCTCAATCAAATAGCACTTCGATATCTCGATCAGTTCCTGAGTTTTATGCGATCGCTCCCAATAGAGGAGCATTATGCGGAAGGAAACGAAAGTTCTCGTCCACTAGGGCATCAAAAAAAGTTACGCCCCGGGTATCAAGAGGTCTCGGTACGCCACTGCTCAGAACATTCAGTTCGTCATCAGTCGTTGGAGGAGTTTCGGGTGTGATGCGATCCCCGATTCTCGATACAAAAATCACAGGTTTCATCATCGTCAAGGAAGGACAACACGTTTCCGGAGAAATGTGGGTGATTTAACGTACGAATCGAGCCTATGTTGCCGAACTGAAACGATGTGGTCTTGAGGGATCACGATTGCCTTCTTAATCATTCAGTTGGAGTTTCCTGGATACCGGGAAGGAAGATCTCATGCCGACGCTATCCTGGGTCACACAAAGCCGGAACCAGTAAAATTCGATAGAACCTTGTTATTGCCGCGGGATTCATCTGATTCGCAGAAACGTTCGCTCGCGCCACAGATCGCTCGCAATCACTTTGTGGCACTGTTTTCCGATACCAACATCGGTGGACAACACGTGAGCACGGAAGATCAATGCGTTCATAGGGTGGCTCGACATCCTTCAAAAAAGCTGAGCAGTTGTCCACTCGCGAATCTGATTGTGAGTGCGCCCATGACAGGAAAGGGTGATACCGGGCATGGTGAGAGACCGCAAGAAACTCCAGGTTCCAAACCGCGGACGAATAAACTGCGTCGAGCAACTTGCGGCAGCTCGGAAAAATGTGAAATCCGTCAACCTTTCGCTCCTAGCAGCCGCCGCACGACACTGTGTGCCGTTTACATCCTCCGCAACTAGAATCCGAGAGATTGTGGCGAACTGTCCTGACTTTGGGAATCCGAGAAATTGGGCTGCGGAATGGAATGAATGAATAATTCTCGAGATGGACATCTACCTTCTCCCCTGGATATCCCGTGCGAAGAAATTGTGAATTCTTGAGCAATCCGCTATACCGGAGGCGGGATATTTGCAGTGACCGGAACCACACCATTCCATGGGGTAATACGGGTCGGTTTTCGACATCGATGGCCGGGTAGTCCTTCTCCTTCTTTTTCACCTCAGAATTATCTTCAGTGAATATGCGCAGGTGGCCCTCACCCCTCCTGAGAACGACTCAAAATGGAGAGCTCAATCGGTCGTCGGTCGGGAAGAACTGCTCCATGAGATAATCCAATCACGGCTTGAAGCTCATTCTAGCCCTGAGTTCATCTGACTCCGTTCTCCAGTAGCAATCTGGGTGGATTAATCCCGAGAGTTTTTGCATCAATGGGCGTGCTGAGAGAAGATCTTGAAACTGATTTGTATTGGTTGTTCGGCTTAGATCGCTCCGTGGCTCGGCATCAATCTGAGAAGAATGATGAGAATCGGCCGGGGAAAAATCCTCTCATTCCAGCGCCTGGGTTCAGAGTGCCTTTTTAAGCGTGGTGGAGATACGTTCCTCCACCAAGTTTATTTTCTCCGAGGGTTCAGAGTCCCTGGGTTCGCGCTGCGGTCGGTCGCTCAAGTCAGCTGAGACTTCAAAAACAGATCAGAGGTTCCTAAGAGCGTTGTTGTCCGATCAATGTAATGTTAACCTTCCAGAACTCTTGCTTGCGTAGAGAGAGCCTTCGACAAGGGACCCGCGACGAACGTCGGAGCTCACCAATCACGTATGCGACGTATTTTCACCGATAGCCTCTACAACAGTGATTCTCAACGCCCCACTCTGGCCCCACCGGTGGGGCTTTTGAAATTTCTGGTGTGGCCTGGGCCCGGAGGCCGGGTTCATACTATCAATTCTGATGGGTGATGATCAGGGCTGCATACTCTTCGCGGCGATCGCGAGAACCGCGAATTTTGGACGATTTTCGACGTTTCCCGCGGATTGTTGACGTTACCGCGATTTTTTGGGTTTGTCGCGAATTATCGGATCCTTCAACATTGGCTCTTCGGGCGAATCGACCGAATTTGCGGAGACATCTCCGCGAATTGCGAATTAACGGATGCCGCGAAATAACGACGGTGCGAATCAACAGGACTCTACTGTACATTGTAATCTCTTGCTATCACTACTTTTTCCATCCCGCCAGTCATGGTGGGGCCTGGAGATTTCCCGACGAGAAAAGTGGGGCCCGGCAGAAATATGGTTGAGAACCACTGCTCTACAACGTACCGAGTCGGTGTTCTATCGAGAGACTCTTGTCGACTTCGAAAGCCGTCTTGAACTGTAAGATGCTGATAGGACGGCCTCGATCCCATCTCTCGTTGGGCGTATCCCACGAAGAAGATCTCCATTGAGTCTATAGTATAGGCGAAAAAACAGAAATACAAAGTGGTGGTGTGACGAAGACTTAGGATACAACCCCCGTGGGACTTATCCACAGAAATTTCTGAGGTATGTCCGGTCTTTGCAGCGGCTGCGAGCAAGCCTTGCTGCCGACCACAACAACGTCACCTGGGCGAGAATGCCCGGCATGCTTTATGTCAAGTCGAAGACAGACTTGATCAAAGCCAATGCAGACTTGACTACGGCACACGGCGCCGAGATTGGCCGTCGCGTTGGTGCCGAGAAAAGAGTGGAATCAGCCGCCAGCAATTATGAAGTGTATGCCGACGAATCAGGCATGCAGGAAGAGGGCGAGTCGGTCGAGATTGAACCGGTCTCGTATACTTTTCCGATCGCAGGGGCGATACTCGAAGACCTTAAGTCGAAAAAATGCTGGCGGGGCTATAGCGGAGAAAGTGTCTCCCAAGAACGAAAGCGAAAGAACGCGAGCAGACGACCGCCCGGTTCCTAAAAAGAAGCAGGGAATTGAAAAAATACTTCGGGTGTGTAGACTTAAGGGAAATGCCGAGCAAGACAGCTCGGAGAACTCCAGGAATATACAAAAAGTATGTTCACGAAACAATCAAATCCAAACAAGATGAGAATTGGTTTGATAGTATGTCGGGGAAGAAAACCCTAGAACGATACCGGAATTTCAAAAAGTTCGAGGGACTGTCGAACACCTATACGACAACACGGAAGGCAGTCGCCTGCTGGCAAATGCTCGAGCGGGATGTTTACAGACCAGAAGATACAGGTCGCGTTAAAAAAACATCGAAGCAACATGCCCGAAATGCGGCAGAGAGGGAGAGACTCTCGAACATGTAATCCTAGAATGCAAGAAACCTGCGTGCATGATAAGAAAAAGGATTGGACGACACGAAGACAGTACCCCGAAGATGATTCTCCCCACGAAGCGAATGCTGGAAGAGTGGGAAACAACAGCACCGAGAAAGGAACGCAAGAAAGAATGCCGCATGGACCAGCTGAGACATCGCCCCTTAATTAGGGTATCTTATTATATTGAAGATGTGAATATGATAAGATAATGGTCAATAAATATCCATCCATCCATCCATAGATCCATGATAGACTGATGCATGAGACTATAGTATAGACCCATGCATCCGGAATACTCTGGCTGGAGATCGAGTCGTGATTGATTCCATGGAGACTGGTGACACTCTCATCACGTGAGATTCTGCAGCAAGAAGGAAAAACTTCCAGATTCGCGATGAGCAGCTGTTCATCTGGATAAAGTTTCGACATGAGATGCAGTGGAGGGACCCTGGTTGCTCCGATTTCCAACCGAGCTCACCTGGAAACATCGGTGTTCGACCACCGTCCTACTCGAGATCCACTCCTACCAACATTCCCAAATCGATCGAGAATAGAAGCATTATTTACGACTTTTTTTTTGTGGGATTCCGAAGGCTGAGAGCTACATATTTGCGGCGGCGGAAATAAAATATCTGCTTCCAGTGAATTTTCAGTTCTTGTCAAGTGATCTCCGAACAACCTGGGAATTATTTCTTCATTTCTAGAGTTTAAAGCCGTGTTTTCTCCGACAATGAGATTTTTCCCCCCGGGTCCCACGAACGAGCGCAAAGGATCGGACTGGACTCATTGTGCACGAGCAAAATGTGGAGCTGCCCTCCGTTGAACTTTGGAAGCATCGAGAGAAGAAGCGCAGTGTGCTGGACCGCAGCGACGGAAAAATTTTCGCAAAATCGGTTTTGAGCCCGGCGGCGGGCAGTCTGCAGCATTTCCAATATGATTTCCCACTACGGCGGTCTTCTGATTAGTTTTCTCCCCGCAGTGTTATGGAGAGCCGAAAAATGCCAACAAAAATTCCCGGGCGGTTCTGCAAAGTTCTATTGGAGTCAACTCCGCCGATCTTCTAGCGCGCTCAGTTCTCGTCCAGAGAGAAGTCTGCGGGCGTTCCGAGGATGAAAATCACTGAAAGTTTTCATTGCACTTCATCAGATGGCAAAAAGGTAGTTCGAGCTCCAAGCTCGAGCTCCGAACTCGAGCTTCAAGCCAAGAAGCGAGCTCCTTCATTTGTCAAGCATAGGACCCAGAGTATGAAAGATTTTGATGCCCAAAGAATGAAATTTCGGAGCCAGCGCGTATGAATCTTGGGAGCCTGCACTCAGAACCCCGCGATGGTTTGAGGAGATTGCGCCGATCACCTGTTGTTGCCTATCCACCTGTGATTCCGTATTCATTCTCGAACGTATGCGTTTCTCTCCCCATGCGAGGTGAGGCGAGGGAATCTCGTGCCGTCATACGTTCGACCTCGGACTCCCAAATATCAGGGAAATATCGTAAAAATATGAATGGAGTTCTATGCGGAGTCATTGCTACTTTCGTCTCGCTGCGCCTCTTCTCTATCTATCATATCACATGGTGGGGCCTAAAAAACTCGGGACACGAAAAGTGGGGCCTGGGGAAACCCCCTTTGAGAAACACTGGTCTATACCTTGGACACATTCGAGCCATCACCTGCGCTAAGCTCTGCATTCAGAGAGGATTCAGGTCTCTGACGAGGGGTTATCGAGACTTCGGAGAACGAGCAAGAATTCCAATAATTTTCCAGACGCAGAACTCTCTCCTAGCTAATTCCACCTTTTATCCGAGCTGCCAAATAATCCTCTGCGACTCTGGCGGCTGAAGGCATCGAAATAGCGAGAACACAACATGAATTGTAACGAGCGATTTATTAGACTCATATCGGATGGGCACCTAGAACAATAACACTTCTCTTGATCCGAACGATATTCCGAAAGAAGATTCATCCGCATTGAGAAGTCGACGGCGAGCATCCCGTGAACTTTGATAATACATCAAAATCGTGGCGAAATTCGGAAGGTAACAGGTCGTGACCAATTTCCCGGGCTGTAGGCGCACCGGACGAATTAGTTGCAATAAGCATCTAGTAAACCTACTGGACGATTGGATGACCGTCGTCAGAGACTTCTTGAATAATCCACCTGTCAACAGTAACAGTTCTGCCAATGCGAGAACGGCTAATCGACGTCTCCTAGCTCCACAGTTACAGCTGAAACGATACTCAAAGCCTTCTAGACCAACTAAGAACGCTCGAAGTAAATGAGTTCGATAACTATCCTCCATGGACCTGACTCAGACCCTACACTCGCCCCTCAAATGACGGTAACCGCTCACCATCGCTTTGGACGAACGAACGAAATCCGACTAAGAAACTTCCTCATGAGATAGAAGGTAAAACAAGGAAACAACACCGTGTCCGTTGGAGCATCGGTACTCTCGATAACAGAAAGAAAATTTCTCCCGTTTGGCAAGTCCCTCCTAGAAGAATGACCGGCGAAGGTTTTGGCATCAACGGTAACGGTATGCCCGACGAACGCCGCAGCGGAATCAAATCAACGAGGTTTGCGTTGAACGATCATTCGACCAACGCGGCTGGCAGATCGACAACTGGTCTCGTGATCTGACCATGAAGAGTGAGGTATTGCGTCTCTAGGAACGTTCGATTGTTTAGTTGACGAATTTTGAGCACTCGTGTTCCCGAGACTGTGACGCATTCGTCACCCATTCCGTCCCACGAAAACGTTAGACGTAGATCTCTCCTTTCCTCACGCAAACCCAATGGCCTCCCATCTCGATGCGATGGTCGTTGCGGACGGTGATATAGAGGTCGCCTCCGCGTTTCGAGGCCTGTCGAGCTGCAGCGGGAAACCCAAGATCAGTGTGATATTCTTCCTTCTTATTGTTATCATTAATCCCTAGGCGATTAAAAGCGACTCACCGACGAGTTTGGATTTTCCGCCAAGCTGCTCCGCCCAGTACGGTCCAAGGACCGTATGAGCGGAACCGGTTACGGGATCTTCGGGTATGCCATACCATGGAGCGAAATGCCTCGACACAAAGTCATACACCTCACCCGTTTCTGCATTAACACATCCATTCTCCTTCGAGCCCTTCAGTGTGACAGTCACACCACGGAGAGTAAGGTTTCCTCCGTTGAATGCCATCATTTGATCGAAGTTTGGATTGAAGTTTTCAAGCTGTTTCCTACGTGAAAAAATTGATGCATCAGCTTCCTCCCTGGCCGAGCTTCCATGCTCATCGGACGAGAGCGGGTACTCACATCGTGGTGTTGTCATTCAAACGGAGCACCAGTTTCATCTCTTCTGTCGAGTAGGCAACATCAACCACTTCCAAACGCTCACCGACAACATGCTTGAACAGGTTGTCGTAAATCGACTTGCTCTGAAATCCAAAAAGGGAATTATACCATCATACCACTACCGTTAATTCGCAAACACTCGAGCCACACACATATTTCAACAATTTAGAGCATGGAGAATGATTGACATGTCGAGGTTACCAATTGCTTGTTCATCCTCGCCGGCATATTCAGCATGACTTTTCCATCCTCTGTCTTCATGGCGGTCAAGGTTCCTGATTTTGTGTCGAAAGTCAGCCGTTTGCTCTTATTCCCTATCGTGGAAAAACATTGATGGAGTTATCAGAGAATTCACGCCCTGATCGTTCTAGCCAGAAAAGAGTCGTTCCGCCCGAAAACGTTCCTCCCGAACGAATTCGATATCTCTCATGACGGTGACCAGAGCCGGATTTAGGATTTTGCCGCCCAAGGCTGGCTCGGAATACCGCCTGTCATGCTCTCTTGAAAATCTGAGAGTCAAACTAGTACGTGAGCGATTCTATCGTTTCGAGGCGTAGGGTCTATGGAACGGCGGAACACGTGAACCTGCGAACATCGAGGCTGGTCAGGCCTTCGCTCTTTGCGTTCCGCTGAAATCCGAACGTCATCTTCGGACGGTCTCCTGTTTGATTTTTGGAGGGATTTTCATAAAAGGGTATGTGCGGGGACAGAGAGCTTACGGCGTAGCTCTCGAGATGACTCAACCGACGAGACAGTCGAGCGGTCTAAGCAGTGTGTGCCACAGAAGCATGCTCGCAAAGCCACATGTGAAGCTTTCTCGGAGGGTATGTTGCGAGTTCGATCCCTGCAGCCGGCTATCCCATGAATGGTCTCCACGGCTCCCAATCTCTACAGGCGAATGCCGGAACCGATCCACCAAACTCCGCTGCTTGAAGCCTCGCATCATAGATTCTAGACGCTTCTTGCGGGGGGCCTGAGGGAGGGGACGACGGACGACGACGAGGAAAAATCCGCCGCCGATCACAAATCTGCCGCCCAAGGCTGTAGCCTTGTTAGCCTAATGGGAAATCCGGCCCTGACGGTGACGATAGTGAACTCACCGTTATCGAACAAGGCTGCGGCTGTGGCCAAAGTTGCGTGTCCACACAAAGGAACTTCTTTTTTTGGGGTAAACCAGCGCAAGAAGAAGTCAGAAGCTGGAAGTGATTTTAGAGTTTTGATTAGTATCGCTACCCGCCATTTTCCTCCGCTACTGACGAATTATGTACACGATTTTCTTGGAGCTGACCTGTGTTGAAATGATCCTCTGGTTTCTTCTTCGAAACGAAAGCGGTCTCCGAAAAACTCATCTCATTGGCTATTCGCTGTTTCAGCTCGTCCGGAATGTCCTGCAAGGAGTAGATCGTGTACTATTTCCTGCCTATGCAATGATCCGACTCTTTTCCCTAAAGGACAGTGCATTCGTAAACGAGAAAGACAATGACGATGGATGTCGTCGCGGCTCAGTTTATTCCTTTCGGTTCGATGTTCGAAACCAAGTGCATAAACTTTGCCAGGCCTCACGCACGACGGACCCCACAGGAGTTATGTTTTGCTTTCTCGATGTCGCTCCTCCGGAAGATTTCGATGCCCTCGAGGCTGATTGGGGCCAAACTAACAGAACCGACGTCGGACCTTTGACTGGGGCCGCTGCACGACTGAGATGGCCTACTCTCACGAAACAGGAATCGTTGAGATCGAAGGATCCGGGTTGAACTGTGCGCCTGAGCGGCCTCTCAGACGAGCTCTAGATGTCCCCTGAAACCGGTCTCATCGCCGGAAGAGCATTGGAATCAACTCTCCGGGGAGAACAACGGAGCTTTACGGGGAACGACTGGACAGTAAGTTTCATACGCGACGATAGTTGGATCAATGTAAAATGATAGGCGATCATTGAAGAATTAGCCCGTGATGCGTGACCGAAAGCTTCATGGAGTGATTTTACATAACTATCCATAAATTGCGAGCCGTCCTGGCGATGCCCAAACTTCTACCTGCCGGAGAAGGATATGGCTCCGATCAAAAAACGATAACGAGGCCGCTTGGATCGAACTTTATTACGTGATCGCAATTTGGAATCGGCTGTAGGCAGCGATCGGGTGACAACCGAACGTGGCGAGCGCGCGGTGAAACAGGAATTTGGTTTCAAGCGCTAGAGCTGCCGAAAAGCTCGCTTGAGATTTCTCCACTAGACGGAAGGAGCATCATCGAGTGTCATAAACCATGCACTCTCAGTGGGTCTTGATATATCTTCCTGTCGTCTCGACTGTAGGAGCTTGACGACACACCGACCGATCGTGGGAGCGTCCGATTGTATCGTTCCGTTGGAACGAGGCTGTTGAAGGCCAGTTATTCATAGGACGTCCATGAAGCTCCTTGATCGATTGGTAGAGGATACAACTCAGGCCTTGAATCAACGCAGACTCAAGTCTGCCGTTGGACACGACTTCCAAATTGGAACTATGTTGTTAGCAGCGACAGAGAAAATATCATGAAATTTTTATTCTCTAGGGCTCTAGGGTGATTCGACAATCGCTCTCTCTCTCTCCGAGAATCCTCAACTGCATTCTTCATGCGGACTGCGAGCTTCAACTTGGCGACATGGAATAATTGAGCCACGAAGCTGGACATCAAGACGGAGAATGATCTGATTGGTGGTCTGACGATGAATTCAAAGCGTCGATCGATTTTGAGGCGAGAGTTAGGTGCTTGACTGGGGTCCGCGGGGGAATAAAGAGACAATCATAGCATGAAATTTGCGGTTCTTGCAAATTCAAGCCTCATAGCTCATGCCAACTTCCGCCGATCGGCCTGGCCGTTCCGTCTTCTTAGTCGGGGGACAGTCTGCCGAGGGGTAATTCAATCACCAACCCCAGCCAAGTTCAATGTCATCATCGCTTCCTTTCCCAAATACCGACTGACAACCGCTGTCATGGCACTTATCGCATGCGCCGACTCCGTTCCATGTCTCTCGAATAGACGAAATATTGACAATAGGTACTAAAGAATTATAAACTCCCATGTAGCTCCCACTCACCTGGTCTCGATCCAGGAACACTACTGTGGCAGAGTTGCCACAGTATGCCTTGTTAGTGAATGCGTCGATGGTGAAGATCTTAAACGCCCTCTTCGTCATCGTGGGCGGTTTTGGTGGCACTGGCGGACCTATTTTGGCGTCTTGTTGAGAAAACTTTGCTGATGAAATTTCCTCGACCTCCTGCGGGCACGGCTGTTCCAGCGCGTAGTGACTTTGGTCTCTCGCTCCGTAGGAGTCCCAGGAGCTTGGAGCATGCGCAAGAGATGCGGGTCCACAAGGAGACGGGCAAGGGAAAGGAGGGTAGCCCGGTTCTAGCCAGCTGGCTCAGCTGTTTGCATGGAAAGGCAGACATAAAGCGAGTGAGGGAGGAAGGTAGGAAGAGAGTCATTCGCCGGAACCTTCCGAGCGCTGCACAGCGCACCCCACTCCGGGCGCGGATTTTCAAGGTCAAGCAAGTTCCGGATCAAGCTCGATGGAGTAGCATGTGGGTCTGACAAAGTTCGATTCATTGGACAACGGGAATCCAGAGTTGAACTTTGGGCATCGTCTCCAGCAGATCATCCGTGGTGACCTCTCGAATGGAATCTCCAATCGTCAGGTACTGGGGATGGTTCAGAGTCCACGTGCGTCCGCAGGTGTCTACTCTGGCGCTCGAGTATTTCCGAGCCGCGTTTTGCAGAAACGGTGGGCCTCTCAGAGTTGGATGTCTCGAATTCCTCATTTAATGTAGCGAGACCTGAATTGCGTGCATAACAGCAAGAAATCACAGTCGCAGTGGGCTTTTGGGCCTAAAAAAAGAATCCGGACACCAAGACCGCCTCAGAATTCACTGATCGCAGATCGAGCTCATTCAGGAGCCACTCTTGCAGAAGCTCGTTATAGCGCGACTCCTTCAGCATTGGACTCTAAGACAGATCGGTCCTTTTCGAATCTGACCTCTCAGACGGAATATACGGTTCAGCAGGAAGAATTTGATGGGACATTTCAGGATGATCAATGTTCGCACTGAACAATTATCAAACAAACAATTCAATATTCAACCTCGTCATAGAGGAGGGAAAACTCCCCCGAGGACACTGAAAATCTGGTCATGGTCCACGAAATCGTGGAAAACCGTTCAAGAATCGTCCTTCTCCTTCACCACCGCAAGAATTTTCGAAGCTGACTATCACTACGCCTCTCCGAATATTTTGTGATTCATCCGGAGAGCAGCGAGCAACATTTTCGCGAGAAGGCCGCGCCACCAGCTGCGGAGGATTCCGAACACCTTGTAGAGACTTCATTTCCGCCCCGGCTGTCACCAATCATACATTACCAACTTGATGTACATATAAAGCAGGGAAACTCGGACGGATGACTTCGGCGCTCTTGGTGACTCTGAGCGGAAAAGCGCACAACAGGAAGAAGTTACATTCAATGCATTCAAACTAAAAGTTCTGTTTATTAATCATTGGACCAGCATTATCTGTGGAACCGGAAAGCAGAGATGTCGGCATCGCTACTAAGGGAACGAGCTGATGGTACGTCAAATGCGTTTTCCCTGAATAATATCTCTCCCGAACACGGGAGCTTTGAGGAGAACTTTCACAGAATTGAATTAGCTGTAATCATTGGTTTGGTGGGTTTCCCGCGTTGGTGATACAGACCGCCTCTACCGAGCGGGTATCGAGAGTCCGTCAGACGTACAGTTCGCCTTTTCTGACACAAACCCAATGACCTCCAACTTCGATACGTTCGTCGTTGACTAGTGAGACATGAACGTCGCCCCCGCGTTCCGAGGCCTGCCGAGCTGTGAAGACAGAAATGCGGCTGAAGAGGGGATCCTTCAGTTTCCATTCCACATTTATGTCGCGACGACGGAAGCTGTTTGGGAACGTCGCCCAACTTACCAAAGAACACTCGCTTCCCCATTAGTTTAGCCCAATACGGACCCAGCACCGCGTGAGCAGAACCCGTAACGGGATCCTCGGGAATACCGTACCAGGGCGCGAAATGTCTCGAAACGAAGTCATACACCTCACCGGTGACGGCATTTACACAGCCATTCTTGACGGTTCCTTTCAGAGTGACGTTCACTCCGCGTAGAGCGATGTCACCCCCAGAAAAAGCCATCATCCGGTCAAAGCTGGGCTGGATATTCTCGAACTGTGCCCTGATGTCGAAAAGTATCATGAATTCAGGAGTTCTTGCTGTATTTTGGCACGATTCACGTGACGGTGATGTGCGTACCTGGTCGTGTCGTCATGGAGCCGCACAACCACTGTTCTCTCATCGGCCGAGTAAACGACGTCCTCAACATCCAAGTGATCACCAATGACACTCCTGATCAGGCTTTCGTAAACGGATTTGTCCTGAAACCAAGAATCACAGTTGCTCCTTCCGAAGACCCTGTTTCTCGGGCGGGAGTGTAGCCCAACGTCAGCTGATATTCGCGGTTCCTCCTCCGCCGGCAAACAGCAAGAGAGAGCGAGAATTCCGCTCCTACAATTCACGCTGGCTCGATCTGCTACACCTCATTATCGATTTGAAAAAAAACCTTGATTCAATGAATGCATCAATGCCGACAGGAAAACATACAGCTCTGGAGGAACCCCGTGGAAACCACCCTGCGCCTTTGTCGATCCCCCGGTGAACGGAAAGATATGCCCAGGGTCAGACATCAGGCGCGTATACAGGGGGGGGGGGGCTAATGGGGCTTTAGCCCCCCCCAGACCTGTTCAGTTCATACTATCTAAGTTGAGACTTCCGCTCGAGGGACTGATTTTCTGAGAATTTCACAAGGGTACCCCCTTGTTAAAAAAAATTAGCCCCCCCCCCAGAAAAAATTCTGCATACGCGCCTGTCAGACATCCATCAGTCCACGAGATCTATGTTCGGTTGTGCTTCAGTGTTTGAAACAATTTTGGATCGACGTCATCGGCTGACGCCAACCTCGGGCAGAGTCGATCTTCCAAAGGGAAGACCATCAAAAGCCGCCGGACTGACATTATCACTCCTCGCAGTTGAGAGTTGTCCTGCGCGGGAACTTATGATATTTCCCGATCGAGAACCAAACCCACTGGTCGACTACGGATGGGAGCTTCAGGAGTTCTCGACAATTATCTTACCAACGAAATTGTGGACCTTGTGGGCAGGTCGAGAGTGATCTCCCCGCTCTCAGTCTTCGTTGCGGTCAAGGTTCCTGATTTTGTTTCGAATGCCAGTCGCTCGTTTTCGTTCCCTTCGGAGAAAATGTATTGTTGAAGTTGGGCCCGATTGTGAATCTTCATCCTTACTTTTTCACCAGTCTCCTGGATTTCATTCACCTATCTCGAACAGAGCAGCCGCGCTGGCCAATGTTGCATGTCCACAGAGAGGCACCTCTTCGGTGATAGTGAACCATCGCAATGCGAATTCGGAGGCTGAAAAATGTGGCAATCGAACCATGGTGAATTTCCTCCGCTCTCACTGTCAAATCCATGCTTCACTCGGCGGGCTTATATCAGACTAACCCGAATCGAAGCTGCTTTCACGCTTCTTCTTAGATACGAAAGCGGTTTCCGAAGTGACCATCTCTGCTGCTATCATTTGCTTGAACTCATCCGTGATATCCTTCAAAAAACGAAGATGTCTTCTTGACTCTTCAATACAGTTGGAGTGATGAATGTGCGAATTCAGGCGCTAACAGAATAAAGAGATCATCGTCCTAACTGAGTCGACGCTGGAGTTGTCTAGTGCCGCCAGTGCGCCCCGACGGTTTTGTTGGGCGATAGCGCTCGGAAGGACGCAACAAAAGAATCTCTTTTCTTCACTCCTGTTTGGAAGGCTTCTTTGGGATCGATCCAGCGCAAGCGTCGTCCCAGACAATCGGAGGAAGGGGAGCGATCGATCGCTAGCTCAGCGACTTTGCTCAATTGGTTCGTGACCTATTTCCAATTCACACCGTCCCACAGCATCCCTGGATGTTCACCTGATCGTTGTCCAAAAGCACAACAGTGGCTGCGTTCCCACGGAACGGCTGGTCGGTGAAGGCGTCCACGGTGAAAATCTTGAACGTTTTTCTCGACATGTCTAGCCGCACTAATGGCACCGTCAGCTTGGAGAGACGGTCGGTTATTTCGAAAGGAGCGCTTTCTGTGTCTGTGATATCACCGGCTATTGGACAGTTCACTGACGGCGTTGCGGAGGTACCGAGCGAGGGAACAGGAAAACTCCTTCTACCTAAGGTTAAAAATAACTCCGAGTAGTAAAACCTGTTATACACTGTAGGCTTTAAAGCGTGTCCACCAGATACGTCTCTTCGAAGCCTGGTTTTCGTCTCAACGACACCGTGGAGTCGCATGCTAGGTGTTACCAAACTTCATAATCCGCATTTTTTTTGGGATAAACACGTGCTCCAGGGAGGAATGCGATGGGTCGAGGAATATGCATCGCAGATTGGGCTCCGGAATCTCTATCAACGCCCACTGAACTCTCTCTTCCTCTAGAGGGAGGAACTCGTGGGACTTGGTTCCGACAGCGACCCGTTCCAACTTTCACACCCAGCATTTCCGGTGCTGTCGGACTAGGGTCAATCTCTAAGCCGGTTGCGGCGAGAGGGGAGTTCAGGAGTTGTTTCTTGTATCCCTCTCCCTGACGGCTCCCATTTGGCGGAGACGCTTACAATTAGCCGGGAAAACAGGATGTGGGATATGGAAGGACTTCTCTCCGAACTGAGGATTCCTCAAATCCGAAATACCCCCTTGCCATGCTCGGGCTCTTTGAGAAAATAAAGTTCCAGGCAAACAGACGCCGGGTCACCACCTTCGGTGTTGCCCATGCTTGACTGTACCCAGCGAGTGGGCTTCCTCCCATAAATCCTGCTGACGCAAGCTCATTCGGGAGGACAGAGCAGTAGAGGTGAGCTCTTGTCTGATTTTCCGTGACCTGTCTCGTATTCGGTGCTTTGTCGTCGTTCGCTCTGATAAGACGTAGAAACAGCGAAATGGCGAACTCCTTCACACGGAGCAACGGGGTCTGATCAGCGGAAAGCGGATCACAGATGCAGCGGAATTGCTCTGTTGGGAGCCGAGATACCCGCCTACACCCAGAGTGAATTTTTGATACACAAACACATTTCGCAGCAAGCTTCCTCGCCCAGCGGATTCTCAACAGCGGCAGGAATCGCGTTCGAAAGGTCGTCGCACGAGCTGTCTCGCGAATGTCGCGAACAGGCATTTTGTACATGGTTCTCACCATGACTGCACCTTGAAAACAAACCCCTGGCTTTGCTGTGGTGACTATTCGGGGAAGTTGTTCCGTTCCTAGCGCAATGCCACGAGGAGTCCTCCAATATGTCGTTCATTTCAAGCTTTCTCAAACAAGTGCGGCCTGGTTAGACCCCCGCTATGTCGAGGCGCTTTTCCACGGAAGCTCTTGGTCGATAGAGGGCAGGAATCTCCACCCACGAGGTACGTGTGTGCTTATTAAGGATGTTGTTATCTTCCCCAAATAATGATGTATGCGGAATTAGAGCCCGAAGTCTTGACGGCGACCCTCTTCTCGGAAACCTGAGACTATCAGAAGTGATTCCGTAGGTTTCACCAGCTCCGAGGCTCCGCTCACAAAAGCGAACCCACTCCTACCTGATTTCTGAAGCCGCATAGAAGAGACTTGTCTTCCCGACAGAAAAGTACCGAGAGGTCGGGAAAGCGCTCAAAAGACTCATTGTAGCTCCATCAACTGTTTGCTGAAACTGTCAAAACGAAATTGATGCGTTCAGGCGTCATATGGCTGGCCCCCGTTCTAGGCTGAATCGCTCGTTTCATGAGCATTCAGAGACCACACAAAACGGAAGTTTGTTGTACCTCATTCATCTCTCGGAAGTCGATCGAGTGGAGGGCAATTATCTTGTCAGAAAGGGGTTCTTGGGGGTGGGAGGCATGCGATAGAACTCCGTCGATGTGATTGATAGGAGATTGAAGAGATTTTGAATATATGTATTTCGGGGAAAATACCCATCACATGCGCGAGTAGTTTTGTGGTCTTCCAACAATTCTCTTGACCCCAATCAATCATCCTACGGCAGTCCGCGTCGTCGACAAGAACGCATCTCATCGCAAGATCGACCATCGGGCATCGTTTCAAGAAATTATGAGGAGGCTCTTTAGGTCACAGTCTTAATTTTGCTGTGTAAGCTACGAAATCTCTGAGTCTTAAGGTCGATCGCCTCGAGCATCACTAGAATCACAAGCTGGCCAACTTGCCATTGTATAGCCGGCGTGAGAAGCTCCCTTTTAGCAACAAAATGAGCAGGCGGCGAGGTGCTTGAAAGCTCCTTTTGCCAGTGCTGCGACCACCGACAGCAGAGTCAAGAACCCACAAAATAGATGGGCCTGTAGAGACACCGACGTATGAACAGATGAGCAGACTGGGGCAGGCCCGAGTTTTAGGCCCTAGTTGATGTTGGCAGAACGGGCGTTCTATGTACATCGTAACCGAGGGTCGACTAACTTCGAGCGATAGAAGGCAGCGCTATCGACTTAATTCCCTGCCGAACCCTCTAGGTTGCTGACCCACCTCTGAGCTGTCAAACGTTATAAATTATTCTGTTTTCAAACATATGCCAGTCAGCCGGAGTCGTTCATAAACATTTCGTCGCGCAGCTCTCGCTCGGCTATGATCGGTGCATCGCGCTGAACACGGGAGATTTTTGCGCACGCCGAGATCTTGCATCAACGCGAGTTGGACCGCAGCTTAAGATGTCTGAATGGAACCTGTTGGGATGATACACCGTGAATCGTGGCTCATGTAGCGAATAATTCGAGGTCGCATCGGGTCAAGCTGTGGCGGATGGGCGAGGGAGTTTGGCTGCTCATAGCAACTTCTCGCCGGGTAACGGAAATTCTGATCCCTCATTCGCAGTTTCGTTGCCGAGATGATTCACAGAATTGGCAATATGTTTGCATCAATATATCGGAAAAATACTCTGTCGCTCGACCGCTCAACAAATACACCTTGATTATCGAATGCCTGCTAACGAAATTGGGAGAAGTGAGAAGTGAGAAGTGTTCCGGGATGGGCGTCGCCAATCACAGTGCATAGTTTCCAATAAGATCGATTGAATGATGATTGTATTGCGAGGTCAGCTGCAATGAGAAGAATCTTTCACCCTGATGTTAACGCAGATCAACCACGAGATCGGTCGCGGAGAAACGTTCCAGCTTTTTTTGGAGATGATCGAACAGAGCTCGCATTTTCACTTCGAAAAAGCTTCACGCGATCTCAGCGACCTTCATGACGGATCTTCACCGAGAAGCAAACATGTAAAAACGTGTCTGGTGCCTTCATGAAGTGAAGTGAAAAGCTGCCAAGCTTTCTTTAAATAGTCTTCCCGCAAACAGCAGCTCGAGAGAGAGTCATGGTTGAGCGCTTGCCTGTGAGAAAGTAGAGACAGTGAGTTCGCCGTGGTGACTCTGCTGTGCCTGCAACCCGAACTAACGGCTAATGCTGCTAGCGCGGAGTTTTCGCCAACCTGTTTCCTAACACACGAACTCGCCTCTGTCAGAGACAACTCTCGCTACCGGCTAATCTCGAACCGAACTTGTTAACGCCGCCAACTGTCACATCACAATCGCAACCCATTGAGCAGTAACTCCCGCTTTGCTTTATGAGTAGGCATTCTATCACTGCATTGCCTTGAATGCGACATGACATCGACGATCTCAACAAAACTAGACGAAAACTAGACTGTTGAATCGAGGAGAAGCCGGTGTAACGCTTCAAAACCTGATTCCAGGAGTTTTTGAGTGAGCGAACGAGTGAGGACATTCCGCGACGCCTCGTGGTTGGGGATTGAACTTTGGGAGCGCAGCGAGCGCGCTGCGGCTCGCTTCACGGAGCTGACTACATCGGGATTCCCGAGGATATGGCTAGAGAACATGCTGACAAAAATGCTGACAGCAATCCTACCCAATGTTGATCTTCGGTTCGCGGCCGGCCTGCCGCTTCCCTGTACACGAATCAGCTTCGATGACTGTATAACGCAAGGTCGCTTAGTTTCCTCATCTGGATACAAACTTCATTTCTCGCGTCAAATGATCTTTTTACGGCGGGCCACCAGATTTCCTCGTACGATACGATTTCTGACTCGCTGAGAAATAATTTCAGAACAAGGCATCCCGGCTTCTGGATGTGTAGCTGGTGTTTTCTCCCCTTGCAGTCCTCTGGGTCCATTTATTCCGTCAGGAACGGGAACAGAACAACTCGGTAGTTGTTTAATAAATATGTTTTATTAACGGGGGATTCTGCCAGTCCGATAAGATGAAGATACAAAAAGACCTTATGAGATTTTTCTTTCACATCACAGATTGCGGCCACAGTTCTGTTGACCAACCATCCAAGGCAGCGGGGGCAAACGCGCGACACCTGGATCCAGTGGCGTAGCCAGGATTTTTTTTGGGGGGGGCGGTTCTATGGTGGGGGCGGTTGGGTACTCCGGACACCGCGGTATAGGGAATTAACATGGGACGGAGAAATTACAGGGGGGCGATCGCCCGATCGCCCCCCCCCCTCGCTACGCCACTGCCTGGATCAGCGACTTACAACAAGGCTCTCAATCAAACTTATCCGTGACCAGCTGTCCGCTGAATGAAGCTCTCTTTTTCATGCGTGGCTTAGGTGATTGTGGCACCGAAAATTCTTCGAAACTCGTGAGGTTCGATTTCTGAACTAGTTTCGAATAAACGTTGCAGGCTGCTATGAGCACACAAAGCAGCATGGGACCAAAAAGTGCGCCCTGGACACCCATGCAGAACACACCGCCCGCGATCGCTAGGCCCGTGAGATAAGGGTGTCCGCCTCCCTTGATTTCAGAGTAGATAGCCGTGTCCACGAAACACATAGGGAGAATTTGCGCCAGGAACATTATCAAGGCACGCACGGGGTTTCCGTTGACCAGCCAAAGCTCAAGGCAGGCTGGCAGGCAAGCCCAGTACGTACCCAAAAAAGGTACGGCGCCGAAAATAGCCGCGAGAACCGACGGTATATAAATAATATTAACGTTAAATAGTGAGTGAATGAGCCACGTGTATAAGCCATAGAAGAAAGCCATCTTGAATGAGAGTGCAAAAACGCCGTTAATCGCCTGCTCAACGGCTTTCCCGAGTCCAGAGATAGGTTTGCCCTTGCTGTTGGGAATGGCTTTGCTCAACAGTTGAATCGGCTTGTAGGTGCTGTCGCTTGCAGCTAGAAGATAGAACAGTGCTGTCGTGAATACGATGAAGTTTATGACGAAGTTGAGCACAGCTGTGCCACCGCCAAACACCACCGATATGATAGCCGTGATGACCGAGAAGAAAATCGTGACGTTGCCCTTAAGGATCGCCCATACTGAGTCGATAACAGTCTGAAGAGTGTCTAGATTATCTTTCACGAAACTCGTGATAGCGTTCAGATCTAGGGTCTTCAGTCCGTCGATGAGGGTGTTCCAGGAGGGGCTTTCCAGGCCCATTTTTTCTTCCTCGAGTCCTGTAGCGTTTTTCTGCCTTATCCATAAATGATAGATCCTGTCCCACAGCTCCATGATCTCGCCTTCGAGTGCTTCGGCCTTAGAGGGGTCGTCTTTATTTTCCAAAAGCCGCCTCAGGCTGATCCTGATCCAGTCTTTGCCGTACTGATACGCATCACCGAGCATTGAATCCAAGGCTCCTTGAACGTTACTGATTGTGTCCGGGACTAGCTGCTGGAGTTCCGGGTTGTGAACGAGAGTTCGATTGATCACTCCCGACGTTATTTCGATGAGGTGGACACTTTCTCCGTAAACCTGGCAGGCCATGAATATCGTCCCAACTGTGGCCACCAAGAAGAGCAAGATGATGACTAAGATAGATATGATCGAGTCGACGGAATCTTCCAGAATGTGCTTAATCTTTCTATCGCCCTTCAGCAGGAGCCGGATAACCCCCTGTACAAATGCTGGCGAAATTGCGTCCCGTCTCATTTCGAACCACTCGTCGAGGCTTTCACGTAATCCGCGCAACGCCTCCAGAACGTTCAAACGGGTGCAAATTCCTTTGATGACACCGTACAGCATGGGGATGTACATGAGAGGCAAGAACCATAGATTTCGATACAACTGAACCACGACGCAGGCCCAGACGACTGCGATGAGATAGAGGTCGCTTTCGTGGCTCGATGATTCTGACGAGGTGCTTTCGTTTTCATCCGGCTGGTTGTCCACATCATCGACCTGGATGAGGGGTGGCGGACGCTTATCCGCATCCATTGAATCTTCTTCGTCGTCAGGTTCGGGAATGTTTTCTGGAGTTCTTAGAGCATCCATAAGCCTTATGTACCAGAGTTTCATTTTACGAGCGACAGTGATCTCAACGATTGACATTCTGTCGTAAGTCTTTGTGGACGCTTTCTCGCTCGTTTTAGGGCCACACTTGCCTCGATCCTCTATATCGGCAAAGAATCCGATTATCATCAACAGTATAACGCCTAGAATTATCGGTATTCTCAGCGCCCCCAACATACCCGTGAGGTAACAAAATATCGATAAATACAAAACGGGGCTGAGCATATGGAAAACGGGGGCGACGCTTTCGTTGTAATTGAACAAGAGAACAAGCACGAAGCCAATGGCCATCGTCCAGACAGCGTACGCTGAGGACAGAATCGCGATGAAACGTCCGAACAAACTATACAACACGTTGAGGAGCTGAACTACTCTCATGAACCAGGCTAGCGGCAAAAACCAAGCCACCAGAATAGTTCCGGCGACCGCAATGAGCAGTTTGCTGTATTTGAACAACATAGTCATAAACGACTGCGCGATATTGTCGAGGAACATTACTGGCGACGAAGCGACAGCGACCGCCAAGGGAACTTGCACGCTCTGCAGCCACTCGCGGAAGCATTCTGACAGTGAGTGTTTGAAGGGATAGAGCACAGAACCGAATAATAAGGCCCAAAGTAGAGGTTGAAGAAATGGTTCCAAAATGAAGTACAGAGCGATACCGGCAACAGCGAACACCAAGACGAACACGAAGGCTAACGTGTTGTACAAGGCCTGCTTCATGGCTGATTCATGACCCTGAGGTGTGAAGATGTTGTTCAGCATATCCATGTTGAACGTCGGCGATGGAAATGTTGATGCTCACTTGATGCCGCTCCCGTTCACACTTCAAACTCTTCGAATCTGACAGCGAGTCATGACAGGAAACCTGTGGTTCCAAACGGCACACAACGAGTGACAGTTAGCGCAGAAGCACCCATCTGAGTCCGACGAACTCCGGTTGAGTTTCACAAAACAAGAATCAAGTTTCGTTGCGCTTCTGGCCTGCTTCACCGAGATCTATTCGGAGAGAAACTCGCCCAGCTGGCGAAACCCAGACTAGCAGCGGAGAAATATTTTGACTCAGTGTTTAGACTAGCTCAATGGTCGACTTTGAGCTACGAGGAGAGGCTGGCACACTGCACTCGCATTGCCCACACGGAGAAGCACGTCGGCCACCACAAACCTCGAAACGAAAGCTCCTTCTCAAACAGGTGGCCACTAGGTGATGAACGACTCATCTCCTTGGAGGCACGAGAAGCTTGAAAAAGGAATTCTGTTCTCTCGAGGAAGCGCCAAAATGTAGAAAACAAGATCTCCTTTATTGCCGGAAAGCGATATATTAGTCTTGGAAAAATTTACACTATTTCAAGAGGCGTCGAGTGTCGATGATCACTTTGACTCGCTGACCCTCTTGTAGTTTCCAACGAGCTCCTTGAGGGGCTTCAAGCTCGCTGCCAGAGTTTCGTTGAGGCGAGACTTCTCCTCCGCATCCTCTGTAGACATTGATTTCATGACCAGATCTTGGAATTCCACAAGCTTCTCGTGGACTTCTTTCGGCACCTTCCCTCTGAGGAAGCCGATCATCTGGGGCACGAATTTACCCGAGAAATGTACCATACGCTGAGTTTGAACCTGCACTAGGATCAGAACCGCAATGTGCAAAGTCAGAGCAGGGTCGGTGGCGGCTCCGAGTTGTTCGAGGAGAGACATCTTGTGGCTTGACATCGCCTGACGATCCCGTTTGCGATCGTTTCTGATCATCATCTCGAGCACGCCCGCACCACAAACAGTTTCCATATTCACCAAAAATTCGTCGACACTCCCGCTGTTGAGGGTTTGATGAATTTTGTGCAGAGCGTCTCTTTGCACCCCACTGAACTTGTTGATGAGCTTCAAACGCGCATCCGGGCTGAGGTTCTCGGTGTCGCACACGGTCCCCTGTTCCGATGCCAAATATACGACGATGCTATTGACGAGGTCGGTGCACAAAGTTCGTAGAAGATGTTTGCTCAACTGTGATTTGAGGTCTCCATCGAAGACGTCCAGTCCATTGACGTATAAGTTGATTGATCCGAGCGCCATCGTGATCTTCTCCTGAAGCTCGGAGTGGGTCTTGCGGCGAGATGTGGCTGATGAATTCAACGATGACATAAACATGGAGCGAACGACTTCCTTATATTTCGCTGTCAGTTGTCGCTCGATGAACTCGCTGATGCCTGGAAGAAGTTTAGAAAATTATCATTAGACGATTCGTTCCTAATCATTCTCGACTCTCTGCATTCTACTCTTGGAAAAAACTCTGAGGTTTGTGGAATGATGGCTCGCATAATGATTGAGTCTCCAGAATGACAACGTGCAGCTCTTACCTGATGCCAATTCCTCCGGACTGTCCTGGAGCAACTCGAGACTCATGAGGTGCTTGACGATCTCTTGTCGGGTCATGAACATAAGATCTTTTTTCTGCGCGGATTGTGGACCACTTTGCTTGCCACGAGGAGTGTCCTCGTCGTCCGAATCACTGTCGTTCGCTTTCTTCTTTCCATATTTCTTCTTGGTAGCTTTCGTTTTCGTTTCTCGCCCTTGAGTCCCTCCGCCGCTCTTTCCCCCAGCGGCCTTCTTCCTGCGCTCATCTTTTTTGCTAGATTCAACATCCTCTTCATCTACGTGTCTGCCTCGTTTCCCAGACTCATCGGGACTGGGTTCTTTCTCGGAAAAGATCGCTTTAGCGACTCCCGACATGATGTCTTTCTCTGCCTTGGCAGCCATCAGGGGTTCGAAAGTCCTCACACAACTTTCAATGAGAGCGTCGCTAGCGACTATGCTGTCAGCGATGATCTGCATCGAAACCCTCACATCTTTGTGAGCCTTAATTACATGAGAAACTACCTGTTGCACATCCGAAGTCGTCAATTGGGAGGGCAGAAGAGTGACCACATCAACCCAGGCGCCCGTCAGATGCGCTTCTTCTATGGATGCTTCAATTTGATGGAGCAAGTGTTCACCCACGCAAGCTGACGAGAGGAACAATACTCTTTCTGCCTCAAGCATTGATTTGGCATAGGATTTCGGATCCGATATTCCCAAACGGTTGAGCGCGTCGTACTCGAGGAAGCCGTTCTGCTTGAAGCAATTGTGCACCCAGTCTCTTTGGGCTCGGCTGTGGATTTCAGGGGAGTAGATCGCTCTGTCATCGTGCCCAGAGAGAGAGCCCAAAAGTTTCTTCTGGCCGATCAGTTGCTCTACGATACTGATGACGATCCTCTGCGGCAGAGCATAGTTCTTGATCAGAGTTGACATCTGCACGGGTCTCGTGACCGCAGTCAGAATGCCTCGTATCCGATAACGGTGCATGGTGACAAAAGCCTCGGTATAAAGAACTTCTTTGTCATCAGTCTGACCCTTCACAATTCGTCCCAGACGACTCAGAATGCTCGAGCGAAGAAAATCGGCCGGGATGTCGTAGGCCTTGATTATTTCTCCCATGGTCAATTCACCCTTCTGTTGGAGTCGTTCATTTATCTGGAAAAGAGAACGTGAGTAGTATCTTGCGTTGCCGAAACATCACCACGAAATCCTTCATGTCAGTCTCACTCACCTCTTCCGCCAGCTGGTCCATGTAAGATTCCGTTATCAGCTGATCCAGTACAAGTTTTATATCTTTGTCGTAACGGACCACGTCTGGTATCGCTTTCTCGATGTGACTGATGTCAACTTGCAAGTTGGCCGCCAAGGTACTCAAATCGATACGGCCTCCCGCTACAACCAGTTCATCGTTGATCTCTTTCTGCAGGTGCTGCGGAGTGATGTATTCTTTTCCCGAAGTGGTGAATACCACGTCAATGAGTTTCAGGGAGATCAGTTTCTTCACTATCTCTATGCAGTTACGATCACTCAGCTTCTGGATCGAGGAGGTCAGCTGAGCGCGCTGGAAGTCAGCCGCCAGGCGTTTCACCTCCTCCCAACTGCTGGTCATGATTCCTCAAGGCACCTTGAAAACAAAATCAACTCAGCCTCGAAGCTAATGTACAGAAATCACAAAAGGGTTGCAGGCACAAGAACTTGTTCAACGAATCTTGATGCGTCGTGGGCAGAAGAAAGTTACAAGATGAGATTTCGATGCCCAGAGCCTCTACGTACGGGGGGAGATCCAGAAGAGCTCACAATCAGATTCTTCGGACATTCAGAGACGCTCACAACACCTGACGTGTCGAGAATTCGCAGGAAACAAAGACCAGGCATCCGCTGTTTAGAGTCGTCACGTCTTATGACGCGAGCCGGAAGTTGTCCCTTCATGTCATACTAGCTGCCGACTCCTCTCTTCCATACTCACGGAACTTGGAGCCGAGTTGCTTGCACAACTTCCCACTTTCGTGGTCACATATGTTTTCAGTCACTCTTCGAACAACTGTGCGTTGGCATCCGATCCCACAGCCAGCTGAAATCACGAGCGTGTATCTTGGTCAACGCTGAACAGCTGTGAGATGGATGAAATCGACTTCGCTGCTCTGTTCGCAACGCATTCGCTCATGGACCCGGGGAAAAACTTCCGAGCCTGGATTTGTTCGAACAAAAATCCAATTGTTCGCCGACGAGAATGACCAAGCAAAGGAAGGTCCGAGTCCCGGTTCACCGCGCTCTCTTGTTTGGACTGGGAGAGCATTCGAAAGTGGAGAGGGGGTCCCCGCCATTGAACGGTACATAAACATGAGAAATACAGCGGTCCCTGCTCACTGCGCGTATATTACTTGAGGAAAACGGTGGACTTCGTCTCAGAAGACTCCCAGATTGACCCTGTTAGTTCAACCATGACTCTTCTCAGCGACGAGGAAGGGTTAGAGTGGGAGTCCGGAGTGGCTACGTTGAAGGGAACAAACATCAAGTGAGTGGAATTCTCTGAGGCAAAGATTGGCTACACAGAATGTACTCTAACATTCTGGCTTTACGAGTGGGTTTGTCGAACGTGTCGTATATCTCTGGAAGAGAATCACCTCCTGCTAACTTTTGCACAGTCTCAGAGGTAGGACCTCGGAGGAACATCTTGTGTCGGTCAGAACTCCGACGGGCTTTTTATTGCCAGGTTTCGCCTCACCGACCAACACTCACTGGAAATTCAGATACCGTGCCTCTTTGCGGTGGGTATGCGCTTGGAAGCTATCGATCCCTTACACCAGAGCACGTTTTGTGTTGTATCTGTGGCTGAGGTGAGTGCAAAAGCCGTGCTGCCGTATTTTTAAATGACCTCCGATGATTTCTGTTCCGACATTCGTGGGAAAATCGAGAGGAGCTATCATGGGGAGGCTTCAATTGCAGGTCATCGGCACCCGCATGCGTCTACACATCGACGGCTTCCCAGATTTGTATGATTTCTGGGTGTATCACGACTCCTGGGGTTTGTTCCCGTGCGGCTTCTGTGAAACGACCGGTCGAAGCTTGAGTGTTCCGCCGGACGAGGGCCAATCGTTTTCGTGGTCGAGTTACTTGCGCAGGTACTTATTGTGGCCAACGAGAGAACAGATCCATGAGTCGGATGGGATATCGTGAGAAAGGCGAACATACTCCGAGCTTTGAATTTGACAATGCCCACGTTATCGCTTTTCAGAATTGGAGGTCAAGCTGCTCCGCGAACGCTGTTCAGACCCAGCTGCGATGTGGATCCAGTTGGAATATCCATCGGAGAACGTTTAGAAGCCAAACAGAGACGGCATCCTTTCAAGTGGGGAGTTGCGACTGTCGTTGACGCCATCGGCAATTACATCCTGGCGCACTTCGATGGCGCAATGGACGATGAGCACGACTCGTGGTACCGTGTGGATTCGCCGTATATCGGCAATGTCGGGTAAGTTTGATGAGTCCAAAACGGGCCGAGGATCTTGATTGTATTCACGAATTTTCAATGCCAAAGTCCAATGAAAGTAACTTGCCCTTCTTCGTAGTCATTGTGAAGCAGCAAACTTGCCGCTCGCCGTGGTGCCAGCGCAGTTCTCCACTTGGGCGCAATATTTGACGGACCAGGACGCCAAGTCGATCCCACCACTTGGCCCAAGAAAATCTCATTCCATCGGCGTGGGCAAGATTTTCGAAGTTGTAGACCCGTACCACCGAAAACTGATCCGCCGAGCAGAAGTGGGTTCATAGCTCCAGCAGAAATACATCATTCACGACTCACGACCCTCGGTATCATTCCGAATCTCCTTCTACGTGATATACTGTATCACTTTCGCTCATCCCGTTACAGATCGTGAAAGTGAAACCGTTCTCGGTACAGCTCCGTTTCGAAGGCTGGGCGCAGCCGTACTACGATTTCTGGATGGATGCTGACTCCGAGGACCTCCACCACGTAGGATGGTGCATAAGTAATGTGCACCCGCTTGAGCTGTCCGGTGCAGTGCACAAGGGAGATGCCTGTCCTGTCATTCCTGGCTGCCGTGGTCTCGGCAATGCGAAGGGCCCAAGTTATCCAAGACATGATACAGCTCAAGCTTGTCCGTACGAGAAACAAAATGTCGAGAGGTCGTTACCCAAACGCATCGAGACCAGACGATGGGCATCGAGATTCAAAGAAGGGGATGGTTTTGGAGTTCTAAGACAAGCCATTCATCGAAGTATTTTCACACACTTTCCGGGACACCAAAACGCTAGGAGGACCCTCAAACTGGATGAGGTACAGTGATTTTGGTCTCGATTCCGCGCGGCCAGTGTGGATTACCACGAGTTACTGCAACAGCATTGTTGGTTGGTACTAACGTGATGGCATTTCCAGAAATTTGATATCGAGAACTGGGACTGCAATCGTGTGGCCTTGGAGGTCACGAAGGTATCAGGCTGCGAGAGCTTGGGAGACCTTTTTCTGAAGAATGGAATCGATGGAGTCGCTTTTATGTGTCTCCGTAAGGAGGATCTCACCGAAGTGCTGGGTATCCGGTTGGGGCCAGCCTTGAAGATTTACAGTCTTCTCTCCTGTGTTTGAAAAGTGATGTGAACCTCAGATCTCAGGGCAAATCAAATCTCATCTCCTACGTGATGAACGCTGCCGCGCCGGGACAGGTCCTCGCGCGACGGAGAGCGTTGCATATAGCTCGTGTAAACAAGTATACTGTAAAAACTGTACATTACATCATTCCGATGCGATTGTGATACCACTGCATTTGTGTCGCACATGGGAAGATAGGTAAACAATCCACTTGCTAAGGTTCAGGTCGGGTCGTGTGATAGCGAGATCCAAGTGATTGGACTCTAATTTTAATTGACCTGTATCACCACTGTAACAAGAACCATTCTGCTCTCGTGGGCTCTTGATTTTTTTCTCTCGAATGGCTCATGGACTGCTACTTCGTTCAGAACGACAGACCTCTCCGCGTTTGCTTGTATTCACCGCTGCTAGATTCGCCGGCGGCGGAATACGACGTAACCCTGAGACGATCCAGTGTTTCTATTTTTGGAAGTTTTGCGTTGTTCAACAACGCAGCAGGAATGACAAGATTCCGGAGAACAAATTGTGAACATCTGAGAATCGCGCTTGTTTCGTCTGTCGGTGCTGGAGTTGAGTAATAAAGTCATCAGCCTGAAGCATATAAACATTCTTCTCGGTCCGGAGGTTGACGCTAAATATAAGATAGAGAAACGGTTTGAATAACTTTGATGGAAATCTATCAAGACTGTCGTCTCTTCAGCGGTCTTTGTCTCGAAGCAAAACTTGATTCAGGAGAAAAATCTTCATCGTGGAGTTGCTTTGGGGAGTACCCGAGTGACCTCATCAATGCCCGTGTGGCTGAGATTATCATGAGCAGCGTTTTGTTTCTAGTCTTCCCATGACTGGACTCGGCTGAGAGGTTCCCCGAAAGCTCTGCTTTTTCATCAAGCCCCACCAACGATGCAGCGTGAAGCTTCTAAGGAATCGGAAACTGAGACCTGGTGTGCGCGGAAGGAGAACCTCATGAAGGCTTCCCGCATTATATATATATTGTGGCACGGCTTATTAAAGTTCATTCTCGGTCGGAAGAGAAAAGGAATATCACTGGTACGGGAGTCTGCTCGTCTGGCATCTTCAGTTACCTACGAATGATATTGGTATGGCCTCGCCGTATGAAAGATTGCTCTCCAGGAGAGGAAGATCCGCTCGAATAATAGCACGGGACACTTTTGGATTAGGGATTTACTCCACGGAGGAAGTCAGCCGGGTCGCTCGAGTCAGTCGGATGCCCGTCGTAACGCATGGTCAATCGACACGACGAGGAGCGCAATGAGCTGTACCTGTTTTTTCCTAAGATGCTTTTGCGATGCTCCCTCAAAGGCGGAAATGTCGCGGATCATCAAGCTAAGTCTCGAAATCTCGCGCATCCAAAATCCAGGCTACCGATGACTTTGGAGCATATTCATCGTCGAGATATATATAGCGCGAGTTATAAGAGGTGACACTCTCGGACATTCTGTCGCGAGAATATGAAGAATGATTGCTAAGGCTGCGCTGGCGAGCTCTGACCCATAATCGACCGAGAACTCGTCATGCGCATCTTTCTAATATTGACAGGCGCCCGGACTTGATATTCTCGGGAGTACAACTGCCCACAATAAGGTTGTACACTATATTAAAAGACATATTTTTTTTATAGAATATAATCGTTGTACAGCCGAGACTCAAGTTTGGCATACCCGATGGGTGCAGCGATCTGTTTCGGCTGGAAGCTGATAACCACTCACTCTTGGAAGAAGTACGCACAAGTTATTTGAGAACGAGACATTTATTCCTTGGGTTCAACGCTCCGCACTGTGGACACAGAATCCTGCCGGGCATGTTGAGAAGGTTCGAGATCAGCATGATACCTTGATTACGTCAGGGAACTCGGTCACAGAATCGGGGACGTAAGCTCAACCGTGGCGGTCTTTCACAACCGCTCCGTGTTTTTCGACATCGTTTTGATGGAGTCGAGTCAACTTTTGCAATCGAGAGACTCACTCGACAATTTTGTCAGGTCCCATCGGCTCATGTAGATCGAGGAAGACGTCTCATGACAGGACTGTAGTGATCCAAAATTAAGCAAGGAAGGAAACACGCAGCTCTCAGACGCCGATATTTTCCGCGAGAAATTCTGAGAACTCCTCGCTGACTCCCTTTTGAGTTGATGGTACTCTGGAACAAACAACGAGAAATCTCGTCGAACGACGGGTGCAACAAACGCCATGTCAGATTATAGAAACTTTCTCTTCCGAATGAAGCACTTCGACGGAGTGGCAACACCGTTTGCTCCTTGTCAACAACGAGCGGCTGACTGTGGTTGCTCGCTATCTATCTCTCGATCTATCAATCCGCCACATGGAGCGCTCTCGGTTCAGCATCTTTCCCGATGGCTGGCGCCCGCCGCACGACGCGTATGTAACGATGACGCAGTCAATGTTTCGCTCTCTGGGCCTCTCTCAAGAGGGAACACTCAATGGAGAGCGACTCTCGGCGTTTTGTGGACAAGATGTTGTTGGAACGGAGAAGGGTGTGAATTGTACAAGAGCTCGAATAAAGAACCTAGTCCCTGTTCGCATAACATCATGAGAGCTACCGAAACTTTCCTGTTGCTACGTCAAGTTTGGGCCACCATGGGCCCTTTTTGAATCCTATGAGGGAGGGAAAAGAAAGCCGGCATGAGTTCCATGAAATGCCCTTAGTCATGATCGCTTTGAGCCCTCAAATTCGCAGTCCTCTAAACGCTCCAGATCTGTTAGATTGGAAAGGGAGCCAAAGCATGTATCCGACTTTGCATTTTCTTTCGGGCAGGGTTGCATTTGAACGCTCAAGGAGCAGTTCGAGGTTGTTATCCAACTGACTGTAGGAAATCAAGGAGGGCTATGGCAATCCGTTTATCGAAACATATTCAAGACTGAACGAGTCCAGCTGGCGATTTTCAAGACTGACGGAACCACTTGGAGTTTACTTCTCTGCAGATCCGTACCTTCCCGCTCTTCTCGCGACAATCATTCGTCCTCGCATCCGAAGAGACTGCAGCAAAATTTATTCAGCACCTATGTTTCAAGGAGAATCGATTCGTAAACCTTGTACGCCCGTGGCTCTTGAACATCCCAATTTACAACAGAACTGCGGTACATGATATTAATCATCATGTCTGTGTCTTTCTCGTCTTTGGGAGAATCTTTTCTTTCGCGGAAGCTAGAGCGGCTTCGTATCGATTGTAGAACTCTCGCAGACTATCCTGATCCCAAGGGAGCTCTTTCGGTTTACTATTGGAAATCATTTTCAACGTCCTGCAAGTGGAATGGACGACTCGTTAGTTCTCGATTCAGAAACCGTGTCATCAACTCTAAGAAAGGGCTGGGATAGCCAGAAAGATCCGACCAACAACTTACTTTGTCAGTTTGGAATTTTCCACGGGATTGAGCAGCACCAAAGATTTTCCATGTTGGTTGGCTCGTGCAGTCCTGCCAACCATGTGAACGTAGTCCTCCGCGGTTGCTGGCACGTGATACAGAATCACATGTTCAACGTTCTTCAGGTCCATGCCCCTCGCAAGAACGCTTGTACAGACTAGCACGTCGAAAAGCCCTAGAACATAGATTCAAATGTTCAGATTCAAGTGGAAGCATTCCGAATTTATGATTCCACAGGGACTGTGTCAAAGTGACAGATCGTATGAACTAATACAGGAAACTAACCGTTGTCGAAATCGGTCAAAGTACGCTGACGCTTCCGTTTCTTCATCTCGGCACTCAGATCGGCAACCTTGCAGTTGCCCATAAACTCAATCACGACGCGCAGTCGATGACATTCTTCACGGCTCCTCGCGAAAACAATCATCCGACCCATCTTGTTGTGAACAGAAAGCCACCAAACCACAAGAGGTCGAACACTGATGTCGCAGAATAATTTATATTCTTCCAGAGTACTAGGCAAAGCGAATGTCCTGTTGGTTTGCAGAGCGTGGTCAGTCTTCGCATGGAACACTCGAGGGTAGAAGAGATTGACGTGGCGCAACTTCTCAGGATCCGACATGAGGGTTGCTGAGTACAGCAGTTTCCGGAGAGGAAGGCTCTGAGCATCCATGGTACAGCAACTGATCGCAGAAGGTCGAGAACGTTCGAAATCGCCGAGCTCCGAGCACCGACAGCGCGTTGGATCACCATGGTAAATCGCCTCCTCAACTTCCCTGATGAGACTTTAGGGAACAGATCGTTAGGAATATTTTCCCTGTCCTTTGGAAACATATCCACGATCAGAAAACAATCAAAAACCTACCCGTGGATGACCATGTCAACCATTCGATCCGCCTCATCCAACACCAGGTGACTGACGAGCTTCAGGCTGAAGCCTGCAGTCAGCCTCAAATGCTTCAGGAAAGTTTTCGGGGTGGCAATGACCACGTCGACGATTGGATGACCTGCAGCAGAGAATTATTCTTTCATTTTCTTCTTCGATAGTTTGGTAGATGCGGAAACAGCGCGAATTGACAGGGCTCAATAACACGAGAATCGAAAGTACCTCTATCTAACAACATTTTCACTTCCTCGGAGTGACTCTTTAAGCCAGTGAGTAGCGCTGCGGAGAGCTTGAAAGGCTGTGCGTAATGCATGAAAACGTCGTGCACCTAGGAATAAAACTGATGTCAGAAACTCGATCCGTGTCGTTCTGCTCCGTTTCAACAAAGCTCGGATCCGGGGAATCTATTAACCTGTTTGGCCAACTCAGCCGTCGGAAGGAGAATCACGGCCCTTATTGCTTTTTCGAAGAGTCCTTTCAGCAATTTTATCAGGGGGAGCACGTAAGCCAGAGTTTTGCCACTTCCTGTCGGTGCAGCTACGCAAATATCTCTGGGTGGTAGACCCATGACCACGTAGCGGGGATCCAGGAGTTCCCTGGGAATGTTCGGATCTAAAATCTATTGCGTTCTTCTCGGACAAATATCGCAATGTTAGGGAGATGATGAATGCACAAGTCGAGGGCGCAATTCATTCTAAGTGAAGTGCCTATAAATCCGACAAAAGCGTCCCTTTGACTCACCTGATGACCTGCTTCTGCATCGGGAAGAGACCCATGATGCCATCATTCCGGAGCGAGCGAACTAATGATTTGCCAAGAACGTCCACGTCGTCGTCGAGGTCTCCGCACGGTTCAACCTGCAGTTCCGAGAATTCATGTAAGACCCGCCCCCCTCTCCGTTGGGAAATATGACCTTATGTGAGCGGGTCGCATGCCGGCCTGGACGGCCGGCATGCGATACAAATGGACGGAAACCGGAGTACCTTGGACGATACGGGCACCGCTTGTCTGACCCACAGTGGCAAGCCTCCAACAAACTCGGTCTTTTTCCCGATTCTAGTTTCTGCTCCAAGCGGTTTGAAGAACACTTCATCAGGTTCCTCTTCTGGGTCTGCAAAAGTGGCTTTCGGCTATTTCTTTCTGAAGTCCGACCCGTGGAATTAGTACCCGGGTTATTCAAAGAAGAAGAACTGACCACTTGCACCTGTTCCGGCGGAAACTGTTTGCCCTGGCAACGGTGTCGTGGATAATCTGCGAATTTCCGAGTCGCTCGTGAGTCGTTCATACGCTTGAAGTTAACATTACCGTTGTCGAATTCTTTCGTGAGGTGGCAATGTGACGGCTTTCTCAACAGCTTACTTACGTGATCGGCACCCTTTCATCGGAAGATGATGATGATTCTTCCGCAGAAAGGAGAACGGGTGCGTCCGTGAGGTCCTTCTCCTTCTTCATTCTATTGATCGATTTGAAGAAATTGAGAGAACAAGCAAACGACTCCGTCAGCTCGCCGTCGAGCGCGTTCGCAACCGGATGTAGCTTCAAATAGAGCTTAATGAAAATGGAATCTGGAAGCATGAGGGCTAACTCACCTCATTCGCCCGGGTGGCGGCTCTTCGTCTGAAGATGAACTGTCCGAAGATTCCGGTTTGCTCTTCTTCGCGGACGGAGCCGTTGATGCACCGTTCTCCTGTGGATGTGATAATCACGATGTTCACAGTCTTGATACCGTCTTTAGTCAAGGGAATGATGAGTCGATGGGATAGCTCACCGCGGTCCTCTTCCATCGATTCTGTGTCGTTCCAGGGAGCAGAGAGTTTCTGTTGGGCCTCGCATCACCTCTACGGAGCTCATGCCTACTGCCAGAATTTGTTTCCTGTCGCGCGTCACTTTCGGTGATAGCTCGTGTATCCTCATTGTCTGAATCCGACGAATCCACACATGCGGCGCTCCCGGTTTTCGATTTCTTGACTTCGTTCAGGACACCTCGTTCTTTCAATGCAGCTCGTTCGAGGAGTCCTTTGAGTCTTTTCCTTGCAAGATGTTCCGGAACTTCGGCCGTCGATCTGGGGGTTGGAAAACGATTCGATCTAGATTTTTCTGAGAGCGAAAACTCAACGGGGAGATTTCATCACACCCTACTAGTGCGGGATGCAAACAGGCACGAACACAGCTGATTCTTATTTCCTCCCTTACCTTCCGAATGACATCCCGGAGACGAAATCAGCACTGCTAGTTATGAGACTCCACTCCGGCCCTCAAGAATAAGCGTCACGCCGGGCTTGTACTCCGAGACAGTTCTGAACTTGACAAGGGTGAGTTTCCCTCTCACGAAGAGGCTCCGGTCGCACGTGTGCGCTTTGTTTACAATTCGAAAAGACCGCGAAGGCAACGCGCGCGAATCGAGCCAGGGTCTCTAATGTAACGAGTCAGCGTCCGAAGCAATACCTTGAGAACCTCTTATGTTAGCCCAGCTTCAGTTCCTTGCCGGGAAATGAATGATCAAGAGTTTTACCGACCCTTCAGTCTCGAATTCCCACTCCCCACTCTCTGGATCGATTCCAATGAGCCCGCTGGTAACCGCCAGCCCTTGTGGAGAGGGCCGGTAATCGCTGACCCGTATGAAAACATTGCAGGTCGTCTCGTCCTCGGAACGTTGACGCCAGATATCGCAATCGACGCCGTTCAGTGTGCTGGGACAGTTTTCCGGGGACTGCCATGGCTGTTTTCAGTCGTTTACGTGCGGTGATCGGGTCGGCGAAGGCGCTGCTCAGGAGACGTGAGTATTCCCCACGCAGAAAGTATTACGATACGTCCGATTCGACTCCATTGACTACTGTCCCCGCAGATAACTCGTTGTTTCCTTCCGTGCCCCACCTCCTGAAGCGTATTTTCTTCGAATACTGCGGATTCATCTGATCGGGATGCTGAGAATCTGACTAGAGAAATATCGAGAGTGTATTCTGACCTGATGAAGGGCCTTTTTACTTCGATTATCTCCGGCCATCTGCGATTCCCCCTGCGCGAAGTGAGGTTATGTTGGTGGAAGAAACTCTGGATAACTGTCACACTATATGATCTTACAGAGAACGTTCAGCAGCAGCCATTGAGGCTCTCGCATGACCGGGTCATGGAGATCAAGCCGAGTACCTATCATGTCAAACTGTTCTTCAACGACATTCATTTCTACCTGTGCCTGACAGGCATCCCCGTGTTAATCGGAATCACAGCTATAAACATTTTCATTGGCCCAGCGACACTGACTGATATACCGGAGGGCTATGAACCGGAAGATTACGAATACCATCGGCACCCAATCAGCCGATTCATCAATAAATACTGGGCGCCGTCAGAACAGAGTGTTTATGAAAAAAACATGTGCTCACTCAAGAAACTGCACGACCAGTACTTGGCCAAAAGACTCCGAAAACGAGTAAGTTGGGAACAGGATTTCGCCCAATTCTCGACGAGGCGAAAAAACGATAACCAAATGTATCCGCCTTGCAGGTTGAGAGGTTATCATATGAGCGCGGCGACTACCAACATTGGGCCTATATCCCTCCGCACGCTGAATTGATGACGAGGGTTTCCATCAGAGATGCCGAGGATCTAGGAGCTCACGGTCATCCCGATTTTTGAGTACTGTGTTTTGTTTATGTCTGGAAAACTCGAATATACAGAAGTATAGGTCAAAAACAGTTCATTCACTCTTCTCCCGTTGGGGCCTCAACGCGTAATGGAAACTGACGGTGGGAGGGTGAGCTGTCGTATCGAGGGCCGCGTGAAATATTCCCCAAGATGCTGTTTCCTCCAAAACTGAGGCTGCCTGGACGATGCGAGAAACGGCAAGGTATACACATAGAATTAGGACACATACAATCATAGAACTCTCGATTTTTCCGCACTGCGTAGCCCGATTGGGTTCCGAGGATCAGAATCTCCCTCCGTTAGAGTACCCAGAGGAAAAATACCCGAATTCAGTCGCATTCAGACCTAAACACTTTATTATGCGGTTACTGTCCACCGTCGTACATTTATCATCATACCCATTCTGGTACGCTGGTTTTGAGCGTATTTCTCCTACGCGGGTCCGTCGTCATCCTTTTCCTACAAGTGCGAATACAACAGAAAGCTACCTCTTCGGCTTCGCGTACGAGTACCAGTTTGAGGCTTGATTTATTGGAACATAGTCTTGTCAGCTCTTGTCTATTACTCTGTCTTCGTGGGGGTCGGATTCCAAATGGCAGCGAATCAGCTGCGCTCCCGCGATGGATTATTTGTGTGCAATCGAGTGCATGGACAGTGGCGTGTTCAAGGGAAGGGCGATCGCCCCCCCCAAATTTTTTCTCCCGAATCGTGTCGAATCGCCCCACCCATAACGAAGCGTCGCCCCCCCCCCCCCTCAAGAAAGAATCCTGGACACGCCACTGTGTATGGAGTCCATGAAACGCCTCTCGACCTCCTACGACCTTACATAATCTTCAGACTCGATGGTGCTATGAAACGCAATACTACACTCGGTGTCGCAAATAAAGAGCCCCCTTTTTGCTGGCATTCGGCAAAGAAAAAGTGCCTGATCGTCGATTTTCGGTTCTTGCGAGGCCGGCGCGACCCGGCGTGCAGTCGGAATCGCGGTTGGCGTCGTTGCCGTACAAATCGGTGGAGACTTCTTGGAGACGCTGCTTCGTTAAAGGTTCGATGGGGCCCAGGCCTTCACGGAATCAACGAACATCCTATGGAAACATCCAACACGAACTCGAGAGCCATGATGTCAGAATGACAGAGCCACGGCGGGAAACCTAATTTCTGAAGCTGCGAGTGCCTCTTGAGTCAGCCTCGTGTTCTTCTCATCTTGTCTACATCTACAGTGAAAACTCGTTACAACCCTGCGGGACCGGCAAAACAGTTCGCTGTAACGGAAATTCGTTGTATCGAGAGTCTCTCAACACTGGACCTTATGGCAGACTGGCTAATCAAAAACTTATTTTTCGTTCGCTATATTGGAAACTCGTTATAACAGTGTTCGTTGTAACGAGCTTTTACTGTGACATCGTGGCGGTACACTGGACAATTACGGGGAAGGCCGAATCATTCGCTGATTCGAGTCAGAATGACGAGTAGAGATAGCGCGTGAATTGGATAGCTACCGATTCGCAATTGATCATTACCCCGGAAATGGGGCGTCGTATGGTACGTCAAACTTCCCCGGACGTCCAAGAGAACTCAACGAGCGCGACCGAAGACACACGACGATCGCAAAGATCGCGTGTGTCCCAACGTAAGCAAAAGAGAGGCCTACTTCTCAAAACGAACTCTGCTGGAAGGTCTCTGATCGTGGATTCGGCGTTCCGTGGTTCAACACGGCAATGTACTCCGAAAACGCACCGCAAAACGTGCAGCGTGGAACTCAATTCAAGGGAGAATCATCATTTCGATGAGAGCATGCCCATTGAAGTCTCCGGATCGGTGAGATTTTGATTATCCAGTGCTGATGCAAGGCATCTCGGGTCCGACGGTATAGTTTCCCTCGACAGCTCAATGTTCAGGCGACAAGCAGTGTTCGAAATTCGGATTCTGGAACCCAGCTACTCCGTCTTATTCTGCCACTCGTGCCTAATTAGCAACTAGGGAGGGCTCATATTCCAAAAAGCACTAAAACGATGATCAAGCATTCTGTTCCTAAGGAATGGGTTATTTGCTGGGTGGCTCGGAATATATGCGATTGAGTGTGTCGTGTGTCACATGGGATGAGTCAACAAAACAAGTCCGCGAATTGGTTAACAATAACAGCCTACTTCTTGGAGAGATCATGAGAACTTGAGATATAGCGCGGAGGATCATCATTCACACAATAGGTTCCGACTTTCCTTGCATTTCGTGATACATATACAACATGACGGCAGATACCGTCCGCACAAGCGATGTCACGGACCTTTCTCAGATGTAGAAAAGTCGTACCGTAGATGTGGAGAGCAACGTGTCGCCGTCGAAGAAGCGCGTTTCGATAACCACGTTTCCGCTGCAACGATCGCAAGAAACATCAGAAATCGATATCAGCCTCATTGACGTGATCCACGCCAATCACTAATATGTATTACCTGCTATGGCCAAATCTTCCGTTATCGACTTACTTGAGAACGTTTGCCGGCATCATCTGACTCTCAGGAGCGGCTTCGATGATTGACTGCCAGGTGTTTGTCGACATTGGAATCACAAACCCAAACTCGAAAAACCATTCTTCAAGGCAGCGCCCTTTGAACAAGACCTGAAATTCAGTAGATTGGCGTGAAACTCCTCTGTCAAATTCCGCTAGAACTGATGGAAAATACTCGCAGAGCCACTTCAACCGATTTATTGCTCGTCACAAACCGTCGCCCATAGTCTCACTTTTTGCTCGAGGCGGAATTTTTCCAGTTGCTCGGATGAAGAGAAGTTGATCTCTCGAGAGACTGCGCGACATTTCAGTATTTTCTTCGGGACTCTCGCTTCGTGTTCGACCCCCGACTTGGACCTGGAAGGAAAGACTGAACGTAAGCTACATATGACCGCGATGAGAGATATGTATGGTCGGAGCTCATCGTGGTGGTGGAGGCACTGATTCGTAGTTGGGTACGAATCATTCGATATGGACCTGCGGAGGTCGTCGGATCTCTGAAATGCCCATCGTCGTTGTTCAGAATAGTTGACGCTTGAGAGTATCATACGAGAAGAACTTACAAATCATCCGAGCCCTGCCAGAGGATCTTGCCACTATCAGCATCGCGGAGGTTCATCCAATTCCTGCAAGGAAGTGAACTCTGTTCTATAACACAACCATCTTCACATGAACTTTCACATTTGGTGATCCGAGAAACCCTCATCGACTCGATTACCCGTTCAATCGACAGCACCCATTAATTGGAACGAGAATGAATCGCCAACGACCAGACTACCCCAATTTCGAAATCGGAATTCGGAGACCAGCAGCAGCGGCGTCATGCTGCACATTTCGAACGGAGGAAACTTAGGGACGAGGGTTGCTATCGCCGACGTCTCTCCATTCCACAATCTCGGGAGCGTATTCGTTGAAGAGTGAGTGACAACTTACACTTTGAAACCACAGCCTGGTTCCGCCTTCGGCTCGGCTGTTTCTGTTAGGGAAACCGGGTTCTCGACGCACGTATCGGCTTGCACGGATGCCATTGCTGTTGATATCTGGCGGGGAGACCGCTCGATTTTCCTCCAACAAGCAGTGATTATTCCACGCAGAGTAACCTCTTCTCTAACTTGTTGTTTTGATGTGCTGCCAAGGCAACCGAGTGTCCGACTAACAGTCTAGGAGGCGAGGAGGACACCGAGTTTCAAACAGGATGGCGGAACGCAGACGAATCCGAGGGGAAGGGAATTTGCTTTACTCTCTAAGACATCTCATCAATCGTCAAGCGCTACGATTGCTGCGAAACCGCAAGGATCTCTGACACACCCCAAGAAGCGGCTTGACTTGACTTCACTGTCAGGCAGCTCTTCTGCGAGACGAATTCTCCTGAGCTTAAACATCCCCGAATCAGCCGCGCGCCCCGATTTCGAATCTCATCGCTCGGCACTGAACATCTCCCGGAATTCTGTTCCGATAGGGTTGCCCAGACTCAAGATTTTGATTCTCGCTTGTGGCGGGTGTAAATATGCGTAACTTTCTCACTGTCGGGCTGCGGAGGTTCAAGACGAACCGCACCGACCGGGGGGAACAACCATTTCGAACGTTCAAGACACCACAGCTGTTTGCTAGCAGACGACCGTCACGCAGACTTCCGTATCATATCAAAACCGATAGTTGATCGCATGAAGACTTTGGCACATTCCGTATATGTTTAGCAGAGAGTCTCCGAACTCGGCACGGTGTACTCATCACTTGCTGATTCGAGAAGAGTGTTTCGGAGTACGTCGTCCCATCCATAGGGCTTGACACAAGGAGAGACCGGGAACGTGAAATACTCCCTCAGAAGAAGGAAATTTGTAAGTCCGTATCCGTTTTCACTTCCTGAAATCAGATACAATGCCATTAACCCTATTAGCTGCTCCGTCACTCCTCGAAGTAGTCACGAAGTTCTCAATAGTATTAGTGAGTAATGTCCGGTGAACTGCCATGCGCAGCGTCGCCGAGACTCATTATAGGCTCATTCGTGAGCTGTGAATTCTTCAAACTCCTCCACCCGAGCGGAGGATATGGCGTTTGTTCTGCGGACACTGTTCGATGATTGTGTACAGTTAGTAGCGCATCTATTTCGAATCATGCGCCTTCCCTGCGGTCGTCACGAACCACGTTGACCAGCGGCGCGGCGTAGCTAGGATTTTTCCTGAGGGAGAACCGATTCTCCCTTGGAGCGAGGACGCTCGTCGAATTCCCCAAAAATCAGTTGCTCGGCCAGAGATCCCAATTCAAATATCATGAGCCAAGGGGTCTTGGGGGGCTGATGCCGGCCCAGCCCTGTCGTGGCTACCCCCCTGATGTGGTCTAGAAACTTCATCCGAGGGTTTCATTTCAGGTGCTCTCTACCAGGACTCTCACAATGAGAGACTTAGTCGGAGCTGCCTGCGGAGCTCAAAATCCTCTTGTGAGGCTTTCCCAGCAGGTCCGGGGAGATGCCGCAAGGCAGCAAGATGGATTGGGTGCCGGCACATCGGCTTCGAGGTCCGGGCCCTCCCTACAGGCTCCGGGAAGTTTCCACATGGGTCCTTTGCTACGGGAAATGCGCACAGTGGAGCAAGGTAGGAACGCGGGAGCCTAAGTTTTCCCCTCTCCCAACGTATCCCGTCCCAACCTGGATCCCAGGGAAGCCTTTCCAAATTCTCTAACAGTCGTTCGTTGTGTCCCGTAGGAGCCAATCAATGGGCGAATGAATTCCAAACGCCACAGACTTTGCCTTCCGAGTGGGACAGAGAATTCCTGCAGGGATCTTCTCAGCAGAGCACTCGGCTTACGAACTCGACTGCTCCGACGCAACCTGTTGCATCGCATCAACTTTACGGCCACCAGAATCCTTACTTGCTCGGGAGATATCGGCCACCTATGACGCATACGACGGGTGCGCCTAGCAGAAAATGGGCCGAAGATATTCTGACGCAGAGCGAGCTGAGGGCTGTGGACGAGAAGACGAACCTGGTCAAAGTTGCCAAAGAATACGTTCAGACGGAGGAGAGCCCCAACGTGAAGGAAACCGATTTCTATAAATACGTTCAGAACGTTGCTCAGGAGAAGCAGACGGATAACCCGTTGAAAACTTCGGCGCCCGTGGAAAAAGCTGAAAAGGACGATACAAAGTTCTGGCAAGAGTTGTCCAAGAGCTGGCAGGATTCTAAGGCCAATATCTTCGATCAGAGCCGAGATATCCTCCCAGAATCTTATCGCAGCTACCGATTCAATGAGCAAACTCCAATAGACGAATCTGTCGTACACAATCCATTCCAAGAGGGCTTGGAGAAGTTGAAGCAAGGCGACTTACCCTCGGCGGTCCTCCTTTTCGAAGCGGCTGTAAAGAAGGACAGTGCTCACGCCGAGGCCTGGCAATACTTAGGTACGACGCAAGCACAAAACGAACAAGACGTTCAGGCAATAGCAGCTCTGCGTCAGTGTATCGCATTGGATCCCCGAAACCTGTGCGCGCTCATGTCATTGGGTGTAAGCTACTATAACGAAGGACTGCAAAGACAAGCATGTGACGCTCTGCGAGAGTGGCTCCGAGCGAATGCGGAGTATTCGCGTCTGGTGCCGGTAAGTGAAACTCGAGAATCAGAATACTGTTGTCGGTTTCTGAATCAATTCGGTTCAGTCCCATCGTCCGAGCCTTACCCATCCTCCGTCCACAGGGTACTGAGCCGCAGCTTGAACTCGGTGTTCACATAACAACCGTCGAGAGTAATAGGCTCCGCGAAGTCAAGGATCTGTATATAAAGGCTGCTCAGATGCACCCAGAGAACCCAGATGCTGATGTTCAGTCCGGCCTGGGTGTATTGTTGAACATGAGTTACGAATTCGACAAGGCCATCGACTGCTTCAAAGCTGCCGTATCAGTCCGACCAGATGATGCGGGCTCGTGGAACCGGTCAGTGATTTTGCATGCTGATAGTAGAGAGCGTTGTGAGCCCCCTGTTTCCGGAACAGATCTCCCAACTGAAACACTGTACATATTTTATTTCCCAGACTCGGGGCCACCCTCGCAAACAGTGGGCGATCCGCGGAGGCCGTGGAAGCTTACAGACATGCTCTCCAGCTTTATCCCGGCTATATCAGAGCTAGATTCAATCTCGGCATCAGCTGCATAAACATGAGTTGTTACAACGAGGCAGCGGAGCACTTCATATCAGCTCTGAGCTTACAGGTAAGAGTCCACCATTACTTAGCGATAGCTCCTGCAAAAAACATCGGAACGACGTTCCCTCTAGAGCTAGAGGAGTCATAACCACTGACTTTCCGTGCTTGCAGAACAACGCGAAAGCTGATCAGTACGCACTGTCTCGCAGTACAGCCATGTCTGACAACATTTGGAACACTCTGCGTATGAGTATCACGTTGATGAACCGTTCTGAGCTGTACCCGGTGGTGGAAGCAAGGGATCTGGAGCAACTCAGTCGCATATTCCTGAAGACTTGAGCCAACCAAGCGCTCGGATCGGAGACATCAAGTATTGGGCCCAACGGGCCGATTGGTCACACTACGTATTACAGAATCTCGTGTATGAGATCGGGTTTCATATATGACGTTGTTACTCAAGTTTTGACTTCGTTTGAGAAGTCCTGCTTGAGCTGATTTGAACGGGTTTCATCTGTTCAACGGATGTTCCACGTTGTGTTTGTGGAAGATGCATTCCGCGCTTTCAGTACGGTCCGATATCATATACATCTCGAGGGGTGTTCCTCGAGTTGGGAGACTTTGCTCAATGTTTATCCATGCTCGATTCAGAATAAAGACCATCTGGACCGCTTTGTAATCTGAGGTTCCCTAAGTCGTACCCGAAGGAGACTTGAAAGCGTTACCCAGCTTTCAGATACATATATTCCGAAAGGTCTTCCCCCTTCGTGGGGCTCGCAGTGATAGCATGAGATGGTGATCAAACAGTTTGGTTCAATCATGAAACACCGACTGTCGCCCATATCGATCCAATCATAATGATGATATCTTCCCGCGTCCTACGAAGAGCAAAACTTCTCCCCATCATCACATACATGCCAGCTTTATTGATCGCCAAAGCCATTTCAATGGGCCGGGAAGCGATGATGATGATGATTTCTGTAACGAGGGTCTATGGGACGGACTACTGCTTTCTACCATGAGATATTTCAGGTACGACATATTCACATATTATGGCTATTTGTGGTAGTTTCGGGGATGTTCATCAGGCGGCAGGTAAGCATGGTAGCCCCATGAGGCAAACTCTTGTCCGGGTCTCCCCTGTGTTGGACCTCGGAAAACTTTGACGTGAACGTGGCCACGTCCTCCGCCGCCTCCACCTCCTCCGCCTTGACTTTGCGCAGGGATGACGAAGGAAATGAGCACGGATGCCAATACCACGAAGAACCTGTTTGCTAGTGTTATCCTGAAAAACATCGAGAAGTCTGAGTTAGTTATTGGAAATTGTCCGATAAGATGATGAAGCTGGCACAGTCACTCACCTCATCCCGATGACTTTCAGCTGTTCCACCGGCAAGTTTGCTCGAAGAATGTGTCAATGATTTTACAAGCACGCTTTTATACCGAGAACTTGTCCCAGCTGAGGGTTCAGAGCATAAAAATCTCGTGCATCCTCCTTCTCCTCTTTTGTCGTGATATGTGACCACAAAAAATGAGAGTTGGGTAACGCGACACGCTCCGTCTGTTTGCGGAAGAAAGCCGCTGGTGGAAACATTTTTGGAACTTCAAGATTGGAAGGCGTGGAAGCCCCTTACCACTCATAGCTGTTCCAGCGCTTGCCGCGGGGGAAGATAGCACGAGCTGGAACGAGAATCAGAAACCTGACCGGTGGACACGTCTGACAATGAGTCCTGTCCTCTATCGGGTGCTCCGCTGCAGATGGTTGTTGACGAGGAGGACACAGGATGACGGAGACTTTTTAGAATCGTGGATCGGAGGATGATAGCTCTTCAAATTGTCGGGGGAAGAATTAGTAGCGCCTGAATATTGCGAAATTATGGCGCCGACAGGCCAACGCACGATCAGTTACGGGCTTGAGAAGTTCGGTGACGTAGCTTCAGAAGGATGTCCAGATATTCTGGCACGCAGCGAGTCTCCTTCAAGCTGTCTCCTCCGTTGGTCGAATCAGAAAGGCCTCGCTGAGGCAAGCCTTGTCCTGTTCGCCGATTTGCCGGATATATGAGAAGAAATCCATATCTGTCATCTATCATGGTGACCCGAAGATTTTGTTCTCCTGTATTCTCGTAAAAACACCGCTGGGGCCGAGCCGTGCCGTCAGCCGAGGTGAGAAGCTTTGAATCGAGACTAAAACCGTGTAGATCCGGTACGAAACATTCGAAGTCTTCCGTCCCATCGACGCGGCATGGGTTTGGGAATCGCCCAAAACTTGGGGAAGAAGCTTCGGAGAAGAACTCGATGGTTGAACCTGACTTCTTGAGTTCAAATTAACCTGTAACAGCTCTCTGACATCTCTGACATCCGGTTTTTGACCAGTATGCATCAGCGCTGTGAAACATCAAATATCTCGACAGGGAGTGTCACCGAGCATAAGCATCCTTTAGTGATTCGATCATGAAGAATGCAACGAGGCTCACTGTGTATCTATTGTTCTGACAAAATCGTGCGCTCCTGAAATCACGAGCTCCACGTTCAGGCATTCACAGGAGCTGGCTCCGAGATCGGACTCGCCGAGCCCTTCGGGGTTTCTGTCGTCCTTTTCGAAACCATCGCCTTGACTGATGCGCGCCTTCCCATGTGACCGACGGTATCAATTCATAGACTCAGAAAATCCAATCACCAGCTTCAGCAAGCATCTTCGTTCGACTTCCTTGTACAACTCGATTTCGGAGTCAAAATCATGGACCAATTGTACTACACCTAAGAGCGCGCCTCGCAGACCATAAACCTGTCAGATACGACCATCCGATACGTTCGCGTCGACTGCGGAAGATGATTCCGGAGAGCTCCACCAAGCAATCGCAAGCGAGAAACTCCGGTCCCGAGTGAACTACTCCCTACTGATGCGATGTGGATACTTGGGGAAGATGCGGTGCCGGATCTAGTCGTCATTATCCCGACTCCGGAACATCAAATGTTGTACTGCCTCCACTGAGGCACGATTTTCGCAACCAGCTAGAAAGGATTTTCGTCGCATATCTCAGCCAACCGGCCAAGACAAGACGGCTATGACTTCTCAGAAGCTGATAGATCTACCGAAACCAGTCGACGTCGCTAATTTAGAAAGAAGAAACTCTTCTACAGAATACCCTCGATTGTATTCGACATTCAATTTCTGCCTTCACTTCAGAGGGATGAATCTGGACGAGTGAGTGGCTCCGATACCCGGCCTTCCGTGCTTCACAGGTTTGTAGGTGATGGAGAACTCGCCCAAATAGTGGCCGATCATCTCAGGCTTAATTTCGACCTGGTTGAAGTTCTGGAATGTGAACAGGTTTTCATTATAGGAGGCAACTCGCATCACGGGCGAGTTCCGTCGAGCTCCACGTATGAAATGTCGAACCGGCGTCATCGCCTCCTAAAGAGAGATCTCAAACGACCGTTTCGGCTTGTCAAACAGAGCGGTACACGCATCAGAAATGATCCGCAAACGGTTTCGAACGTGGCTTACCCTTCCGTTGTACACTCCGACCATGGACCCAACCATCTCGGGAATGATCAGCATGTTACGCAGATGAGTTTTGACGACATCGGGTTTCTCGAGCTCGGCAGTCTGCTGCTTGACCTTGCGCAGTTTCTGAATCGAAAGCAAGAAATCTGAGTACTATGAACACCTCACATGACGGCGGACGCTTGGCTCCCCGAGAAGGGCTTCACTAGGACCTCGATATGGCACCCATTGACACGTTCCCGGGTCGAGTTTCGCACGTTGTGTCAGTGGTCAAGTGCCATAAATGAATCTCGCGGCAGCAAATCGAGGATACTCATACTGTACCTTCAAGAAAGCGAGATGCTTCCTCTTAAGTCCACGTGCGATCTTCCTGCGGGCACGGGCGGTGAGCAGAGGCATAAGCTGGACATTGTTCATGTTCAGCAACTGCTCCAGATCCACACCGCGATACGTGAACTTTCGGAAAGTTCTCCTCTTCACCTGGGTCTGCTGGACTGCTTCTTCAGCCATGATTGCAAACTTTTTCCGGTCAAAACCGTAGCAAGTTTGGATTCAACACCCGCACCGATCGGCGGCCACGAGGGAAAAGGATGCCGAAACGGAAACAGCGGCCGCCATCTTTTTTGTTGTTGTTCTCAACGGACGATTGTGTCCTTCGCTGATCGACTGAAACGGGCTCTTTCGCATTAGCGATCTGATAGACTCTCATCGGAGTCACTCGCTTCCCCAGGATTAGGAAGTGCCCCAGGAAATTGAGGTGATTGCAGACGAATGCAGATATTTCTAAATCCGAACCAGAGACGCGTCGCACGTCGGGCGCGAGCAGCGGACGGCGCCAGAATTCGAATCGCAGTTTCGCACGTGCGGTTGTATACTGGAATTCGAACGGGTACTCATTAGATACTCCGTGTTTCATAATCCACCATGGTTCGGAAACTGAAATTCCATGAGCAAAAGCTGCTCAAGAAGGTTGATTTCATCAACTGGGAGGTTGACAACAATCTGCATGAAGTGAAGATTATGAAGAAGTATTTCGTGCAGAAAAGAGAAGATTACACCGCGTGAGTACACTGACGAACATTTGAACTTTTCCTACGAATGAAGTGCCACTTTTCGTGCCTGGATGATCTGTCTGTTCCGGAGATCACCACGGAGTTGGACTGAGGCGAGCATCAGAGTTGGTCTGTTCGGTCATTTAGGAAAGAAACGACTCTGAAGTCCCGCACAGCTGAGCAGCTCCTTGGTTGAGGAATTCCAATTCTCATTGGGACATCATATCACCGCAAGATCGGGTCCATGCGGAACGAAGGCTGCCTTCCTTGTGGGACATGAGTATACTTGCGTGCAGAAAATGGTGCATGATCGTCATGGAAGAAAACGTTGATGGGGCGAATTCTTCCGGAGAGCGCACAGAGGTGTCTGGACTGCCCTTTCGAGTCCGGATAGATCGCATAAGGTTGAGGGAATCCTGATGATAAAATCTGAATATGGCTGAATTTGATTCCAGGTACAACAAGCTTTCGAGACAAATTCGAGAAGTGGCCAGGAAAATCCGCGACCTCGATCCCAAGGATCCCTTCCGGGAAATCGCCACCAAAGAATTGTTGAACAAGCTTCATGCGATGGGTATCATCAGTGAGAAGTCGACGCTCGAAGTTGTCGACCGAGTCACCGCCTCCTCATTCTGTCGACGACGTCTGCCCGTTGTCTTGAAGAAGCTAGAGATGGCAGAGAACCTCAAAGCAGCGGTGGAGTTCATCGAGGCCGGCCATATAAGGTGAGCTCCTCTCATATTTAACTGCCCTGTCGCGACACCGACTCATGCACGTGGCTTTCGGAATATCTCCGTCTTGATTCTTCATGACTCGATGATATATCTCTTGCAGAATCGGTCCCGACGTCGTGACTGATCCTGCATTCTTGATTACACGCCAGCTGCAGGATTTCATTACCTGGACCGATGCGTCGGCAGTCAGGAAACAAGCTCTCAAATACAATGAGATGGTGAGTTCCCAGCCAGCCGCTAAGTACACTGCTTGAATTTTGGAGAGCTACCCAACAAATGCCTTTTGATTGAGAATGTCTTCTCCGTTTTTTAGCACGACGACTTCGATCTCATGGATTGAGAACTTCTCCGCTGAAACATGGGATTATCTTGCAGGATGAGCATTGTAAATAAAATATATGTAAATAATTTCGCATAGATTGAATATCTACATGTCTTCCTTTCTCTTGGCCTGGGTTCGGAGTGGTCGTTCTCGTGGATGTGTAGATCGACAGCTCATCTGAAGTTCCAATAATTTTCCTCTTCGAACTCGATATTGAAGCGCTTCCCAAGCCAGACTCGTAGATGTTCAGCTAGCCAGAATTTGTCTGAAGTATGAGCTTTGTAATGAGTTTCGCTGTCCATGCCGGACTGTTGGTCGTCACCGCGAGCAAAACTCGTCGTGAAGGCATCTTTGAAGAGGAATATGTACCTCCGAAATATGTTGATCGCTTCGAGGTGTTTTCTCGCTGTCGTCAAAAAGGGATGAGTTAACTTGAGACCTGCGGAAAATTGCACGGATCATTTCATTTTTGAAATCGAGTGCAATGTACCAAATTTAGACATGCGTGTCCGCATTCAGCGTGACTAGCACCGGCGGGGGGGAGTGCAGAAAAACTGTGTTAACCCATCCGACGCCTTGCGGCTGTGACCTGCGCAAAGCGGAAATCGTCGATGGCACGCAAAAACCCAACGTCTGAGTTCCGCCACAAAAACGCGGATCCGACCGCAAGTGGTGGTGGGGGAAACTTCATAAAAGGTGAGCGGCATTCGGACGAGCAGACACTTGCCAATCATGCTGCGGTGGCTTCTCTTGGTGAATAGTCGCTGAATACGGATATTCGTTGGAAACTCGTGAGATTCTCACAATGTTGCTGATTCGATCCCTGTTTTCAGTTCGTGTTCATCGTCATGGTGCGTTGCAATGAGTCCGAGAATGATCAACAAGCTTCGGCTTCCGACTACGGAGGCCGCGATAACGAGGGTTATCTCGATATGGGCGCATACTCAGGACACAACGGAGCTTTCGGATGGTACGCCGGCCATCCGGTCGGTAGATATCGGTGAGAAAAGAGGAGCTCGCCTCCGATTCGGTCAGATTGATTCATTCGCATGGAATGTGCTCGGGATCATCTCGTTCCTCGGTGCATCCCAACGCTACTCGGGGAAGATTCGTGTAGATGGAAAATGAAGGCATCTGTCTCCCCTCAACAGTTTTTTGTGATAGATACGGCTCTGCCGATTCAATAAAGAACAAGACGAATTTTCCGATCAAGTTCCGGGTTTTCTCAAGTTAGACCCACAACCTTGTCGTGACGTTCAGCTCATCAGCGGAAACCATCTTAGGAGCACCATCAAATTCTTCCACTCAGGAATTCTTCTTCGCGCTGCTGACGGCTGGGAGCTTGGAGCTTTATAACCCAGCCGCAGCAGAGAGAAGAGCTCGAGGAATTCCCTCTGTCACCATCGAACAGCACCGCTAACTTGAATATGTAATAAGGGTGAGACAAAACCCCTACTCCCGATTCTCAGGATACACAGACCTTTGATGTGCGCTCCAGCAGGTTCCAAATACGGATGTTTGGTCTCTGCGGCTCAAACCGCAGCGAAGGGGTTTTGCAAAATCCATTTTTTTCCTCTAGGAGCTCAACCAGTGCTCAGCTTGGAACGAGGAGAGCTTTATCACAACGTAGCATACTACTCTACGTTTGAGCTTGGAATATTTCAGCCTGCGGCTCAGAATCCCCTCGCTATACAGTAAACCTTCAATTCATGCGGTTCCCAAAACCGCATGAAACGATTCTTTCCGCATAAAACGGGAGTCGGTCAAAAAACGCCAGCATTTATTTCCAGACGCTGCTTGAACAGCCGATGTTTCCACCGTGTGGCAGTCTGAACGATACGTCGAGCTTTCTCTCAGCTCTAACCTGTAGAGCCCAACCGCGACTTTTTGGGGTCGATGACTTTTATGCTACTCGGGGCATCAATACTCAAACTTCCCCCCAAGCTCTAGGCCGCGTGAATGGAAATGAAAATGAAATGAATGTCGACTCTTAAAAGTCTCGATTTGGCTGAGTAGGTCTAGACTCTGGACATAGGGAGAGCTCGGAGTATTGCTCAAAATCCCATGTTTTCAATTCAATTTTTTGAAAAAAAGCCGCAAAAGTTTTATGCGGCTTTGGGAACCGCATAAAATGGGGATTCACTGTATATGACATCACCACATTCTCTCTTGGACTCGAATCTTCCAAAAACATCTTGCGTTGAAAGTTACAAGGGCGAACCTTAGGGAATGTGGAGCATTCCAGGTTGTGGAACCGTTGGGCTTGAAATGGTGGAGATTGGTAACGGAATTCGAACTCGCCATCTAATCGGCGTGGCTGCCGCCTCCGATTCGGATTTTTTTCCGGATAGCTCATCATCGAGCGTCGGCCTGAGCTTGTGGTTTCATCGAGCATTCATACATTGAGCATTGCCAAACTCGTCCGATAGGTTAGCGGATGGTAACATTTTTCGCACGAATTCCAGCGTGGTTTTGTGAAGTCTACGTGGAGTACACGCAACGGAAGCTAGGTTCCTATGCGCGATTTCATCGAGCAGTGCATCTGCGAATCAGCTGGAATAGTGTTCAGAGCTTATCAACAAACTCACTTCGGATGAGCTTTCAACTCCATCTCACACAAGTATGAGAAACGAGATCTGGCTCTGACCGTTCTGGGAAACGATGGGTAGTGATCCCAAAGGTCCCATGTTCGCCTGGAAGGTTCGGGTTCGATGAAGGCACCATCGAAGTCCCACACATAACGCCGATCACGGAGACCTCGCGAATCGATTCTCCATCTTGTCACTAGAAGCCGCTTCCCTCATAATATCTGGAATCACCCCCGAGATTCTCGTCAGAAGTTCCCATGTCACGGATTGAACCCCCGCGGGAGAGGAAAAACTCATTTTTTATTTGTTAACTGTTTATTATAATGCTCGTAACAGACTACGGAGCGTTGCTTCCTGTATTTTTGTGGTCTCATCATTCAACTCAGGGCTTCTTCTCTCGCATGAACGTCTTGCAACCTATCGCTAGCTCAGCTCCGTATCACCGATAGTTTTTAAATGAAAAAACCGTTGATTGGCGCAGAATTTCGCTCCGAATGTTAGAAAAATAAAATTTTCGAAGCTCGTGTCGTACGGGGGAGACCCAATATATCTGTGATCCGATTCTAGCGGGTGTCGGATCGCTGACTAGCGTTAGGTTCTTCTTATGCCGTACACAGGCGAACTGGCTCCACTTACCCTCACTATATCTTGTTCCATTTCAGACTTCTTCTCTCTTTCTCTCTGTGTAATGCCAACAATCTCACTATGCAGACACGGCTTCAGCCACTTGTTGTGGGGAAGCGTTTCAAGATAATGTAATATCATGTATGTATTGTATGTATGTTTTATTAGGGGATTGATTTTGCGGCAGCTCTGTAAAGCAAGGAAATAAAGTTGCCTGTCCAAAAAGTGAACGCAACTCCAAGCTTTACTGTTCCCTGTTCTCTGTTTTCTCACTGTCTGTCTTGTCTCCTTGCTTTTCATGTTTTTCTTCCAAGCTTCTCCCCGGTGACCTGCAGACGCACGCACGCAGACTTCAACCGTATACTCGTTCCAATCCATTAGAAGATTATGTAGAGCAGTGATTCTCAACCTTTTTGGCGTCGTGGGCCCCTGACGCTGGAGAGGAGGGATGGTGGCCCCGCAACCCCGTCACAACTTCTGAGTAATGAGATGGATGAATTCAGCCCTCGATTACCGGAATCCAATATGACCCGTCCACCACCATAACAAGGAGCGCCATCTGCAGCGCTAGAAGTTGCCGTGAAGTCGCGCACACACGATGCACTTGTTTCGTAGAGAATCTAGCTTACAATCAGTTATGCTCAAAGTCTGATCAGGAACTTGACGCTCCGAGCCTCCTCGCGTCCTATGGAAAGCGATAACAACACCGAAAAACTGATCTAGACTCGCCGATTCTCGCAGGATGTTTGCATAGGTCACATATATTCTTAACAGACTCTCTCAAGAAGTTCAATCAAGTTCCTTATTATATGTTCACCGATTGCGTTGGTCAGTTTGCGTAATTCGAGGGATAGGTGCCGGGGTAGTGACTGAGTGCGTAGTTATCACTCTCCTCGGTTCAACTGAGGCTTCATTAGCTTCAGGAAAAACTCATCTATCGATTGGAAACACATGCTTCCATTCGCAGAACCGGTGACAGCATCGTACAAAATTGCATCTTAACTGAGACACGCAAAGGATCACCGAAGCAGAGCAACTGAGAAACTCATAACCGGGGCAAAGCTGGTGAAAGGGTTGGAAAACTTTTCTGAAACAGTCTCCTCACGGAAACCGTTGAATACGGTCGATATTTCCGCCTATATTCTCTGCTTTGAGATCAAGATATGCGAGTGTGCGCGGCTCCACGCTACAGCTTCCGGAGAAGTACAGTGCTCTATCGTAAGACCGGATATTGATGTCTTCAGATTCTCCCATAACTACCCAAAAATCTGCCTCGGATTCCCTGGAGCTGAGTTGCCCCTGGTTGAGAATCACTGACGCGGTTAGATTTGTCAGACTTTCTCTCATTAGTTGTGAGAAGCGAACTCAGTGCGGAGCTGCTGTTCAAGTCTTCTCGAGATTTTTTCACTTTTCGCCATGGATCCTCGATATGACGAGTCCGTAGCGATACTGTTCGGCCCTTTGTGTCGGTGTGCAGTACGGCGCACTCGACGATCAAATCCAGCCAATGTTGAGACCGTATCCAGCTTCTTGACGACAACGACAGTTGCCGTCCGTTCTGCCTCTATGAAGCGGACTGACTAGAACTGTTCTCATGGGAGACTGAACGCTCCTGTTGTCGCCTTTGGTTGCTTTGAAACAACAATAAAAATCAGCGGTTTTGGCGGTGGACTACGCGGAGATGGATGTCTTGGCCGTCGACATTTTTTTGGTGACCGGGGGGCGGAGTTGTCACTTCAATGCTTGGGTATTTTCCGTTCAGTCGCTGCTGCTTCTGCTGGCGGTCGTAGGGGTGGCAAAAGAAAACAGTGCATCTTTGTCTGGCCGAAGCGCGTAGAACATTCTCATTATTTAGTATCGGTATCTTTAGTGTTATTCTTAGTTCCATTCTCATTTCCTTCGCCGTTCTCGCCGGTGTTGGTATCAGTGAACGTTATAGTGATAATAATAATAATGTTTAATGTTATATAATAATAATAATAGTATCAATAATAATAATATTGGTAACTGCGTTGGTGATCGTATCCATCTCTTTAAGTATATCCGCATCTTGTAATCAATCTAGTTCCCATTCATTAAAAAGGCATTTCTAAAAAGTCTCACTTTGGGGTCGGTGGCGGTCGGCGGGCGCTGACAACATAGTTTTCTTCTTTCCGCGCTTCTTTTATTCTGCCACTTCGAAAGAAGAACATCGTGCTCAATAGAAGCACTCGAAGCTTCGTCTTTCCGTTCCGACGTAAACTCGAACGAGGGCCGGAGAAAACCCATGCGCTCATTGAAATAAAAGAAGGGAAATTCCGGGACGAGTTTCATTCCTGCGACGGTTTTCATCGGTGATCAAGTTGCACGAGCCAAGTTCTTTTGCGTCTAAGAGACATGATTGCCTTCCTTATCCAAGTCATTCAGTCTCACTTTAATTAGTTCAAGTACATCCTAGAACTCGCCGTCGTCGTTGCCGTCAATCGTTCCGACGGTGGCCTCTCGTCCGCGGTATCAGAAAATAGAAGTCCTGAAGTCCTTTGGTCTACCATAGCCAGATGAAGTAACAATGCCATACTAAAACAGCTATGACCGACGACGAATGATGAGAAATGTAACTTCTCAAAAACAACGTCTCGATCGAAAATCACGCCGAGAAGGATGTGTGGACCGATCTAGTCCGGGGGCACAGAACCGTATTGTGGAAATATAAAGGGAACCCAAACCTCGAGACAACTCCTCGTCTGGGAGGACTGATCGCGCAGCTGTCTCCCTCCGGGTCGGAGTCGATATTTCGAGTGAGAGAACAAGTTCTGAACGGTAAAGATCTCTTCAAGTAAGGATGAGTCAGAGCAAGACGCAATGAAAATGATCCACCGTGACAATGCTAGCTCCCAACATCCTCCTCTTGTGGAAAACGCACGAAGACCGGGAATCATCATGCCGACCCGAAAAGTTCACTTGGTCAGAGCGCCCCCTGAAGATACCGGATCACCGATTTGAGTCACCGGATTGGACCAGGCGGCCAACCTACATGATACGATACAAAGATTGGGCACCGTTTGTTGTCATTTTCTACCTAAGAACTGAACCTGAAGGGTACGAGCCATATGCTACGAGGTCGCCCCACAACGTTTTACGCTTCTACCTAGGTTCTATCTACAACTCTCCGCTGAATGACATCCATATCCTGCCGCTATCGTTCGTGTTGCTGCTTGATTACCAGTATTTCTTTTCTATGTGCCTGTTCGTCGATCTCTCTGTGTTCCTTCCGTTCATGTGTCTCTTGATAAAAGTGTGTCTTCTCCGTGCTAATGCTTGCTTCCCTACATGCTCGCGTCAATGCAGTTCATATATCCAAATCGGTCAGTAGAAATTCTGAAGCGGCCAGGTATTAAAATGTATCATTTGCATTACATTAGTACTTATAGGTAGGTACTCAATAAAGATAGGGTTGACCAGCTTCATTTAACGACGCTCGTCCAATGACGAAATGAGTCACCTATTCCTGCCTTAGACAACTTTCGCTTCTAGTCCAGCATCCGCTGACTATTGCCACCGGATTCTCCCTGCCATGACTGACGTTGGAGAAGTTATTGTTGATATTGTTGCCGTGGACGATGTTGTACCCTTTGCCGTGCAGAACACTGAACAGGTAAGAGACTAGCTGGAACGGCAGAATGCTACTCGTTCTGTTTGCCTGTTTTGTTTGATCGAATGTTGTCTTTGTTTCACTTCAACTTGCTTTCCTATAATGTTGTGGTGTATCGGAGTCATCTGACAATGAGTTTCCCTTACACTAGTCCGAACATGCATACGTTCGAATGTGAGTTATACTCTATCAGGTATGGCCGTCGGTTTCCCCGCCGACACTTCTCGAGGTCGAAATCGTTTCTTAGCTCTGTGGTGGTGGAGACAACCATCATGGATCTATCCTTCTCACTCAGTCAGTCTGTTAAGTTAGTTGAGAGTATGTTGTGACGCTAGGTATAGCAGCAGTAGCAAGTGTAGTGAAATGATCTGCTCAATAGACAGCAGTTACACGGTCAGCTCTCTCGCTCGTTAGTTCACGCAACCGGTTCGGTCGAATTTGTTCCAGCATGAAAAATCAAGGATCTTCTGGAACTGGCGAACGCTGACCATCTTCCAACATCTTCTCGTATCTCCCGATGCGGAGATCTTCCGCTACAATTGCAGTATCTCGCTCGGAGAGAATCGTTTCCCTAATGAAAGTAGAACTCACGTACAAAAAATCGATTTTCTCTAATTATATCCGACCGATTGAAATGTATAGGTTGATTAATGGATCAGTCGACTGGTGCTCGAGAAGAGCTTTCACTGTTTGTCTTCAATTTGTCTTTTGTGTTTGTGTATGGGATCTCACTTTCTGATTGTCCTGGCTCCGAGTTCCTTGCTGAGAATGTCGCAACAGAATCATCTTTCGCGCTTTTTCACTATCTGCTCCTCACATACCACAGCAGCTCCAGCATCCGGAACAATCGTGATTCCTCTCTTTTTGCCCATCACCAATCGCACTTGCAAGCACGTGTTGCTCTTCGACAGCTTGATGGTATAGACATCGTTCGCTTGATGGCTCTCCACAGGACAGCCGCAGAAACCTGGTGTGAAAGAGGTCTCAGGTCGCTAGACGATAGGCTTCTGTACGTCTCCTCCAGAATCCAACTCAAGAAAGGATCGACAGAGAGCGAGGAACCTCAATATCGATATACCTTCGTTGGCAGAAATGCCCACATGTCGTGCGGGAATGGAATTGAATTGTTTTCAAGAGTACCTCTTCATTCGTTCTGGTCCCACTGTGCAAACTCAGTCCGAACTTGATCGAGTCGGAGAAATCCGAGGATCCGACTGGCCCCCGTGAAATGCGCCCGAGGACCAAAATGAAAAGAAATTGCGTTTCCCAATACTGTTTCTTTTTCTTTCTCCGTGACGCTCCTTCTCACGGGAGAATGGCCCTACTCCTCTCGAAGGCATACCGTATCTTCGCTACTCAAACCGTGAATTTCACAATCCATTGCCAGAAGATTCTTCTCCTACCGTTCAAGGCGAATCCCAAATCAGCGATGCGCATCGCCGACGAGCAAGTTGGGGAACCTTGGCGGCTGGTCGCCGCGAACTCTCGCCGTGGCAGGCGGCCGATAGGCGCGTCGACTCGCCGACCTTCGTTCGCATCACCGCTGTCTGGCAGCTTTCAGCACTTTGCGTTATATTACCCCACACGACGGTCAATATTGATGTTCGTATATAGACTATACACAAGAAAACAGAAGAGTAGAAGACGGACGAGGAGCCCTACGCTTGAACACATCCCCCGCGGTTCCTTCGAGACATCACTCGACTCGTCGCTGGCATCTTTGTCCCAATTGTGGAACGAGTTGCTATCCTCAGAGGCCATTCCGTGCTGCCGGCACATTCCCAACGTTTAGTCCTTATCTCCTTTGGACTTCGAAAAAACCCGAAATAACTTTCAGTTTGATAAAGGCGCGAATCACGAAGGTTCCGGTATGTCCTGCCATCAACAATTGTTCTTCTCATAGAACTTCCTGGAGCATGCTGCTTTCAGTATTACTATGTGTGTGAGTTTGTGTTTCTCAGTGTTGTTTACGATGAGTGAAATGAGCCCCGTGTGAGCTTGCGTTCCGCGTGTGTCAACGCCGAAGCTCTCCCAAAAGGTCTCAAATCAGATCAGTTGTTTTCCTTCCAAAAATGATTGTCATTCAACGCTTGATGCTCTGACGTTGTCGCTGCTCCCCGTTCTTTCTAACCCGATGATCCATCAGGGAAAAGCGGGGCGTTGACTCATTCATTCAATCATCGATGAGTTCTCCTGTGGCGAAGTCTGCGAGCAGCCGCTTGCTTTCTTGTGATCACGACCTAATTACCTTTCTTCGACCGCCGCCATCCGACGGACGTCTCCACAGAGCTAGAAGTTTGTTTGTACTTGATACATACACTACGAAAATCCTTCAGCTTCAGCGTGACCCGATTTCCCGGGTGACGACATCCAACACCCGTCCAGCTTACGTCAGCTGTTGAGTCGAACAGTTGTGTTGGCCCGGCCCAACCGTGGCGGTGTTCAAACATGGAGACAAAAGCTCTTCCCAGAAACCGTGTCCCTTCTTCATCTCTCAAAGACACTTCCGAGCTGTTTCCGTTCAAGTGCTGAACTTGATCCTCCGGTCACGCTTCGTCTCAGCTCCAGCTTCTGTTGGCTGCTGCTTCCGGTGCTCATTGCGGTGGTCGTAACATTTCCAGCAACAATCTCAAGTTTCTCCCTTCGTCAATTGATTCATGACTTCGAGGTGGTAGGTGACCGTGCTTTGATTGCAGTACAAGTTGTGGTAGAAATTGACGCTGATGTTGTCATTGCAGAATTGAAGACCCTGTTGTCAGCTGAAGCTACGCTGCTGTCGCTGCTGCTGGTGACAGGAGGCGGCCCGTAACGACTATGCTCGCAGCCAATGAGCATAAGAGCATGATGGAAGACGAGCTCTGTGAACTCGCCCCGTCTCTGCAGCCATCATCTGCCTTGTTTGTGTTGTTGCCTGGAAAGCAGTGGGCTCCGTTAGGAATGACGGAGTGCGTCCTTCAGTTTCTCTCTTTCGCGCAGTTGTCGATGCCCGAATCGAACTTCTAGCTAATGTTCTCCTCCAGCAGTTTGCACGTAGTGGACAAAACCACCTAAATATCTAGGCCTGACTTACCCGACAACGCGATGAGGTTTGGAAGGAAATTCTTCCAGAATGCGCAGTGTTTCGCTCGATTTCCGTATCCCACCTGCGTTGAGTTGACGTCGAGAATAAGGAACTCCTTTCCGAACGCGGTGTGCGCCGGCCAATATGTTTTCTCCCAGTTTCCGTCAGGATTGAGGCTCGGGTTTCCCATTCGCGCAAAATTGGCCCAGTACCGCATAATGCGGCGACTAAACATCTGTTCGTCTTGGCGGTAAGACCATGTTTGGTTGAGCGGCTCGCCGAAGACGTAAGCAATCTCGTCGGCGTGGATCACTCCCATCCATTCCGGCCATTTATTCTGGAGAATAGAAAGAGGATTTTAGCCGCTGGGATAAAAAAGCGACGACCACGGCTACGACCAAGACCAGGACCAAGACGACGGCGGCAGGAGACGATGGGGACAGGAACGTTCATAGTTCTCGTTGCCGCCGCCGCCGCCACCGCTGCACAATGCCTTCTCTCTGTTCAATTATGCATCACACCTCAAACGCGTTTCTTCCCCCCAACTGCGGCACATTGAGATAGCAGACAGACCCGGCAGCCAGCCAGAGAGGCAAGCAAGCTAGCCAGCTAGACTGAGGTGCCAGGCCCTTCATGTACAGCGGTTCGCACTTGAAACTTCTCTGAACATTGCTCCCGAAGAGCCCTCATTCTATATCTACACCAAAGGCACCTGAAAGAGGGAGCAGACACAGTCTGATCCAGATCCCGGCGGATCCCTTACCTGAGACGAGCGATACACGTAGTAGTACATGTAGACATCGAGTCCGGCTGATGAATAATAGTGCGCCATATCGATTACCGGGCATGTGAAGTAGTAATCGCCAACAATCTTATCGACGGCATCTCGATTTTTGATCGGATCGTCAGGGTTCAACCAGTCCGTGTACTCAAAAATGATGGCTTCGTTCACCACCTGCCGAGATTACTCTATGAGTGTCAGAGGAGCGCAAATAATTCTCGAAAGAAATTTTCCACGCCTAATATACAACGGCTAAGAAACCAGAGATGAACTGGCTGAAGTACTCTCTCCAGCTGGTCGAGTCAAGGCATTGTATTACCTTTTCGCAAGAATGTGCGGAAGAGAAAACTCACCTGAGAGGTAAAAGGACTGAGAGCCTGGACGGCGTCGACGAAGTCTTCTCTGGTCAGATAAACGTTTTCATCCCGTTTGAAAAGTTGGGTGAGATAGTAGATTATGAAGTAAGTTCCTTCGTCGCGATTCGATCCGAGCAGTATTTTGCACTTTTTGAAGTTTCCTGAGTTCATTGAATCCTCTGGTCGCTCTGTGAGAAATGCGCCGTCCACCACGGGGATGAAAGAAAAGTCCACGACCCCGGTGGCGAAGATCTCCGACTTTACAAGTAGGTCGGGGTCCTGAAGTCGAAGGCACTTTACGGTGGCTTCCACGTCGTCTGTGGGACATTTGACTTCCTCCGCGAGCTTATAGCCATTTGTCATGGCCGTCTGCCGTTCGTTGTATCCCCAGGGAACAGTCGCTCCCCCGGATTGGAGCACGGCCTGGTGAAACGTGAGACAAAGAACAACATGTGAAAACCAACGCTCGAACAAAGGAACGAGCCACCATCCGACGTCAGCCAGCCAACCAACCGACCGAGAGAAGAAAAGGATAATTCGAGCTCTTTACTTTGAGGGCACTCCAAGTCAGCCGAGGAGACGTCGTGAGCTCGATATTGGCAGTCCCGCTTGCTCTTGGCGGTACGAAAGAGGGTGCAGGCCCTCCATAAATATGCGAGCGTCCGATGCTCGTAGAGAACAGGAGAAGACCAGGTAGCACTCAAGCACTTGGTATCCACGCGAAATCCCGCTCTCAGTGCGCTAGTCGCATCCTGTCGCACAACAGAAGAAACGTATTGACCATGGGTTCGGTTAGCGACCTCGGTGATGAGATACACGGGTGAAAATCTCCTGCGCGCATCCTGGGATTCGGATCCTGCTTTCCGCGGAAAACCTTGCGTTTCAGGTAGAATGCACCAAGCAGGGAGCCCAACAAGTTGATGGGTGTCAACGAATAGTCAGAGGGTACAGAATCGGGACATATCCCCCCATAGATAGACCAACCGGCGTGAGGATCGAGAGAATCCGACTTCATTGCGTGCCTTTCGGCCGGCGCGAGAAGTGTCCAAGATTCCTCATACTCCCCCTCCGTAGTCGATCGCTCGCTTGCACGCTCTGCTCACTCCCTCCGGATGATCCGAGCTTTCGCAGCGATGCAAATCGGGTCAGTTTCCCATTAGGTCAGCTCTAGCTTTTCTGATACAGTTGGTCGGTGAGTGAATGGGTTGCTGGCTGGCTGGTTAGTTGGTGGCTAGTGTCGCTGGGCATACATGAGAGCGAACGTTGTTTTTGCGCAATGTTGCTGTTGATGCTACTTACTTGAGAAAATAGGTCCCTCGAGAGAGGCGAGAGTAGGTGGTAGGCAACGCTGACGGCACCTGCGCTCTCTCCGAACAAAGTCACGTTGTTCGGGTTGCCTCCGAACAAGTGTATATTGTCCTGGACCCATCGTAGAGCCATCACTTGGTCCATCATGCCTGCATTGCCCGGAGCGTCTGCGTGATCGAGGTAGAGGAAGCCCAGAGAGCCGACCCGATAGTTGAATGATACAACGATTACGTTTTCTTCACTGGCGAGAATTTTCCCATCGTACACGTCCAGTGTGGCACAGCCAGAATAAAATCCGCCTCCGTAAACCCATAGAAGAACAGCAGCATTCGTCGGCCGCGGTCGCGGGACCCAAACAAGCATGTTTAAACAGTCTTCACTCATATTAGTGTTGGCATTCCACATCGTTGAACCCTCAAAGTCATCGAAATACGTGTCAACTACTTGGACACATGTGGCGGGAGGTTCTGTAACGTTGAGTGGCTTCTCCCACGGGTCCATAGGCACAGGATGTCGGAACCGCATTTTGCCCAGCGGTGGTTTCGCGTACGGAATTCCTGGAAAGCAAAGTTTTGTCAAATTCCAGAATGCAGTCCCTGTACGGTCCGCGTACCGACTCGCCGAACTCGATCTATTGCATACAAGGAGAGTTTTCAGCCGATGCGGGCGTTGAGTCGAACGGGCGCTTCTACGGCCCGTGAAAAGTTCCGAGAGCGTTCGACCGGGCGCCCGCAGAAAGATGCGTCGCCTGTTTCAGGGGAGATTGAAGCCAAGCTTGGCTTGGCCGACGCGAAGATTCACAAACTCACCGAGGAATGCGTCGACAAGTTTCCCGTTGGAGGCCTGTAATGTTATTCCTCGAACAGGACCTTTGGTAGTGTGGATCACGAGAGGATCCCCTTGCGATTGCGCGCTCCCGGCCGTACGATGTCTATGATGGTGGAGGAGATGAGCTGCCCTCGCGTCCACGCGTCCGACGCACAGAGTGACTACCAGCCATGTCTGAATCAAAAATGCAAACAGCGCCCGCGTCGACAACGAAGGCAGTGTGGCCGCCATGGATCGGCACAGCGCTAGCTTAGCTAAGCCACTGGCCCCGCCTGAAACTCCTAGCCGCATGTCCAATCATCTGAAAATAGGAATTTGTTTCAGTTCGAGTGCTTCAATCTCCATCTCTTCCTCTGGTTTGTTTCGTTCCCTAATTCGGTGCGCCAGCTGTGTTCTCACTGCTGGAAATGAAGACCGGATGTAATATTTCGTTCTCGGTTATCCGGGCTCGCTGCGTTTAGATTCCTCGCATCGCACAATGCTGCATGAACAGAGGACTAACGCCATCCTCGACGAGTACGTGCTGTGCCTATGATGGGTATGCCATATTTTATCGATCTTATGATAGCGTCTACGTACTAGTTTGGTCCGACGGTCGGATGGTTGGTCGGTCAGTCGGTTCGTCGGATCGTCCGTTCGTTCGTTCTTGCACTCGCTTATTCGCCCAAACGCCTGTCGCGCGTTCTCTTCTACCCGTTCCGAAGCAATTTGATTACTAAGGGCAACCTTGCAGTTGCCTCTCTGGTTGTCTATCCTCAAATTCGGATGCATCATATTTGTTTCAATACCAAGCGTTGCGGCCGATGGATAACATCGATCTCTACCGTAAAATGAACCGTTCGTGCCATCGGATGTTCCACAAGGGTTTTAGGGTAGTGAGTTAAGAGTGTCGGATGATCTCCATCCCGCCCGGAATGAAAATGCCGGAGCTTCAGCAAGAGTTCCAAAATCACAAACCTCGCAGCGAACTCGGGAGGAATCAGCGGGATCCATGGTAGCACACAATTCCAAGTTTCGGGCGATATCGCTCGTATGAGGTCGATGTTTTGGTTTTTTGGAGCTCACGAAACAACGCCAAGCTTTAGTGATCGAAGCAGAGGAGCCTTTGTTTGGAGTGGGGCTTAGATCGCATCCGTTCGAGACAACCTCCCGGCAGCGATGTTTGCGTCGCCAGATGAAGCCGTTCTTCGTATACTCCGCGCGTTCATGGAAGATTCAGAGTCAGTGATCGCGCGACCACGGTCCATCTGTTCCAGATCTTCAAGCCTCGCACGGAGAACCGGTCGACTGATGATTTTACGCTCATAAATCCCGGGCTGCTTTGAATGCGATCTCGAGATTCCTGCTGGCAGAGATATTCTGTCTTTCGAGGCATTCTCTTCGGCATTTGCTGACGCGGCCTCTCCCAAGACGGCGGAACTCGTCGAGCAATAGCACAGAGTGAATTTCTCGAGACATTTTCAACTTTTGAAGTATCGTGGCTTCGCTGAACTTCAAAGCTGCTCGTTCGTGTACTTCGTCGTCCATTCAACGCGCGAGCGAGCGAGCGAGCAAACGAGTTTTACTCTTCCAGGCACGGCATTTTTCACTGCACTCCACACACGCTGCCGCGCTCGAGCATATCTCAGAACTCTGGACACGTTGAGATTTGTTTATCTCAATGAGAATGGAAGTCTGGGAAGGCATCGATGAAACATCCGCATCGAAGCTTCGAGCCCGTCTCCGCACTCGGCGTTTTGTTTGTCCGCAGACAGTCACAGAGCTTTGTTCGTATCATAACGTTTCCACGGGAATTCGGTCTGCAGAAGGAAGACCTATTACCGAAACTTCCGGAAACAATTTTCTCGGGAGACGGAGCTCCGCTTTTCCAAGGGGCACAATGCCCATAAATCACGTTCCTTGTCCGAGGCACCCAAGCTCGGCGTCTTCCTGATCTTATCTGGAAATCTTTGTCGCATCTCTCGTGATTAAATCGGATCCGTGGACGTTTTGGCGACTCTGGGTGTCGTTCTTCATCTCTAGGCTGCAACCGGGTTCCATTTTGACGAGCCGCTCGTGATTTCAGGGCGAGAAAGGTTAGCAGCCTCGAGCAAGTCCCGCATTCAGAACTGCATGAAACGCTGAGTCTCGTATTCGTACCATCATGCCTCCCTAAACTATCCAAAAGAGTTGTCATGGCTACGCAAACGAGGTGAGCCGTTAGAGTTTGAATGAGAGGCTCCCGGCCAAAGTGGAAATTCACAAAGGGCCAGGAGCCGGCTCGCTCCCGTGATGTGATCGGATCTTCTGTCTCGAAAGCCGCTTGTGGTGACCACGGCGATTTCAGGGAGCTCATTTTCCGAATAAGCCAATAAGAGTACGCGTTCCGGCCACTGCGAGCTCCCGTGAAGGCTTCAGGGAGTCGAGTTGTTCCCTGTTTGGAAAACTCTTTGAGCTCTGGCGCGGCAAGAAAATGCCGAGAATGCATCTGAGGTTTCATGGCTGGCATCGAGGTCCAGAAGACGCAAGGGCTCGAGCGGACGGATCCGGGGTAATCCTTACACTACCGAATGCTGAGGTTACAAAATCTTTGAGACTTTCAAGTGATTCCCGCTTGTTTTTCCCAGAGCATTACTGCGCCGCATCGGAATCGGCACAATCTCGAACAATTTTCAACATGGGTTGGTTCGAAAGCCCCGGGATCCCGCGTGTGAAATATGCGTTGTAAATGGTGGGTTCATGCGTCGGTAAACAAGCTTAAGGGATTGCAGGATCCACGTGCCCCTCTCGAGATACCAAGCAAAACCACCTTGAGCCTGTGGAGCTTCTGAACACACAGACATCCAGCCCCTCTCCCGTAACTCGACCGTTTCCCCAGCCTTCTGGGGCTTTGTCGATGAAGGCCGGGTCGTGTTTTCTTGGATTCCTGGCTGCGGCGGCTTCATCCGAGTGAAAAACATCAATTTACTCACTTTGGCCTGAAGCCTGGCCTTCGGTCTCTCCGTGGTGGACGACAATGTCTGGGAGTGCCCGATTTAAGGTCGCCTCGAGAAGCCTCGGGAAGCGTTCAGGAAGCTTTCGCCAAGGCGAGCGATTCAATAGCGGCTTCTTAAAAACGGAGACAGGTGTCGTGGATGAAGGTCTCAATCTGAACAACATCACGGCAACGATGGATGCCTCTGATGGAGCGTCTCGACTTCGAGCCGGAGCTAAAATTGAACCGGACACCTGCGGCCAGCTGCGATCGAGAGTATAAGTGACGTTGGCAGCCGAAGACCGAGCGGGTTGTTTTTTTCCTATTCGCCGCGATTAACGCCACTATCTGCACCGGATACCCGCAACAGTTTTACGCCGGCTCTAGCGTCTCATCAAGACGTCGTGAGCTCGTTCGGGAAGCTGGTCAGGTAGCCTCCTGCCTACCTACCTACCTTTCTACCCCGGACGAGGGGAGCGGATCTACCAAAGTACAACAGCCGACAGGGGCGTAAGGCAGTTAGCCATGAAGCCAAAAGCGCGCTCGCTCGCCTACATTGCGTCTACGGCAAGCACGCTGAACCCATAATGAGATTAATGAACTCCTTTGCGCAACGGAGATGCTGCCATGATCGCGAAAGACCGCAACTTGGCTGGCTGGTTGGCTGGCGTTTGCATCGCTCCTAGTTCGTTGCGGCGGCAGCCTCCGCCGTTCCAGACTAACGGAGAAAGGAAGGGAAAGCAAGCAAGCAAGCAAGATCCACCGATTGGCATGCTCCGAGTCAGAAAGCACACAGCCAGCCACGAGGCCTACTGAATACTTTAGCTGCGGGCAGGAGCACGAGCAGCAGCGGCACCAGCAGAAGCAAAAGTATATATCTGCCACTCGAACGAAGCCCGCGAGCGAGCGAGCAAGCTTGCGAGCCAGCCAGCCAGCCAGCCAGCCAGCCAGCCAACGAGATGCATGAATATCTTTCACATACTCCACTCTCACAGCTCAGAAGCTGCAGCCGCGAGGGTGTAGCCTGAGGAACATCGTGTTCTTTTTATATTTTCTCTCCAGGATCTCTTTCTAGTGTTGCGGTGGCCGCTGCAGATGCTCGAGCAGATGGGACCCATCGCAACAAGAAAAAAAAACGAAGAAACTCAGTTGTTGTCAAGCCTATCTCAATCAATTCTTCCCCAGAACCGTAGGATCAAGAGAATGTGACGGACGGATCCGCTATTTTGCTAAGCTGCGCTGCGCCGGCCGTCGCGTCGATCGCTGCCATCGAGCGTTGACCCCTACGAATCCAAGGTTCTTCGAGAACGAGAAACAAGAATGTCAGGCATGACGGGCTCAGCAGTATGCATACGAAAAGTTTCGGATTCCGCAAAGGTATGCAGCCGTGTTCTCGCACTTCGGACCCCACTTGGCCCGTGGGGTTCGCTCTCGCCGGCGTCGACGATGTTGTCTCACAATTAGTTGCGAACCTTGAGCATAGCCACTGTATGTGGGTGACTGAAACTCGAGATGATGCTAAACCACTGCTCAAAGCGGACGACAACGCATTCCTAATCAAGCCTTTGATCGAATTGCGGCGCTCCTACTGAATGGGATCAGCTGTTGTTCGATTTCGGGCCTCCTTTCCCTTATCTGAATTCATTGCAACCGTCGCTCACTGAACCGTGGAAACTCGTCTGAGAGGAAAACTCGAAATATTCGAACAACGTTGAACAGTGGACACCTTAGAGTCGTGGACCCGGAGGAGACCATCTAACGGCGCCATACGGGCCGGAGGGACTCGAGTCGAGTCTCTCGAGTTTGGCCGAGACGATGAATAGTGAGGATCGCGGCCGTCGAGTCAGAGTCAAGATCGTCGTTCAGATATTCTCCGTACACTCTGTCACTTCTGCAGTAGGATTGGCAAACAGTCGCGAGACGCGGCCGAACGGGCTGGCTGGCCGGCTGGCTCGGTCAATGGAGCCTAAGCTGGTCAGCCCGGGCAATGGGAATGAGGATAGTCGGGAATAGAGAGGGCGCTGAACAAAAACTACTCACTTACTGACAGAGTGGCACGTGAGCAATCTCTGCCGCAGCGGCAGCACAAACCAATTCGACGTTCGCGGCTCTTTCTCGGCCTCTTGCGGCCCAGCGAGAACTCGAGATTGGAGAGCAGTGACGGCGGCGGCGGCGGAATCGGCAAATAATAAAGGAAAATTATTCCATCTGCCATGGTGCCCGAGGCAGCGGTGAATACACCCCGCTTGAAAAATGGACCGACTGTGAAAACCTGCTTAATTATTGGCCGTGCTCCATCCTTCGGCCGCCTCACTAACAGCGCGGCGCAGCCGCAACCACCTCAACCATCACGGCAGCCGCCCCGGCCAAGTGGAACGAGAAGGAGAATTGAAAGCTTTTGTGCTTTGTCTGCTGTATCCACAATTATCTGCGACGGCGCACGGCATGTCTCACCGTGGATTCACCCAGAGGTACGAACATGGCTGGCTCAAATCCCTTGCCCGACGGGACCGTTCCTCGATCGACCGATTGTCCTTACGAAAGTCCCAGCGATACAAGACGGCAAACATGTGTCCCAGTTTGTGTTTTGATTAGAACCCTCTGAATCGTCGGAAGCAAGGAACGGGTTGGGGATCTCCGTCATCTTCCTGGAGACGTCTTGTCTTGAAACATGGAGCTCGGTGGAAATGATCCGGGCTCGCCATTGATCACTGAGGAACGAGCCTGGAAGTCCTTGTTAATGTTGGCGCTCAGCAGAGAATGAAAGGAGCACCTACGAGAGACGACATCCAGCGGGAATGGGAGGCGCAGTCACGTGGACGACGACTTATGTTGTGAAGGCCTCAGCTACCTCACCGACCTGTCCGCCCGCCCGCCCGTTGGCCTGTTTGCTCGCTCTCGATACGGTCGTCGTCCTCGACGACGACGCTGCCGCCGTATCTGGCCTGGTAGCCATGTCTAGGCGGCGCACGGTGGGCCGGCGGCGGCCAAAATTCGTCGTAGAGTTCAATGGGGACTCCATTGACAATTTTGGCCGCTGACGGCCCACTGTGCGGCGTTGGGACTGCCTGAATGCTCGAACAGACGGAAACTCCACTCACCACAGCTCCCATCTCATTTTATTCAATTGCCATAGAAGCGGAAGCATTGCCGTGTCGAGCCACTGGCTCCCTCCTGAATGTCTTTCACCTACGGATGGACGGTAGAGACGTTCCTCCGGCCAACTTACAATCCACACCGAGGCACCTCTTGCACTAGCAAAAACAAGCGTGAGATGTGATGCTAAGATCTGACATTTGCGCACGGTTGGTCAGCATACCGTGAGATAGGCCGATTCAGCAAAGCACCGTCCACCGACCGACGCTGGGACAACGAAGCAACCAGCCGACCCACCGAGCGACCGACCGACTGTCTACCTCTTCATTCTTTGGTTGTTTGGAATAGCGGCCTGCGGTCTAGTTGGAAACTTGCTTAGTGGTCTACCCGGTCCCTCGCTTGCTTAATTGGCCATCGGTGATGAGCGGATCGAGATGGTGAAAAGAAAATAGGGAGAACTTCACAGCAGACGCACAGGCTGTGCGGCCCGGCCAGGTGGGCCCTACTAGGTCGAGGTGGGTCGCCCTTGGGATGTTTTCCCGTGTGTGCCGCCGAAGTATATCCGAGAGAAAGAATCAACAGTTCCTGGGATACCGCTGACAATTTCCGATCGAGATCCTGTTCCGAGAGGTTTGCGTCTGCCTCCTGCAGTCGGTTTCGCGGCGAAAATGGCGACGCCGACTGCGCGGGGACGAAGCCGCTGCCTTCTGTCAGCTGCGATGAGGCCTTCGTGCAGCAGCTATCTCGCCATTTTGATTAGTGTACTCCTTTTCCCCTTGGGCCAAAAGCGAACCCGAGATCCGAACGGAGATGGAAAAGGCTCCGTAGAGGTAGTGGGGGTTTTGTGAAGGGCCCGAAGGGGCAATTCAAGAGTGGGTGAAAAGGGGTGGCGAAACAGCGGTGGCGGTGCAAGCGGCAGAAGCAGCAGCAGTAGAGAGGAGAGATCCAGCAAACCTGCCTGCCTGCCTGCCTGCCTGCTAGCAAACTAGGAGCTTTTGCTCCCGCCGCTGCTGCTGCCACCTCCACAGCCAAGGCCGCCACCACCACCACTGCTGCCGCCGCCGCTACCACTGCTGCCGCCGCCGCCGCGGCTCGGTCAAGGACAATGGGAATCCTTGAAAGCTCGACCGCCGTCCACTGGCCAACCCGCCAGCCAACGAACTCGCCGAGCAAGCAAGTAGGCAAGCCCTATGTGAACATGCCCGGTGGCAGCCTTTGAAAAAGTCCTCGCCTCGGCTTTCCTCGCAGAATTTCCCCGTGTCGGGTTCCCCGCAAAAATTCTCGTCGGGGTCTCCGCGCGAAAATTCCGTCACTCCTTCGAAATTCTCCGACAGCGTTCCTCATGCATCCAATCACGAATCGATCCACGCGTTCTCATATCAATCGATCAGTTTGTGAGGATCGTTATCTGTCAACTCCAGCGACAGGATCCCCTTCTCATTTTCCCGACCCGTGCGATGGTGTCGCATGTAAAAAGGCCCTGTCCCTTCTCTCCCGAGCTCTTTGGAAGCGATTCTGTTTACATTCGATTGCCACTCCGTGTTGCTTTTTGTGCCCTCGTTTCGGGCCGATGATGCCACAATTAGAGTAGTCGGTAGTCCAAGGAGTCCATATGAGTGTCTTCCAAACACTCTTTCGAACACTCAATGACTGCGGAGAGGAAGCTACGACGACAGCGACGATTGCGACCCGGTCGTTGTAGGAGGAACGACAACGTAGGGTGGAGCTGCATATCATCACAGCGGCCGGTCGTCTAACCAACCAACCAACTATCCTACCGGCCAGGTCCTGTGGTCTTCGAGCGAGCGAGCGAGCGAGCTTTCTTCTCTATCCGGGTATGGAGAAGGCTGCAGCCCACTGATGTGAAAGGGATGACATGGTTCCGGGAGTTTCCAGGCGAGGGGAGCCTTTCGTTTCGGAAAGTCCCGGAGCCCGCCGGAAAGCCCGCTCGAGATCCCGCGAGGAAAATGAGACCCGAAAGTGGCTCGACATCGCTGAATCCTCGCTGTTTCGAACGGAAAGCATGCGGAAAACGCTCACAACTATGCTCTGGTCCTACTGCTTCTGGCTAGAGTCCGCCTTTGGGTGTTTGAGGTTGTCAACGTGCACTTCGAGAGCGCCTCGGACAGCGAGCGAACGGGCCGACGGAAGTACGAACCAGTGAGTAAGTGTTAGCAGTGTTTGAGCAGTTAGCGGGACAAGGATACATCTTCTTGTTTGCCCGTATTCTCAAGAGCCGAGGGACCGCCAACCGATATTCTCTTGAGCGAACAAACTCAGAAGAACAGGCCTGGCTGGCTGGCTGGCCATTTCTCGTCGGCGAGACTGCGAACCGCCGATACAGCAGACAGACAGGCAGGCAGACTGGCGGCGAGTTTGCTTGCAGATGGGCCATGCTATATGCGCTCCTGGCATTTCAGGTGATAAGAACATTCCCGAATAAGGACGAAACACCACTCATGGCTGCCACGACCACACCATAACGCCAGCCCGGCAACCGTTCGATTGATCGCCTCCAACCCCGCGACCAACAGAGCGGAGAAACGCAAACGTTCCCGCTCGTCCTAGGAGTTGTGTCGGACGTATCCATTTGCATTGCGTGTTTCGTCCAAAATCCTGCTGCTAACATGCTGAATGAACCGAGTTGCCGGTTCAACTAGCCTCCATAACTTTGCTGTGAACTCTGTTCCAGCTGTTCAGCTTCTCCTCAGCGACTTTCGCAGAGCAGGGTAACTTCCGGGCCCAGACATTCTCAGAATCAACATTCTGAACATGGAGTAAGGACCTCGAAACTCGCTCGCCGGCCCCATGTGAGGGTCTTGGAAACAGAGTCGCGTCCATCTCCAGTCGAAGAGTCCTTCCCGGACTCTGTATACAAAGACGAAAACCTCGACTCCATGCGTGTCTTACGTGCGAGAGCTCCCGCGCTTCGGGCAGGAACTTAATTCGAGCTCCTCACTCGATAGAGGGTTCTGAAGCCGCTCCTCCACTCAGACATCAAGAGGATCTCTCAGGAAATGTATATGTCGGAGTCTCTCAGACATCAATGGGATTCCTCGAAATTCTGCGAGCCCCTCACGACGACGACGGCAACAACAACGTCTCGGAATCAATGGCTACCGCGCTCGGTATTCAGCGTGTGGTCCTCCGAGAGGATGTCGGTGAAGGAGGCCGTGAGTTGACCGACTTTGAAGACGGAATCCACCGAAGCGACCCTCGAAGCTTAGTACTTCGCACTCTTGTGGCGCTGGCGTACAGCCCGACAACATCGAGGAGGTCATCCGACGTCCAATCGTGGTCCGATATCGCTCCTGAGATTTGGGCTTCCAATGATGTCGCGGATCATTCTTCTGATCTTCTGATGACTTCCGATATTGAGCACACGAGTGAGAGAGAGAGAGAGCGACGACAACGTCGTCGAAAAGACCTCCGATCCGTGTATGCTCTCTTTCGCGCATGGATGCCCTCGTAGTCGACGTAATCCCAGAATACTGTAGCTGAACCTCATAGGGTGCCCAGGGAAGGTTTCTGAGTACTTGTCCGGAAGAGAAAAGCATGAGTTCTCTTCAAGGCTGTGTGCTCCCTGTCCACATCTGGAGAGCTCTGATTTTTCGTCTCCGCTGGGGACCGTTTGCGGTCACAGGGAGGTCCCGTCATTGCTGCGAACCTCACCGCTCGCAGCAGTGACTCCATTCACTGCTGAACTACTACTGCTACCACCACAACCTCGGCGGCTGATCATGATGCTGATGTGCCGGTAACGATCGAGTTGTCGATTGCAAAGTCGCCGACGGAATGAAAAATGTGACAACACCGATCATCCGATGCGCACAGATGTCTGTCATCGAGGGTCGAGTCATGGATTCAGTTTGGATTAGTTACTTGACTTCTATCTACGAATTCGGCTAAGCTGGGGACTGGCTCCAAATCTATCGGCCGATTGCGGTGAGCGTAGGGATAATGTAGCGGCACCAGCGAGTGACGAGTTGGGTCGCTAAAAAGAGTCGGCGCAGCAATTCAGAATCTGGTCGAACTATATTTTTACGACAGCGGTGCTACTTCGACTGAGAAGTAACCGACAGGCGTTAGCAAACTCGTTCGCGCGCCGCGAGCGAGTTTGTCATCACGCATGTTCATGATGCTCTTTAGCCTCGCTAAAAGCCCGAATGAGCTCTCCTCCCACAAGTCTCCTCGAAAACAAAAACCAGGCGACGAGAAACTCACCCGCAATGGTTTGCAGAGTTGGCCTGACTGAGCGCAGAGTGATTCCTGTCGAGAGGCATTGCGATGTTGTTTTGTTGTTGCTGTAGTTGGTTAAGCTGCTGATGTTGCAACGGCAAGAGCAGCGACAGCTACTATTGTTCTCTTTTTGTTGCCGTGAACGACACCGTTCCCGAATGCCTACGTTGTCGTCGTCGTAGTGGTGTTCCCCGCTACTCTCCTGTTTGAAGCAGCTGTACCATCCGAGTGGCAGCCTCTGTAGCGGTCGACGTTCGTTATCGATGCGTGAATTCGAACGCGCGTGCGTGTGTTCACGTTTTCCAGTTTCGGACTTGGAGAGCGGACAATCCACGCGGAACCACCTCAGATAGCACTCAAATCCTTCGGGTAGGGGCAAGCACTCACTTGGAGATCCCGTCAATCACTTGTGCAGCTTGGCAGGAGGGAGGTAGTCGCTCCTGTGTTTGTTTGTTCGCCAGCTCGCGCACTGGGTCGATTGGTCGATCAATCAATCAGTCAGCCGGTCGTCGTCCGTACGTCCGTCCGTCCGTCCCTCTGTCGGTCGGTCGGTCGGTCGCTCTCTCGCTAGCTCGCTCGCTCGGTCGGTCGTTCGGTGGGGCGGTTGGTCACCAAAATGCACGGACCGACTCGCTCCAGGCAGTCAGTCAGTCAATCAATCACTCACGCAGTTATTTAAGTAGTGGTGCACGTCTGAGCGTTCGCCAGCTCCATTGCCGCTCAAGAGTCGGTCGTTCAGTCAGCAGGATAGTCCTCCTGTCAGTCAGTCGGTCGTTTAGTCAGTCAGTCCGTCCGTCCGTCAGTCAGTCGTTCACTTGTTTGTCGGTTTGTTTGGTCACGCACACACTCACTCACGCACTCTGCTGCTGCTGATCCCACTGGCGGAAACAAAGCCTCACGCGTCTGCAACTACCACTACTGCTAGTATCAGGGATGAGGGTTCTCGGGCGCTGCTGCACTTTTCCTGAGCTGCAACTGAGAAGTTCCGACGTCGAACATACGATGAACGAATGAAACGGGCCACAGTCCGATGCTGGTCGCTTGCTTCGTTGGTATGTTGCGTGGTTGGCCGCTACCTGACTGGGTTTCCGAATGGCTCGCCCGCCTGTTCGCTTGGAATCCTGTCCGAGCGACTTGATGTTACCTGTCGCGATGGCAAGTCGATTGCTTGTCCGGTTTGCTGGTTGCTCGGTCGGTAGAACGCTCGTTTGCGTGCTTGAACTGGTGGTAGATTCGTCGGTAACCAGGCTGGCTGCTTGCTTTGTTGGTAGGTAGATGGTGGGTTTGCGGAATTGTCGGCTGGTTGCGTCGAAGGTTTGTAGATTTGCTTGTCGGCTGGTCGGCCGGCTCGCCAGCTTGCTGACTTACTTACTGCCCGACCTACTGCGTGCTCTGGTTGTGTGTGGATGGCTTTTGTGTCTCAGGCGGCGGCAGCGGCAGCAGCAGCAGCTCCTCACTTCAGCCGAGCTTCCCGTTGCTTCCCGTTGTCTGTCGAGCGAGCGCTCTCTCGAGCCAGCGAACTAGCCAGCCAGCCAGTATTCTTCTCTCTCTTTCTGTTAGGCCCCTCGGACTCGTTCGCTAGAGGGAGCCACTCTGCATCATTTACCAGCTTGCCAGCCTGCCTGCCTGCCTGCCTGCCCGCCAGCCTGCCAGCTAGCTAGCCACCTACCCGAGCCCTGCACGGGGCCTGCACGTCTGCTCCAGACCCGCTACGACCGTCTCCACCACCACCGCCGCCGCCGCGGCCACCACCACCACCGGGGCCGCCGCCGCCGACAACGCCGTCTCTACACCGCTACCCACCACACAATGTGCACTCATGGAAGCGATTACCTCCGGCGACTAAGCAGCCACTCCTTACGTATTACACTATGGAATCGAAAGTTCGGCTCCTGCGATTGTCTCCAACAACATCACGTACATATCTTTGCTGTCGTTGCTGTTGTTGTTGTTGTCGGGCAAGGAGTCGATCGATGGGGGGAAGACTCGGTATACCGCGGATTTATTCTTCTCTCAGTCAACTTGCCGGACCTCCCAAGGAGAGGAAGAAATATAGCTCGAGATACAGCTCTTCAAATCATGCAATTCCCGCTGACTGCTGCGAGGAGTTGAGATTGCTGCAACAGCGAATGAATCGGCTGGACGTCGTTGCGTGTTCCAAGGGGTTCCCGGTCTCAGCTCCGCGTCTGGCTCCAGCAATTCACTGCAGTTTCAAAACCTTTCATCACAGGAGCAGCAATTGACGCGAGCCCTCAGTGGAGCAGCTCGGCGTGACTCTATCGGTTCGTCAGTCGACGACTATGAAGCTGCAGGAAAGTCAATCGGAGAAGGAGGAATAGAGCGTATCTTTTTTCGGGCAACGTCCTGATCAGATCATTCTCTTGGACGGCAGGCGCTTTTCATGGGGAGGACCGAAAACAGCACCGAGATTCTCTCCTTCATGGGATTCCTTCGAGGTATCGGGCTAGACTATTCCCCGCCTCTGGGCTCGTTCAACGTCTCATAAGGATGTCGAGCGGGGAAAAAGGGAAAGAGAGAGGGAACCTCCATACCGGACTGGCATGAGGAGGTCTTTAGGGCAGGCCGAGCGGAGAAACGGAACGCCTTGAGCAGCACCCGGACGAACGACGTTTTCATGAGCAATCATTGTTCATATTAGGGTTCATGGCTCGCGGGACTTGATTGAAATCTCATGATGACTTGTCGTTGAGCGCCATCATGTGATGGTTCCGTATATTCTCCAGAGATTGGCGAGGTGGAGCGTCGCATCCTAGCAGGAGACATCTTTTTGTCGATAAGGAGTGCTCCACGATATGTGAAGAGCCAATCATAGATTCCAAACAACCATGTGGTTGAAGCGATGTGTCGTGATGTCGAAGATCAACCTCTCGCATTCCTGGAACCTACTCTCATCAAGCTCTCAAAAGAGAACTGAACCACGAGCAACTTTTCTTGTACAAATCGGCTCGGCTAATCGCCCCGTCTCTGCCGTCTTCGGAGCACCTCTCGTCACAGCCTTCGAAGGCATCGACTCCTGAGTGAAGGACCTTACCTCGTTCATTCCGGGCACGACGTTCGACTGTTTTTCTTCTCGGGAGTCTGATCTAGCCAGATACGAGTTCGTCCCTCCGGAGCAAATCGGACCAGATATATTGAATTTCGAAGCATATCTAGCATGACAACCAGCCAAGCACCAGGATACCTATGAATGTGAATGAGGTTGGGAAGGTGACCTCCATGAGCTTCTGAAGCAGTGATCCCCTACATGGCTCATATGGACCACACGGGGTCCACGGCGATCGTCAAGGGGTCCACGAGACCGATGATGATTTTTTGGGGGGTCCAGGGAGAGTTCTTGGGGGTACGCGGGATCGTCTGATGAGTTCGCCTCAGGTCTCAATAAGAGGTCTTTCGCTGCTGCACGATAAACTCATCGAGCTCCAGAAAATGTCGCTAGGGGTCAACGAAGAAGAATTCTGAGGAGGAGTCCACGAAGGAGTACTGTTCTGAAGCAACCAAGATTGTTGCTTCAGATTGACCGCAGCGGGAGCCCTCCAGGGGTGCGTCCCCAGGCTAGGAGCTTGTGGTCGCCGACTCTGCTGTAGCTTGTGAAAACCCTGAGTTTGAGCTCACGCTTCAGGAAGCAGCACTTGAGGTTATTTCGCGCTCATTTCTCCGGCGGTTGCGCATAGATTGGGACCCAACTTTGGCGATTGGTGTTGCCGTGGCGAGTCAGACATATTTTCATTCGGATTCCTGCGCTGGCGTCCCCGACCACGAACGATGTCATTGTAAAAGCGGATGTTAGGGCGCCACCAAAGCAGTAAAGGCAGACAGGGAGATGGTCAAAGCTGGGGGGGAGTGAAACCGGGAGAAAAGACGCCCCAAATCTGTGAGGGAGGCTAGGAAGGAGGGCCAGTGAAGGTTCAATATGGGTTTTGAACGGATAGGAGTGAAATGGATGATGAAATCAATACTTGTTTCGGTACTTCTGCTCCGGTATGCGACGCGACTGGGAGAACAACGTCAGACCGGGCATTCACGGCATTCTTTCAGAGCACCCAATCCTGGTCGTCAGAGAGTTGGAGGTGTCCGGACTCTCGCCAGATTGGGTTCTCGCTTCTGAGATCATGCTTCTATTGTTTCAACATCGGTCCATCTTATTATGCGTTCCTGCCAGCGCTGTGGCGCGGTCTTCTGAGTAGTGCTACGATCTGTCCCTGCACTTTGAAACAAGGCATGAAATTCTCCCGAACTATTTCGGTCGCACCGAAAGAAGTCATTTGAAAACACGAGTTATACTTCCGAATATTCCCCAAATAATGTTTCGATTCCTTCGACTGACCAGTGATCAACGATGCCAACGGCTCGGGTGGTACACCCAAGTCGGGCAATCTCACCTGCCCCTTTCCACAACACAACCCATCAGCCTCATTCCTGAATCTCATCGCACGACAAAACCCACACTCTGTGTCCATTTTCCCGAAAACCACACTCGGATGAACACTGTAATCGTAACCGGGATCATAACACAGAGCAACACATTTCAACTCTCTATACGATCCACCTCGGAAACGACTCATCCTGTTCCTTTGACCCTGCGTCCGTAATTTCCGTTCCTTACTCGTCTCGTTCAAGCGAGCTTCATAATGCCGTATTCGATCGGCCTCTAATCTCTTCGTTCGTTGATCACTCGTTTCATTCACCCGTACTGGTACAACCCGTTTCCTCTTACTTCCTAGTGAACCCACTCGTCGATCCTGCGACTCCGGAAGTCGTGAGTCTTCCATCCGTTCTCCACGAAGAGATTTGTTTTCTGTCTCCGTATTTTCACCCCATCGCTCGAACCGCCGTTCTAGCATGGCACGGAACAAAGACCCCCGTGCCTCGGACGTTCCTTCCCGTCGATCCTTGGACTCCACCGACACGGTAACCTCTGGTCGATCCTGTAACTCCAAGAGTCGTAAACCTTCCAACGATACTCCGGAAGAAGATCTGTCTTCCGTCTCCGTATTACCATCACATCCCTCGGACCTCTAGTCACGTCACGGAAAAAGTTCCCGTACCTCGACCGTTCCTTGCCGTCGATCTTGGGACTCTAACGGCACCTCGGAAGTTGTAGGTTCTCGACCTGACACACTCACAAGTCCCTTCGCCTTCCTCATCCTTTTCGCACCGGGAGTAGTCCTTCCTATTGACGCTCGTTTTGGAGGCATTTCTCAGGTTACCGATGCACCAGGTGGACTTCGTTGTCGAAGTCGATGGTCGAGGTCTGATGACCCATTTTATCGACGTCTCGACGACGAAGTTCCATGTTCCACTCAACCGATCCCTCCAACTAAGCGACGATAACGAAGAACCCCAATAACAGAAACTTTCCGTATTACGCACGAAACCCACGTTCGGTAAGCATGGAACACATCCGAGAACCACCTTCGACATGCCCCCCACACCTCCCAGAAGTTTAAAAAATTACCGAATGAATACTTTCGGAGTCTATAAAACAGGACCACAGTGGAACAGACGCACATTCATTTTTATATGTTTAGATTTTTTGTTCGATATTTGTTGAGTGATATGACTGAAGTGATATGACTGACCAAATGAATTACTGTTAAAATTTGAAATATTTGTTGAGTACAAATATTTATCTATTTCTGGAAACATTCATGAAATTCCCACTTCTGATTCGTACATTCCGCCTGGGAAACCCGACTTGAGGGGGGGGCGATCGCCCGATCGCCCCCCCCCCTGGATCCGCCACTGCAATCTAGCACCTGCTGACGAGCCCCGGTTCCCTGTGGCTCGAACTCTGCCCTCTCTCAAAACGCACGCGTCCGCCCGGCGGAGCCGTGACTGGGAGGTCTTTTTCTTGACAGAAAAGTTGAACATTCTGATCACAGGATTTTTCACTGATGTCACGGAGAGTTCTCGGAGGATTGGCTAAAGTAAGTACTGAGGATCCGATTGTTCTGAGGAATCATTCTGCCGGTACTGCGGGCTACTATGGCTGCCGGAGTAGAACTTCTGACGCTGTTGGTCCCACATTCAAATCAGCTGGGCGGTACACCGCCGTCTAAAGAGAATATGACATCCATCTGGTCGGTCCACTTAGTGCCTGTTCCGAACATCGAGAAACACGCTCAACTGGAGAAGCCAGGCTCAGAATCGGGAACAATATAGTTTTTTTCCTCTGGATTATAAGTTTCTCGGAATGCTCGAATTCAATTGTTCAGAAGTTCTCGCATCAGAGGGAATGGCCGGACCATCGGCCATGCTTCGTTGATTTACGGTTGGCTGTCCATTGCCTCTGGAAATCTGAAGAGCTGACCCTGCTAAGTGAATTGGAAAACTGTGGAAGTTTTCGTAAATTCATAGTGCTTCCATGGATGATACTTCTTGCTCGTGGTACCTTCTTCTCGTGAACGTGGATCGCGGACTCCCAGAAAAAAGGATTATTCGTTCATTCCAGATCTGAAATTTGATGTTCGATTCAAACGCAAAATTTCATCGTTCCTACCCCCTCATTCAGGAGCGCACCAAAACCTCCGATCGCGATGTCGTATCTCCGGGGGTCTGCAAATTATGTTTGGAGTACGACATGCATCCTGGGACGCGGGGCAACAGCGACCGTGTACCAAGGTGTCAACAAGAAGACGGGCGATCCTGTTGCAGTTAAAACATTCAACAAGCTCTCTCTGGACCGGCCGGCGAACGTACAAATGCGAGAATTTGACGTTCTTCGGAAAGTAAGTTAAACACCGACCTGTCTGGTTTCCTCCAAGGCATCCGAATGACTCCTTTCACCGAATATCCAGGGAACAGGAAAGATCTCAAACGAAACCCCATTTTCAGGTCAACCATGAGAACATAGTCAAGCTGATTGCAATCGAAGACGATTTGGAGAATTCTAGCAAGGTCATAAATTCACTTGTAACTCATTACCCGAAGCTCTCCGATTTTTTCGCACTGAACCCCCCGTGGTTGAGAATCCTGTCAGTCAAAATATCGCAGATGCCATCGCCGAGCTCTCAGAACGGTATTTTTCAGGTGCTTGTCATGGAGCTTTGCACCGGAGGATCCCTATTTTCGATTCTGGATGACCCAATGAACTCATACGGACTCGAGGAAGACGAATTCTTGCTCGTTCTAAAAGATCTCACCGCTGGAATGAAACATTTACGGGACAACAGGTCAGAGAACGACCGGGCGCACTCTTTGGAGACGGAGCACAATTGCCTTTCCAGTGTCTGTTTCCATCACTGACAAGAATCTTAGACGACCGATTCTTAACCGGAGCTCGCCCATCGTTTTCAGTATCATCCATAGGGATCTCAAGCCCGGGAATATCATGAAATTTGTTGCTGAAGACGGCCGCTCTATTTATAAGTTGACGGATTTCGGTGCTGCGAGGGAATTGGAAGAAGACCAACAGTTCATGTCTTTATACGGAACAGAAGAATACCTACATCCTCATATGTACGAACGAGCCGTTCTACGGAAACCGGGAGACAAGCTGTTCAGTTCAAATGTTGATCTGTGGAGTATTGGGGTCACTCTTTATCATGTAGCGACAGGGAGTCTACCATTCCGACCATACGGCGGACGAAGAAACAGAGACTGCATGCATTTCATCACTACCAAGAAGGAATCCGGGGTCATATCCGGAGTTCAGAAAGATCACAGCACATCCTCTATCGAGTGGGGTCGAGATCTTCCGAAAACATGTCTTCTTAGCGCCGGATTGAAGGTTAATTTCTAAATCTTCATTCGAACATCCTATCCATAGCGTTTCATAGTCGCTTGAAAGGTCGCGGGTCACCTTGATCCTTTTTCCAGGAGCTCTTCGTGCCCATATTGGCGGGGGTAATGGAGTGCGATAGTACAAAAATGTGGTCATTCGACCAATTCTTCGAAGAAGTCACATCTATCCTGCTCTGCAAGCGTCTCCACGTTTTCTACGTGAATGAATGCAGAGAGCTCGTGCTTTACATCGGGAGAGGTTTGTCGAGTTCCATTTCTGAAATCTCAGATCCCTCAGCCCGGCTTTCCATCATTCATGAACGGGCGTGAGGTGTTGCGGCTCTCAAAATTGTAGTGACGGATTCCAGAGGGCCTAGATACGAGTCGACCGAAAGCCGAGGCCATCGCAGAACACATCACCAAGCAGACTAAAGTTCTCCAAAAGAACCAGCTTGCTACTTTCGAGAAACAGCAGCTTGAGCAGATCAAAACCTTGGACACTTCGATCCAACACGTAATTTATCTCTTCAATCTCGACGCCAAAGATGTTCATCTCAGCAGTGTCCAGACCGTCCAGACGGCAAAGTTTCCTGAGTTTCCGTCTAGTGGTGTGAACCTCGACGAAGATGCTTCGATCGCGAAGACTTGGTGCAGCATAACTCATGTCACCAAGCGACTCGTGGAGCGATTGCTACGTTGCTACGCACATCTGGAAAAGGTATGAGATTCTGTTCCCTTCCTTCGTCTCCTTGCTGAGACCTCCGTCACTCGGCGGTTCTTCATCTGAGTCTCATCTCTCGCTTTTCAAGGCGCCATTGGACCTCGCGGGACTACTTGAAGAGCGGGCGACGGCCTTGAAAATTGATTTGAGGTTCACCAAGGAAACCGCCAATGCAATGGATAGGCAACTGACACGCACCTCGAAATCACAAGCTCAGGTGACACTTCGGAATTCGCGGATTTCCAATATGTCCATTCGGCTTTTGTATCATGAGGGCTCTCACATACCCTTTGTCAATCTAAGCCAATTTTCATTCTCATTCTCCCAGATGTGTGAGTTGGCTTCGCTGGTTCCCACCGACTGCCCTGAATTGGAGCGGCTCAAGCGGATGGTGATCTCCAAACTCCCCCCCGCTCAGAGACCAATGTTGGATAGTTTGGCGCGTGCTGAAAGAGAGATATTATCTCTCGAGGTCAAGGTACTAGATCGTTCTGTTGATCTTCGAAACGTGGACCATTTGTATCTGTATTCTTCGAGTCGGTGATCGTTGGCGATAGTCATCGAGTCTCGTGTTCCCAGGTGTTGAGCTCGAAATCACTGACAGTGCAGTGGTCGCAACGAAGGGCAGAGGTGTCTTCTGTAGAGGGGTGCCTCGAAACGGCCTCGAGTTTTGTGTCGAAGATCAGAGACAACTGGCAAGCGCTGGCTCGGGATAAGGTAATTTCCATTACTGTTATACAGTCGAACCCACTTATAAGAGACACGGATAAAAGAGATCCTCGCCGATAAGAGACAGTTCACAATTTCCCGATTTTATCACCATAGACATCAATGTTAAAATACACTGCGTAAAAGAGACTCGCTTATAAGAGAAAACCGCATATAAGAGAGCGATTGGATTCGGATTTTCAAGTTTCTCAACGCTTAAAAGAGACTATTTCGTGGATTTTTCTCGCAATTCAACCAACCCGAAGCTTATTTCCCGGCGGATGGTTCACTTAGAAGGATCGATGCACATTCGCGAAATCATCGCGGGCATTAGTCACTATTCGGCAATATTTGGAAGAGAATTTCGAGACGTTTGATGACTTCTACGTCATCGAGACCATGATTGGCAACAAAATCATCGACGACCTCCCACAGCGCCAAATCACCAAGTTTTTCAGATGAGGGATTGTTCGTGCAATCCGTAATTTTGAGAATTCTTGTAAGAATAAATCGGAAACACTCATGTCAATGCAGATGAACCCACGGATGATATCTTTGAAGGAATCCCAGCCTAATTTGGTCCCGGAGCTTCGACCCACGCCGGCTTGGCTCCCCTCACTTATAAGAGAAACCGGATATAAGAGACCATTTTCATTTTCCCGAGGGGTCTCTTATAAGCGGGTTCGACTGTATTTTCCTCCTCGCCTCCGCTCCCCGCGGAGGGCATCTGTTTGTATTCCCCCAATCTGACTCCATGATCTTCCTGTCTAGGCGACCAAGAAGCTCAGCTACCACGACGAGCAATTCCATATGCTTGAGAAGCACAAAATGCAGCAGACGAGTCTGAAATTGATGGCTTTGATGCAGGTATGAAACGTTGATTTTCGGTTTTCTTTCTCATCGCGAAAATCCTCTAATCCTCCGTTCACAGTCGATGAAGGTTGGCAGCAGTCGATCATGTTTTCTTTCGTCGCAGGATCGCTGTCTGAAACCATGTCACAAGTTGTCGCAGAGAGCGCAGACCTGGTACCGCGAGTGGTTGTCGACCTACCGAACGTGCCAGCAGCTCAAGCTGGCTCTCGATTCTTTGAGTGACATGGCTTCATGGTACAAGCAGGCCATCAAAACAGATGAAGAGTTCGATTCCATCATCGGACAGTTCATCAACACCATAAAGACTTTCTCAAAACCAGCGAGTACCGTTCAGGTGCCAGAGGTAAGGAGTACTAGGGGCTGTTCCGCTATGAATGGAATAACGTAATTCTTGTCAGGTACATTTACATTCGATAAGATAGAGCTAAACAAGGCTGATCGCCCTCGATTACAGATACACGCTACAACGCCTGCTCCGGAGAACGCGAAAACTGTTGGCCGCTGTGAAAAGGGTGATCAGAGTTTGTTGGGAGAGCTCGAAGAACTGCGTCGTCAGCAGAATGAGATTCTGCAGATCGTTGAAGAGTCACAAGAGATGATGTACAATGTGCTTCGAATATCCAAACTGAACGATGCCAACGGATGAAGGCCAAACCTCGGATGTCTCTGAGTGACTGCCTGAAGACTGAGACTGCCCTTGTTGTGTTTCATCCTCAGCAAGTTTGTTGGCGCCAAGCACAGACGGCATTCGCATAAATCATTGTAAAATATTACTGTGAACTGACATGGTGCTCATACTGGACCCGCGACTGCCAACCACTGCAGAACCTTGCATTCGCGATTCCCTTCTCTGATATCGGAGTCGAATTCACAATAGAAACGCATTTGTTCAAACGCTAAATCAGGATCGAAGTTTTGTACAACGCTTGATTCTATGATACCGGAAAAGCCAAACCGGATGCATTTATTCCGCTTCTGGTGAACCAGTCGCGGAACCCCACCAAGTGGTGGTGGAGAAGCGCGTGAACGGAACTCCAACGGATCCAAATGCGGTTCCGTGGCGAATCGTGATAGGGAATGTGTTTCCAGATCGGTCGTATAGCCGCTGTCTATTCTTGGACGGGGCGTGAACTCAAGCAACCTAACCATCGCAACTTCGCGATCGGGGGAATCTCCTAGCGGAGTTCACGTTTTGAGTCTGTATCCCAAAATGACGCAATCTCAATAAAAACGATGGGTTCGATCTTCGGGGTGCATTTCCTCCTATCTTCTCCTCGGCGAAGCTGCTCTCGGAGCAGCCTTCAGGATCACTTATCCTCAAGATCCACCCTGGGATAGCCCCTCTCTGGTCGCTTGTCTCAGGAGAAATTCACCCTTAGATCCCGCCCACAAGATCCGCATGTTTTGTCGATCGTTGCTTTTACGAAACTCGCATAAGACACTGACCTAGAGAATAATTCCCAAGGAAAGAGACGCCACAAGCTATACTGCTAGTCATGGGGAGAAATATCGTGGGAGAGGTCTCAGTCACGCTTGAACTTCTGCTGACTTGGATGTTTTGTGGGCAATGAGCATCCTTACCTGCTGGACATGTTTAAGACGTCAGTAAATTCTGGAGTTCACACGATCGGAGTCAGTCATTGAGTCCGCTATCATCAACATCGCCAGCGCCTGTGGTGGAACGGGAAAACGAAGGTTTGTGTGGGTGTACCAGAAAATCTGGACTTTATTTACATTGGGAATTCCCTCCCCAAACCCCAAGCTTGACACCGCTCTTCCTTCCAATCCAGCCATGCTCACGGTTCTGCGCTCGTTCAAGGTTGCACTGCTATGTTTCACCTTCAGTGAGGTGAGTGTTCTGTTTGGTTTGATTTCCATGCACGACCATCTTCTGGCGACCTCCGCTCTGGTTGGACGTCGCTCACGTCCGGAGAACTCCAAAGCCAATAGTGCTGAGAAACATGCTGCCCACAGGTATGCTTCGCACAGTATGCCGTGCAATCTGGTAATCCTGGGGGGATCCAGAGTGTCAACCTCGGGCCAATCATTCCGTGGGGGCGAGCTGCGAAATTTGTATCGACCAGAGTCAAGAAAAAGCGGGGACCGTCAGCTCGCAAAAGTGCACCCAAGAGTTCAAGCAGTCCTCCAACTTCATTGGTGACAGTAGCTTCGACTCCGAGTCTGTCGGGCAAATCAAGTTCGTCGATATCATCGAGTATGGATTCAGGAGCAGTATCTACTTCCCGCAAGTCGAAGCGCCCGAGCAAGAAAGCAAGTAATTCGCCGATGTCGACGACGAATATCCCGGGAGCCACTAAGAACTCAAGGACAAGTAGTTCGATAGGAAGCCGAAGCTCTCCCGACTCTCTGACCTCGGCCATGTCCGGAAGCGCGGTTTCTCTGAGAAGTACAGAAATGCCAAAAGGTACCCGCCAGCCCGGTGGCACTACCATGAGAGGTTCGAGATTCAGTTTTGGGAGTACGAAATCATCCCAAACGGGGAAGCCTGGTAGAACGAAGTCCTCGAAAAAAAGCAAATCTCCGAAAGGCACTAAGTCACCGAAAAACAGTGTTTCATCTAGAACTACGGCGATGCCGGGGACTGCGGCGGTATCTGGAGGTAGGACTGGGTCGGCAGTCACCAAGAGTCCTGTGAGCACTGTATCGGGGGGGAATACCGATTCACACAGCGCTGCCTCCCGGCAAACCACCGGTTCGCTCGGCGGGGCGACACCGTTGCCGAATCCCGCTTTGTCCGGTGGAACTTCTATCAAGCCAAGGACAACCGGCTCATCAAGGAGTATCAGTGTTCCGAATAGGACCAAATCGCCACGGAGAACGAGAGCCCCGAAGAGTAGCAAGTCACCAAAAGGAACGAGAGCGCCGAGAAGTAGCGAATCGCCAAGTGGGACGAATGCGCCGAGGACTAGTCAATCACCGACGGTGACAGGGGTGCCGATAAGCAGCGAATCGCCTAAGAGAGTGAATCCGCCAAAGAGCAGTCGATCTCCGCTCGTAACGGGAGCACCGAAGAGTAGCAAGTCACCAAAGGGAACGAAAGCGCCGAAGAGTAGCATATCACCAAAAGGGACAAATGCGCCGGGGAGTAGTCAATCACCGACGGTGACAGGAGTGCCGATAAGCAGCGCATCGCCGAATAGAATGAAGCCGCCAAAGAGCAGTCGATCTCCGATCGTAACGGGAGCGCCGAAAAGTAGCAAATCGCCCATGGGAACGCAAGCAACCGAGAGTAGTCCATCGCGAAACGGAACAGGAACGCCCAGGAGTAGTCAATCACCGAGTCGAACGGAAGGGCCGATGAGCAGCGAATCGCCGAATCGAACAGGAGCGCCCAGGAGTAGTCGATCTCCGCGTGGAACAAAAGTGCCGATGAGCAGCGAATCGCCGAAGCGAACAAGAGCGCCCAGGAGTAGTCGATCTCCGCGTAGAACAAAAGTGCCGATGAGCAGCGAATCGCCGAAGGGAACAGGAGCGCCCAGGAGTAGTCGATCTCCGAGTGGAACAAAAGTGCCGATGAGTAGCGAATCGCCGACCGGAACAGGAGCGCCCAGCAGTAGTCAATCTCCAAGTGGAACAAAAGTGCCGATGACCAACGAATCGCCGAAGGGAACAGGAGCGCCCAGGAGTAGTCAATCCCCGCGTGGAACCAAAGTGCCGATGAGTAGCGAATCGCCGACCGGAACAGGAGCGCCCAGCAGTAGTCAATCTCCGCGTGGGACAGAAGTGCCGATGAGCAGCGAATCGCCGAAGGGAACAGGAGCGCCCAGGAGTAGTCAATCTCCGCGTGGAACAAAAGTGCCGATGAGCAGCGAATCGCCGAATGGAACAGGAGCGCCCAGGAGTAGTCAATCTCCGCGTGGAACAAAAGTGCCGATGAGCAGCGAATCGCCGAATGGAACAGGAGCGCCCAGAAGTAGTCAATCGCCGAGTGGAACGAAAGTGCCGATGAGTAGTGAATCGCCGAGGGGAACTAAACTGCCCGAGGGCACCAGCGACCCGGGCAGTTCGAAGTCACCTAGAACTTCCAACGCGCCTGGGAGCACAAGGAGGCCGGGAAATACAAGGCGACCGAAGAGTTCAATGAGCCCGCAGCAGACGAGTTCAGTTGAGACTACAGGATCGCCCAGCAAAGCCAAGCTGCCAGGAAGTACGAAATCGCCGCGGAACACCGAGCGACCACAAAGCTCGATGGAACCGGGAAATACGAGTTCATTTGGAAGTACGGGATCGCCGAGAAGCACCGGTTTCCCGAGCAGTTCAGAATCGTCGAAAAACACATACTTCTCAGGAAGCACGACGTTGCCGAGGTTAAGCTCGCCGAGAAATGCCCTCGCAGAGACAGAATCCGAGAAGCCCGAAAAAGCATTTTCGCCACAAACAGCGACGTCAATCGGGGGCGTCGCCTCGCCACAAGACGCGGAAGTTTCGCTGTCCACCAGGGTCTCGCGGGGGACCACGGTTTCTGGGCTCGCTGTTTCGGCGAAAACCACAAATCGATCGTCGACTGCGATTGATTCCTCGGACAGAGAAGTCGAGGCAGAAGTGAGCATAAAAGTTCAAGCTGATAAACAGAACATTTCGCCAGTGAGAGTTGGAAAGCCGTAGGTCTAGGCGGATCATTTTACTTCTGTGAAATTCATGCACGGATAGTTTCTTGCACACGAGTTTCGCCCATCAACGGATCGAGATAAGGTTTATATTGACGGTTCATCCCGTATTCATCTGTAATAAAAATCAAGATGGAAACAACTTCGGAATCTTCCTCAATAATATGAGCTTCTCTTCAAAGGCATTCGGTCTGCAGTATAAAAGAAATTCATTTTCATGACGAGCCGGAATCTCCACTTCGAATAGGAAGGAATAAGCGAGTTCTTATTCTTCGAATCTCTCCCGCCAGAACCTAGTATATCTTCTACCTATATTCGTAAGAATCCATGTGCTCTTCGGAATAACCAAGCCTAAGCTCTAGGTGTCTGTTGGGAAACCTACTGCAAGCCCTGCTGACAACACCCCGAATGCCGACAGATTCTCAACCGGATACCTCATACAGCCTTCCATGCTACGCGGAAAACCCGCATGTGGTTCAGGAAGGGGGCGGATCACTCGGGAGGGATTTCAGGAATACTCAGAAACTACATGCAGCTCTTGTACGATTCTAGAACCTTCCTCTCCACTCATGGAGAATCGTCAAACACTGATTGGCTCGTTTAGCTAGTTTCGTTCTTTCTTCGATGAATCCTTTCATGAGGCTCAGCTAGTTTCAAGGAGAAAGCTCGGAGCTTGAGGACTTGGCAGCGCATGTCATGAGACTTGGCCCCCGAGCCTGCGAACGAGTTACAATCAAATTTGAATTCCAATTGCCTCAGCTTTTTGTCTGTGGGATGCGGCGAGGCACACGAGCCCACATGGTCAACTCAGGGAAGTTCGATTTGGGGTTTGGGAGCTCACAGCCGATTTTCTTTCACCGATTTCACTTTCAACACTATTTCGACGTCTTGGTGCAATAAATGCCTTTTTCGGGAATGCCTGACGGAAGCTTCAAGTAATCAGCGGTCGAGAACCAGGGAACTCCACACTCGACGGGCGCCGCGACGTGTTTTCACGATCAGAGGCGCAAGATTCGACGTCAAACGTCGAGTCCAGGGGCCGCTGAATCAGGATCTGAGCTCCTATAATCTAATTGGACCTACTGGTTTCAAGGGAGGACAGGGGCGCATTTCCGCTCGCTCGCCCCGGGCGCAGTTTACCCTCGCTACGCCTCACAGTGGTTCAGACCGGGAAACAATTCAATCCACGATCGCGACAACTCTGGTGATGACCCGAACATAAGTTCCGTGTCTGCCCATATGCTGGCGGACCTAATTTTGACGGGCTTCAACCCGCGAAACCGACATCAGAGTTCACAGGTCGAAACACCTCAAAAAAATATTGGGGGGTCAGTACGTGCGGTACTAACGTGAGGTTTTGCGGGAAAACGTCTACGAACGTTTTCAGATATCCGCAAGTTGTCGGATTCCGTACGGATTAAAACCTGCAAGCAATAAACTGCGGACGTTATTCCCCATTGAATTTTTCCATTGCGTGGGTATTCCTGGCAGATTCCGTGTTGACTGAGTGGAGGCCGCATTAGGGAACTCGTGCAGCCTCGCTCGCTCTTTAACATCTGCAAGCTGAGGCGATCGAAACACTAATCAATTGGATAGCTGCGTTTAGTTCAGTTCTGTGCTGGATGATTATTTGCGATCAGCAAAAATTGCGATCAATGGATCGGGATGCATAGGTAGTCGTCGTCGATCGCTCACCTCATGGTATTGCAGGTTGTCGAGTGAAGAACTACTCTTTGAGTCAATTGACTCCGGTTTCAGTCTGTGTGAAATCCGCGTAAAGTTACGCAACTTCCACGGTCTCCGATCTACCCCTCGGTCCGAGTTTTACCGCTCCCTTCCTTCGGTAGTGCTTCGGCACCACCGCCTTCGAATCTTCGAACTTTCGTGAATGTCGTGTGATCACGTGCACCGAGGCGCATTCGAAGATCACGGTGAAGGCTTCGAGTCTCTCCGTGCTCATGATCAGCAAGCGAAAACATGTGTTCAGTTTTCTCCCGGTTGCTGCGGCTTCGCGGTTTTTTCTTGCGTTTTTTTGCGACCCCTACCTCTGGCGTCATTCTCGAGTGCTAGCTCTCACGCTTGTGTCGGTCAGGCGATTTAATTAACGATTGTTTTGTCGCGGACTTTGCCCAATGGTACATGTACAGCTCCGACTATCCTCCGACCGCCCCGAGCGGATCCACGGTGCCGTGGTTGCACCCAAGGGCGGTTGCCCGCTGGAAACCGCTAATAGGGGGGTTCTGAGCGGAAGCGGCTCCCGGTCCGAACTCGCTTTCCTCCATCAATTGGTTTTCGTGATTTTTCTGGGGCGGGTCCTCGATCCGCGGACATTATCCGCCGCCAGACAGATGCCCGCGGTTCGGCGAATCCGCTACGCTGTTCTTCTTTGGTCCCTTGTGGCAGAACAGCCTATTCTCATGGCTCCCTATGACTCTATGTGATATGACTCTATGTGAGAAGAGTGGCTCGGGGTTTCTGGCGCTGACTGCTTCGGTCACCACTTGCCACAAGCCGCGAACGTTTAGGAAGATGCCCAAAGCTGGAATCGAAACGAGCGCGTTGTTCGCTCCTCTGTGTCGCGGGCCTGCCCTTCATACATATGGCCGACGCATTGTTAATCGCTAAATTCATATCGAGGGCAGCTCGCATCTGATTGTGAGCCCCGAGAACAACGGATGGCACACCAACCTCAACCGGATCCTCTGGGAATTCGGCCCAACGAACCTAGAAATTCGGCGACGCCTCATGAACTACGAAAATCATGAGGCTCCAGCTCGTGATGCTCGTTTTTTCCTACGAAATTCATGATCGATCAAATTCATTCATTCATCGTTGGTCCTCGCGCCAGATAACCTGCGAAAGGATCGGCGGAGATCCAAGAACTCGAATTCAACTTTTTGAAGTTGACCGACTCTTGAAGAATCGCGTCGTGCTTGGAACACGAACGGGACATCCGGCTATATCTAGGGGCCGATACTTCAGCTCGGCGTCGATCTGAGAATCAATATTTGATAGGCATGACATAGGACGAGGGCAAAGTTTACTCTCAACATCCGACTGACGAGCGTACTCGCCCGACGCGCTGCGAAGGTGGCAGGATCGCGATCTTGCAAGCGAGGAGAGTTTGAAGCGCCAGCTCATCCGGTCATCGTCCTCGGAACCAGCTCTTCGTATCTCCAAGTGGTAATGAACCTCTACGGGATGAATGTTGTAGTTGTTTGTCTGAGGTGAGATTTTGCCTGAGATTTGTGTGACTTCCGTCATGGAGCTCATAACGCGGCGAAGCTCCCGCGATCCGATGCTTCAGCACAGGATTTTACTTCAAGCGTGCTGATCATGACTCGCGCCGTGTCGAGCCAAGGAGATGCCGAGGAAGAGGATGTTGATGTCGGCGAGGACGGAGAGGAATATACATATGATGAGGATGAGTACGAAGACGGATTCCCGAGTATGACGGCGCCAAGCCAGGTCGTGCACATAGGGCTCACCGTACTCGTGAACGATGTCAGCGAGCTACGCACGAAGACGATGGTACTCAAATGTTTCAATCCTTCATACGATAGGCATGGCCCCGCATCGTCCCGAGTCATCAGTCGCGCTCACCTTCTGAGAAACGAAATTTCAAGCGAAAACGATCCACTCGGGGTCTGTAATGTCGAATAAGGCTTGAAACCAACCTATGATGCCATTGCAGGACTTTGACGTCGACCTCACTTTTGCGATGACGTCGATCATCAATGAGACCATCTGCCCCAATTATTACGCCAACATGACAAAAGCCTATCAGGCGGAACTACCAGATTATGATGCATCCACGTTTATAAATGCCCGTACACCGATTGTTTCGGAGCAGGTCGCTGCCAGCTACTTTTTCCCTGACATTTTCGTCACCGAGGCAACAAATGTGAGTCATTGAATTTGAAAAATGTCATATTATAGAGAAGCTGATTAAATCTGGATGATTCAACATGAGATTCATGGTGACAATCGTCTCACGAGAATCGCCCCATGTGGCTAAACAGTTCTCCGAGCATCGAAGCTGCAGCTTTTATTTAGTAAACATTCCATTAGTGGTCTCGAAAACTGTCCGAAGGGAGTAATAGCACGACTTGGGACGAATGAAAGCCCAAACATCGAGCTCGGAATTCCACAGGATCTCGCATCTCTCTGCGGCATATGGATTAGGGAGAGAACGATTATCGGAATCAAGCGTGAGCTGTCTGAAGACATAAGTGTCTTAGACAATCATACTGCGTCTGAAATGGTCGCGTTTCAGGTAGTCTATCCATCCCAAGTTCTGCCGCTCTACTCCACGGAATATTTCGAATTTTACGATTCGTACCCTTGCTACCCCTTCTACAAGATACGGTTGGTGGAACAGATTTGATATTTTATGTAAATGGTTCCGGTGATATATAAGGCCTCACAGTGGAATCTTGTTGCAGACGACGCATGACGATTTCATGCTCAATGCAGTTCGCGGCTTTCCCGCTGGATGAGCAGATCTGTAACCTGACTGTTTCAAGCTGTACGGGACCCATTCGGACATTCCGTTGTCGACTCGGAGTTTATCGTGAATTTCGGGTCTGTGCACACAAGCCAAGCTTTTGAACATCCCGGGCAATTTCCTGAAATCGATTGATTCTTTCCTCCAGTTACTTACAACGCCAACGTCCTGCGGCTGTACTGGAATAACTCTTTTGATGGTCCGGATTCCGCCTGTACGGACGTCCCTAAAAGATCTTACGGGAGCCTCTTCGCTAACCCACGAATCAGACTCTCTGAATTCTATCTCGATATTTCCGAGGGCAGCTACACATCCACCTCGACTATAAATGGTGCGCTTCCGGAAACGCCAGCAATAGGACGAATCACGGAGCGAGCCCCAATAGGATCCCGTTAGAGACTGGCGAACATACAAAAACAGATTCTAGAGCAGCCACCCTCTTTGCAGGTTTCCCGATTTGTGGAGTCACGATGCAGTTCACTTTCCGGCGGAATCTCCTCAATCAGCTGTTGGGAGCGATACTACCGTCGTTTCTCTTAGTATACGTATCTTTCGGAGTGTTCCTCATTCCGAGCGAGGTTTGCGATTGATGATTCCAGCGTTTTTCTGCGAATACGATTATTCATCAAGGTTCTCGTGTTTTGCAGTTCATCTCGGAGTGGATAACTTTCACCTTAACCACCATTCCCACAGGCTAGGACCGAACGAGTCACCTTGAGCATCACCGCGTTCTTGACTCTCGTCACAATTTACAGCTGGACGAAAGCGTCGGTCCCGCATTCGGGGCAGATCACGGTGAGTTTCCACAGGGGGTAGCGCGGGCAGAACAGCATCTTCTTACTGTCAGCAGGGAGTTGAGGGCTTCAAGCACTCTGGAGCGCCAACAAGCTTACCATTTTGATTTTCGATTTCATACACATAAGTACGCCGACATCTGGATGATCGCGTGTCTGTCCGCCGTTCTGTTGGTGACCATGGAATGCTGCTTGGTGGAACAGGTTCGTCGGAAGCAACGACAAGCTCTTTCGAGGTGATACCTACTCAACACATCTTGACCTTGTTATTGCTGCAGCTTAACACTTCGGAAGCCGAGTTTGAAGCCCGCAGAAAGAGGAGGGAATTGGACCTCCGTGTGAAAGAAGACCTGTTCCGTTACGTGCAGAGATTCGACGTAAGTCCCACGAGCTAGTTCCCTTTACACCTCTAAGCGTACGATCGCCGCTCCCGCGATCACTGCACCGAGAAATAAATTGAAATAGCCAGGAGGTATCCCCCTTCTCCGCAGCGGAACATGCCGACCCGGCAAAACCCTGCGATTCGAGGCCAACCCGACTATGGACGACCGCCATCAAATATCTTCAGGAACGTTCGCGACAGAACCGATCAAAGAGACCTCGCGCAAGCGATGGCGGTGAGTTTACGTATCTTCTGTACCTAGAATACGCCGGTAGCTTTCCATCGAGTGTACTGAATCGGAGCGCGTTTCCTCAGGGTATGTTGGCGTACGTTCAGAAAATCGTTCCTTGGTATCGACTACCGTGGACTGCGGACCGTATCGAGCTCTGGGCGCGGCGCGCAATCGTTGGAGGTTTCACACTTTTCACAGTCTACTTCTGGATCTATGTGACATGGGGCAAGAGGATAGCTTGAATTCGAGAGATGACGTGTGGCGGAATGACTTTCTCCGCCCGTACGGACTTCGACGCTCAGATCAGAGAAGTCCGCGAGCAGTGTATGAAGCACACATCAGCAGAGCACCGGATGGTTTTCGATCTCCTTCCGGTATTCTGAGCAAATCGATAACCCCCGTCTCAAGGAAGAAGTTCAAGCTCCGTGAAAGATCCTCAAGGTGTATTCCTTCATCGTGATCAAATAGGCTTGTAGGTACCGAAAGAACTAGCATTTGCAGTATCTGTCTGGAATCTTCACATCAAATCATCTTGTTCGGCGCTGTCAAAACCGTGATTCAAACCATGAACAAAGACTCCATGATCAATGATACTCTCACTGAGATGGTTCACTGGGAGAGAAGAGCTCGAGAATCGATGAAGAACGGCAATTGAATAAAGAACACATTCGAGTAAGGGATGCACAGTATTCACAGATTTATTCGAAACATTTCCCAGCAATGTTCCGAGCTATGTACATTTGAACAATGGTTGGCCTATCTCGACTAGGAGAGATGGCGGCAGACTTAGATTGAGATCAAACGTTAACTGGGCCAGAGGACCACGGTTCAGTCCATGTCCGTGGAAGATATCGATATTCTGTCGATCTCTTCCTCAGGTCCAACGTCTTCGATGGAAATTGCAGGCGACGGGGTGCTCCGTGAGATTCGATCCGAACTTCCCGAGGGAGGCCGCTCCTCCTCGCTGATGTATCCGACGTCAATTGAGCCCTCATTGCCTCCGTGGTCCTGATCACCACAAGAAGGTTCCAACGGACCGGCTTTGAGACAAAGCTCGTTTCTGCTTTCGTCGAACGAGGCTCTCAGAAGTTCCAGATCCAGGGAAAGGTCCAGCGTTAGCTTCTGTTCCCATCCTCGGACACGGATCGTCAGCGTCCTCGAAAACTCGTTGAGATCCAACTGCACATCCTCGGCTCTCGTGCAGAGCGGGAGACGAACTCGAGCTATTGGGGCTCCGTCCTTGGCATCGATTTCGACATTTTGTGGGCACGGACGGTCGGGCGTGATACTCCTTGGCTGTTGGAGTCGAAGAACACGGTTTCCCGGGAGACTCTTCATCAGACTGTGTACACTAAACATGCTCTCCAGTCGCGGACTCCGCGTCGAATTATGACTCAGCTTTGCACTCTCAACGGACTGCATAGAAAGATGATTACACCCAAGCGGATCGAAATGGCATCGCCTCATAGAGCGTTGAGTTCGATGATGGGGGCGGAAAACTCCTGCTTCCCAAGGCGTGAACAGAACTTCCATTTCGAACGATTATCTGAGTCTTTCAACTATCACTGTTTCCTGGCTCAGCGCACCTGTGTGTATACTGGAGCGTGGCTGCGCTCTTGTGGCTTATAAAGCGATCGTAGCGCCATCTGGTGAGTACGTGACGACCCTTGAAAGTTCGCACATCTACCGGAATTTTCGAGAACATTCGTCAACTCTTGGGATTCCGAGAAAACTTCTGGGCAAGAGGCGGGAGCTATCGGTGGAAAAGTGGCAGCAACTGGCTAAAAGCCTCTGGAAGTCGAGTCGGCTGCTCGACGAACAGTTTTCGGGATCGGAGCAGTAGTTTATCCTCTTCTCATTCTCTCTCGCGCTGTTCCCGGAATGATCGATCGTCAACTCAGTTTTGTTGAAGCAGATGAACTTCTCGCTGCCTGGAAACACGCTGTCTCTCTGAACCAGCCAAACTGATATTCTTTCGATTTCGACGACGAAAAGGCCGGGAGCATGAGCCGAAAAACGCCGGATATTGCCGAAGTTACAATAGAGGGCATAAATTTTCGAGCTTGGTATTCAGAGTCGGCATCGAAACATTCCGTCGGGTATCGGGAAAATCGAGCGACTCATCGTCTTCCTCCGGTCTCCCTCGGAATCATGAATCGCAGTAATCTGTCAGAATTCCTAACTTTACATCTCTCGAGCTCGAGGGTCGTTATCTCAGCGTTGATCACATCTTCGGAACTGACTTCCAAATGGCGGAAGGATGCCTTGATGACACTAGCGACTAGCGAGCTTCATCCATCATTCCCAAGACGAGTCAAAGTCATCATAGACCTATTCCCTTGGTCAGGGTCGGGGAAGACCGTCAAGGGGGGTCAGAGGCGATAATCGTGATTTTCACTGCGTTGGTGGTCTATGGCTCCCTTTGGTTCCCCCCCCCCTGGATGCGCCAGTGGCTTTTCCTCAGCATTGAGCGGTGGAATCAAGGTACCCCGAGGAACGCAAACTTGATTATTTCCCCTGATGCCCGGTCTGGAATCTGTCGACATAAGGGAAGCCGATAAGAGTCACTGTTTCAACCTGTGAGCACATGACCACGATGAACTTGATAGCCGGCGGAATATCGGGGTCAGGTCAGGATTAGTTTGTGGTTCTTCCAAAAGAACCTGCCCGAGCCATGTCTATCCTCAAATGTGAATCAAATGACCGGGCGCTGATCCCGTTATGCGGTGAATCATACGATTCAATGGGGAAGTTTCTCGTAGGCTCCAGATGAACCGAGAATCAGCTAGCGGGATCCAGAACATTCGCGATTCGTCCACCAGGCGGCGCTGCAGACTATATATAAAGGCCGGCGCCAAACCCGTGCCTCCGAGAAAGTGTATTGCTCAGCTCAGAGTTCTGCGCGCGAAAGTGTGACAGATTGAGAGTGCATTAACAATCGCGCCCCTCGCGGATAAGCACTACCTCAAAGCTGACGAAGATGTTTCTTTCACCGTGGGACGAAATGTTCCTCACCGTGCCGGCGTCCCGCGCACCCCAACTTCGGCCGTGCAGAAGATCAAGAACACCTCCTGTCCGCATTCCCAAGAGACCATTGTGGATCGAGTCCAGAATGAACCATCTCGACTTCAAGATGAAAGACGATGGCCGTGAAGGATTTGCCGCGATAAAACTGCCTCGCGGAGTTACGTGCGAAGATGTCGAGTTGGATTACGCCGAAGCCTCGAGAACCCTAACTGTCAAACTGGGAAGTTGGTCTCAACGTTTCAAAGTCCCAGGAGGCTTCGACACCACAAAGATGCAAGCCGATTTCGATCCCCTCAAATGTGAACTGCGACTGCAGGCTCCAAGACTGCAGACTGGAACGAGCAGAACCCGGTACACATCTGAAACGTCTGAGAGCGACGAGGGTTTCACCAGCGGACAGGAGCGAAGTCGATCTGCGTCCCCGGAAAGCCCACGGAAAGCTCCTAAAGGCGACCCCTCGGCATCAGGAGCATGTGGAAGGAAAGCCGAAGTCATCATCGAAGACGTTGGACCCGAAGAAGAGCTTGACTACTGAATCGTTCCCCGGATGCATCAAATCCGCATCGATGTAAATACAATGTAGATACGCCTATTTATTCTGTACAACTTTGTCCTAATGTGATAGAGCTGCTGCTGTAAATAAACTTGAAACAGATTGAACTCATAAACGGCTCTCTTCACTTATTCCTTGGAGCTGTGGGAATAGGTACCAACGGCTGGGGTTAGAATAGTTTTGAGCGCGCCCAACGGCTGGAGACGCGCGGTGAAAACGCCTATTATTATTTTAAAAGAACCACCCTCACTTCCCTGCATGTGAGCACCAGTAGAGCGCAAGTAATTTCGACGTCAATAAATAATGCATTTTATTTAATCGACTGGTCAGCGAATTAAGTCTGATCTATGGGGAGATGTTCGTGTGGCTTCCCGAACCCTCGTCAAGATTTGACTCCGTCAACTTCGATGGAAAGCGAATTTCTGATTAGAGTTTCAAAGGAATTCTTCCCTGTCACCTCGGGTCGCGGTAAGAACTGTCTCGCCTTCTGGCTCATGCCAGCTCTTTCGAACGACCCGCTGGCCTTCCATATTCTCCTTTCGCGATGAAGGCGACGGCGCAGCAATCTCCCACGGGCACATAAATGCTCGTCTTGAGGACAGCTCCATATGTGCCATTCAGAAGAAACGTCGATGAATATAAACCGGGTTCAAGATATCCGCTGTCCTCATTGATCACCTCGATCGCTACTCCCGCGATATCGGAATTCAACTGAAAGTTCTAGGGGTGATCTGGAGGGCTCGTATTTTGGAGTCGAGTTTTTACAGGGCAAAACTTAAACTGTACTTATGAGACACTGAACCAACACATCTATACCTAGGAATTTCCATACTTGAAGTTACACCTGACTGATGCATATCATCCAGACTGGTTGCGAGCGAATGTGGTTTCGCCCAACACTGGGATGCGACCATATTGGATAAGTATCTTTGAGCTCAGGATCAGATCGGCCGGAAACCACTCCCATCATTACGGCAGAGATCCTCGGTTGTTCCTCGAAAATTTCGGAATCAGACTCCGCAAATGATGAGACGGCCCGATGCCATGGCTATCAATCTGTACAACAATCTCCTCTATCGGCGTTCGCAGTTCGTGGAGCGCTCTAAAATTTCGCTCAACTGCTCAGCAACTAGAAAACTCGGGAGGAGTCTGATCGGACGAAGCGATTCATTCGAGACCAGAGCGTCATTTTTGAAGCTCCGGATAGAGATCTCATTTGATACAGCCTCGGTTTTCGTACTCAATGGGCTTGGAACTAGAAATTGTCACATCGCTTTTGTCACTATGTATGGCATATTTTCTCGGTCATTTCCTTAAGCGGTTCGAGCTCCTTATCACTAATCAGATGGAATTCGCCAGTAAAATAGTAAAAGTGCTTATAACAAGTGTTGACATGGGCTTCTGCACCGATCGCAACAATCTTGTCGAAATGGTGAATATAAACGTGAACGAACACCCGGAACAGTCGTGTCAAGATCTTTTTACAAGTTTTCTCGAAGTTTTTCGGGAAAGGCGTGTCCGCGGACGTGGGAAACAGGTCTTCGTTATTGATTTGAGACTCGATCCAATCCATGAGTAGCGCTATGTACTTCCGAGCCGGGAGAGCCTGCGGCTTCTTGTACTGATCTTTGTCACACCAAAGATACTCGAATCGCGCACCTGAAGGGAGAAATCGAAGTCACGGTTTTCCTCCGGGTCTCAGGTGTAACTCCACCATCATCGATTAATAAGTATGGAGAGCACGCAGGGCCGGGCAACGAATATGAAACCTACCTCCGCTCATTGTGGGACAGCTGGACTCCGTACAGAAATCTGTCACCGTTCCGTAGATGAGATTGATCCTGTTGAAGAAGTCTACCACATGCACAGCCAACCAATCGTGGTAATTGTCTCCAGGAGGGAGCCGCACAGCTTCTCTTAGATTTAGACCGGAGTTCAGAGATGCTTGGGCTTGCTTGTGTAGAGAATGCTTCAACGTTCCCGGCACGAACTTTTTCTTCGGCTTGAAAGTTTTCTCTTTGTGGAAAAACTTTGAGAGTTCAGCAAGCGATGCCATCTCGGGTGTCCACAAGGCGCTTGCGCCGTCTGAAATCGAGGAGAGCTCACGTGAAATGCTGGATCAGGAATTGCGAGTCCGTGATTCATACGTGTTAACGCCTTCGACAAGATTCAGAACAGTAAGCCGCTCGAGAAACACGCTCGACCACGCCGCTCATTCTTCTGGTGAATTCTTCATAGGAACGAACAGTTCCTACTGGAGTCGCAGTTGATCGATGCGCTAGATAGCGAAGCTTTTTGCTGCTTTCCCTCGTCGTCGAAATGTCATACTTGTTCCGCACACATTCGAAACCGAGATTACGGACCGGAACTGAAACTGGCTTCGAGGGCTACAGAGCGCGATCGATATCTCAAACCATTCTCGGCTATTGTATTCCTCAACTTCAATTCACGCGAACTTCCGCCTCAATTCGAGGTGGGAGCGGCATGGAAAACACCTGACTTCTGTCTAGCACGGATGAAGCTCCGGATCGTCGCCGCGGCGCTCATTGAGTGCCGGGAAAACGGGAAGGATGTCCGAATATGTTCCTCGCTAGTCTTCGCGTTCCTACCTGGCTCGGGGGATGAAAGTTTCTGACTTTCCCACTTACAATCACTCAATCGCCAATGATGATGATAGATGAAAACCTCAGCACACAAGCATCAGCCGAAAACGGAAAGCGGTTTCCGCGGATTAGGCTCCGACTTTTAAGCAACCTCAGTTGTTCCTTCCTTCAGCCGAAAGCGAGTCTCAGGAAATAGCGGAGCGGATTGTATTGCCGTGTCCGGGACGAGAGGATGGCATAATCAGTGCACGATCCAGGAGTTCGGGCGGTGGGGAAGGTCTCGGAATGGGAACTCTTGGCTGTATTATCTATGATAGCGGACAAGTTCTTGAGCCGACGAAATGATGGCGATGATCTTTGCTTGGAGTGAAAGGAGCACAATCCGATGGCACTCTCTTTCTTCAGCATAGCAGGATACAGCACGGCAGGATACTGCCGTTGCTCTGCCGGAACTATGCCGGTGGCTAGGAAGCGAGATTGACGATTTCATGGTTCCCGTACTTCACCATGGCGTACTTCACAGACAACCCTCAGCTTTGCCTCAAAAGACACAGAACCGAGCGAACATCGCCGATCCAAGTGGCCCCGTCTACTGACACCCCTTCGATTCGCAGTTTCTCCTGCTACAGTGTTCGGTTCAAAATAAGATCGTTATCCCGTTCCCCGGGAGGTCTCTTCCGAAAGGTAGTGAGATTTACTCTCCAAGCATCGCCCCGGTTGAATGTCCAGGTGATCGACTGTCCAAGTCCAGGTGAACTGGGCGGGCTGAAACCCGCGCACCCGCTCTTTGGACACCCAGCGGAACCCTGAATTCTGACAAACCGTGTTGTATAACCTGTGCTGTTGAATGAGCTCTCACAGCAGGGCAGATAGCGTCTCCTGACTAGTTGATGTAGGTGCTCTCGGTCCAGAGATTCAACTCGGCGCACTGAGCTCCATGACTCTTGGGACGATTATTTTTCACTTTCAAACGGTCTGGTTTTTGCCTTGCCGTTTCGGTATTCTTCGGAATACCGTCACAGGGCTCCGACCCCGTAGACGTGTTGCGTGCGTCGAGAGAGCTGCAGCGAACAACATCAGACGAAAAATGTGTGATGCTGGATGCGAGGTTGCGATTAAGAGCACCGCAAGTCCCGATTTCACACTGCCCGGAAACCCGCGGCTCTCCGCTCGCGGCTTCGACGAAAGCGCGATCCGTAACTCATCGTGCGCTTCGCCTCTAATTCCCTTGCAACTCTGCGAAATTTTGAACAATATCACTCCACTACCGATACCCAATCGACGCGGGGCTCAATGAACCTGATCCGATAGACTCCGTCGCCCGATCGAGATTCAACCGGCTTCTTACATTGATTCGACAGAAGGAATCCCCCACTGATACCGACGTAGGACATAATGCATTGCGAGTACTTTTCCAGTGCTGAAGACTTGCAAGAACTGAGACACGATTCTTGGGAGGAAAAAAGAATGTCAGCAGATCAGACGACCGGCTACCATAAGTACATCCGCGCACCTATTCGATTCTCGAATACAGAAACACGCACGCGGAATATGATGGGGAGGCATCCCAGAATCATCGGGCACACCTTGATCTCATCAATTAGAGTTCCGCGGGCAGGTAATTCACAAGCGCCCCTCACACCGCTGAACCCCCATTTCGAGTACTACACATGTGAACATGAGTCGAAGTCAATTAATTGGGCGAGAATCCAACCTCCTCCTCGATTCAGCTCCTCACCCATCCTGAGACTCCGCGATCACCCATGACTCAGTAAGACGCGAAGACCATGCTTCGAAAGATCGTACCGTGACGCAGTCGAATAATTGAAAGCATCGATCGTAACTGAGTCGCTCAGGATTCTCTGCGTTGGAAGAGGAGTGCATTCTGCCGCGCGAAAAGTAAACGAAAGATCTCATTTTCGTCTGCTACATCCTCGCCCGTCGTCGTCGTCACCGCCGCTGCTGGTGTTGGTATTATTGTTGTGCTATCCCACTTCTGCCGCGGCTGCCGTCGGCGGTGTGCAGCTTTTCGGTCGACAACCCTCACTTTCCTTAGCTCGATTGCTCAATATCTGTTGCGCTTGCTACTGCTGTTGACGAAAGTGGAAGAAGAACGTTTTGTTCGGCCATCCGTCAAACTCAACGGCAGCATAACGTTCGAGTGCATACTGCTGTTGCAGTGGTGGTAGTAACAGAACAGCAAGATGGCAGCTAGCCATCATCATCAACATAGCCATCATATGAACAATATCCACGGATCATCCGCAACAACGGCGAACACAGTGAGTAAATTCGAAACATGACTTCCCCAGTGAAGGTCGGAAAATTCCCCTCGAGGCCTCGACCTGGAGCTCATCGGGTGCTCTGTGTGACTACCATAGGGCGCCATGAGCACTATCGAACAGGAAGTTCTTTCCCGCGGTGATCGTGTTCCGGACCCTTCCTGGGTTGATTCGGCAGCGTTGCGGGCTTCCACAATCTGTTCAAGTTGCTCGGAAGAGTCCAAGGTCTGGGTATCTCTGTTTCCGTGAATCTCAGATGTCGGTTTTCACATTTGTGGGACTTCAAGACGTCGATGTAGTTCTCGACGTTCTGTTATGTGACAACGATCGTCCCCCTGTTGTGCAATCAATGACCAGAGGTCTCTTCCGGATGCTTTCGCAGCGCCCAAACACCGTGTGTCATGAGCAACATTTGTTCGAATATGAACCCAGCCATTTGTGCCTTGGCGGAGAGATCCGCAATCCGTTCCCGAACCGTGAATTGAGCATGATTGAATCGGCGAATGCCTGACTCGAAGTGATCAGTTGCTTCAAAATCATTTAACCCGAAACTAACGATCAAAATCTTTCACAGACATGCGCCATGAATGAAGGGGAGGAAGAGGAAGATCTCGCCGCTCTGAGAAATGCGGCGTTGAAAACTCTGGAGGAGCGGAAACTCAAGAAGGAACCTCGTGCCTTGATTGTGCAACGGAACAACGTGCTAGTTATAGAACCTCAAGACAACTTGAGCGATTACCGCCACAGCCCTCCGGCTCGCAGATTTTCGCGGGAACGGTCTTTGAGTCCCATGGCTCACCGGCGTAGATCTAGGGAAGCCTCACCAGCCGGTCGGAAAATCTCTCCTCCGTCATCTCGATGGTCTCCTAGAAACAACAGTCATCGTCGTTCGCCGTCCCCATATCACATGAATGGCGGACACCACTCACCATCACATCACTCGTGGAACTCGAATAAGAGGCGGCCCAGTCCTAGGGCGCATTCTCCTAGACGTCTGTCTGATTCTCCTCGCCGTCGGAGTCCTATTCGACGCCGATCGCCGCCACGAAGGTCGCCGCATAGATTACCGATGTCGCCGAGCAGAAGGTCACCACGCAAGTCGCCTCAGAGGAGTCCTGTAAGGCGGTCATCGCCGCAGAGGAGTCCTGTGAGGCGGTCATCGCCGCAGAGGTCGCCTCCGACACGGAGATCACCCCGGAAGTCGCCTGTTCGGGGCTCACCGCGACGATTCTCGCCTAGACGGCGTTTGCGGGACTCGTCAGGCTCCCGTCAGAACAAATGTACGAGGCGTAACGGTGAGAAAAGGAGAACTCCGCCACCAGCACAATCATTGTCTTCGTCTTCTTCGGCCCCCGGTCGTAGAAGAACCAACTCTCCCAGGCGCAAGGACCCTACGGTCCGGTCACCCGACCCCAAAGAGGCGACCGAAGTTGTGCCAACCTCCACGAAGAAGGGTCGCTTCGAGAGATTCGAAGACTCTGTCGCTAGCGATGATGAGAGTTGCAACGAATCTCTGCTGGATGAACTCTTCAGAGAGACCGAGGAGACCTCAGCGAGAACCGAAGCTCTCGAGGCGGAGTCACCCGATGAGAACAGTCAAGAGAACACTGGCGTCGTCGCCGACGCCGCCGTCACAACCGTTGAAGAAAACAGAATGGAAGACGAAGATTGTCTTCTTCTACAGGCCGATGACGATTTAGATGACCTTCTGGTGGAATGTAGCGCTCCGGAGACCCCTATCGTCACCGTGAATCAGCCAAGCGAAGATTGTGGTTCTGCCGGAAATAAGCGGGGAGACCAGGGGAAGATCTTCAAGGAGCGGGATCTCGATGAAAAGAATCGCAGCCGTGGTCGCCACAACGATCATCGCAGAGAATCATCAACCGAAACTGTCACCAGAAACCGCCATGGGCGCAGCGAGCGAACGGCACGCATCGAGAAGAAGGAAAACCGAGAGCGGAAAACCAAGGCTCCCAAAGATGAACACAAGGACGATGCCAACACCGAGAAACGGAAGCGGAGCAGGAGTCGCGAGAAAGACAGGAGCAAAAGGAAACTAAGTCGGAAGTCGTCGGTTAAAGAAGAACGGCATACAAGCGAACCCAAGCTCGAGACCCGACCTCAGTCACACGCCACGAAATCTCGTTCTCATGCGAGCCCTGAGAAAAATATCTCGGTGGAGGACCGGGAGCGTCTCGAAGCTCGGAAAAAGAAGTTCCTCCAGAAGGTAAATTGCTGTTACTATCTTGGATGTCTTACATCGATAACATAAAAGATTTTGATAGAAATATGTAGATCGAGGACAATTTTTCACTTGAAATTGATTTGCCGTAGGAACTGAAACCATCGCAAAAAGTGATCAGTCTCAAGAAGTCACCGACCAGTAAAACTGAAGAAACCGACGACGTCCGACGCGTACAAGATCGGCTGGGCGAACCGGTGAAAGAATCAAAACGTTCATCCCCAAGGAGTGACGATGCAGGTGAGTGTGTGATGGTTTGAGACTCCGACACGATGGCTCACATCCGTTGTGGAAAATTCCCAAATCCCGAAGCACGAGCTTTTACTCAAAAACGAATTCTATTTACAGTGGAGACATCTTCGAAACCCACGATACTTTCGCGCCTCGGGCCTCCACCCGCATCGAGAGCCAGCATAAAAGATCGTATAGGACACATAAATACAAACAGGTATGCTTGGAGCTGACTGCGATCTACCGAGTCAGTGATTCCTTTTTGAATGCGTCGCGATTCGTGATTGGGATCGCAATACGATATTCTCGCCCTTGGTGCGACGGCTACATTTCTCTGGTTATTTCCAGTTCGTCGCCGACGCGACCACCTCCGACGGGAACGGATGCAGCGCAGGTGAAGTTTGAAGTGAGGAATCGGCCGACTTTGGATCCAAAGCTGAAAATCCACATCAATCTCGGGGGCACATTGAGCACAGGATCAAGCGGAGGGAGTTCGAAGTCCAAAAAGGTGGTATGCTTGGAATAGTTCGCCCTAGACCGACGCTGCGATGAATAATTGGATGGAGGAATAGAAGATCTACAGGGTCCATCTGAGAACGTTCGAATCCTGTGAGAATTTATTTTTGAACGCGTTACAAATTCCGCCGGTGATCGCTTGTGAAGTTCATGCATTGTTTTCTGACGTCGCCACGTTGAGAGGAATAAATATTAATTGTATAGGAGGAGCGGAACGGACGTGACAGCTCTGTTGAGATGGACGAAATTACAACTGATTCGGTCAAATCGCTACGGCGAAACGAGTGGCACTACAGCTACACCGAGTTCCTTCTTCTACCTCCCACCCAACCGAACTCATCGGCCGGGCATCGCCTGCGGTATCCTTGAGCTCTCGAGGTAATTCTTCGCGCCACTGGTGGTCGATCAAAATCACTTTTCCTTAATCCCAAGTACCGCCGCTGTTCTTTGCGTCGAGTCGAACTTTCGGACGACCCGTTTCGTATGCAGCGGTTTTGAGTTGTTGGCAGTCAGTTAGTCAGTCAGTGAGTCATGTAGATAGTAAGCCGTATCAACGGATAGCATTCTCCGTGTGCCAAACACAGAGAATTGTAATTAAAGCGTGGAGAGCGTGTGACAGCTTGTTCATATATCAAAAGGGTCGTCATTCGTGATCGAAGGTCGCCTAACGGTACAAAAATGTTTTTGCATCGATCCTCACAAATGACCTTCGCTATCTCTGTATATGTCCATGTATTCAACTTAATCTAGGATGAACCAAAACACTCAATGTATAATATTGAATCCAACTGTGATATGAAATTAGTATCCACACCTATATCCCTACGGCCATATTTTCGAGCCGACAGGTCGGGGCTGATTGGGCTAACTGTTTTTTCCAGGAATTCCTTTCAGAAAGAATGAAAGAGTGTGATGGAGGAAATGCACAAGGGAACACATGCAGAACAAATAAAAAATCAGACATCTGCATCGCTCAGGCTGTGTTTGTATTCCTTCTTAATCAGACGAATCATTTTTTCCCGATTATGGTCTACAGGTTGAGATCTGGTCCGTGAACATCCCGCTCTAGCGTTTGCCAGAAGGCGACTGCCTTTCGTATTGTCGTATATGTGCTCGATATTTCCTCGCACAGTCTTCGCTCGAAAGTTTTTTTCTCTGCCATTCCTCTTTGCCAACTTTCCTCGAGTTTGGTTTTCACTGTTTCATCTACATATTTTCTGTATACTTCAAGTGAGACTCGATTAATCGTTCTCGGGCGTTCTCGAATTTCCTGACACCCGAAGACTTTCCTCAACTCCGCGCTCCTTTTTTGGAGTTTGGTAGGCACGTTCGCAATTCTCAAGATTGGGAGGATTGCTTTTGGCCATCCGATTTCACTCGTTTCGCTCATTCTTGTCTGATAGGTCAGCTTAATTTTTGCGTCCCTGGCTTCGAAAACTGACCACCCCAGCTCCCCGTCTATAAATTCTATAGCGGTATTGGAGTTTGGTTGTCTCAGGGCCCACCTTCCAGCATCTCGCTGGATGTTCTCTAGCCTCTTTCTCAGCCTCGACGACATCATAGTGACTGCGTTAGTGTATGTCAGGGCCGGTACTGCCGTGCTCTTCCACTGTATCGTTGTCACTTCAAAGCGATTAAATTTCCAAATTGACCTTGCGTGCATTTGTCGCAACACTTCCTCTGCTCTGGATTCCCAAATTTTTTTTTGTTCTTCCAGGTACCTGTGTGCGTTGCACAGTGTTATTCCTAGGTATTTGTAAGCTTGCCGAACTGGTAGTTCTCTGTTTTGGACCCTGAATGTTCGTTCTGCGTCAGCGCATGTCGAGAATTCTACTATTGCGCTCTTCTCACAATATACGAAGGCAGGATGATTGTCTCTGCGGAAGCCTCTGCTTAGAAACAAATTGGATCCGGCGGCAGAATTTACTCCAGATACAATGTACGATTGTTTTGATTCCATTCCTCTTCGTTGGTATCAAGCATTTGAGGAAGACGAGGGGAAATTCCGACATGGTCAGGTACAGGTACTCCCCAGGGATCTACGACTCTTCGTTGACGCCGTTTCGGCGCGAGACATTTCGTCGCTCCATAGCGGAGTCTTGGCGTCGATGAACCAGCGGCGACGGAATGTCCCGCGGCGAATCGGCGTCGACGAAACGGCCGCGGTGAAACGGCGTCGACGAAAAGTCGTAGACCCCTCCCCGGACTGGAATCTACGGGTTCTCACACGAAGATGTCTCCCGAGATCACGGCACTTGATAGCATCCCGTCGACCGAGACCGTGCTCGTCATCTTTGTCTGAACCTTCCCTAGGGACTCACAAAGTGACGTCCGTGATGAGCGAGTACGCTATCGCTACAACCTAGATCGTTGCAACGCCAGCGTCTTCCGAACCATGGTAGCGTTGAGCGACTGCTGGAGGAGCTTGCATCTCCATAACAAGCCTCGATTCACCAACGGTCACCGCGATTTACTTTCTGACGTTTCTTGAAATGCACATCCACGTGATATGAGTTGTTTCTTTTTGTGAGAACTCACAGAACCGTTCTAGAACAGTGTTCCCCAACAGGGACACAGGCTCCCAGATAGGTCACAGCAGCCGCTTCGGGGGTACTCGGACACTTCATGCTATCAAATAACGATCGCCTCCGGTGTGATTGGCCTCACAATTAATTCTGGATGTGCAGCTTGAATCCAAAATCTTCAACGAGCATTCTCTGATTGTCTCCGACAGATATTGACCTCGCCCTTGACTGAAATCGTGAACTAGAAGCCGCGTCCAGAGCGAAACGATGATGTCCTGCATGAGGAATTCTCTCAAAGCAGACTGGGATCTGAAAGCGATCGACGAGAACAGCCAGAAAAACATCCACGATTCGTTCGTTCGGGAATCCGCATGCAAAGGGTGTTTGCGATTTTTCGACTCCCGTTGCTGGACCGCGGAATGATCTCCCAACATTCACAGAGAGCTAGTCATTTCCGGCATATTAAACATCTGAAGTTTCGGCAAGATGGGTAAGGCTGAACTTTTGAGACCCACGGCAACATCCGGCTGGAGTCATCTCGTGACATTGTTGATGCTCTTTTCGCGCAACGGGAGGGATCCAGCGAGGTCTAATTCGACGAGATCAATGTTGACTTTTTTGAGAAATTTCGCGAGCTCTCCTTGCGCTTCGGATGTGCTGACAGCTGACTTGATCAGTTTTGACAAGTTGATGGGGAAAAAGTACCCGAGCAGCCGCATCAGTGCGGTCAAATAGGAAGGGCTGGGAAGTGGGATGTCAGCACTTTCTCGTGACATCCTCGAGCGAAGTTTTCAAGGCCGAGATGGGAATTCCTCGTTGAATCACGAAAAGCCAACGGGAATGATCTCGCGGGAAGTTCCGTGCACAAATGGTTGGGTCGAGGTGCTCTGAGAGCACAGTGCGCGACGTGCTGCCGATGAAGCACAAAACTCGGCCCTCGAACCGGGATTTTGTCATCGAGAAGCTCAGGCGTGTGGAATCGCCCGTAGTGAGACTTCGCTCCACAAACGGAACGAGTCGTCCGAATGCTCCGGGGCCGTTGAAAGCTCGGCAAATCTCGATTGTTTCCTGGTATGTTTCGTCTCCGGATGGCGCGACTGGCGTCCTGTTGTTGTTCGCTAGTGCCGCGGCTGGCCAATTCTCCTCGGTTCTCTTCGAATGGCCCTTAACAGGCAATAAAGCTCAGCAAATATACAGCGACCCTTACACAACCCCTCTTCGCTTCAGTTGGGTCTCCTCGATACGCTCTGCAAAGTTGGCCTCCCAATGTTCTTTCGGGGCGTTTTTCGCAAACAAGGCCGATCAGTGAAAGAGTGTTGCAACTCACTCCTGTTCGAAGCTCAGCACAATTTCTAGAAAATCGCTATAACAACACCAAGCGTCGCTCGATTCTGCGCTGGAAAAATAGTTGACAACTGTGAGATGTTTGATCAGCGATGGAGGAAACGGAAAAATCAGACGTCTTCCACCGGCTACTGGTATTGCCTGGGCTCCAGCAGCTGCGTTACGATTGCGAGGGGCAGCCTCACAGAACTCGTATCCCTCCGAGGCTCTAACTCATTTTGTTGGCGACAATTTCTTCGTCGGCCACTCATTCATTTCCGGGGGACCTTCCGAGAGCCCCGACGGTGTTACGGACACTGGGCAATCGGTAAAATAGAGGCGAAAGCAACAGCGACCGGTGGGAAGGAGAGGACGAGCGGAATGAACAGTGTTTGGCAAAAACCATCCGTCCGAGCAATTCAGAGGGAAATCTAAGAGGCGACATTGGCAACTCCGTTTTGTCGAGAACTAATATCGCGGATTCGCGACACGATGAAGGACTTTCTCTGCTCGCCGCGAATACGAACATGTCGTCCTGTCTTTGGGATCGCTATTTCCGATAAATCGACGATCACTCGGATGCCCTCGATAAACAGCTTTGTTGGAACTCCAGGGAAGATTTTGAGGAACATTGTTGGAATATGTACTAGCGTCCGCATTGCGGAATTGCAGTTCTGCTCTTTGATCATTCTCGCGGGAGGGAGGAAGCTCGGCGTCCTTCTAATTTCCTCACGGCGGAGTGAATGCACTCTTTCCGCTTGAACGTCAGTGCTGAAATATCCTGCCTATCGAGATTCCCATGGTCCTGAACGACCTCATGGCTGCGATATCTCTGATGGAATTAGAATCGTCCGATTTCCGTGATGACTCGCCAGGGGATTCCGCATCGAGGAGCATGGTCGGAATAATGTTGTGAGACACTGATATTCTTTCACACTTGTCACCATCGACGCCGTAAATAATCTAGGCAAGGGACTCGCTCAATGGATATTCTTGGGTCGATACTTCCCATCCACACATATCATGTCATGCACACGTGGCTCAGCGAGGAAGTTTAGTCATCACCGTCATTGAGGGGCTGTGAATCAATTCCAAAATATTGGAGCAGATTCCCGTCCCCAACACATTAACGAGGACGTCCACCCGTGGCGGCAGAAAGACGCATTGACAGCGTTACGACTCTTTTCGCTCGAGGAACTTTCCAACAACAAGTTCAAGAACTATCGTGCAGAAGGCACTCTCCATCAACAATGAGCCCTTCCGCAGATCGGCTCAGCCGGTATGGTTCCTGTGAACATCTCCATGAGCTATCCGGCTAAAAGCATCGAACACTCCATATTTTCGCGCATGCGGCCGCGTCGCATAAGAGCATTTTATGGCTCCAGGTGATTCTTCTTGTGCTCTGAATTAATCAAGATGTCGGCGCTGTTGTCGTTGTAGTTTCAGTGACCACCAGTGACTTACGCCCTGCGGTGTCTGAGTGGTCGCTCGTTCGCTAGCTGCTCGGTGTGCGGACGGGCTGGATGGGCTGTTGGCTAGCTGGCTGACCAGCTATATGCTTTTGGTCATCCATCATTATTACCGAAAGCCTACAGCGACATGGCCTGTCAACAGAGATCAATATCTCTGCCATAAGCCCACCATTGCATCAAAGCGAGGAGAAACGAGATGAAAAAGTAGAGAGTAAAAGTGTTCTTTCAGGTCCCTCTTTGATCTAATGATAAATACAGTGACTAAACCTCCAACAAACGTCGGAGCTGAACTCCGAGGAGATGTCGGGCTAGGGCCCGGCTGTCCGTTACCACGAATCCTATCTCGGCCTTTCCGTCGAGTCCGCTGCAGCCATGTTTAGCATTCGTCCACTTGTCCCTGAAGACCGACTCGATGCGGGCCGTTTCGCTTTCTCGATAGAGTGGCGACGAGCACCGCGAAGTTGCTCGGTGTGCGAAGCGTTGGTGTGCCCCCGTGGAGATAGGAGAATTCACGTCGGAGGCGAATGATAATCTGGTAGGCTGAACGGACCTATCTCGCGGCAGGGTTGCATAACGTCTCCAGTGGACAAGGGAGTTGCTCGATCCCTGTTCCTTCCGATTGATTCTAGTTCGACTAGGTTCGGGTTGACCGCGACCGTGGAACTTCCATAGGCTGTCTCGTCGCCATACTAAACCCAATATTGCTCCACAGTCATGCTTCAGTGCAGAAGGGGGATATTAGGCACTGTCTGAGTAAGGAGGAGCGGAGACTGTTCTAGTGGAACTCACGGGTTCTTTTGACGTCGGGATAGAAAAACCTCTGTAAGGAACAACTGTGATAACTTACAGAACCAAGATCTGTTTGCGACAGCACCTTCCATGATTTGAGTTCACGATCTCGCTGACGACGTAACAGAACAACACGACTGACCGTTCGGAACCAAAGAAGCGCCGGGACCACTTCGCTAAACAACGGCTACCCTAACATTACGTTCATCACGCCTCGTCTCGGAATTGAATACTATCATCAGTTCAGAACAGCGATATCTCCCGAACTTCGTTGCCAGAGCAGGTTAACTCCTCGAGGACTCCAAGAATCGGTCTTCCTGCCCCACAGTTGAGGTCCCGGAGCAGGATGGCTTGGGGACCAGTGGATAACTCTGGATGAAGTCGATGGGCATGATGCATAAATGGATTCGGAGGGATGAGGTTATGATCCCAGATGAAGCCGAGGTATGGGGTTATCATACGGGACGAAGACGAGGGCGGCCCGAGGAAAATTTTCATCAGACAAAACCAAATAATGCCAGGGAGCCGAGCATCGACCAAGAGAATCGCCAACGGACTGCGACGACGGGAAAAAAGCCCGATTTTGGCTTGAGGCCAGATTCAGGCGAAATATTCAAAGTGTTTCGCACCTGCCAAGAGGCATCGCTGTCATCAACGTAACATGTTATAGAAAAAATGGTGGGAACTCCCCCGAGACGCATTTTGACTTGCTCCGAAGTCAGCCGCATTGCGTCGTCACCCTTTCGTTGATTTGCTCGCCTCAATTTCGCCGGGAAACAGTGCGTGTCGCTCCGCTCAACTCGAATTGCGCAGCGAAGTTATGCGCGCTCGTCAAGGATGGACTCGGTCGGATACTCTCTGCGTGAAAAAAGCGAATGCAATCGGTGCACAATTTGGAAATTTCGGAGTTATCTCGAAAAGTTGATGCGATAGCGTCTTTAATCCCAACGGACGGCCAAATGATGCGTCGCTTCAGTCCACCGCTCCGATGTCGATCTCTCGTTCACTGGCGCGGTCCCGTTTCAACTTGAAGCGAGTGAGAGGCATGACAATCTCCTCGATATCTCCACGCCCGCTCGCCCCAGACTGGGCCCCGATTTCCTTCCTCACGGCCCCTCCGCGGCCCGTGTCGTACTCGAATGGGCCTTCGGGGAGCGGAATCGAAATATTCCTCCATGGCTGGCTCAGATATGATGCGACCTTGGACGTAACGAGGTCGTTGAGAGAATGGAGAAGGCTTGCGGAGCGTCGTCGTTCGCCGCCGCCGCCGCCGCGGTTGCCGTTCCAAACCCGACCATAGCCCCTCTATTTCACCGCACGCGTACACCACGCCACGCACTTGCGTTCGCTCGCTCACTCACTCAGCAAGCCAGTGAGTGAGCAAGCGAGCGAGCCACCCACCCACCCGGCAGGAAGGCGGCAGCCAGTCCGCCCGGAGCGAGTCGACGTCCAAAGCCCGTCGAAAGAATCCGAATATCTTATATGTTTCAACAATAATCGAAGTGACGCTTCGAGGGCGAGCGACCGAGCGAGCAACTGAGTGAGAACGGCGAGAGAAGCGAAAGGAAAAAAAAGGATGAAGGGGGAAACAAGAGGCAATTTTCATCGGGAGAATCCGCTGGATGGCACGGGTGCGTGCCTCGCGCAGAGATAGCCGTCGTCTCTGCTTCTATTTCAATGGAAAGAGCCCGCCTTTGGAACTTCTCTTTCTGTGCGGCCTCTATCTCAATGCAAACAGTGTCACACGGACTCCCACACACTTGAACATTATTCCGTTCTTCTTTTAATGGTACGATGAACCCTGAACTCGTTTCCGAGAATCGAGAAACCGCTGAGCGGATTCCCAATCTCCGGGGACTGCTGTCGCCTCGGATGGTAGCTTGCCCGTCGAAGAGTACCTCCGAGATAATTTTGAATCGAGTTATTAAAGAAGTCCGTATCCACACAATCCCCTCCGATTCCAAGGCAGTCGCCTTGACTGTACTACGAACTTGAAGGCTTGAGTTCAACAGCTCAAAAAATTGAGATTCGAGGATTCGACGAAGTGCATCAATGCCTACCGGAGTCTGCGACCGAATCGCAATCTTGAGTCGCATCACCGCGAAAAATATCTTTTGGTAGACTCCGCGCGAAAACGGAAGTATCTCGTGACAGAGCAGCACTTGCGTCAAGAACAAAGACTTTGACGTTCAAGATATTCCAACACGGAAGGTGTCTGCTAGCGTTTCGTTGGATAAGGAAGAAGCTGAGAGATTGCTCACACTCGTTCCGGGGAACTTGAGGTAGGCTCAGAGCACTCTCGTTCGAGCATTGGAAAATCATCAACCTTGAAGTGTATGACTCGGAGGAAAAATTGGAGAACGATAGGAGCGATCGAAAAATTGATACCATACGCTTCGGAAGGGGAGATGATGTTGTTGAATAAATGATCTCTTGACGGAAGTTCATGGAAAATTCAAACTCCTTCCTTCCGGAACATTGTTGCTAGATCTGTAGTCGGGGGGAATTGACACAGTTCGATTTCTCCCAATATATGCAGAGAAACCTCGATCGTTCCAAGTCTATAAAATATTCCGACTTCTTGATTGTGCTACATTCCTATATTAGATCATCTGTCCGCATATTATTTCAAGTTTCAATGGTGTCAATCTTCTTCTCACAAATCGGTCGCTCAAATGATCAATTTGGGGTTGTACCGTATCTAAGGAAGCGAACAAGGCTGGAAGCTATTCTCAGGGAACCGAGCAATGGACGTCCATTTTGGAGCCATCGGCGGGTCCACCCATCAGGAGCGCCTTAACCGGCTCTGTGAGAAGCTCCCTTCTTTAACCTCGAGAGCACATTATCATACGGTGGACGTTGAGTGGCGCGATTGATTGCAGCAGAACCATCGTCCGATTTTCTTGGAAACTGAAGCTTGACTCCAAGAGATTTCGTAGAGTCGGAAACTCATGAATACAATGGAGAGGGAAGGGCGGCAGCTGATTTCTGAGTTTTATAATTAGAATTGAGAGCTCTCTGCGGAGTCTGAAACAGTTTTGACATTGCAGGGTCGCCAGTGCAGTGCTTTTCTTTTCTCTGGTTGCGACCAACTGAAGAAGACAGCCAAGTGCAGCACAAGTCCATTGTAAGCCTGCCCCTTGAGAAGGAAAAACGAAAGGAGTTGGTGGCTGTGTAGGGGTCTTTTGGTCCTCTTTATTTCTAAATTTCTAACAAGTAAATCCCTCCTTCTTTCTTCCCTGCTTCTCCTGCTACTCCGCCGCTGCCGCCACCACCACTACCGCGGGCAGCCGAGGCGGCTGCACCACCTCCTCTTTCTTCTTCTCCTCTGACAACCAAAAGCTTCGGCCATCAACGGGCCTCCGGAACTTTTAGGCTTCGTCGCGCCGGCGCGTTTCTCTCCGTTTTCCCATTCTTTCGGAGCGTAGAAGAAAACGGAGAGAAAACGGCCGCTAGAGAGAATCCGTTTTCCACTACCCGACAGAGAGGGCCTTCGACTGGAAAACCGGTTAACTCAACCCTTTTTTTCCGCCGCAAAAAAGGGCCCAAATAGTGTGAGAAAGTTGGTTCAAGGGCGGCACTGCTCCATGAAGCGTTCAAGTTGCTCGGCCCTCGATCACTCGATTCGACAAACCACGCAAAATCGTCTGAGGCTAATTATCAGCCGGTCCGAAATAGTCTGCAGACGAGAAACGGCAGAACGTTCAGCAAGCGTTCCGCAGATGCGTCGGGTGAGCATTTCCCTCCGTTGTCTCGGCGAACCGTCTCGGATCCCGCCTTACACGAGTCGAAATTTCGGGAGTGACCATTTTTGGCGTCAAGTACTGCCAAAGCATCGAAATTATGCCTTCATACTGATAGAAACGCTCATATCCACAGCTCACCTCAGCGCGAGGGAAGCATAGATGATTGAAACAATTTTTCCACCTGCGAGCAAGATCCTCGCGACACTTTTCGTCAACCGAATTTCAAGAAGCCCTGACGTCATGAAACCATTCCGGAGTTTAATATATATACAATATGCAAACGCTTCTGCGAACGAGCGGGCAAGCGAGCGGAAGAGCGAAGAAACGAGAGAACAGCTCGTGCTTCAGTCTGCAAACCTCTGCAGGACCTCACGTCGTCTGACTTGGCAGCAAAAGCCAAATACGAAAAAGCTAATTCTATATGCAATGCGATTCCTTCCAAACCACACTCGAGGCTCCACTGTGCCTCGTGTCCGACAACTGACGTAGACGGGGCTGCGGCTATCTCTTCCGAAGCCCGACTTTCGGATCCTCGTGCCTATTCCTAGAATTCGTAAGAAACTTGAATTCTTCCATGTTCGTAATGCGTAATAATTTTGGGACTACACCAGGCAGGACGTCAAAAGGCAGCGACCATTCTCCATCATTCCATCGTGAGTGGAAATCCCAGAGAACTAGGAACTCATGGTTCGCAGGGGGATAGGTTGGTATGTACATACATTCTTCTATCATCCCAAGCCACAGCTTGTTTGATGAATGGCGCCGGCTTGTTGACGAGTCCAGCTCACAGCGTTGACGTACCCTTTTAGCCGTTTGCGTAGAGATCTTGTTGAATATTTGCCGCTGTCTGACGATGAACTCGACTTTGATTCATCCTGAGTGAGCTGTCCGGATTTCGGTTCATAGTTGCGGACATGGTGCATGTCTACGTCGATGTATTCGCGATAGACCGGCAGGCGAGCTTGCGCTGGCGAGCGAGCCAGGGGCAAGTGGAGCTCCCCGTTTTCTCTCAGCTCTCAACGGTTCTTCCAGTTTACTATTCATCCTAACCGAGCGTCTCCCCTCACATTGCTGCGCTGTCGCCGCGGCCGCCGCCGTTCCTGCCGCTCCTATTCATTCGTTTAGATGTCCCACTGCGTCTGTGGGTTCGCGTTATTAGCTGTGCGCGGCAGCCATTACCCTCCTTCGGTGCATGCAATGCTATGTATATCTCAAAAGTTTGCGTTCGTTTCATCACCCCGCTGCTACAGAACAAGCTCAACGACGACCGCGGCCACCAACACGACGACGTCTACAGCGGCAACGGCGGTGGTGGTGGTGGTGGCGACGACGTGAGCCCCGAGAACGAGCCCGCAGACAACAAGAGGCATACAGGCCGCTACTGCCAACAACGTCAACACCACAAGCACCACCGCAACCCGGACCGACGACCAAGCAAACTCGGCCGCCCATCTCCACAGGCGGAAGTTCTCCATAACAAGGAGAGCCGAGCTGTAGATAAACGCCTTCCGTATTTCCGGTAGCATCATTTGAATCTTCATCGCTCGCGCACTCACAACTTTGCTTATGCGGCGGTCCCTGCAATTCCGTCAGCTGTCGATTCGGCTGCTCCCCCTTACTTCTCCTTTTCTGTCAATTCCAGCTTTTTGAAGCGAATCTTACAAACGATGCGTTTTGACGTTGCCTCAGGTGACTTCACGGAGCTCATCTTTCTCGGGAAAACGCCTCTATAGGCTCTGCGCGTGTTTTATCAGCGGGTTCGCGAGCGACGCGACGTTCGTAAGTTGTGGCATGCCACCCTTGCCTTCCAAGGAGTCCTTGTATAGTCAACTCGATTTCGCGGGAATACTTCATTGGATCAGAGATCCTTATCATCTGAGTTCATTCCCGAAAAATTGACGAAGAAGCGTGCAGGTTCCGTTTGCAGCAACTGAAGTTGTCTGAGGTTCTCGATATCTTGTGGCGTCCTGCGAGGAAGGCAACAGTGGTGATCTCGATCTTTCGATGCCAGATGAAGGGCTCGAACAATCAAGAAGCTCTTCGTATGCGTTTCCGGGTCCGTCTCCGAAGTTCACAAGCGACTTCCGCGTGAGATCGAACAGGGGAGATGGGGGGTTGGCCACGAACATTGGCGTAAAATTAGATGCGCGAAACTATTTTGACTTTCTAGCTTCAGGAACTCTGTCGATCTGCCGACACCTGCTTCGACACGGTGTCGTTAGGCAACGTGTCATGACGGAGGACACGCGTGGGAAGGTCGAAGCCGAATGAGAAAGAACACGATACAGTATCAGGGATGTTCACCGTACTTTCTTCAACGGAGCCTTCGCGGGGAGATGATCCAAGTGAATATGAGGTTTTCCCGTTTGGTGCTTGCCTAGCTAGCCGACGGCTCGGATTTGTCGGTAGTCAGCCACCCGACTAGTCTCCGCCGGCGCCGGAATTCGGACGTGCTCAGGATGGGTGTGAGTCGCCGTCGACCCCGAAGCGGCGCCAGTGAGCCGACTGAGCTGAAACGAGCCGCTAAAAGCGTTCCAACGTGAAAAAACCGTCGTTCATCATCTCGGCTCAGAACGTGGTCGGCCATGAACACATAGTTCTTCTTTGCTTCGTTCCTCCAAACGTCCTCCCGTCGTTCCGTTCCGCCGTTTTCTCGCCCGTTCGTTTAGTTCGCTGGAAACGATGGCAAATCTAAATTAGCAGCCGTTCATCAACAGCGCGAACCCTCTCGTCCTCATCAGCAATCGTTCACTTGGTCGATCGGTTTCATCAGCGATGAAATTCTTGTCCGATTCCCCTCATTGAGCCTTCGCAAACGTCATCTACCTCTTCGACGTCTCCTAAACATGGTATAGGGAGGCGTATTGAGTTGCCAGCCACCTCCATCATAGATCCGTATTTACTTCTAATCCCACCTTACTCAGCTTTAAGAAGGGCTCTCGGAGGAACATCGTGAATACTGGCTAGTAGTGAACGCGGCAAGCGAGACAGACACAAGCCCCAACACGCGTAACCAGAGACATTTATGCAGCCACGTTGGCTAATTCACGGTGTCACTCCTATGAGCAATTGAAACAAATGGATGGCGTTTTTCTGTCTCGGAGCGAAGCATTGAAGAAAAAAAATACATGCCACCAAGAGAGGGGGGAAGGAAGCTTCGCGCGGAAAAGCGCAATGAAGCCCGCCTCGCGAGGCCATCCGTCGCCTCCGGGCTTTTTTGCTTTTCTTCAACTCCCCTGAGAGTCCTAACAAGGCCAATGTTAATGGCTCAGTAGCGACCGACCGACCGACCGACCGACCGACCGACCAACCAAGCAACCGACCTACCAACCAGCCAGTCAGCCAGCCAAAGAGCAGTCGCCGGACATACAGACAGACAGACAGGCAGAGCAAGCGAGCACTGGAGGCGTCTTACCATTGCTTGTGCCGCTCCGCTGGAGGGCAGCCACAAGCCTATGGGCAATCGGGCAATGGCCTGTTAAGGAGACTAATATCTAGCTAGCCAGCCAGCCAGCCAGCTAGCTAACCAGCCAGCTAGCAAAGATAAAGGCACCGAAAGGCCAAAAAGCCGACATTGGCAGCCAACAAAGGCTGAGGATTCGCTTTCTGCTCATAGCGAAACCATGGTTGTGCTTGATCCGCGTCTGATTCTCATTGGATCGGTAAGATCTCCAACCCCGATCTTCTGCTTCAATCAGTCGGAGATTATTGACTGTCGAGGTTATCGCCCATCATTGCGGTCATCGCGAAATATCGAAATCGTCGGGCGTGAACAGTTGTCGCACGAAATAAACTTCGAATCAGGAAGATCCAGAGACGGATTTTGGGGCTTCAGCTTCATTTCCAACTTGGCGGACCTCGGAATCGGGTAGCGGATAGAGTTGTTGAAAGGTTGTGGTTTACAGGATTTTCACCCCACGCTCGAGCGCTTGCCCACGCTGAACACACTCAACACTCAGGCTCAGACCCGCTCGATCGGTGATCTGCGTAACGGGGGGAAATTCGGGGGAGGGAGGGGGTTGAGTTGGTTGACCATGGGCTCATTTCGGTGAGATTGCGAGGCGAGAAGTTCATGGATTTCAGGGAAGGGCCCTGTGCTCGATCGATCTTTATTATTGCTTTCCACACAGCTTTATCATACTATGGAGTGTAATGATCGGCTCCGAATTATCCTCAATCCAGCTGATAAGACGCGTCCGGTCACTAGCGGTGATTAACGCTTCCCGAAAGGAAGCGAGAACGCTGAAGATAAACTACGCTGCACAAAGAATATCAGTTTTTGTGGACGGTGACGACAATGCGTTCCGATCACAAGATCAGCTCGTTTTTGTATGAAAATCTAGAGTTTGTATCCAGAGAACAATTCTGAGAGCCTAACAGCCACGACTCATCGCGTGTATCCGGCGACGTGAGCCTCCATCGAAAACTTCTGGCGCAGAAGGGGTGTGAACGAGGGGGAGGGAGGAGCGAAAAAATGTGAGGGTCGCCGGGCAGAGTATCGTACTGTGAGCAATACAATCCCATCGTACTCGATACCCGCATAGAAAACTTTTGAAAAGATTGAGGATGCACCCGCCAGTTTCAATCGGTTCGACTAGTCGCAGCCTTCGTTCAAAGGCTCTTCATTCTCCACGCAACGACGCGCCACGGCCGGATAAAACCTCTTCCGAAACTCTCCACTTTGCGAGTGTTGCGGCCTGATTGTAATTGAATGCTGCGGAGTTCCTGGAGGTTTCAAATGACTCCCCATGCGCATGTTCTGGGTCGTCAGAGTCGTAATGACTCATCACGGGTCGCGGTCGAGATTTGAATACAGGGAGCCGATATTCTTTCAAATGAGCTTCCGAAAACGAATGTCCGGGAATCACTCCAGAAAAGTGATGTGATACTTCAGACAACTCATCCCGTGGTCTTTTCGGAAAAAAACTCTCATTGTGAAATCGAGGAGGGCCGTCGAGGCAGTTCTGACATTGAGCCGAGCGCCCAGCACGCCGTAATCCAGAGTTTAGTCAGTCCAGCACACATTGCATACCTCGCGCAAGTAATCTGGGGGCCTTACAATTATCCAGCGACAATTAGCTACCAAAGTTCATGTTCAAACAAGGCCGGATAGGAGTACACTTGTAGCCCCGATGGAAGTTGAATCAGGGGATTCACAATGAAATAATGGCCGCGCTCCCGCGTGCAACAATGAGCTGGGCGACTTTATCAACAATGGCATCAGAGCACCACCAGCAATAACTGCCACGCCTGCAACTCATTCGTGTGTCCACGAGTCGAATTTCCATGATCCGCGTTTAAATAGAAACGCACGTTCGACCCGGTCGCTCTGAAACTTCACTGATTGTGAGCATGCACGGACTTTCATTGGCAGCGTCCCGCGCCGGTCAATCTACACTCCCTCTCGCTCAAGACCAAACTCCAGTTTGCGAACTATGGCTGTATGCGAAGAGTTTGTCTTTTGACTCGAGACATCAGACGACGAGAGCTCGGGTTGGAAATCATTCCGAGGGAACGGAAATCCCTTTTATTGTCCCAAAGCACCTCGTGTGTCTTCGGAGACGTTAATGGTAATGGTTCCTCGTCGTCGACGTTGTCTTTCGTGCTACTGTTCACTCGCTCATCCAACGAGTGCCGAGCACCGGGCACTGGCAAGACAGAGAAAACTGAGTCAGAGGAAGAAGCGTACCGCAGTCGACGCTATGTAACGAAAGCTCATTCCACTGGAATCGGGTGGGGAACTCATTGCGGAGAACTCCCTCCCGACGCCCCTCGTCTTATTAATATTCATGCATCGCGCCCCGTTCTCGGAGCGCTTTTATAAAATCCTCTTCGCTGTCTCTTTTTCTTCCAGCCTGACAGGAGCCTGTCGGACCGAAACGAGAGGTTCGCTCGAAGTTTTTATGAACACAATGATGATTGGTTTCAAAACGAGTTCTCAGTGAAATCCTCTGCATTCCTCAAACAGAGAATATTGATGACATCCAACCGTCGTTGGCGCTACTTCGATTTCCTTGAAAGCTCTTTTGCGAGGGAGAGAGGGAGAGACACGCGATCAGAACTCTGTCCGTACGAACTCGATGTCGCTTAACACATCGCTGGTGATCGCTGCTTGGTCAGTTGATTACATCTGCTGCTACATCTTTGCCATATTCCAACCGAAGGGAATAGGGTAGGCCTCACCGATGAACGAGCTCAGATTGTCATTTCTGGTATTTTGCGGAGGAGTTGCAGGAGTTGCGTGATCGAGGTCCATCAGATTTTCTTGACAAGGTAAGAGGATGACGCTGAGGCTCCATTATCCCAAGATTTTCAAAAATCTGATACCGATACCACGTCCTGAACGAGCGTTGAGTCCTGTTTAGCCTATCATGTTGCGATTGAGGCGGGGGCGGTTATCTGAATTCGTAATATTGGCGTTGTCCTGCATGTGGGAGCTGCGGCCAGACTGTACGCTAGTGGGAACTATTAGTTCTTGTCGTGTCCACGATGCAAGACCACGGCCTCAGATTCATGGAAGGATCTCGATATACCAACCCGACGCGATCGAGCACAGCGAAGATTAGGAATAAGGGAATGATTCGTCTCGTTTCTTCATTGGTGAAACACTTTCCGATGGAAATTTGAGAGAAATATTCGTAGACCGATCGATAAGGTGCCGCGACTCTTTCTGAATGCACTCGACGCCGCCGATCGGCGAATATTTCGACTTCTGCCAAGCATCCATATCCTGGTCCCCATGAAGAAAACTTCAGTGTGTTGTACTTCAGGGTTGCTCTATCAACCGTTGCTTATAACATTCCGGAACTCGCTAGGTAACCGACTTAAACCACGCATCGTTCCATCTTACTGATTCGAAACCGTCCGACATTTCATTCCGAGCTGGCAAGCCTACCGCCACGATCCATAAAAATTCAAAGAAAAGGGGCGTGGTCAACTTGTGATCGGAGTCCACTTCATTAGGACGTCTCTTTGCTGCATTTCGCGAACAGCTGTCCAACAACATGGACGGATTCCAGCTAGACCTCAGCGCTTCTCATCGTGACCGGGACTGGCAGTTTGCCAAGTATGAACACCGGGATATATTCTGCGAGCGGCTTCGTTGCGGAGTGTGCCGAAGTTATTTTGGAGCCATATTTTGGCGGAATGATGTAGCGGAGGGAGTGGGGCACCGCCGATATTTCCTACGAACTCGGCGAAATAAGGCGTTAATCGGTAGTTGCGGTTTGTCCAAGCCAAAGTTTAGTAATTGCGTGAACACAATGATGCTACGAATTCGGCCATAGTCATGGTTACGGAGGAAATCGTATGATTCCGATCATGATTTTCATCTGAATGTCACTAGGGATCTATAATCATACGGAAATTTTGATCATATGAAAATCGTAATCATATGAAAATCAGGATCAGATGAAAACCGTGATCATATGAAAAGTGTGATCATATGGAAATCACAACCATGCACATAATCATATTGAAAGTCGTTATCGCACAAACATTATGAATCGTCACACCGATTTAGCTCGCAGAGTCGTCAAGGCCTTCGAGGATTCGCTGAATGAGATACTCACACGATATTTGCTTGGACCGAGACAACGGCTTTCTTGTTGTCAGTTGGAAAACGGGATTGTGCTCCCTGGGATCGATTACGACTTCACGGAAAGATTCGCAACCACAACGTTAGACACCGCCGCGCCGTTCACGATTTAGGGCATTCCGATATGAGGCATGCGTCGGAGCAAGCACTGAAGCAATAGACTCGACATATGAGAACTATTTCTGAATATCCTCCGCAACCGGACCCAGTCTGAGTGAGCTGATTCCAAACTTTGAGTCGAACCTTTCGAGGATGAATGCTGCGATTGTCTAATGAGAGGTGCTTCAAGTGGGCAAGGAGGCTCCCGATTCTCATGTCGAGCCATCAGAATGCGAGCAGAATCGCCGTCAGGAAGGATGACTCTAGATTTCGTCAATCTATGGAGGTGATTTTGGTGCATGTAGGGTCGCCTGGATTGCGACGCCCCCATCAAATGGTCGGGAACATGGTCTAGCAGTCGCGTCTGATAAATTCGAGAATCGCTCTCCCATGTAGAGCTTTGGCAATTGTGGTAACGCGATTGTTCGATCCCAACCACGAAAGGACCGACGGAACTCGTTCTGGGAACTCGCCTTCCCGTGAGAATTTTTTTATTTTTCCTTCGTAGCCCGCCATTCCACCGGTTTTCGTGAGGGGGAGCGAGATTAAGCACGTACATTCATTCTCATATCTCCCTCACTTTGCGTGTGCTCCAAACTGCGGAGAACTACTTAAGAGCGTTAAGTGTGAGCATCACCCTCACTGCCGCGGAGGACTCTCGGTGGCACAGAGCGAGTCTCAAACGGAAGCTCACCGCATGCGAAGCGATCTTCGAACGGCCTCGCGAGCATTTGCCGGAGATCCACTGCTTCCCATCTTGTTGCGAGCGTGACCGTGGTGTCATGGAGCATCCGATGAGCCTCCATCTCCTTACCGCAAGCGAGTCAGAAGAATCGGTTGATTTCAAATTTATCGATGGAGCCCAAAACGCTAACAACACTTCATGAGTTCGGATGTGGCACAATTCGTTCTTCTCAAATTGCATCTAGCGAGCGCTGTCCTAGACTGGCAGGAACCCTCGGGCGTCGCTCTTCAGCTCCTCACAATCAATGATCCTTTCCTGAATGACTGATTGATTGATCGACCGACCGACCGACCATGTGAGTACGTGCCGATCCTCTTCTTGCCCGCGTGTGCTTAAGGCAACACAAGAGGCTGTTTGGTTGGAAGACTCGTACTTTTCGCTATCAAGGCTCTGCAGAGGGTTTTGGTCGACCGGACGAGAGCGAGCAAGCGAGAAAAAAGGAGGCAACGAGCGGCAAGATAGCGATATCGGATAATCCGGAGCATCTTCATTTGCGAACGAGGACGACGCCGGCGCAAAGCTAGAGCCAAAAGGGGAACACGAGGACAGGGTGAGTAAGCGAGATAAAGACATAGATAGGTAGATGGATATTCGGGGCGAAAGGGGAGTTGACGAGGGCAGGGCGGACCACTGAGCTGGAGCCGCGAAGACGAAACCGAAGGCAACCCTGTACGGCTGCCTGCCAGTCAGCCGGAGCCGATAAGGGTCCCGAAAAAGAGAAGACGTCAAAAAGAGGTTCTCCCGCGAGGAGAAACGGTCTCCGATAGCAGATGCGAGAGACGAAAAACGCGAGTAGGGAAACAATGCGATCATTCTCAACGCCTGGAATCGGAACGACGATCAAGATTGACGTCACAACGGCTAATCAAAAGCTCGAAGGTTCGGATTCAGGAACGGCCAATGTATTGTCCGTGAATATTCCGAAGTCTGCAACTTCCGCTCTGGCTGAGATTGTGAGCATGGAAGCCCTTCAAGCGCCGAAATTCAAGCTCGAAGTTCAAATGCAAACTCATCCCAATCTAGGTAACAAGATGGTATAGTGGGTGTTCATCTCCGTTTGTTCGCACTGTCGAGCGCTGACCGCGAATCTTCTGACCGGCCTTCCACTTGGAGCTCATTGAAGATTCTTCTCCGGCGAGTATTCTGATTCAGGCTCTGATCTTGCTGCTGTTTCAGGCGCTGTTGACGCACTCGGACAGGAACGTCGGAAAGATGATTCGAGTCCCAGTCTGACACATGCAGCGGAGTGACAATCAAAACAATCTCCGACCTCCCCAGTACAGCCTGGTGGGAATCGAGAGCTTGTGTTGGTTTAAGCACCTCTTCACTCCGACAGTCGGTCGCGCTGGCCAGGCGACCGATTGACTGGAAGCAGGGGACGGAGCCTGGATTCCGACTCGTTTCCCGGTCAACATTGACAACAGAGGCTGGAAACATCTGTATCGAGAGCACACAGTTGCTCCCACTTACCTTGGTCCGCTCAGTGGTTCTTTGCCACGAAACGGAGCAGAGGACACACGACTGTCCGGCGACCACTTGTAGTGTGCCAGACGGTTGTAAATCGCACCGACCGAGTTCATGGCAGAGTATTCTGTCTGTGGTACGACACAGACATTCATTCAGCGAAACCGTCTTTCTGCTTGCCGGTAGACGTCATGAGGACCGCTGCGCTGTGCCTCCAGACGGTCATCGAGAGCCAACGAGCCCAGCCGACCGCGGTTATTCCGTTCCTCCCGGGACCCCCGGCTGTTCACGCTGAATCTGATTGGGGTCACTCGATGGATGGCTATGGACACTGCACTTGAGAATTTTCTTGTTTTATTTCGGTGCTGCGTAGGCTTCGAATCAATAGCGGAAAATTATTTGGACGTAAGGTGCAGTGGAACATCGATGCTGGTTGGTCGTCAAACCGTTTCTAGCGCGCCTAGCCTGTCGGTTCCTATCCGTTGTCGAGGCTTCTCGTCGTAGCGAGCTATCACATGGGCATCGCTCCTACTTTTTGAATAAGATATGCACCTTATATGCATGGATATCGAACACACCGGAGATGACTCACGAGTGAAGAACACGAGTCTTGATGGTGTCTGTTCTTTTACGCATTGTGTGCACTAGCGGTGCTGCGTCGATGGTGGTGGCTGCGGCATGTGGGAAAACAGAATCTCTCTCATATGTTTCAATCAGGGACTTGACGGGCCGAAAAGTAGATTTCGCCATCAACTTCGACGCCTTGCCTCTCTCACTCACTCACTCACTCGTCGCACAGTAGCCCTAAGGCGAATCCCCAGGAGAAGCCGTAGCGCGCCGCCGCAGCGACATCGAGGGTGACGAGGAGAAAGGAAAGAGACGATGGTGTTATCATTATTTACAAAGAAAAATGCAATTTTTCACCCTTATGAGCTTATTTCCGAAAGTCCATCAGTTCAGGAGGTCGCTGGTTTTCCCTTCGACCGAGTTTCCGTTTGTGCGCCCGACAGACTGTTCGTTCGTCCGTTCGTTTGTCCTCTTGACCATCCGTCTGTCAAACTGTTTCATCGTTCTTCCACGGCCGTACGAGCTTGCGACCCATACATGCTTTCAATTTGGGCTCTTATTACGTCTGCAACAGAAGAAGGGGAGAGTACGAGAGGATCTAACGGAGGTCGGCCTTCAGAAGTTTCCGAGATATTCCGTCTGATTGATGTTTTTCCATACACAGCGCGGAGTTCCTAGAACTGCGGCGCCTCGGTCCGCGAGAGAACGTGACCTCTGATCGCCATTCTGGACTGAATTCACTTCCGCGAGAGCCGCTTCGCCATCTAACGTTACAATGATTGAGCTTCTGTTGTTTGTGTGGAATGTTTCAGGTTAACATTTCCATAAGCCGGAGCTATTTTCGAACAAAACCTCACCAGATTGAAGAGATCTCACTCCCAGCTCGGAATGGACGACGAATGGTTCATACCCCATCGAGCCTCGGACCTGCATGTGTAGAAAGTGCGCGATATTTCTTGTAATCCTCGGGGAAACTCGAGAGAAGCCGTTCTTGTGCCGATATCGGGAGCTGTGCGTCGCAGCGGGCGCTCTGCGATTAATATATATCACGCAAGAGTGCAATTCGATTCCGGCCGACGCCAGACAGCGATATTCGTGTCACACAGCGATCTCTCGCAGGAGATCGTTCTGCAACAACCGGGTCGGCCTTGAGGGACGATTAGAAGTTTGACGAAAGGGTGTCCTTTCGCTCGGTGACCCGTGGAAGTCTTGAAATAGCACTGCCAGCGCTCCATATCCGCTTACGAGATGAGCGATTCGACTGAGGTTATTTCCTTCGCCCGTCTTGATAACAGAGACGAGCTCGGTTTTGTTTAGAGTGCGACACTACGTACGGTGATCAGTGATCATACAGAAGAAACTGAAGAGGGAAGAACTGAATCAGTCAGGGAGAATGTCTCTAACAGAACTCTATCAATTCTTTTAGCGTCCAAAGTTGGCAATAACGAAGAGGGGGAGTATTCATTCCACAACTGCTGCGCCGAAGCAGCTCGATCGAGTCAGTACAGCGAAGAGAAAACTCATCAGTAAATCAGGTTGTCTGGGCCTAACGGAGCTTGCTGGGACGGCGATTGCGGGAGCGCGATGAGGAGGAGAAACAAATATTTGCGCGCAGACTCCAAAAAATATACACCGATACAGAGGGGCGGCAGCACTATGAGCTGCTCGATCCGAAGCTATGCTCTTCTGCTCTCAATTTTGTTCCTAACAGGGAGTCTGGTGGATGGCGTAGTCAGCAAGCTCAAACTGCGAGTTCGTTGAGGATATGTCTGACCGGATATGGCGTCATTGGTCGAGATGACCTTATGTGTGCTTGTGATGCTGTGCTGGAACACTCCCAGCTACGGGCGAAAAACAATGAAAGACGCAAACCGGAAACTACGAGGGTGTGTTGTCACGCGTAAAGCAGTGACACAAGAGGCCCTTCATCCAAGCCGTGGATGCCGCCAGGACGCTCCAAACAACTCACAGAAGCGGAGGAATCCAAATTTACTTGGCTTGTCCGAGAAAATCATACGGAAGTCTTCAAACCTCATCTTGGAACCATCGGCCGGAGTAGCTTGTTGGTCTGGTTACCGAGATCGGCCTCGAGCTCGCCGTACCTTGACAGCTCGTAAAACTTTGTCGCCAAAAGTCTCCGTCGAGACCAGGTTCGGCCGAAGAAGGACCGCCGTGCCGCTACCCGGCTCAGCGGTGGCAACGTTGCCTGACCGCCTTCCAAACTGACCACCCGACGACCGTCCGACCGAGCAACCAACCTACGAAGTAGCCGGACGACCGACAGGTCCAGCCTTTCGGCCGGTAGTAGATAGACGTTCACGGACGGCTGTTGATATTCTCCCTTCCTCTAAGATTGCGTTTACGAGCAAATTTCAGTGAAGGAAAAAATGACGCAGTTTCCTCCGTTTATGAGGAGCGAGCAGAGGACCGCGCCATCGAAGGAGCGATCGGCTGACAGACCCACCGACCGACCCACCTCAGCTCCGTCAATATCCTGACGACAGCTAAAACTTGTGATCGTAAAATATGCCTTCAATTTTCTTCCGCCAGATGAAGTTCAGCTGAGCAGAGGAGAGAGAGGAACAACATAGCTGGAGCGTCCCAGGAAGTCAATGAACGCTGTTCCCGAACGAAGGCTTCGTTTCGAGGTCACCTTCCGGAAGTCCAGCCCTCGTAAAAGAGGTGCGTACAAATACTGGAGCAACAAATCGATCCGACACACGGCCTTCCGAGCCAGCGAGAAGAGAACCCTCGTTGATGTGCTTCCGCGAGAGCGGGGGCTATTCCGCCGCTGCGACCGCTGATGTGAGATATACAGAACTGTTAGCGCCAACCTCCGGTTTGTTATCAGTGGTCGTTGAGAAACTTGACGGGCGACTTGGTGTGCTCGATCTTGATGTGACCATAGTTCGGGAGCGAGGCGCACGCAGTAGTTGTGCCTCATTTGCATATGAGCGGACGCAATCGCTCTCGCACTGGCCAAACTCTCAAACTCAAAGCCAGGCCACAGATCCGCGGTTCTTTGGAAGTCAACTCTGAGCGAATCCTTCGATTCTCGAGCCGGAAAATCGTATTAGACCACAAGGCTTCGTCCACGGCAACCTGTTCAACTTTGTGCCTGGATCCGATTTCGCTCAGTTGATCGCTCAGCACGGAATTCTGGAACAAATCGGGGCACCGTTATCATCATATGAACCATGGATATCGCGCGCATGCGAATGATATAGAGGGGCAGTTGGCGTGAACTGGAATGAGGGCCAGGTCGGTGTCCATGTTCCCCGTTCTTCATTCGGGACCAGAACCTGCCATTCCAGCTTTCCATAGCGTTCATTCGAGTGCTTTTTCCCTCATGCTGTTAGATGATCCGGGTCGGAATACGGCGTAAATTAGATCCTCGATTCTGGACGATTTTGGCACCTGCCAAGCTTGAAAGGCGTTTGACAAGTTGAATGTTGGCCAAGCATTTCGAGGTCTCTCAGATCTTGAGCGACAGTCTAAAAACTCCGGAAAGTCATTGGGAGCCTTTACGGGGAATTCCTGCCGGAATTTTCGATGGCATACCTGCGCAGAATACGTCAATGAGCGAGAGAATGATCATTGATCTCCCGCTTCTTTCGGAGCCTGCCCGCCTCTGAAGCTAGGGCTGGGCTACCCGTAGAGTGATATGAGAGCTTTTCTGGCTTCCCTAAACACAGCGACATCTTGACCGTCTTTGAAACCGAAAACCGCACGAGGGTTTTCGCGGCGCCCCAGGGGTCCGTGCCCCAAGAACCAATTTTAGTCACTGCGGACTCAACATTGTTCAGTCAGGTCAAGAATCTGACCCCATCAGATCTAGAGAGTCCTCGAGTGCTTGGATCTCGCGGATACAGTGTTCCGTGTGAGTTCAATCCGCATCGACGTTATGGGAACGGAGGAGTATTCAAGGAGAGTCTCCCTCTATTCGTCAGCTTCGATCTCGCTCAACGAGCACCGAATTGTCGGAGCTTTATGGTGTCACAAAGGAAGAGCGCGGGCGCACTCGCTCTCCGTACCGTCTTTTGTCATACACGCCTGGTAGGAGCCGACTACATACACACTCGGTTTTTTATGCACGAGAGTTGCTAAAAAGAAGCCATTAGGCATATTAGCGTATTAATTGAAAATGCAAATTCTCCTGCTGCATGGACGGGCTAGTTTTATCACAGCTACAGTCACCGCTGGCGTCGTCGCCGTCGTCGATTCCGTGCAGGTCTAGTATGTGCGAGCTTGTGAGCGTGTGTGCTGTGTGTGGGGCTGGCTCGACTCATGACTCGAAGCCTGATCTGCGCTTGTCTTCTTTTCTTCTTACGAGGGTTCTTTCTTGATTACGGCCCGCTTCATCCGTCTCCCAACCTGATATTGTTCCCGGTTCCTGATTTTTTCTTTCATATTTTCAATCAGCGAAGGCGGCTGATTGCTCCACGGGGTCCCATTCAAGCCCCACAGTTCGCGACTCATGTGAAACGCATCCGGAAAAGAAGAAGCTTCCGCGATTCAGAACTGGCACTAGCTTATTGATTGGAATCCGCAACCGAAGAAGAACTCAAATAAAAACAACTTCCGGATAACTTTGTGTTTTCGAGAACACTTCTCGATGCTGGCGATGACTTGAGTTGTCTAGATCTAGATCAATGATTCGGCTGAGTGATTGCTGAGTGATTGTGATTTGCTTACGGACCTCAGACTCTTGATGTTGTATATTGTCGTTCTACACTTCCTCGCGTCCCGTTTGCTCCTCTCAGCTCGGCAATCATCAAATCCTTCGGTTTCTCTGCATGTTGTTTTTGCTCAAACTTCCTGTTTGCGTTTCCTCAGGCACGTGTACATGGAAGGCGAGTATCCTCGATGTTTCCGAATTGCTTCCAACTCAGTTCGTGAGAAGCTCGGAATTCGATACGTGATAAATTTAGGGAGTCGCAGAACACGGGGCTCTTGAGAGCACTTTTGGAACAGCTTAACTCTCACTTCCGGAGCCCAAAATAGTTGTCAGCGATCATCCAATCAGTTGGAGTCGTCAGCGTCAGTTGATGCATGTCGCTTGAATCCTCAGCGCTGCGTCCCTTCGAATGGCGAGTCCTTGATAGCTCTCCGTTGAATGGAATAGGAAGAAGCGAGCTTGATCCGGATGGATGCAGCTGATCTTCATTGAGCTTTTAATAAATAGAACGCGCATTGAGAATAATTTGCCGGAGCACCTAACATGCCTCCAACGCTCTATCTCGATCGAAACGCGTTCATCTCTGGACATTCTCTCTCGCATAGGCTGAAGCGATCGCTCCGTCGCCGACTGCTCATGCAGATCTAACATCCATGCAATCGTTTTGTATCAGCTCCGAGAAACCTTATGCGTTCGAACTTTGATGTCATGCCCCACCCATGTCAACCGGAGCCTATTCCTTGTGATGTCACCTCACGACGAATATTCAATTTGCGCACAGAGAGCGCGGATGCGGTCGGCGACGTATCTTAACATGCAGGAATCGCAAGAGCGATAGCCATTGTATCATGCGCCACACCCCGGAACTCCCTTCGACAACAAACAGGCTCACGTGAGGACGTTTGTCTCACTTTAGCCAATTACCACGCGGAGGCCGGAAGCCGATTATCTAACAGTACTGTACTAACATCCTGTCTTTGCATGACTTTGACGGAGACGGCCGGAACGTAATCAGGCCGGGTCTTGGGTGGGCGCAGAAATTCGTCAACAAGCTCGCAGTATTCTGGGAAAATTTTGGGAGCGGAAATATAAGCGTGCCAGTCATCTCCTCTCTGTGTCTATAAGCTCAACATATTGTGCCAGTTCGCCACCCGAACACCGCCTCGATCACGGATCCTCGCCCTGTATCGGGCACAGACAAATTCTCGCTGTATGGTGCACATATCTTGTCGACGTCTTATCGCAATGGATTAATTTTGACGCACTGTCTTGTTGTGTCCAATGAGACGGAGAACTCTCTGATGCAAGTCACGCAAGGATTGCGCCAAAGCCCATCCTCGGCGCACCGAGAGATTTAGCACGAGCTTTCTTTGTTGTCAACTTTTCCAGGAAAAGTTGAAAATCCGAGCTGAGAAGTCCTCTTTGAGCTGCTCTGCAATCCAATCGGACAGCTCCGTCCAGTGGACGCTGTGAAGTTGCCAGTTAGTTGGCAAGCCAAACTACCAGCAACCCTCCTACCCACACACACACTGATTCAGAGGACGTCCGGCGGAACGTCAAGCTCTTGACGTTGTCACAGCTGCTGTCGCCGCTATGGGCGGCGAAGTTTGTCGATTGTTTTCCCGGGCTCAACTTCCCCGCCATCTCGCCAGCGGGTTAGCGCTGGTTTCCTGCTTGCCTTTCCCCTGTGTGGGCGCTCTCCGTTCGTTCGTTCGTTTGTTCGCTCGCTCGTTCGTTCGTTCGGCTGCACCCCGTTTGAGAAATGTGCACTGGTTTCCTTCAGCAATGGGTCTGCTCTAGCGTTTCGTACGGCCTGCCGGTGGCCGGGTCGTTGGCGGTTGATGCCATCTGTTAGAGCATGGTACGTATTTCGCCATTCCTCTAATTCCACCCCGCCTCAGTCGGATGTTTTGTTCGTCGTTGTCGGTGCGAGGAGAACCTTTGGAACGTTCGCTATTTTCGTTTCGAAACTCGATTTCCACTCGAGGGCCGCAGCCGGATCTCGCTTCGTTGGCCGTATTTTCCTCTGAGCCTTCCCCGCGAGCAGATTTTTTAACATCAGCCACCGTGAAGACGTCGTTCTCATTCCGTAGCTGCTCTGCCGTAGACTCCATTTAGATAAGAGACGACGACGAAAAGTCGAGAAGCGCCAGTGTGACTTTTAGCTCGGGCGTGGCGCGTGCGTGGAAGACGATGTCAAATAGCCGTGAGGGCCGGGCTTCGGGGAAATTGAGGGGTCGCTGCATACATTAGCAGCGGCGGACTTGAGCTCATGGTGGGGTGTAAATGAATGTGAATTGCTCCGGGCACCTGAGCTTTCTTCTCGGGCAAACATTTTGTCATAGGGTAGCGCGCACGTCGCTGCCCTCGCTACGCTCGGTGCTCTTTCGCGTTTGCCCCGTGCGCTCTCATCGTTTCCTCGGCTCCCCCATGAGGTCCACAGAGTCCCCGACGTCCCTGAAATACCCGACGCGCCCTGCGGGGTGAGCGGAGCAACAGGGTTTTTTTGTGTTCGGAGCGAAATCCAAACTCCGGAGGAAGGAATTACTGGCTTATTACTACGCATCGTGCAACTTCGAGTCTACAAATTGGGCGAGTGGTCTCCGATCCTATTTCCTCAGCGGGTGGGCGTGCGAGCGGGCGGCTGGCGGAGTGGCGCGAAACTCCCGGCTGAAAATTCGCGCCTTCACTTGACGGGGACAAGGCGGAAGCCGAAGGAAAAAAGGTTCAGGGCTTCTCTCTGGGGAAACGCATTTTTTTACCGCCGTGGAAGATTTCCAAGCGAGACTTTTGCACTATTCCTCCGATGCACAACCACCACCACCACCACCAGCCCCCTCCTGAGACATTGTGGCGCAGCAACTCAAATGAGGGAGCTACGTTTTTTTGCTACGGTCGGTGTAAGATCTCGTCAGAGGAGGCTGTGGTTTCTTTCGGTTGAGCTTGGGCTAGCGTGAGAGCCGTTGTTGGTGTCGCTACTGGCGGTCGTATCTTTTCTTCATGACGGGAATTCCCAAGGGAACGAAAAGATAGCAAACGAATAACGACGACAACAACAACGACGACCGAGGCGGCGGAGAGCGGTTGGAAGCTTCTCATGGTTCGATGTTCTCGTCTCGTTTCTTTGAAGATCGGAGAGGAAATCGAAGAACTCGGATGGAGATGATGCGCGCGAACGCATCTTTCTAACTCGTTTCCGCTTCCAGGAGAAAAGGAAACGAATCGAGCGCTTATTGTTAGTCTGTTACCATGCTCACCCGGCGTACACACTGAGGCAGAACTAAAGTGTTCAAGTCAAAGGAGCAGCTCTGTCTGGCCACGTAATGTTCGCTCGGCGGAGGAGTAAGGACATACATAGGTTTTGGGTGCGGGTTTGTAGGGAAGAGTGAGTCGGAGGGGAATCGCGTAGCGTATGGCCTACCTCGGTCGAGAGCCATCGGGCGAAATGGAGGAAACTCATGATAGAGCTGTGAAATATGTTCGCCATTGAGGTGGGTAGCGAGCCAGCGCGATGGCTGACTGGGTCGGAGGCCCCCTACCTCGAGAGCGGCGGGCACCCATCCGGTCACCCCGAGTTGACCCTCTACGTCTTGCCTGAATCCAAGGAGCCATTCCGTACAACAGGCCGGAGCAATTGTGTCCTGAGTCATTTTGTTACGGGAGCTTGGTCGAGCACGTTTCGGGAGGTCAGACAGAGCTGCTGGAGGGTGTTTTGAATCAATGTTAATTCCTTCCTCCGATGGTTTGCGCTGGACAAAACCGACAAGGCAGAAATCGTTATGATCAAGCGTATCCCTGAGGGTTCCCGATAGACTGCGGAAAACAGTTTGCGTGGGAATTGGTCGGCCCAAGATGACGCTCTGAAATTCAAATCAACTACGTGGAGCGCGAGGAATATTAACTGCAAGAACCGTGATGAACTTATCCTAGTCTCACGAAGCTGACACATCGCTGAGGTGGTCATCAAAGTCATCATCCCAGTCACTCGTTCACCGCCTTGACCCCTGACGATCATTGGAGCGCGACCTATCCAGGGGCTTAGCGTCTTAATCGACATATCGCGGAGATTACCGGGACGACTTGAAAGATGGAACTTTCGAACTCGGTGTGCGAGGGTATTATGATCGGGTCCATCATAGCACGACTCAACTGCGTTGCATAATTTAGATATGAGCGAATCTCTGGGATGCAAAGGCCCACAGGAATTCATTGGAATTCACCTCTCCCTACCGAAGAATATCCTCGGCATACAGATCAGCCATCCAAATAATTCAGAACCGAGAATTCCCGCCAATTCAGCGGCATTTCGCAGCTTCCATTGGCTCGCCATCATTCCTTAAACACTCGGCGCGCCGCGGAAGATTCGAAGAGAACATTGATTCACGGCCCGGCTCAACTGCCGCGGATGGAAAGGATATGGAGGAACTTCGGGCTTCGATCGTCGTTTGTGTGAAGTTACAAGTCGTGCCATGGTCATCTCCCCACCATGAGATCGCAAAGTAGGGATATGGCGTCCCATGCCTTCGGAGCTTCTGGTTTGGGGCCAACCAGTGCATGACTTAGGTTTTCTGCGCCGGATGAGAAAAAAGCCAAAGGTTTGAGGGAAAAACAGCAAGCCAAAAGACTCGCGAATCAGCCCAGAGGGATAAGAGGGGAGCGCGGGACCGAAGTCTTGATCACCTTTGTCCATGAAGTCATGTCCAAATGTCGGTAAAACGACCTCTTGACTGATTATTCAGCAGAATAGCTGCTACGCTGATACGCAGTGCGTCTCGCGCAGTATTTTTCGAGGAGGCAGGATGAGTTGCTTCTCAGTGCCGCATCGAGATATTTTGAAGAGCTCTCTCCTCCGATAATCTTCCCAAATAGGCGGAGTTAGGAAGAAAGCGGCTTCGCCTCGGGCGGCGACAGCACTGTGACCATCCTTCTCAAGCACCCCGAAAAGGTCATCTTCTCCTCAAAGGAACAATTTTCAATCAAAGAAAGAATAACTTTGAGCCATCACAGTTGCCCTTCTCTGAGCTAATGCGAGATTGGCAGAGGCCCTCCTCAGAGTCCAACGCATCCTTCCAGAGTCTATGGTGCATCCGCGCTCCGCAGATCTCCGCTGGAAGACCTCCACTTTCGCATTGTTGGTCACACAAGGGGGTTCGGTCAGCCCGAAAGACATATTTTGGACTGAGATATTTGGAGTTCGTCTTGAGACGTGAGCCATAGATCTCTGCTGCAGCCGATTCCTGTATCTGTCGTAAATTGGAATGGTTGATTGAGTGAATGGTTGGTCAACACCTATCCTGACTTCATCAAAGGGAAACGACGTTGATTCAGCTGTGTCTTCTGTGCCGGAACTGTAATGCCGATTATCATAAAGTTCTGACGGAAAACATCGCATCTTGACTCATGAGAGGGAACGAGTTGTCTCCAAGGTCCAATAAAACGGATAGTGTTCCAGGTGATACACTGCGTGTGAACAGAGCCCACACGAAATCTGTCTCCCAAACTGAATAATTCAACATGTTGAAAGTCCGAGTGGGGTCTTCATGAATAACACTATACATGGAAACATTCTTCCGGATACGTATGCACGAGGAACGTAAATACATCCAAGGCTGGCAGCTAAACTATTCACTCATGGCCCGAGAATAACACTGCTGCTAACGGTGAGACAAAAGAAGACGGATCGTTGATAGATGCGGCGGTTTTCTCGAAGGGTAGCCCGAGATAAAAACACCTCGGCTCGTTGAGATTATAGCGGGCCATCGTTCAAGCAGCAGATTGAACGCTCATATGGAAAAGAAAGCGATACGTCGCGTCGTCCTTGTTCGAGCAAAGCCTCTACACACAAACGATGGCGAAACCCAGGTGAGCTCCGTGCATGCGAAACGCTTTGTCTCGGATACGGTATCCCAAACTGCCGCGGGACTCGGTCTCCCGCATCATATTTGCACAAAACTGACGTTGTCAGCCACCAGGCAGACTTACCGTAAGCAGTCCACCTGCTGTGCACTGCGGAGCGCGGCTTTGGAACGAGAACAACTCCAGCGAGACAAGTACAGGAGCATGGAACGAACAACATCATCAAATATTGATGCACTAACGGATGGCCTAATGATCTGAATGAAAATTAGGGAGCATGGCAATGATAAATGGACTCCTATTTCGGCTTCGCCTTGGGATTCGAGTTGAGCACGCAAGGAACTGGCCATTTCTATTGAATCCTAGGGAGCACCCGAACCAATTTGAGGAACATCGAATGCAACGAGATGCGACATTCGGAGACTTGCAACGTTTGTTAGAAGGTGCCCTCATGTACGTGTCGCGTCGTCGTCGTTTCCCGATGTTCTATTAGTGAAATCGGAACACGCGCCCGAAAATACATCACTTGTCACTCATGGAGCTCACAAATGATCTACTTTGTAGCGAAATCAGTCCTTCAGGGAACAGACCGTCTGGATGGAACGGGCTCCGAAGGTTGGCTCCATGACTATTCGAGAACGATCTGGTAGGGTCATGGTGCAGTCGCTGTCAGATTTTGCGAAGATTCTTCCGTCCGTTATATATCTTGTTTGGTTGAAGAAATAGAGGGAACGAGGGAGACTCGAGACGAGGAGCAGTGGAGACGGACAGCCGAGTTTGAAGGGGGCGCACGAACGAAGAAGCCACCAGCGGCACAAGAGACTGGAGAGACGAGGAAAAACGAGCCGTGTCTCCTTCTTTGTCGTCTCCTTCTGTTCTTTTCTGAGTTGAAAAAAAAAACTCTTCCTAACCTCTCGGATATACAAAGGATGGTAGGAAGAAAGTCATCGTTGTGTAAGACGAGTGGGGAGGAAAAGCGATAAATACGTGGTCCTCAAGAGGAGGGAGAAAGAGGAGAGAGCGGGCCAAGTTCGGGGCCAGATACCGTAATCCTCCGAGCATTGCCTTATTGGTGGATTTTTTCCTTGCTTCTCTCTTTGCCTCTGTCTCCTGCTCCACCAAGTCCCCTTCGAACCCTCCTTCGGTTCGATCCTCATGTCTCCTTCGGATAACGGCGAAACAAAGACATGAAACACAGGATAAAGCTGTTTCAGCAGCAGTCAACGCACCGAAGCTCAAGTAGGACTTGGAATGAATGGGAGTCCGATAGACAAAACTTGAAACCTAAATGATCCGGATAATAATCCCACCTCTATCGTCTCATGATCCCACACGATGCAGGGAAACTTCAATCATCTCAATCAGCGGATTATCGTTTGTGAAGATCCCACGAGCAGAGTCTCCTTTTGGAATATGTTCTGGGGGTCGTGTAGTCATGACTGTGTAAAATTCGATCAATGCTGCCTGCTCGCGCGCACGCAATCTAAACTACGAGATCTGGAGGGAAACGAGCGGTGTTTTTTGGCGGTTTCGGAGGAATGTGTGGCTCCTTGCTTAATGCAAATTCGCGCTGCGTCCCCGAGCTCTTGGGATTTGGTCTGGGAGTGAGCCGTGTTCTTCGGGGTTGCAGCGGATAGCGACTCAATCTCCGCCCGGATATGATGCGAGATTGAAAATTTAAATCAAATTTATTGTTTGCCCTGTAGATTCTGTAGATGTTGTGTGTGGGCGAGCGAACAAGTGTTCGAACACCATAGCTGCTGTGGGCGATCGCAAACGTTGTGGGATTGTGGAAACGCCTGGACGGTGGAATGTCAACAGAAAACCAAAACTCAGCGTCCAGTGAGCCGATCTTCGAGGCTTTGGGAGGATGATCCTTAGTTTCTTTTCGGGCGACTATTCACATCTCCTGTGGATTTCCGCCGAAGAAGATTTTCGATGTCGGTCAGGATCTTGACACAGGATTGTGTCATTGTTTTCACTTCGACAGGCCTTTCGGCAGAAAACTGTGCTATTTCGGCTCTCCTGAAAAAGCCTTGCGAACGGCTCTCACACACCGAGGACGCCACATCTGTATTGGCCTCTTTTCGCGCCTCATCATCAACAAGGTCGCGGTTTTCTACCCGGCAATCGAAGCGCATTGACTCATTCGGGAATGCGACAAGGAATTCCCCCGAAAGTACTGGTCAGCAAAAAGGACAAAACCCCCTCCTGCACTCACGAACAGAAACGGTTTTGCGTCAGGTTTCTCCGAGCGAAGTATGGGTGAGCTTTTGCGTCCAAATATCGTCGGGTCCCGGCAGACGACGAAACAAGGACCGACGCAACTCAGGGCGGCGCCGGCGTCAGAGGTCCAAAACACGGTAACAGGTGCTGATCGACTCCCTCTGCCGACACAGTCCTGTGTCCCCTTCTTCGTTCCCACTGGGTCTCGAGACCAACGCCATACAGTGGACTCCGCTCTATCGGGACACATCGGGCCTGGCCATTTTGGCCCGAATAAGCGGTTGCCCCAACAAAGCGGTGGCATATTGGTAGTGGCTGCATGTTCGGGGATGTGGATTCTGGCCCGATAAAGCGGATTTCCCGATTATCCGGTGTCCCGATAAAGCGGAGTCCACTGTATTTCCGAATAGTGGGAGATGCTTCGAGTCCCGACGAATTCCAGTTGGATTTTGTTGCGAACTGCACTCCGTTCTCCTCAGTATGCTTCCATTGACGTGTGACGTGGAACACAAGCTCTTTCGCTTACCTGTAGTTGGATCGAGCGGGCTGCCTTAGGCGGAACATGTCCGAGCTTTGTGAGTACCTCGGTCTTCCGCTTCCTGATCAAGGAAGTCTCTTGAGCACGTCGTGTGTTCCAGCGAAGATTAGGGCTGAACATGGAGGTGAACCATTCGAACAGGCTCATGATCGAAGTGAAAAACTCCGACATCTTGTCGACAACCAATCAAAACGATCGGGACGAAATGAGCGTGAACGAACGCAGGCGTGGCACCGTTGTGGAGCAACGATGAGCTTGCAGAGTGAGGTCGACCAATCTCGACTGCCTTTAACGGTCATCAATACACAAACGGAATTCTTCTTTCGTCGTCCGCTTACGTGCGGAGAATCAGGGCTACATTGCCGTTCGTTCGTTCGCTCGCTCGCCCGGGCTGTTATCAACAAAGGCGTTAATTTGATGCATTGACTCATTATTACTCTTCAACTGCGGCCCGACTGAAGGTCATTTATTGAAGGAACAGGGGCGATACGGAACTCCTTTCTGCCAGGCGGCACCTCCCCGCTCGTCCCCGAATCCCAACCGTTCGCGCTCCGGCCGCGCACAAGTGAACGGAAGGCCGACCGGGTTGCCTGCCTTGCAGCCTCCACAATGCCCGGCCGCCTCGACTCACTAACAGCGATTTATTTCCAGGTCCTTGTATTTCTGCAAACGGCTCTCTGTCGGTTCTATTTGTTTTGTTGTTGAGAGCTTCTATTCTGTTATGCCGCCGGAGGCCGTCTACTTCCAGGCTGTGGGCTCCGGGTTTTTCCCGTCCATAGAGGCCTTTAAATGATGATTGCCTTAAGAACACATATATGAAGGAGAACAGGGCGTCCTTGGCTTCCGCGGAACGCGGGCCGTTAGTGCAACAGCCGTCGCGAGACCTTGTATCCGGACGTTTTCGCACTCGTGCTCCGGTGCTCCGTCTGCAGTCATTGTCCATCGAGAGGTCTCGGGAGGTTCAGCCAGACGGACCTGAAGATTGTTTAGAGAGCTTCAAGGCTGCTTTTCAGTTTCTCAAACGTTTTGGAGACTCGCCGTGTGCATGGACAAGATCAGGCCTGTCCTCTTTCTGAAACGCTTTTTATTCAAGACAGGGAATTAGAGGAGATCGAAATCGAAGCTCAAGTCGACGCTTCGAATGTTCATAAACAGGTGGGATAAGCAACAGACCATCGTTATTCTTTCTCTCGGGGAATCGGCATCTCTTAAGAAAACGTATGGATAAGGATCTACCAGGCATTTGATCTCGGTTCCCATGAGGACAACAGAGTCTCATGGGAGCGCGCCGACAGCCCACTTTTCGCTTTTTCGGTATGGCAACCCATTATGGCACAGTCGTAAATCGCATGATTTCGCGATTTTGAGAGAAAGTGTCCTCGGTCCCCTTCATATATCCTGGAAGACTCATGTGGTCGAGTCCGAACTTCAGGTCAGAGATTGTTGATAGTTCTGCCTCTGAAAGACCCATTCTTTGGAAAAAAACGTGACGACACCAAATGTCCGAGGCTGGATCCACCAGCGACGGTTCTGGACTCCGGTAGGAGTCCGGTTCGCGACGATGCACCAACAGAACCGTTGTATATTGAGGGAGCTGGTCGCAGGTGTGGTTGATCGACGCAACAAAAATATCTCTCGACTGATCAACGGCAAGAACGCCTAACGAATTTGTGATAGACTCAGCAGAGCCCCGACCTCTCTGTGCCTCTCTCATGCTGGTAGCATAGTATCTCTCACTCGGAGCGTGGCATACGGATGTCTGACAGAGAGTCTCTCCCACGCTTTGAATGCGCTCCCTCTGAGATAAGGTCGCGCACGTGGAGTACGTCGAGCACGATCGAATACCGAGGAAAGTTTGCAAACGGCTTCAGAAGTATGTCATCAATATACGGGTATGTATAGTCTCCAACCAGCATGCTTCCACTCAGTGCTGTTCTGGGCTATGTGATTCAATTTATCGGGATTCGGAATCGCTGGTAAGTACCACAATTCTAGTACCGGACGGAATCATACTTTTGGGCCATCATGCTCGAATGTACCCAGCTCACCGAAAAAGATGTCTTGAAGAAATTTGGTATCGGAGTATCTGTAACAGGGTCACGATCCAAAAAATACATCTCTAGAAATGGAGGCTTTGTGAATTTTCCGATGCGGAGTGGAATCGCAGCCTCCGTTGTCAGAGACAGAACACTGGAGGGTCGACTGTCGACTGCGGCGGACAGAACCGATGAATCTTGGTTTGCGGGGCCGGACTGCAGCGAATGACTTTGTCGCAGATCAGGCTCGCGGCTCTCGGTTTTTATGAGAACCGCGGAGCGGAAAGACCATTGACGAGTCGCCTCTGAGGTGTCGGGTCGTCTCATCATCTTCTTAGGTTTCACCCTTCGTCGCTCCACCGGGATAGATCACTGAACAATCCGACCTTCGCGAGGAAACGAGTATCAACATCGGAGCGAAACGTCCACCAATACGACTCGGCAGATCTCCTAGGTTCGGTCGCAGGTTGTGCTCCGAGAGGCGTTTTCCGATCGAGGTTTTACGCATTATCGGAAATCTCGGCTTCGAGATTTTTATAAGATGTTTCAGCGATTTCTCGAATGCCCGTTGACTTCCTCGGCTCAGAGGTCCTAATCTCCTCCTCCCGTCAAATGTTTCGATCGCGATCAATGTCGAACATCGTCTTCACTCCAGGAATGATTCAAGGATGTTTCGGGCGATTGATATCGGTAGCCGAGTATGGAGCTATCCACAATGTTCACAAACGCATTCAGGAGCAACATCAGGTCGACTTCATTTCTCGATGCTACATGAAAGGAATATACAGTATGATGATGCCTGCAGAACGGGGAAGAAAATGTTAGCCAGGAGAATGAAGAAGAGGCAAACGATGGCCACATCGACTGCGTATAGCTGATTTATCCCCGAAGGGTAAAGGCTGGTCATTAAGCCAAGCATAACATCATCCTCCAGACCCCTCAGGACCATCATGATATATTTTCCAGAAAGACTGCGTCCTGTCAGCTCTGTCTCTCCTTCCACTCTTTCTCCTTCATTGACCGGCGCCGTACAGGCACGATCTGCCGTTCGTGATTTGACGTCAGGAACCCTCGCCAGTAATATTTTCGACGAGTTTGATCAGAACGAAAATCACGAACAACGCCAGATGCCGATTCGGAACTTGGGTTCACGTGGAGGATTATCGTCCGGTCATCCACCTGATCCAATCCGAAGGTCCTCCGGCGGAGCCCGGTGCCCCGAGGCTCCGCGGACGGAGTTCAGGAGTTTGAACGCGAAGGTTAACTAAGTGAGCTGCTGGGCTCGGGTCCGCTGGAGCTCTCATTGGTTTCTGATTTGTTAAAAGTGGTGACCAGCGATAGAGCGTCGGTTCGTGCGTGCGTGCGTGCGTGCGCGTGTGCGGGAGCTCACCCGATGGCGCCACCAGCCAAGATGGATGAGAGTTTCTGAGGAAGACATATCACCGTCGGCTAATGTCTATGCAATGTGGCATCACGCCGGGAGAACTGGCTGACTACACACACATCAGACATGAACGGGAGCAACGGCTACTCCGAGGAGCTCCCGGGAGACCCTGATGGATTTCGTGAGAAGACACCACCAGCGCCAACAGCGCACTAGCAGCAGCTAAAGCTGTAGCTGCAAACAGCCGAAGCGACGGCACTATAAGCGACAGCAACAGCAACATCATCATCAACACCGTGGCCAAGTTGCTGGCTGCTCGGCCTGCCATTGGGCCTTAAAGGAGCTCACGTCCCGTTCGCGTGCGCTGTTACAAAACCCGACTGCAAGCGGAATTCCGCTCGTCTGCCTTGGGAAAATTCCGCACTCGGGGTGCAACTGGAAGATTTCATGGATGTCATGGCATGTCAATTTGAAACGAGGAAAATATCGGAACGAGATCCAGGAGATGTCAGTTTGTCCATCTTCGCTGGGGGCGATCAGTTTCCGCGACTCTGTTCGAATGCAGTGCATAGACTGTTGGCAGATTGGAAGATCATTTTATGCTAGGACAATCAATCTCCTGATAAAGTCTAAAACATTTTTTCGTCCTTTGTTCCGGTGGGGACGACGAGAACGAGGAACAAGAAGAGGAGGTGGAGGGAAAGAAAAGGATGCGAGGAAAGGACGACGACGACAACGACGGTTGCTGCAGCAGTTGGAGGAGCTGCGAGTATACTCGCTGGCTGATATGATGGTACCGCCGCCAAGAAAGCGATCCAAGCGAGCCTCCACAAAGCCAGCCGAGCCAAGGAAGAAGGAAGGAACTCCTCGGGAAAGAGAGATGGATACGGTTGAAAGGTTGGGAAGAGGGAGGGCACTCGGGCAGGCAGGCAGGCTGGCAGGCAGGCGGGCGACGAGGAGGACCGGCGGTGGGGAAAGCGAGGATGGCGAGGCGAGGATTTTGATTCTTTCTCCTAGACGATTCCCTTTCCCTCAGAGATTCTTTCAGTGTGTTGCCGGCTTGTGCTCGAAACGGGTGTTCCGCGTACTCGTTCCACGGTGTTGACAGTGACCAACGTGTTTGTTTGGCTGGGTTGCGCGCAACGTTGAGCGCAAAAACTCGCTCGGCGTATAACCTTGCCAGCCAGCGCTTGTTCGTCGTCCGCGCGACTACCACTTCAGGTGAACCAGCGCCAAAGCACTCAAGCGCATTTCCAGCTCTGTAAACAGAGGAGGTGCGCGTTCCCAGCCGGATTACCGAGCTTACTGGTTTTCGACAACGACGACAACATCAAGCACTCCAAGGATTCCAACAGCCGGAAAATAAACGGAGCCCTCTTTGTCGTGTCTCCTGTCGCGGCTGGATCGGTTTGTTTGTGACGTCAGTGTATTTACTGTGTATACTGTGAGCAACTAATTACGAATCGGATTGAGAAAGTTCCAATATCTCTTCGTGAAAGGAGGCCGCTCAAATTGCCGCCTCACCTGTTGTCATGAGTGAACTCACATGACGAATCGGACATCTGTCGAGGATTAACCCCCGTGCGTCACCAACATCGACAAACGGTGAGCTTTTGCTTCAAGTGGCAGATCTATTACCACCCTCGATGTGTGTGTGTGTATTATGAAATAACAATATGAGATGAAACATAACAAGCCTAGAGTGAGCGAGCATATGCCATCTGTGTCATTTCCATCAATATTGCTTTCGTTGTCGTTGTTGTTGCTGCTGCGACTCCTTGTTATTGTTGCTGTGTCAGGTGTGTTTTTGTTGCATCGGTGTTCGCGGCGGTTGTCATCACTGCAGCAATCAAGACAGTTTCTTCGTCGTGATCTCGCTTATTCGAAGGATCGATGTACTTGCCTCTCATTGCGATTGTTCTCGTGATGCGATGAATACCCGTAAGATCTAGAATCTAGGGGGTTATATGAATCTTCGGTGGGGAAGCTGGTCAAGTTCGGACGTGGAGTCTCGTACGACAGCCGTTCTCTTTGCATATTTCGAAAAGTACTACAGCACGGTGTCGGAGTACCATATTATGGGAAAGTCGACGCAGCGCGGAATACGGTGGCGCGCGGCTTTGTCATGTCAGAAACTGAGACGAGAATTCCACTGTTGCCAGTCACTGAAGAGAGCAGAGAGTGGGTGGCTGTCGATTCCTTTCTCTTTGTTGATACGAAAAACTTCAAAGTCGAGAACCGGAGAGGGGTAAACTATCATCAGGAACTCAAGCGAACCCTCAGCCGAATGGAAAATATCGTTTCCCCTCAAATCAGAAGCTCACTCGATGAGTTCGACAGAGACACAAAATCCGAACCTATGCTCGAATACATATGTAGCTCGTCTTATTCGAGAAACTAGGGAAACCCCTACTATCCCGCCCGGGAATCATTCGAACACAACGAGCAGAGTTATGAAGTTCGAAGATGCTGCCAGGAAACCTCGCTAGTTTGGGAAACCAGATGTCGCTAATAGAGCGGCGATAATGAATTGAGTTGCTACCGGCGCCTCGTAGGTTCGGGCAACCCGGTGATCGAGAAGCAGAATATTCCTCAAGAGTGGAAAATCTAGATGATTAACACTCGAACTTGATGCGAAGCGTTGTTAGTCTCACGTCAGTTTCAAGCCGTTCGCTCGCAGTTTACATTCATTCTCTGTCATCACTATCAGGTTGAAATAATGGTGATGTATGACATCTCTTTGAAATTTGAGCTGACAGGCCAGCCACGGTCGAGCGTTTGATGTGATTGACGCCTCTGTCTGGCTGAGTGTGACAGTTACCAAGTCGATTCTCTTCTGCTGCCATCATCCTTGGTTCGCTGTTGTCGCCTATGCTGTTCGCTCAAAGCCGGCTTAAAGCGACCGGAGGGAGTACGTTCAGCGCTCAACGGACGACAGTCGCCGACGACAAGTGGCGGAATTCCAATAGGGTTGAGTGGTTTCTGCCGACTTTGTCCAGTGAAGAAGGAGCCGCCGCCGCCACCGCGCCGCCGTCGTCGTCGTCACCACCGAGCTCACGAGTTTATGCAGCGAGCAGGCTTTCCTTTTGTCAGCATCAACGGAAGCATAGACAGACGAATCGACCCGAGCTCCGGATGAACTGTTGGTCTGTCAGACGGACCGACGAGCGGCCGAACGGACTGACGGACGGTCCATAGGTCGTCGATCGCTGTTTTAGGTGGGCTAGCAGCTGTTTTCGCCCGAAGGGAGCGAACTGATAGCACGTTCGGTGATAGGTAAGCACAACGTCCGCGCATTCCGATCGAGAACGGAGAGGACTGAACAGAATGCGCCTCACATAACGTTCTGTGCTCGACGGCGAGACAAGAAAACTTCTAGTGCGAACAACCAAATCTCGCAGGCCGGATCGAACGAATTGTGGGGAAACGCGCTCCGTCACTCGACGTCGTCGGCCACAACGTCGGCTCTGACTGCAGACAAAGAGAGTTCGGCTGGAGGCGGGATCGTAAAACGATCCGCATTTCACGAATCCGATAGCTAGCTCACTCAGTCAGTTGGTCGGAACAGTTTCGTTCTACATGGATCATATTCGAAGTGGCTTTCGTTCTTTTCACTCTTTGAGCGGAAAATATTTCGGGAAGAAAGATACTTCCATCGAATGCGCAGAATTAGTTTCCGGCGAACGGGAGTCGAATCGGCAAACTTCATCAGCTTGTGACATAATTGGAAGTCCATACGTACCGTTATCGACGATTTCCATTCGCTATTTGCGGAAATAGGTGTGAGAGCATTCATCGCCCCGAGAAATAGCTCGCCATTAGCCATACTTCATGAGCGTTTCTCGGAATACATTGTTTATGCCGGCGCGAGATCCAATGGGTCAGTACGCGGCCCGCGGGATCGATTGACCGACGACGCGGCGCCGTTCCCTAGTCAGAATATCAATGGCGACGGCTGAGCGAACTTGCCACCGCCGCGCCGCCGTTTGGGGAGCCAACTCTACCATAGAGGGAAAACGAATTTTCGCCCGGAGCAACAATCGTCACACACGTTCGACGAACCAGCTTCGGAATCCTCGGAATCAGAACTCGCGATGGAACAGCGGCGAGTTAATCGCGCCTGTCGTTGTTGTCGTTGGAGTTGTTGTTGTCGTCGTCTACTTTCCGCCGCCGCCGCCGCCGCCCGTGCCTTTCGCCTACGACCCGATGTCATGCAGTGCACTGCACGGCTGAGGTTGTCACGATGAAAATTGTCTCCGCATAATGAATCACTTCTCTCAGACGAAGGCTGCACAGCATAGTCGACTTTGGCAACAGCAGTTTGCACAGAGAAAAAGCCCTTTGTTCTATTATTCCGAAATTCCGTTGGCTCTCAAGAGCCGTGCTGGCGATGCACCTGACGTCGAGTATGGTCGAATTAGGAATTCACAAAAGAATTCTAGAATTCGAGCTCGTGTCGCTGCCGGTAGGTCGGCGGCCCCTCCGTACCGTCTCCGGTCCTCGAATCCATAGGTCACCGAGTGGTGGAGGCCAAAAATTCACCGATCTCCCTTTTCCTCTTCCGAAGTGGAGAAGGTGGCACTGGAGGAGTTCACAGAATTCAGAAGAACGTCCGTGAACTCGATTGCCACCCGGCAACGTCCGGACGCCCACTGGCCGACATTTCACTTACTTATCTCGACCGCTCGGGCGAGGTGGATCGATCCGCTGACCGGAGATACCGGAATAGACGAGCTGAACATTTTTCTCACAGGAGGGAAAACGGTGGTTTCCTCCACTACGAGAGCGTTAGCCAAAGGCACGAGCTGCCGGGGTCACCCAGCGAAGGTCATTGGAAATTTCTTCGAGCCAAGCGTGCCAGTGGAGGTATGAACTAGCATCTATCGGCCGACTTCCAAACGACTCTACTACTAGAGCTGAAGCTCTGGGAGAGACTTTATGATGAGTCTGTTTTGAAGGCGGTCAGCGTTCTCCTCACGTCATAATTCAATAAGCTGATCAGGCGCTCTGGGGCAGTTGCTCCGGGATCCTGTTCAGGACGTCTGCAGAGGCCTCATCGCTGAACGCCGCCGTAAGGCTCTGTTCTGGTAATTCGTGATAACTCGTTTACTCGAGATTAACATTACCGGAAATCGCTTCCATGGGAATCACCTGAGTCGTTGAAAAGTTTGCGAGCACTCAACTTACGACAATACCGTCGTACACGCCCGGCTCCCGGTGCGGCCCATGTCTGATGAGATATACATCAAAAGTGGCGCCAGAGATGAACACCCGAAGGGACACAATGATTCAACGATGGTTGAGATCTAGAAAGACTGTCGAACAACGGATTGACTTTGAGCATGATTTGCCAAGGTTCCTCTCTGGAGAAGCGCCGCTGTTGAGACTCGAGTGCAGAGCTCATGAGCATGGAGCAGACGACACAGGCTCCGCTACTATTCCGCTGATCTCAGATGTTGGATCGTTGTTTTCGGAAGGAAACGTGATGAAGTATTGTCATTCGCTCCCCGGAGTGGAGTTCGCTCGCATCGTAGCGCACACGATCGCTCTCCGATTCGTTCGAACAAAGATCGAGGAAACGGTGGGAACCCCTCAACCCCCCCCCCCCCCCCCCCCCCTCCCACCGGAACGGGGAGGCGGGTCCATGGAAAGTTGTGCGACGCGCCTCTCCTCTTGAGACAGACAGTTTCTTCCGTCGGACGGCAATGAACTATCGAATCGGGATCGCAACTCAAATGCAGCTTCTTTGTTCTGTGATTCCGGGCTTACTTGTTTCTTTTTTCTGGACCCTCCAAGGTTCGCTGTGCATCTGAGTGCCGACACAAGAGGCAGCTCCGGTCGGTCGATGCGATAGCTTTCGTTTCGGATCTCATAGAGTCGAGGTCTCCGACTCATTCATTCATCCATTCATTCGACGGAGCGAAGAATTCCAAGCGTGAAGATGACTTTGGCTGCTTCTGTCTCCAAGCATTCGAGGGTGCGTATTGGATGCTCGCTCGACGACGACGCGTCTGTGTATGCACCGATGAAAGGATATTGATCCGCTCATTGCACTGTATGCCGCTCCGAACGCCGCCGGCCAAGTTCGCTTTTCACTCGCTTTTGGATTGAATGCTTGTGCTTGTTCCTCCTCGTTCCCGTGGGCTAAAGCAGGGGTTCTTCCCCCACGAGGGTATTCCCTAGGAATTCAAAACGATGCTTGGTCGCTCTTGAGGCTACGTCGCTCGCTCGCTCCGAGCGGTTGCTCCGGATACGTAGCGGATCTAATCGAATCGATTGCCGTTGAATAAACACGACAGTTGTGATATAGCAACGATAACGGGAATCGCCGCGTGCTCGCGCGCCCGGGTGTACGATAGTTGATTTGTGGGACAATACAGGTCTTCCAGCATGAAAGCAAAGTTGGAAGCCCTGAAAAGTTTGAGTGAGTCAATGTCGCCCCGCCTCGTGGACCCATCAATAAAGCCATACATATCAATGAAGAGAAGTCGTGAGTAGAAGATATATATCGATGACCTGCTCGGAACCTGCCGAAAAAGAGGTTCTCGCATGATAGGGTGCACTTGCGAGCAACCGTCTAGGTGTTGCCCACCAATGGGAAGAGTGGGAGCGACTCGGACGATGAGAGGCTGAGGCCGAGCACCGAGTGAGTGTTTCAGAGATTCGAATCCGAATGCAAGCGAGACGGGGAGGAGAAAGACGAGAAGATCCGATAGGACCTCGACGGAGCTCAGGAATCTCCGTAGGGCAGGCACGGGAGCAATACACTCGGGAGGGTTGGCTTTGACCACTCAGGCATGACTTCGACCGCCGAAACCTAGCGATCGGAGCGGAGACCGACTGTTGGCCATCTCGTCGACTGACTCGAGACAGGTCGCACGTTGCATAACAGAGAGGGAAGCTCATGAATTCGACACTCTATTGAAATGGATTGACTCCGTGGTCCGTGATTCGAGGGAATGCGCTCCTTCTGGGTCGCGAAACTCGACCGTTTGTAGCTGAAGAGCCTCCCATGAGCCAGTTCGATTTGTGGCGTAGATATAAGTTATGACGCCAATATTCTGCGGAATTCCCAGTCCCAATGGAAAAAAATCCTTGCATTCTATTTTGGAAGAGAATTTCGAAACGGACCGTGCAGAGAATTGAGATCTTCTCACTCAGTCCAGGTTTTAAGCCCAGGGGAAGAATTCCAACGGAAAACTACATCTCCCTTTCAGGAACGAAGTCGAACTACTGGGACAGAGAGATATCGAGAATTGGGTCCATGAATATGTCGTGCTGCCGAGAGGAGACTAATTAAAACTAATTGAACGCTCCTATTCGGAGCGACCGCTGTTTCAACCACTGTTCATGCGAGGGCTGTCTATGGCTGTGAAATCTGATAGAAATTCCGGCCTGCGGTGGTTTGCGGTCGTGGTGAACCGACTGGTCCGGCTCGTCGTCTAAACGCAGAGATCCGCGGGCGAGGAAGACGAGAACTGGACGATCCGCTTTGGGAGCGGTCAGTGGGCTCAATATCAAGTCAGCCCAGAGTCGATCGAACACAGAATGAAGCATGTCGAGAATACGAAAGTAAACCCGGTCGTCTCCATCCAAGGTCCAGGATGCGTCGCGACGCACATGGAGTACTTGATCCTTCGGCGGTTGGCCGACGAGCTGGCCGTCCGGTCCCGAACGACGAAATTTCATCTCATATCGTCCTCTGTCTTTCCCGTGGCCTATCCTTTGCCCAGTTTCGGATGACGGCTCCCGATTCCTGAGCACGCTCTCTCGCGCAAGACGGGGGCGGCGGATTTATGGAGGAAGCACAACCACCACAGCTACTACCTCTTGAGTTCAGCTCGGCAACGGCTCGTCGCCCCGACAGGCTTCAAGAGGTCCTATGAAGCACGTCCTTGCGTGTGCAGCGGCTGCTTGGTCCTCGTCGTTGTCCTCCTCCTCCCCGTCCGTCCGTCCGTCCATCCGTCCGCTCGTCCGTCCCCTCGCTTGGAAGGCCGGCTGGCCGACTGGCTGGCTGGCTCGCGGAGTTTGCTCGCGTACGTGTTCGCTGCTCGACCGAAACTGCCGCAGGGAGGAAGTTAGACGAGGGGATACGATAGCGTCAGAGAGCAGAGGAGACAAGCCGGTCACTCACTCACTCACTCGTTCATGAATTCGGTTGTCCAGGCGGTCCGCTCTGGATTTTTCGCATCAAGCGACGGGTCAAGATTCTGGCTTCTTTCCTAAGACAACATTCGGGTTCCACATGGATACCCTCAGGGTTCAGTTTTCTAAGACTCCGCCAGGGATCTTTCGGACATTTTTCTGATAAATTTCTCCTTGAAGAAGTTTCACAAGTGCAGAAGAGACCTGTCGTGAGCCAGGTGGTCGAGATCACGATCTTCGATAGAAGCTTCTAGCCGGGTCTATCCCAGAGTTGAATTCTCCGTCTGATGGAGATCATCTTGACGACATTTCCTCTCAACGAAGTGGAAACCATGGAAACGATCTTTATGGTGGTCCGCTGGTCGGTCGGACGGGCTGTCCGTCCGTCCATTGGACCGTGCGTCCGTTCCTTCTTTCGATTGTCCACTGATCGGTCGCCTGGTCGGCCGAGCGCTTGATCGGTCGTTTGAGATCCGCGCCCGCTGCGGCCTAGCCAAACAGATGAGGCCGAGGCCATTCTCTTTGCACGTTTTTGTGAAGGCGTACTAATCACTCCTCCTTCTCCTCCCTCTCGTCCTCTGTCCTTCGACTTGGGGCCTCTCAGTCTGAAAACTGACGCGAGTCGGGAGCTCTTCGAGGGGCTTCCTTCAAGGGAACGAATCTTTTTGACAGGTGGCCCGAGTCGCGTCCTTGATTCCATGTCCCATCCGGCGAGGATGAATCCCTATAAATACGGACGAAAGGCATCCTTTGTCGTTCGCTCGCTCCCTCGCTCGTTCATTCGTTTGTTGCTCGGTCATCCATCATGCCGTGGACTCTGCTCGGTCACTCGGTTGAGCAGTTGGTTGGTTGGATATTGGACGCGACGGCGGCTGTAGCAGAAGCATCGACTCTACTCGTAATGGTATGGTCGGAGTTGTTCCGCCCGATAAGATAACAATCTGAAGCTGTTGAACGCTCCCGGTTCCGTACGAAACCGGATTCGTGTATCAGCGCTTCCAGAGCGTTCATCTTTCGGACCGAGTACGTTCAATTGCGATTTTCCACTGAACGCGCTTCCTTCATTCCCTAAATCAAAACGCTCTCAGCTTTACGAAGTCGATATCACTCAACGATGATTGTTGTAGAAACGGAAACGGGATCGAGGCTGCTCCTCCGCGGGCTCCAGATGACCTTGAGAGGTACTTCTGCTACGAAATCGCCTTGACGGAGAAGTTGCTATCTTGGTTCGGTGTTCGTGGGCGACGACAGCGGTAACAGCAACCTCTTCGTGAGCAAGGACTCACTCACAATATGCTGACGCGCCGGAGAGCGAACTGCTTATTACGACTAGCCCCGAAGCCATCGCACATCTCCGACGGTGCTCGTGTTTTATTGATGATAACCAAGACGAACGTACGTAGTAATTAAGATGAAGGGAAACAGTTGATAACAAGAACGGAAACGAGAGCGGGCATCAAGAGGAAACTCTGAGGCGATCCGATTATGGCCTAAGATCTGTTGAATGCTTGTTGGAATGATTATTGATGGACCGAAGTTCTCTTCTTCGGACACTCCCCCATTTCTTCGTCGTCTATCTTCCTCTGTCTGCAACTCTTCCGCCTCTATCCCTCTCGCTATCTCTTCATCAAGGTGGAGGAAGCCGAGGAAAGAGAGAGAGGAAAAAAACCGCGTCCATGATGATGGTTACGGTTATTGTGGTTGTTTTCGTGGAGGTTGCCGTGCACGGCTCGCGATGCGCGACTGTATCATGGTGAATGAATATTTGCGGCAGCTCGAGCGTAATCGTTGTAAGTGTCGTCGTTTTCACTGCGGTCGCATTTTGTTTGAAGGTCGCGGGTCGAGTTAATCGTTTGAAGTTTGCAAACGCCACCGGCTTGTTGGTTTGTTTGCTGCAGGTCCGGCCAGCGCCATTCGCGTCGTGGCCGTCGTCGTTGCAAGGGATGCTGAGAGGGTGAGCGCCGAAGGTTGGCCCGCTGGCTGTTTGACTGGCGACGACCATCAACCCTGTGCCCATGTTTAAAGTGTTTAGGTAATGCCATGACCCAACCGCGGCAGCTGCAGAAGCGGCGGCGCAGTGACAAAGCCTAGCGTCACGCCCACGCACCTAATGGTGTCGTTACGACGCGGCGGCGTAACCCTCCTTTTCGGCCTCGTCATTTCCGAAGAGGAGCCGCGAGGAGTTTCCGAAGGGAAGCGCCGATCTCGTTCCTTGTATGTTTCCTCACATCGCTGTCCTCGTTTGCCGGCTTACCCGTACTTACCATCCATACTTCTCTATCCGAAATGGCCTTAGCGTTGAGAGAAAGGAAAACGAGCGCAACACGGGTCCCCTAAGCTTTCCAGCGGCTTCTACGCAAATTTTGCTCGGGGTTTTCCGCTAGGTTTCTAGTTCTCGTTGTAGTCCTGTTCCTGTCGGAGTCTGACGAGAAGCCGATGAGGCTCTCGAGCCGTGCTGCGCTGTTTTTCGCTTTCCCTCACTTATCCCGCGAATAACAACAAATATATGCGTATTGCAAAGCAAGCTTTCCGGTGTTATCATTGTTTTTGGTATTTGCGACAGCGAAGGCAGAATCAGCGCAAGGAGTCGCATGCAGAAACGGCGACAGAATAGGACGTGGTACATTAGGAGAAGTGCCAAGTCAGGACTCACCAGCCCAACTCCGTGTTCCATGCTTGACTTCTTGCTTACTTGTTTGTCGGTCAGTCTGTTTGGGTATGCGACCATCTCTTGGCCCCTCCTGGAAACCAGACCCACTTCGCGTCGTGGACAGAGAGGGAAGCTCGAGTTTTGCCCGATGCAGGTCGCAAATGATACGGTATGCTTTGAGAAATCGACATTTGACTTGGGATTATTTGCTACTTGATAGCCATAGGGTTTAGCGCGACTTTCTATCTCTATTTTCTTCGATCCTGGTCGCCATCAACTAACGCACGTACCTTAATACGCGTATGATGGTCTTTGCGACCTTCGGAGGCGATTGCATATCCAAGAGGCTGATGGGAATCTCAAAATGGAATTCGTTAAACAACTGCGAAAGCGGGATTTCCGTTCGGGTGAATAGCTGAGTGGCGGTGTTTTTTTCGGACGCGCTGAACTGAGCGAAGACGAGGTCTGTCGGCATGAATGGCGGCGAGATGGTTGTAAGGATCCATTCCGGATCCATCCTCCGAGGGATCTCCATTGTTGACCCACTCGTTCACTCGCGACACATAGCAGTTTTCGGTCGCCAGACGTTTCCGAACATTAACACATCTCCCCGCCGGCCGCCCATCCAGTCAGAGGGCCTTCCGTGACCGTTGTCCAATGCGTTCCCGGCCAATCGGGACTTCTTGAGGTCTTTGAGAAACTTGCTGCGTCATCCAATTCGTGATTTCTGCTTCACCAGAGACACTTCAACAAGAATTCTGGGCTGGGCGAGCGACCGACAAACTGCGGCAGCAGGCTCTTGAGGACCTTCCTCCGAGGATTCTCGCCGGAGGAAATCTTTGATTCGGTATCTGCCGAAATCATTCGTGTTCATAATCGCAGAGCTTCATGAGCTGAGATCAGTCAGGAGTTCCTGCAACATCAATCCGATTTCTAGTCGAGGGAAACACGCATAAAACCGTCCCGAATTCTGGTCTCTATGGACCGCCGTTGAAGATTTTCGAGTGCCGGAATCGGGAAAAACTCTTTCACATCATCCACCGGAACAATCTTCAAAAGTTTGAGTCTGCCATCACCGAATCTCTAGACGGCAGTGAAGATTGTCATGTTTCGAAGTTTTTAGCTCGGGCTTGACTTGCGTCTGATGCTTACGAGAGGGTTTTCACCAACTGCAACAGGGAAGTTGTTGTGCTGAAAACTTTGGACATTGGCCAACGGACTTGCGTCATTCCGTTTCCTTTGGCTCGTTTTCCCATGCTACCACCGCCGCGCCGCAGTTCCCTTTCTGCTACCGCTGCAATCTCGATCACTGAATAGCGGTTCTCGTTTGCCTCCTGGGTTCGTCCCTCTCCTGGACGTCAGGGGCTTCGGAGCGGGATTCGAGGGCATTCCCCCCTCAGAAAGCACGTTGACTTCATTCCGGATCCGATTTCCTCCTCGATAGGAAGGCGAGTTTGAACCTTTCCCGCGTCCCGCGATCCCGCGCTCGTGAGCTTGATTTTTCTCCCGTTCCCCCGATACCTCTAAGACCTAAACGAGGATCGACGGTGTGAACGAATGTCTTGCGCATCCCTCGTGACTGAAACCGAATCTATATCGAACCGTCCACCCTCTGAAACTTCCTATTCTCAATGCAATGAAGCACGTTGCGTCTTTCGTTCGGACGATAGCATGTTACAATTCAGGTGCTATAAGTATTGGTCTCGCGGGTTCCGGCGAGACAGCGAACAAGTTGAATCGCTCGTCCGTCGGGTTCAAAACCTGCTTTGACTCCAGAACCCTAGGGACGAGGAAATATTCTGATCTGAAATATTCATGATTCGCCTCCAGACGAGTTTGAGATCGGAATTTCGCGCCGCGTCTTCAGCAGAGAGTTCGAGGCTGTTTGAGAAGAGCTCTCCCGGAACCATCGACAATGTTGTCTCGCTTTTGCCACCTCTTCGCCTAATGTGGAAATTTCGGGATTCAATCTCAGCCGGAGAGTCTTGAAGGACGACGTCTCCCAAGGACGGATCAACGAATAAGGTTAAAAAGCAAACATCATTCACATTCAAATTCGGGTCCGGACTCTGCTGGACTCCGCTCATATGTCCTCGCGACAGATGTTCTGAATAGGCTCGGAGTGAGTTGTTCTCACGACTTTGTGAATTCCTTGAAACTTTTCTGTTATACATATTATTTTGCAAGAGCGCTCGCCTCCGGCGTCTCCCCCTTCTCCGCACCTATCTCTCTCTCCTCCCTCCCTCTCTCGTTTTCCGGGGAGTGAGGGGGACAGAGCGGAGTGAAGACGGGTGCTGGAACACGAGATTCATATGCCGCTTGACAAATGAATGACGTCATGGCAGCTGCCAACATTATCTAATTTAGCGAGGAATTCGGACACCACTGCATATTTCTTCAATACTCCTAGGTCTGTCCTGTTTCCTGGACGAACGGAAACGAGACGAAATCGACGCCACTGCCCTAGAATATTCTTTTCACGACAATCGTTGTCGCGGAGTCTCCGTCCGCAAGCCATAGATGAAAGGATTCCGAAAGCATTCCGACCGGATGTTGAGAAGCAACGGAATTCACAAAGTATCAAAAATGTAGCAGCAATGTCCCACAAGCCTCATCTCGTTGTCCCCGTCATACTTCTTGCCGTCATCGCCCTCCTGGAACAAAGGAGCGCTTTGCAGCCACCGTAGTGTTTGACGCTCACTTTCCCAAAGAGCGCTCCCAAGTGTTCGGAGTTCGAGACAGCCTTCCACGTCTACTCCTGGAGCGCACGTTCACTGTTTACTTTGACGCCCTTTGTCAAAGAATCTGAGAAGGGTTGATCGTCTGTTAGTTACAGTCCCCTAGCAGTCTCGGAAGCAGGAGACTGAGTTGGTGCACTTTTCGAACGACGCCGCCGACGTGAGAGTCTTCTCTCACTCTGAGGGAGACGAAGAGGTGTCCGAAGAGAATCGTCGATTGACCCACGGTACAGGCGGTGCTATCCGGAAAAGGAATCGACGATATTTTGTCACTTTGCCCCAATCATGACGAGAAGTTCGGAGTTTAGCGCGATTTTCCGTCCGGGATTCGCCACGGTCAGAACTTTGGGTTTTGGCTGAGCAACCTGTCTGCCGGACAAGCTGTGACCGAATTCGAGGAGGACTAATCCTTCCGCTCGAAGCGGTCCTCATCGCGATCCCGAGACGACGCGACGCTTCGACTCTCATATCTCGGAATCGGGAAACATATCTTTGGATGGTCCTTGTGATGTTCCTTGCGACGGTCCTTGCGACGTTCTTTGCGACACGTCCGCACGGATGGCCTCGCAACTTGTCCTTGTGACCGGTCTTCCAGCGACTACGATTTCGGTTTCAGTTTTTCTGTTCGGGTTTCGCTCTCCTCATCGGTGTGTTCGTCGTCGTCGTCGCCGTCTTCTCCTCTTTTTGTCAGTAGTGGTCGTCGACGTTGACGGCCTTGTCGGCTTGGAGCCCCCCTCGTCTCGGGCGTTCTTCCAGCGAGCTTGACAACACGGAACAAACACGGCTGGAGCGAACGAGAACGCGAGGAGGAAAAGGACACAGGATACAGCGTCCTCGTCATCCTCGGATGAAGGGGACGAGCTGCCGGGAAAAATGAAGAACCGGGGAGAGAAGGAGAGAAAGATGACGGCGGAAACAAAACGCCAGCGACGGCCAAGAGCCCGCGCCGCGCTACAGCAGTGAGCAGAGAAGGATGAAAACACAAAAAAATGTCAAATCGTCTTCCGACAGGCCGTTGGAGGATGTGAGATTGCAGCGCTCCGAACGTCCGTCCGCCCGCCCGCCGCCCGTCTAGTGGATGACCGGTCTCGCCACCCGGTCGGGTCCCCTCTTCGTCGTGCTTTTCCGGAAGACATCTTTCCAGACCGTGCGCTTTCCATGTTTTTTTTTTCGGTTCTCTCGGTTCCCTGCTAGTTTGCCGTAGTTGTTGTTGCTGCTGTTGCTTCTAAAGCGTGACAAGGGCAAAAAACGCGCAGATGTCCGCGAAAAAATAAGTACCGACGAGAAAAGAGCACCGCCCACCAACTGAACAAGAGTTCCAGTGAGAGGAACAACTGGACGAGCGTAACGAGACGTCAAAGGGAACGAGATGCTGCCTAAATGTCAATTAATGGTTCGTGTTCTGCACTCGTAGTATTCATCTCCAACCTGAAGGAGATCCTTCATGTTCCCTTAACCCTAGCTCCGATGCTGATGAGTATGAGACATCTGTCGGAGCTGATTTCCTAGCGAAATCTGATGAGAGGAAAGGAAAGCTCCCCGTGTGCTGTTCTATGTTTGAGTTTGAATCCCAGTCAATGAACCCCCAAAAGGGTCATGTCGGCTGCAAGAGCAAGGTGCGAAGACGCTCTTCTATCGTGTCATCGTGTCTCCTTCGTTAGTTTGTGAGTTGCTCGCTCTTTTCAGCCTCCCAGATTCGCTTTCTGTGGTCTAATAAATCTTCATCGCCAACGCCGCTGCCACGGCCTCCGTTTGCATGGTCGTCGTGTATCTCCGATGCACACTTACACTCAGTCAGTCAGCCAGCCTGGCGCGCATCCTCACGCCCTCGCACACTGACACACATCTACATAAATACGGCAGACGGGACGCCACGGAGAAGCCTACGAAAAACGAAGGAACGAACGTTGCTACGGACTGACTGACGAAGCAACGGCGGCAGATGAACGCAGCGACGAGCGCACTCCGTAGATAATCTCGCTGATTGCACTTTCTCGTTGCCCGTCATACACCAGACGAGGACGCACTTCGTCCCTTCGTCCGAATGTCCGTTCGTCCGAGTGTCGCTGCGTCCGTGAGGACAAGCACTCTCGCTCGCGCGTATTCTCTCTATTTTAGCTCGTTCATATATCTCCGGTTGCTTCGTGTGGCGCTGCTCTTTCTCGGCAGCAATCGCTGTCGTTGAGTTGCACTGTGCCAATATTCCCGCAGGAAAAACCGCATCGCACCCAAATGTACCGCGGGACGCCCAGCTTGATCGGAAACAAGGGACGTTGGCTTTCGCCCCTATTGCTGTGACGAGCTCCCGATTCGCCCGCTGCCGGTGCTCGGTTGTTGACTATGGATGACGACGCTCGGTGTTCGTTCCTCGCGAAGCTCTACTAGAGCTAGCCGTTCGGATCATCATATTATTGATGAATAATAACACACACTCCTCGTGTCGCCTACGCTCGCAGCAGCAGGCTCAAAAACAAGGACGACAACAACGATTTTTTTCTGTCAGTCAGTGCAGCCAGGGAATGGCGACGAATACACGACGACGTACGAATGTAGGGGTGTACCTGAACGGAACCGCTGTTTGCAAGTCGGCTGCTGTCGGGAGCCACAGCCTACAGGAGGTGCGGGAGCAGCAGGAGGACGGGCAGGAAGCAGCCGCGAGCTGTTGCTGCAATCGCCTCCTTTCGGCTGCTTTGTCGACTGTACCGTCTGGTCGACGGTTTGTTCGCTCGTTTTCGGCTACACTTTCAGGGAACAGACACTCGGGAGAACGGAGAAGGAAGAAAGGAGGAGAACAAGCGGGACAGGGGTTCGGCCTGATGGGGTGGCTGGCTGAGTGGAAGAGCGGCGCGGGATGGCGGGAAAAAGGGCTCGCCACCAGACACGCAGGCGGAAGAACAGAGGCGTTAATCATGAGAGATGAAGTGTCAATCGTCGACGTGTAATGCTCAAGACGTAATGGAGAGAATTCTGCAAGACAAATGTAAACCCTCATGACTGGCAAGCTTGACGGTTGGACGGGCGGGTGAACGGACGGACGGACGGAGCTTCTGTGACGGAGTCAGAAGCGAAAAAACGCAGACGTTGTTCGTTCCCTTCGAACGACGTCGACGAGCACACCTAAACTCATCCGAGCCTCGGGAATGACGCGAGAGCAACCTGCTGGGAACAACGATCGGTGCGCCGTTCAGAATCGGCGAGAGCTAGGAGCAAGCACTTCGACGATTGTTTGGGACTGCAGGGAGCAAAGGAGGAGTTTAGCGACGCAAATTCATTGCTGTGATGTTTACACGACAGAATAAACACCTCCCGATTCTAGATGATTCGTTTCCGGAAGAGTGAAGCACTTCACGCACATTTCCTCTTCGCCGTTCGGTCAAATCATTCCGATGTCAGCCCCAATGTTGGGTGTACACATCAGAGGATGGGGCCACGATGAGACTCAAGACCCCCGTCAGATTTCGATCGAGGACGCGATGTTCCCCTAGAGAATGTATCTCAATGTTCTAACATCGGAGTGAGATGTCGAGACTTACGTGCTACTTCCCGGCGCGTCCATCTTCCTCACATCCTTCTTCGTTCCTCTTCTCCTCTTCTCAATCTCATCGCGACGGGATTGATGCGCAAATTATTCATGAGATCCAGTTCCTAGTTCATCGCCAGCAGGGGCTAAATCCTCTGACAGAATCGGCTCTGAGATTCGATGAGGTAACTCTGTGCGATGATTTCGTTAGCTGGACGTGACAAAATACGGTCAATCAAACGGAGAGAAGGGCGGGCGAGTTTGAATACGATTCAGTGGCGTGAACGTTCGATCAAAGTCACCAAGCGGCGAGTTGTTTGGTCGAGGCGAGTTGGCGGAGGCGCGGCGTTTGAGAGCTCGCGTGCCTTTCGCCTGAGTTGTCTGTCTATTCGTGTGTGTGTGTGTGTGTGAACATAATTGGCTCCTCCGTGATGGCTCCTCCTCGGAGAGTCTTTCTCCTCTTGCGGCCTAATTACTGGAAAGTCCCTCACGCATCTCGAACGGTATCTTCCCCGCTAGTCCGTGCGTCTGAGCAGATGAGTCTGGCATTCACTCGTTCAATGCAGCCTTTCCAGCCAACAAGGACTCAAGAGCAACCGTTAGTTGTTCTGCGGCCGACCCAACGACGAGGAGCAAACTAAAGTGAGCGCTCGTCCCATTCCGTCATGTCTTCGTCTCATCCACAAACGTTTCCCGCGCGGTTTCCACTATTAAGCAGTCCCTCGCTGTCGCTCTACTTCCTCCGCTCAGATCCTCCTTTGGTACACGATGTGTGGCATACGCGGTGTATTCCCTACGTCATCCAGTTTTCGCTCAGGTGACGTGCCCAGAGTCGTTTGGCGATGAATTCTCTAACACACGCTTCATCCGCTGTTGTCGTGCGAGTTTTCCCATTCCATATTTTTGGGGGATGATTGTTGGAGCAGGTGGCAACCCGTGTTACGAAGAACGAACGTGTGTTGTTCACTTCCGATGCACGACGAGAGCATTTCGAGCTCTGGAGTCGCACGTCAACCGGCGAGGTCGCCCAGGCTTCGATTGATGGTTATAAAATGAGGGTCCGATTCATTAGTTATTGCAGCGATGATCAGTTTTTCGAGTTCCGCGCTGCACACAGGAATCAGTCTCTTATATCTGCGAGTTCGAAAGGACGAACGGATTTGATGAACCTACGACAGCGTTTGATCCGCTCGAATCTGGGGGACACTCGTCGAAACGCTCGAAACGATCGCATGGTCGGAAACTTCGACATTTCTCGCACGAACTTCTCCCATACTACATACAACGAATGCTATCTCCCCTCTTGGACGAATTTCGCCCGTAGTCTAGAGTTTCACGGCTGAGTCGCACGTCCGAGTATTCTCCATCTCAATGGCGACTTTGGCATTTTTGATCCGAGAAGGCATGGCAAGGAAAACGACATTTTCCAGTCAATGTCCGAGCCGACACTCAAACAAGAGGCAAATATCCTGGAAGTGAGTAAAGGAATCAAAAAGGAAATGATGCTCCTGGTGGTGCTCCTTCTTACTTTGTCCTTTTCATTGACATTGCATACGAGGAACAAAAGACGCTTGGTATTCGAATCGAGTTGGTTGCGGCGGCGCGGCGGAAACTTGATGATATTTTCGGAGCTTTTCTTCTCAACGTTTTCACCACATTTCTAAGGGTCATTGTTCGTCTGTTCCGAGACGATTGTCGTCTTCGAGGTCGTCTGTTCTTGTCCTGTGACGGACTTTGATCATTTGGGGCTCCAGCGAGCCTGTCACCCGACGCTGAACGAAGAAGATACGAGTGTTCCATCTGAAAACTCAAAATGTTTAGAAACAATGAAGACGATCGGCCAAGAAGAAGGAGAGAGAGGACGATCTCTTTCGACTGAAGCCAGCGGACCTGATAAGCCGGCCAGTCAGACATCGAGCTGGGAAACAAGCAGCAGCAGCAGAGGGAAGAAGGGGCAGTTAGTTCGCCTCGGTGGCTTAAGCTCGGCATAGCGGGATTAAAATTCCTCGGCACGCCTCAATTTCTCCAGGGTTGTCACAAACGTTCACAGCGAGCGCACTTTTCATCTGCGATTCCGCTGTCAGTCAGGCTGTCTCAACTGCTCGCTGTCGTAAAGACAATTTATTCCCCCGATCGAAGTAGTAAAGGAGTCGAACGTCGACGACGAACAAATTTGGAGATCATAAAATTCAATGGTCCCCACTTGCTCCCTCTCTCGTTCTTCCGTCTCCCGGTGTCTTTCCATTCCGCGGCGAGTGCGGAAGTGTTCCGTCGCCGGTTTGCTCTCGGCCGCCGGGTCACTGGCAACGGACATGGAGGAGGGGGCATACAACGTTGAGCTTTATGATGAAACGATGAAAATGTGCGGATTTTTATCCTTGCCGGGCCATATTTCTGGACCCGGCCAGTCTCATTTTTTCCTCCTCCTCTTCCTCCTTCTTCCTCCTCCGTTATGCAAGAGCGATCCTCTTGGATTGGAATCAACGTCAACATGGAGGGTAAATCATAATGGCAGGTTCTGGACAAAGTGGAAAATCCTCTGGATTGTATTTCGACGGCGAATTCGAAGATTCTCCCAAATTCATGGGTTTCAATAACTGGTCCAAACACGGAATTTGATCGAAACTTGGGTCGGATTCCAGACTCACTGAAGCTGAGGTATATTTGACGTACACTACCTTTATATGCACACTTTACCACCAGTACACATTCGGTTGAAAAGGCGAACTGTCTGTCGACAGCTCATATCGGAAATGATTCTCCCGTTGTTCCTAGACTCTCCGTGTCGCTGAGTTTCGAGTGCAGGGGCGGACCCGCGTCGGTCAAGCGAGCACGAAACGAAGAGCGACGCAGAGAGGAGACGGAAGTCGTGGTTTTCATCAGTTTCCCGCAGCGAATTTGCAGGAAAGGAGAACGACCACGGACCGCTCCACAGAAGAACAGGGAGAGGAAGAAGTCCCTGGTACGCGGTCACTGGAGGAATCGAGGACAGGGGGGCAGAGGGGGGGGGGGGCGAAAGGACCCCACGAGGGCTCAGGAAGGGCCACAAAGGACGCACGGACTGAGAATCAACGGACAAGCGGGAAACGAACGAACGAACGGACGGACGGACGATTCAACCTCGGACCTCTGGACCGAGTTTCCTTCGGACCGCCAAGCCAGCGACGAACAAACGACGAGCCCGCTGTTGTACGACGAGTCGTACTGTTTACATTCTGAATAGCTACAAACAGCGGAGGAGAAAAAGGAGCCAGCAGTTGCCTTGACAACGACAACGACGAGAGAGCGATGCAAATCCAGAGAGTGAAAGCGCTACAACTCTGACTGAGCGAGTATCCGATGGAGTTTGCTGACGACGACAGCATTACCAACAACAATGAAGACGACAATGACAAAGAAGTGTAAAACACCCCCGTTTCACGGTGGCATCGTCGACCGCATCGGACCGACTGTACCTCAAAGAATCGACTTTGAATGGTGCGATTCCAGGCGAGTCTAGTGAGCCGGCTCGCGTTTTATATATGAGTTCCACTGATTGGACGAGATGTTCGCGCTCGACAGTGAGCTTGGCTCATACTGCGCATCTCTGTCCTGGTCCGAGGCCGGCGGCTAAACAATTAGTTCGAGTACCCTTACGACTCTGCATTCCAGCAGAATCGAATCATCTATTGGACACCTTATGACGAAGTCCGAAGTTGGAATCGAACCCGGTTCTCCCGGTCGACGCAGCCGGCAACGGCCGAGATCCGGTCGGGCGAGAGTGACCGCGGACTCGAATGTTGGAATCCAGGTTGTGCTTTTCCTCTTCCAGTCCTCTTCGGGGACAGAAGTTTTTGGAACAAGCTAGTCCATATCCTCTCTCGTACCGAGTGCCCGAAAGCTCTCTCTCATTTGCGCTCAAGTGCTTCTTATTATTACAAGCCTCAGGAAGAACTGTAACACTAACATTCGCTGCAACGTTACCATCCTAGTGATGGTGGTGGTATGGCCGGCGGCAGTGATCGTCTTTGCTTGACAAACGCTTGACAAAACCTTCACAAAAAGGCCAAGTTTTCCTCGCGTGCAGTGGCTAGAGAAGGCAAAAAACCAGACGAAGAAAAGGAGACAGATTTGGCTATGCACAAAAACTCATGAGTGCCTCGTTCAACACTTCAGCCAGCGCCGCCGCCGCCGCCACCACATCAGACGGAGAGGAAATCAGACTGCAGACCGAAAACATTCTTGCACACAGCTGTTTCGGGAATCGTCACGCACAAGTATCTGTCTCCTATTCCTTCTCCGTTCGCGGAGTGGCTTCTGATGGAGACGTCAAAAACTGGACACCGATTCTCTTATCTCGAACGAACAGAGTTTTCCATGCACTGCCAGAGGAGGATATTAAAGTTTCTGCATGCTGCGTACAGAGTGTCGTCGGCGTCGTTGATGCTGCTGCTGTCACCGCTGCGGTCGTCATTACGATGCGAGAGTTTTTTTCCAACGTACAGGGAGCACTGGAAGTCGCGACAGAGAACTGAAAGAGTGCTTTCCTTTTCCAGGTGAGCGAATTCATCGTGGAACGCCGAACGATCCCGGGAAAACACTTGTCCTACGCAACTCGATCGGTGTGCTTGTTGAAACGCGAGCAAGTCTTCGTACGCGTACTGAATTAAATTCGGGGAAACCGGGGACCGGGAAACGGGGAAGAGTGGGGGGTAATGTGAGAGCGGGAGGAGGAAGTTCGATTTATAATTAATTTCGCAGGATGCACCAATCAAGCGGACTAGTAGCGCCTGGCTTACGAAACTGTTCACAACTCCACGGAACTAACAGCCCGTGCGCAGCATTCCACGGAAGAAGTGAACAGACGGCCGAGTCGACGAACGACATTGGAAGCGGGCGAGCGGGATAGTCTGCGTGTCACCGACCAAGCAAACAATGTCGGCCAATGTTTTTTGTGGAATACATCGTCGCCAATATTCCAACGAATTTCGTCATCGGGACGCACGAGATGTTCAAATGTTGGATATAGTCAGTATCACGAGCACGTTTTGAGGGATCCCCCGGAAGTTTCCGAATAGAGTCTCTCTCAAAACTACTCAGGAACTTTTGGGTAGTGGCTTCGAGCCGCTTCCAGCGTCCAATTCAGCTTTCTATCGCACAGATGAACTGAGGCGATTCGATACAATATTCATCTTTGTTCGACTTGTTGCTGGCGAAGCTTCAAGCGGGGAGTCACGCAAGATCAAACTTGGATTCTTTCTAGCCGTGATCTTTTTCTCTTGTTCTCAGTTTTGCAGTTTGACTCGCAGAAAGTGTTTCTTGCTCCTTCGTCCGCTTCCACGTGCCGAAGTGGATGTTGAGGTTCGTTAGGCACCAAGATGTGATTCCAGCTCCACGGAAATCCTTCTTACCATTCCATGCAGAATCCTCCCCGAGAGGGTTTCCGCCGGAATTCTTTGTCGGACGTGTTCGTGATAATCCCGGGGTGGGTCGATGGAAACACGAGCTGTCTTACTCCTGTATTCCATCTCACCTTGATGGGATTCGCGCGTTTTCCGAATCCACATCGGACAGAGGCAGCATTGAAGTTGTTGATTTTCCCCGGCAAGTTTGCTGTGATTCTGGAAAGCAGTTTGTACGTCGCTCCCCGTCCATTCATAGCCTCGGAGTGAAGTTTGCTCGAGCGAACGGACGTACGATCCTCAGGAACTATTTACGAGCGATGGGGCGGTCCGCAATCGCGTTCGAGATAAAATCGGAGGCGGTTGAAGAGAAGAATGACCAGATGAAAGAGTGTGAATGAGCTAGCTCTTTGTTGGGGCGGGCCAGCGCGCTTCCACAGAGCAGAACCACTTGCAGGCAGACGCAACTCAGCTGAGTTCTTCCGTTTTGGATCGCACTCGTCATTCGTTCCCAGGCTCCCCTCGTCCCGCCGTGCCGAGTCATTTGATGTAAAGAGTTTCCAGGGAAAAACACGCTCGGGGAGAGGCTGTTCAGCGGATAAGTTACTCAGACGCCCGCGTGGGAACAGGGCATAGAAGGTGGAAAAGGGAAGGCACGGAAAACGAGGGAATTCGTCAGAAACGGGATTCGTCGAAACAGAACGGAACTGGAGAGAAGGGAGAATTTCAAGGGGAACAAGAACCGACGACTCCGGTGTAGAAGAGATAGAAACGAACGGGAAATGAGCCCGACTAACTGCTTTCGTTCCTGAGCGAGTACTTCAACATAAATTGCTCCCGGAGTCATCAGAGCAGAGTTGTTGGGAGAAGTGAATTAAAAGTTGAGGGCGTCGTCCGTTCGCTGGGCGCAGCGCACGGCAAGCTGCCTGCCTGCCTGCCTGCCTGCCTGGGTGGATGGTTGGCGAGCAACGTTCCTCTCGGAAGAGGCGTTTCCTTCTTCGGGGGAGCGAACGAGGTCGAAACCGAGGAAGCAAGGAAGGAGGCTACATACACATACGGAACGTGTAGTCACGCGGCAGCCCAAAAGTGAAACTGGGATGCGAGGCCGAAGAGATGGAGGAACAAGCGACCAATCAGCGTCCCTCCTCCAGGACCAGGAGGACTGCACAAGTTTTGATGAAGTTCACACCTTATGCTCGGTCCCTTGGAGTATGATGACATACACTTGTAATGAGTTACTCGATGCTTCCGATGAGCAGCTTGAGCTCAGGGGTATCCTGGCCCGTGTTTACAACTTCGAATGTACGTCCGTCCGTCCGTCCGTATGTACGTCAACAGCCAGACGGTTCCTCTTGGAGCTGAGTGAGAGGCTCGTTTGCAGGGCCCAGGCCGCTCACCGCAGACTGAAATATGAGATGTTTTCTTCCGGTTCAGCGGCAGAGGTGGCTGCCTGTACCATACGTCCGTTGCCGTATGGTAACGGCCTCGTGTCCGAGCTCGGCAACGCTGGCCGGGTCGGTCGGGTTTCCAACCTAGTTCTCGGCCTCACTGTTCGTCATACTTCACCTGCGGTCGTATCTCCGCTTCCGTTTCGGGTTAGGGTTCCTGTCTGGTTCATCCCTCGATTTTTCATATACCTGCGCCCACGCTCGCGCCCTCATTCACCTGGATTTGAGGTAAAAAATCAGACGACAATCTGTAGTATTTCCGTGATCCACGGCCATAAGCAGCGTTAACGAGCTCTAACGAGAACCGGGGCTATGAATATGAAAATAGTTTTAGATGAGCTCGCGCTGAAGAATAATCCAGTGGAGAGAATTCACTAAGCCTCGCTTGGCTCCTGCGGAAGGATCTCCTTCTTCGTCTTGTCTTTCACTGCCCTCGAATGAAAGACTTCGAAGAGAGAAAGGGAGAGGAAGTGGAAGAGGAAAAAACGACAGAAGGATGACGATGATGATGATGATCACCAACGCCACCACCACCGGCAGAGCGGTAGGCCCCAATAACCACTGCCACCACCACCACCGTTCCCAACGCCACCGCCGCAAGACTTCACGAGTACCACCCCCTTGCATAGAGTAGGCCGCGGCCTGAATGCCTGAAACGGACAGCGAAGACTTCATCAAGCGGGGCGAACGGTTGAGTGAGTGAGTGAGTGCGGAGGCTCCGGTCTGAATGATTAATTGCTGGTCAGCCAGCCGAGCAGTCCATCTGTTGAACTATCTCGTCGTCTACCGGCAACGACGGAGCCCAACACCAGCTGCACGGGCTTCTCCACCATGTCCGGGAACGATACCTCGTTATTAGATCAGATCATCCATATGGATCGATCATTTCATGTTTCACCTTGCCCGCTCGAATTCATTCGAGGTCATTCGAATGAACGTGTTACATGTTCGAGAATCGAGGAAAATTCGAATGGGATCGAAAGGAGCGAGAAGCTATGCTGCTCACGAGTAAAACTGTGGCTTGCCTTCTCTTGGCTTGTGTTGAGGCTAGCCTGATGGAGGCGACGACCTTGGCGATCTCACCCGAGGCTGGTTCCCTCCTATTTCTTATTTCGGCCTCATTTACTGATTTTATCGGATCACTGCACCCTATGATGCTTCGTAGGCGACCAGAAAACCAAGCTGGGCGAGCGAGCGAGCAAAGGAGGAACAACGAAGGGCCATTCAGTAGGAGCCGCTGTGTGCAAAGCACTCGACAGAAAGGGAACGGGCTTCGTATGGCTCTGTTCATTGGCTCCATGGAATCTGGCGTTCTGTTAAGGTTCTGTTAGGGAAGGAGCGATCCGTTTGGGAAATGTTCGAAGCGTTCGCCTGACGTACTTGTAGGTCAACCTGGGAATCCACGACCGGAAGGCCCCGAGAGGCTCGATCGCCGACCTGACCCGGCAACGACGGCCTCCCATGCTTCTTGCCCTGACGGACGACAGCTAGGTCATTGGGGAAGTTAGTCAGCCAGGCAGCCACGCAGCTATACGAGGGCAAGAATACGGCCAATACGGCGTGACGTCGTTCCTGCCGTGGAGTAATTGGCTCTGTATGTGGCCGAATATCCCGCTGGTGTGAGGTCATCAACTGATATGCATGCACGGCGCTCGCTCGCTCGCATGCAGAGTTCCAGCTTTGAGGATCACAGCCACTCCCTAGGCGCAGTTAGCTTGCGACAAAAACGTTTTACGAGCTGCGAATTCGATAGCTGACGTCGGAGCGACACGCATCCACTCAAGCGCTTGTCCAAACATATCAATATAGTTCGTCGTCAATTTAAATCAATGAATCAATTTTCGGGAATCAGATCATTTTAGCTGAGACGATGCGGAACTAGTTGCGCACGTAATTTAGAATCCGCGTTCGCGTCCTTCGATGTCAAGTGTGCCTCCTTAGCGATGTCCGCCGCCACTTCAATCGTGAGCACCTACTCCGACTGACAGGGATGCACTTCGTGTGTTGCTTACACGTCCTCGGATGATGCGCAGTACCTCGCGTGCACCTCTGGCGGATCGGAGACTAGATTCGTTCTTCCGCCGCATCTGCCGAATAGGGCGAAGATGGTTCTCAGATCCTCGATTCTCGAATCAGAATCCGGAATTTGGAGATGGGGTCTTGGATATTGCAGTTTGTGAGTCATGAAATTCGAGGTCGTCTGGAGAATCTTCGGAGTTCCCGATGCTCGCAGGCTCCTGCAACAAGACAGAGCTTCGATTCCAGCTCCGTGGAATTTTACGGAATTAGCTCGTGCCCAAAGGATTGCAGGATTCCGCTGTCGGAAACGTCCTCCGCGAGCCTGATTCCAGCCTCGATAAAGTTCCACAACTCGATCCCCCGTGTCTTTGTTCGCTCAGGATACGACGAATATTCGATTCTCTAATCAAAGACTGAATCGTGTGTTCATTCCAACACAATGGATTCATTCAGTTCGCTCAACTCCAAGCAACCGCTTTGCTTTTCGCCGTCTCGCTCCGCCTGCTGACTCCTGACTCCCAGGATCTCCCTGGGAGCAATTTTCCCTGTGTGCGGTGTTTTGGACGTCCAGTATACCCGTTGGCCGGTCCGATGTTTCGTTTTCGCAGCGACGCGACGTTTATTCATCACGGCCGCGAAGGGAGCCGTCTGTTCGATTGTCGCTTCAAACTCTCCGAGCCCCAGCAGTGCCGTTCGTTTTCGGAACGGAGATTGTCCCTCCCGGAAAGAGGAAATTCTCTTCCTTCGTTTCTTATGCGTTCGGCAGTCGTTAACGATGACAAACCTCGCGCTCCGCTTGCGAGGCGTAACTCCTGGCTACGATACGTGGGAATGTACGCCGCGCTGGGGCGTCCATCTGTCTGTATTGGGAATATAAAAACACGCTCACCTGCCTGCGGATGCCGGACCGTGACAGTTCTTATGACTCGACGTTTGTCAAACTCATTTCGGAAAGGGTTCCTCTCGCTGAGTCCGCATCCTCCTGAGCTCCCAAACTCTGAATATGGGTACATCGAGACAGAAAGATAGGGAAGAAGAAAAGAGAGGGACAGGGGGAGGGGGAGGGATTTTTCCGATAGCGGCCAGGTACCTTCGAATGAATTAAGCTCCTGTGGAAATAGATGGTTCCATCACGGCAACAATGAAATTTTGATGATCGCGAAAAATCAGTGATGATTTTTCCAATCATCCCGCTTATCTTGGCTGAGCTCCGAAACTCGGTTGATAAGCCGCCGCCGCCGCCGCCGCATCGAGTCGCCGAGCGGAATCGAGAGACGGGACGCACGGAACGAATCTCAATTTGATTTTATCCTGAAATTATTCTGCGAGACAAACTTTTGCAAAAACCGAGTTTGTACAAAGCCGATTATTGTTACCGGCCTGGCTCGGCGACGGCTTGCTTTCTCCGCGAGCCGATCTAGCCGCCGCCGCCGCGCCGCCTCATCGGATCGACTTGGCAACGACCAAGACGGACAGACGGATTCACGCAGGCAACTAGATTCCAACCGCGAACTCTGTGCGCCCGCTCAGCCAGATATGGCTTCAGACTGACAGCGAACGAGCGAATGAGGGAAAGATAAAGAGAGAGAGAGACATATGCCTGAATTGTCTGGAAATCCGTGACGCGGCTTCGATCCCGCGAATGTTCTTAATGGGGCTAGTACAGAATGGAAGGCGGCAAATCGACATGAAGGGAGAAACTCGGACAGGAAACCGAGCCAAGCAGAAGAATGACCTGTTCCCAAGACGACAACAGCAACGACCACGACCACAAAAACAACAACAACAACATCTGCAGCAGCGAAAAGAAAAAAAAGCGAGTGCAGCAACAAGAGAAATCTGATATAGTGCAGGTGGAGGAGAAGCGCACATTTTTCACGAGCACCATATATCAAACGTTTCAAAATTCCCGCAGTACCCGCCGCCGCCACAAGCGCTGGCTCCGCCAATCGCCATTTTAGGTTAGACATTGTGTTCCGAGAGTTTCGAGCTCGGAAACCACATCGACTCAGCGTTTGACGGACACGCGACATTTGCTTACCAACGTTCGCAGCAATGGCGTAATTGATTGGTCCAGGTAGGTCAAGGAAGGTCGAATGCGCGCTTTCTTTGAATGCTGCATTACGATGACCCAGAAGGCAAATCGTGTGAATCGCGGGCTCTGGTAGCAGTGGATCTCGCCTCGTAGGAAAGCTAAAGGAATCAATCGCAAGACAGATCGGGCGAAGTGGTTTTTGCCGCCGTCATCTTCTCTTCCAGGTTTCGCTTCGTTCTCCTCTACCACCCATCGTTTCACCCTTCGTGTGCTCGCTCACAGCAGCGCTGGTTGTAGGTTCTCTCGGGCAGCGTCTGAAAGAAAGTGACAGACTTTCGCTTTCCTCCCTTCCTCGTCCTCATTCTGTCCTTGCCTTCAGCGCTGCTACTACCCTGTCCTGCCAGACGTCCCGGATAACGACGGCCGGAGGAAACGAATCCGCCGGTCGGAGGGAGCATCACCAGGAAGTCGTATATTACGCAGCCGCATGTGTCGCTGACGCCTCACACAAATCGCGACTGACTGACTGACCGTCTGACTGACTTCCCACGAGATCGCTGGTTCGCCTTGCCTACGGTAGCGACCGTCAAAGTAGAGGAGTCACCCCCCACGATCGACCGACCCACGAACGGCAGACTGGCAAGCAGATGACAGACCAGCGAGGGAACGAAAGCGTCGGTCCCACAGACTGACGGTCGGTCGGTCTTTCGGTCGCTGTTTTTGGAAGGTTCATTTCGACCAGAGCATCGCGAGCAGCCTTATCTCGCGGGTCTCCTTCTTCCTCTGACCGTTCGTCCGTTGTCGTCGTCCCATCTTTCTCTTTCTCGTCGCTCGCTGCCTATGTGCTGCCATCAACTGATCCGCTGTGCTTGATTACCGCTTTTTAAGCCCCGGAGCGAAGTCGCCTGATACGAACAAACGGACGGGCGAACCCACCAACTAACCAAGCGGCCGACAGAGGAGGCAAACCCAACGCGACTCGCTGCGCTCTCATTGGCTACTCGCCGCCGATTCCTGTCCCGAACAAACAACGCCGGAGCACGGGGAAAAATTGGAGGCGAAGGAACAAGCGAAAAAAGAAGACAAGGCGGGCGATAGACTCGATTATGAAATTCGTAGCGCAGACCAAAATTGCGTCGACGACGGCTGTCTCTTTATGCATGTTATCGCAATGCGCTTGTCACACACCTGCTGCATCGGAATCGGAAGGCAGGGACCGTTCGGCGACACGCAAGCAACTGATTCGTTCGACGGAATTTCGCAAATTGCTTGTCCTTGCTGGCGGAAGTGCTGGGGCGGATGCTGACGTTGACGCGAACGCTGCTGCCTATCGACTCTCTCGGCTCATACAATTCCCACCGAGTCAGTTTTTTCCCTCTTTCGGACCGAGATTTGAGCCGTGGATCTACAGCTCGTGAATGTGGTGCCACAATCAGCTCTTGACGAGCAGACCGTCTAATCTTCTGTCAGCTTTCGCTTCGGTTTCACTCGCATTCGATTCTAATGTCCGTTTCGGTAGTTTTTGGAAGAGCAGCTACATGTTCCCCTTATTCCATAAGGTGAAATGCGTATAGTAGTTGGTTGCGAAATTTCGCTAAATTCGCAGCCAAGAGAGGTCACAAGACGATCACAAGCCTCGCTTATGTCCGCAACGCTTACGTTCGCTACCGTCTTTCGCTTCGGAGCACGTCATCCTGTGCTAAGCCTTTTTGCTCCTCGTTGAATGGTCGATAGCGGAAGATTTTGGGAACATTGGCACCGACGGAAATTGTGATAAACATTCACCAGCTCCACAAGGTAACATCGAAGGAGCGGCTAAGGGTGCAAAGGGAAAAGTTTTTAATCCGACGACCAAGAACCGCGACCTCTCATAGCGGTTCCCCCTCGGCTTTCTCCTCGACAGAGAAAAACGGGGCTCAAGCCCGCTTGAGGATGAGGCGGGAAGAATAAGGCCGGAGGGCTCTGAGGATTTCGACGCTTCGCCGCTGGATTTCGCGAAAACATGCGGAAGAGGAACGGAGACGGCGGCAAACACCGACAAGCGGGTAGACAGACGAGCAGATGCGGCTCAACTTTCCGTTGCCAATTTGCTCCTATCATATGGTGAGGAGAGGCCGAACAGCAATGTTCCCAATCCTCAATTTCCCAAAAGAACCCCATCGAAAAGTCTTGTAGGCGCTTCCGGTTCTCAGTTTGGATGCGAGCAAAACAGCTGCATTTGGCGAAAGAGGAATTCTGGAATTCCTCACACGTTTTACCGTGGCGAACTGTTCCCTTTCTCTTCCGGAAAAATCGCAGACTCATTCAGAAGCGCCACGAGGTCTCCTTGAAGGGTTCTCAAGGATTTGCATCCGACAATGGCAAACGCCGTCGACTAGTCGACACCTTGAACTGGAGTGAACAAGAGTCAAGTTCGAAAGTGTCAGCGACGAATCCGACGAACAGCTGACGACGCATCTACATCGAATCCCGAGCTTCTTCAGTGCTCGCCAAATGCGCGCGATGTTCTGGATGTCGGCACGGTCGCTTTTTGTCGTTGGCGGTGTCGCCATCCTCGGCGGACAATTTAAATACTCCCAGGAGACAACGACCGACTGAAAGCTACCGTGAAAGTTTGAGCATCCGTCGAGTAGACAGCCGACCCGTCGACCGGACGGCTAAGTTCTCTGGAGCTCTAGCTGACTTTACAGCGCTCGACATGTTTTTCTTGTCGCGGACACGCATCAGATCAGAATATTCACTAGTCCTCTCACTAGCGAAAGTGTTGCTGTTGCTCGTCGCTTCGTCGGTCGCTGCTTCCTTTCTCAAGATGTGAGGTGTTCCTCGCGAACCGTCCTTCGTTCGTCTATCCTCAGGGCTACAGCCTACGTTTCTCCTACTCCTTGAGAGCTCGAGCTCGCTCGACGACGAAGAATTCGAGACGTTGCGATTTCTCTGGGAAGCGAAGAACGTCGTCGACAAAGACCTAGAGCGACAGGGAAGGTTCGCGGGCCGGAAAGGGAAAGGAGAATTTCACGCGGCTTTTGCGATGGTCGAAGCACCTTCAAGCGACCGACCGAGAACGACGGACGGGTCGGGATGAGATCCATTGTGGGGTAAGCGAGGGAGCGAGAAGACAAATATGTGCTGATTCCTTATTTCTCGCACTCCTGCTTTCCTCAGCTGCGTTCCGATCTCAGCTCATCCTCCGCCTCGTTCTCCTCCTTCTTCTCCTCCCCTCTCCTCGCCGCTCCTCCACCTCCGAGTACAACGCAGGTGACTGAGCAACCAGCGGAAGGAGGAAAAGAGCGAATGAAAGAGAATGGAGCTCGTTCTCCACCCGACCGGTTGAGCACTCCTGAGTTCTCCTGACTGGATGTGACTGGCTCCCAAAGAGCCAGTCAAATGGTGAGCCCAGCCGACGATTGAGGGAAGAGGCTTTGAAAACGCTTCTGTCCCTGACCCCTACTCGATGATGCCGTGATGGGGGACTGAGAGTTGTTCCATCCCATCGGAAAGAAAAGCCGCCAACTTGGCTTGTCGATGAACCAGACGGCGGCGGCGCCGGCGGGCGAGCGAGCTGTCAGGATCGAGCTGCCAAGACGAAACTGCATCCGGTTCTCATTGACGGCCTCGGTCGGTTCCGCTGATGGGTTTGCCGCCGCCGCCACCACGACCGCCAGCGCTAGCTTTCCAGGGTGCAATTGTTCTCCTTAGGAGGCTCAATGCGGCATTGCGTTTCGTCAGATGCGGTGTTTTTTGGCTTCGAAAATCCGCGATTCGGGTCCTTCGCGCCTTCGTCTTGCGTAAATTAAAATCAATCTGAGCTGGCGAGGTTTGGATTCCTCGCTCGGGGGCCAGCCAGCAACTCAACTCCGACCAAAACCCGGGGCGGCGAGGGCTGATTTCCAAGCGCGGTTTCGTCAACGATTGAGTAACCGGAGGTCGTTTTGAATTTGAATGCGATCCGTGTCAGCCAGCGAGCGGGTCACTCACTCACTCGCTCACTCACTCACTTACTCGGCGAAGACCTTCGAGGCATCGGCGAGGAGCGGGAAAAGTCGGTTAGCGGAGGGGAGAAAAAAGAAGAGACCAGCCAGAGGAAGGACGAGCTTCACGCTTCTACGCTGGTGGTATGACGTTGTGGCGATGCTTTCATAGGGATAGTCGGCCGTTTGTGGATCAAGTCGGCGAAATGTGCCCATCCGGGTGTATCTGCGAAGGTTCCAGGCAAGCGGCAACGAGGAGAGCATCTTCCTCTTCTTCTTTTCCCCCAGCATGCAAGCGAGGCAGCACGCTACGTTATTAATATAGCTCGATGGTGGAATGGGTAGATGGATAGATTGAGAGATAGATGGAATAGATTGGTAGATAGAAATTGCCGCCGCCGCGCGCCGTCGTCGACAACAACGACGGCAATCCGCCCGCCCGCCTGCCTGCCTGTCTGAGCCGAAGCGCTCGCTCTTTTGGCCTCTCCGGTAGCCGGGCAGCGAGCAAGCGACCGGGACGATAAGGAAAATGATAGTTGGACCTATATGGAAGATGGATTGATGATACCGGAACGACCGACTGACTGACTGTCGGACGCACGGACGGTCGCAAAGGACGTAGGGATAGAACCAGCAACGACGGACAAGGATTGATATAGAACAGGCGGATTGATTCATGGATTGCTGAGCAGCGGTGCGCTGGGACTAGTTCGATGTAGCCGTACTCCTGTACACAGGTTCGAGGATTGCAGAGCGCTCAAGCGAATCGGGGAAGAAAATCATACGGGAATGGAGTGTACGACGTCTTCGTCGTCGTCGACGAGTGTCGTCCAGGGTCACCAGAAGAACGTCTGTGGTAGTAACGAGGAGTTTCCTCTTCTGGAGCGATCCTCACGGCTCCCCCCGTGTTCTTCTCCGGCTCTCCTCGTCAATGCTCTCAACGATGACCGAAACAGAAAATAGAAAGCCTCTGATATCGTCGTTGATTTCGACGACAGAGAGATTCAGACGACGAATCGCCCATCTTTCGGTGACACGGATCCAGGAGTTTGGTGATCCTTGTTTTTATCGGGCAGGTCGTCCATACCTCCGCCGATCCGGTCCTCCTTCGAGAGTGCTCCACAAGGGACCCGTAGCGAGCTGGCTTGCCGACGAAGGGACTGGCAGTGCTATCTTGCAGCAGCGTGTGACGGTAATGTATGAACAAGTTAATGAGTTTAATTCAACGATATGAGATGCTCTATGAGCATAGGAGGCCGTGACGGCCGACGAGCTACGACGCCGTGCGACATAGAAGGCTGAGGTCTGGCTGATAGGGAAACTTGATAGAAGCTTTCCTCTTCGAGATGATTAATGTTTGTCTTCTCCGGAGGAACCTTCCTCGACCCGTCCGCTCCTCCGTCCGTCCGTTCCTTCGTTCGTCCATGACGTCCGTGACGTACCCGACGCTGGCGACAAGAGGAATGACTTTACCGAGCGGTTGTCGTTCGACTTCCATTCCTGACTGCCACTCCAAGGAGTGCGCACTGATCCGGAGCAGACTAAGAATCTACCGGCAATGCCTAGAAGAGCTGAGTCCTCAAACGATGCGAGGCGATGCTGACGCGCTGACGGAATCGCGACGGGAGATCGGTATCTAAGCGCCTTTGTTGTCCCTCTCCCGTGTAGCGAGACCTTGGGTCTTGGAAACATTTGGGGAATAATTCCTCCGTGGAAAGGCTTAGCGGGGTCTATCTAGAGGTAGAACGCTTTGCAGGCTGCCATTAAGACAGCAAAATCACAGCGGCATCCCGTCACCGGAGAGTGTCCCTTGAGGCAGTCTGGCAACGACACGAGCTTAAGGAGGTCAGAAAAGAAGGAGCTCGAGCGGAGAGGCCCAGCCAGAATGAAGGAACGAGACGCGAAAAGGACAGGGAAAGAACAGACACCGTCCTGGGAGGAAAGCCAGGAGCGAAGCCGACGACGACGACGATGACGAGACGGTGTGACCTTTACCAAAAAGCGCGGCAAACGTTTGTGTGAGCAGACACTCAAAATTACATGCTAGCCTCATGGTGCTTCTCTCAACATCGTCACCGTCGCTCCCTGTTGGTTTCACGGCGGTTCTTTCTGTGTTGGGCTCACTTTCAAGGGCTCGTCATGCCGTACTCCATGAGTCTCACTCGACGGGAGTCACATTCCGGCATTGGATGAACGCATTTTCTGACACACTGTGCAAAAGTTCATCAAACGCACGAACTTTGAATGATGAACACGAATGCTTTCCGAGTTTACGAATGTTTGTCCTCAATGTTTATCTGGATCCCGGGCTTCTGAACACGCGTCGGTGTAATTGTCAAGGATATCCATGTTTGAAGGACACCGAGTTGTCTAGCGCTACGCGCAGAGTCATGCGGTGGCGGGCGGACGGGCGGCATATGATATCCCAGCGGGGAGGCGCTGCGCTGCAGTGCACAATGTGGAGCAACTATGAACAAATGATGATTCTCCACTGAGCGTCCCCAGCTACTGACGCCCCAAAGCCCAAAGCCCTTCATTCCGTATGTCATCTACGTAAAAACGTTGTTTTGTGTTGAAAAGCCGGCTGTGCCATCAGTGCTCGTTATTAGTGAAGCAGAGTGCAGACGGCGGCCGCGGATAGATGGTCGAGCAGACTCTGCGCAAAAGAATGTTGTCACGAGAAACAAAGGAACTCAGTGGTGAGAGGACGACCGACCGGGCTGGCTGGCTGGGAAGGAGCCGCCGGATCTCGCTCGGTTGGCCGCTTGGCTCGCAGGCCGTCCGTCCGTTCGTCCATCCGCCTGGCAGCCCGCCTGAGCACTCACTCGCTCTCCATTTCTTCCCGGGGCCTGTCCAAAGCGAGTGAACTTGAGCCAAGGAAGCGGTGTCTCTCAGACAGCGCGGCATAAACCTCAAGCACCGAGAGCGCAGCGGAACCATCCAGAGAGTACGCGGGTGGTGTGTGAGCACTCGTGGTGGTGGTGGTGGCGGCGGCGGCGGCGTCGGCGGCAACGGCAGCCGAAGGATACGACGTAAGGAGAACGGAGATAAGGGGAAGAGACCGCGCATGGGGGCTGCGTTGTTCCTGAGTGTGGGGCCGTCCTGAACGTCGGAGTACCGAGCTGAACCGAAGCGGCTTGGTGTCTATGTGGCTCTCCGCGCTAGCTGAAAACGGGAAACGCCGGCGTTGCGGCGGCTTGAGAAAAACTCCTGCTGGGTTCTGGCCTAGATAGAGACCGGGGACGAGTGGCGCTCTTTTCGGTGGAGTGGTTAGTTGTTTTCTAATTGAGAATGAACACTTTTGCTCCAAGTGGAAACGCAAGGAGGGAGACGACCTCTCAATAGGACAACGACCATCAGTCGAGCCGTTAACGTCCTCTCAGAAAGGGGAGAACTCGAACCCTGTCGGAAAGCAAACGAACAAACGAGCGGACGAAACAAGCAGAGACGAACGTCTGTGAAGAACTATATTTTTCCGCTCGCTTCAGGACTGCATGAGAGCTTGCTGTGCCAACAACACTGCCGCTCTGTCGACGAATATCATATATCATATAAAGAGACTATCGCGTTGAATTGAATCCCGCGCTCCCGGACAGAACGAGAATTCCAGTCAGGCTCCCTTGAATTCCATCACAGATCACAATTTATTTATCCTGTCCCGTCTTCGCGATCCCGGTTTGCAGTCCCGCCGTGGGACAAGCCTGCAGCGAGTGACTCGTTAACCGGTGGCTGCTGTCTTCGGCACAGATTCGGTTAGCGTCTCGTCGGTCCGTTGACCGAGAACGAAGAGAAAGAAATAATGAGCTCACAAAAAAAAACTGAACACAAGAAGAGATGTTTGCTCACATGGACTCTGCAAAGTTTCGTGTGAAAGTTCTCAGCTGAGTCTCCCGCTCGGTGCGAGAGTTTCTTCGATGCTTCGCGCATTCGACAAGGCGTTGCCTCTCGGGTGGAATCCACGCACTGGAACGATAAGGAAAGAAGAGAAGAAGCCTAGGAAAAACTCCCAGCGACTTAGCAGTTCGCTGTTTGATTCCCGATCCCGGTCCCGCCTGTCGTCTATCTGACGGTCTCTCGGTTTGCTTCTCACTTCGTCGGTCGGTTCGTTCGTCCGTTCGTCCGTCAGTGGAAAGAGCAGGCGAAGCAGCTTCTTCAGGGCAAGCGCCCTTTCGCGCTGACGCACTCCGAAGCGGCGAAACAAAGACGACGACGAGAAATCCAACCAACCACTTGGGAACGGGGGTAGGCGGTTCTGGCCTTCACTGTTTCAACTCTGGAAGCAACGGCGGCAGGACCGGATTCTTAGCTTGCTCCGGAATTTTTTCGTTGCCATGCATGCGAGGTCACGCAGCCGTCACGTGCGTTTCGTCTTCGGTCCCTTGGGTGGTCGCAATTAGCAAAGTCATTCGTCAGTCGGACCGAACACAAGAAAGCGGCACGCAAGCGCGAGAGACACTCACCCGCTCGTTCAGTCAGTCAGTCCGTCAGTCGGTCTGTCGGTTCGACAGTCAGTTCCTGCTTCAGCTGGTCCGGGCGAAAAGGAACGCTTCTGCCGGCTGGCGAAGGAGGGACGGAAGGAAGGAAGAAGCTCAGAAAGAGAGAGCGAGCCCGACGTCGAAAAAGAAATCGAATGACGGGAACGCCACGCCAACACTTCCTTTCGGTTTCCTTTCTGAACTCAGTCAGTCACTTCATCAGCGGTACTTCTCTCTTGCTCGCCGTCTATCCATCGGATGTAGAACTCGCTCAATCTACGAATTCGAAGGAATAAAAATCGTCGTGCTGGAATTCAGCCAGTCAAGCTTTTCGTCACGTAAGTCACTCTGTGCAGCACCCGGTGTGAACTCTCGACTGTTCTCGACTGCTGCTGAGGGACTGGTGACATTTAATTGGCATTTTTTGCTGGCCCGCGTTTTCTTGGGCTTCCGCCACCGCTCGGGCCCGGAAGTCCTGTAAGAAGTTCCCACGCGAAGCATCCCCTAGAACGACGATAGGAGCTAGCTCGACTCGGAAAAGCCGCGATGATTACTCATCCCTTCTCCTTCCCGTCTTCCTCCGCTTCAAATCCGCCTTAAATGGAGTACATTTTGCGAGCTGTGTCTGAAAAATCGTGCCAAGCGGATTAGCGGGGAATTCGCGCCATTTCGACGAACCGCACCTTTCGAAACGAAATCCAAACGCTTGAGCGAATAAAGCCAACCAGCGTGGGATGCGAATATAAACTCCGACATCAATCATGCCTTTGAGCTGGAATTCCCGACCGCCAGCGGATTAGTGAGCCACCTCACGACCCGCGACGGACACGAACGCACAGTGTTCGAGAGTAATACTCGGACGGATCGGCAGTTCTCAGAGGTCTCGTGTTGGAAGCCGGCGTCTTGCGAATTTTCGGCGAGATTGTTCGCGGCGAATCGAATACTGGCGTCGGTACGAAGTTCAGAGAACGGGATGGTGGTCGGAAAGGGGGAAAAAGAGCACTTTTTCCATCGAAATTTCCTGCCGGAAAAACGAGACTCTGAGGCAAGATGTAGAGCGGTCCGTGTGGAGAAGTGGTCTATAGCGGCCATGTTCTACGCTGCTGGCTTCCTGCCGGCTCCGAGAGTTTTTCTCTTTATTTTTCTTTTCCACCGAGAACACGACTGAAATCTCCCTCGTAAATTTTTTCAGCGGCGGCGGCGGCCGGTGGTGGGGGCGGGAGGCAGCCGCATCGCCAACGCTAAGGCAAGAAAGCAGTCAGCCTCCACCGAGCCGACCCCGAGAAGGGGCTCGCTGAGGTGGGGTAAAATGTAAATGGAAATAGTGAGGACATTAAGGCCAAGAAAACGGAAACAGCCCCAGGGACGACCACCCCGGACTGAAAGAACGGATTTTCCTTTCAAGCCCGCGACGCCGCCGGAGGCCGAATCCGACTTCGAAGGCGTACTGCAAAAAATCCCGCTCAAAGTCTCTCTCTCTCTACCTCCCTTGCTCTCGTTCTCCGGTTTCTTTGATTGGGACAATTTACTAAATTGAGAATCATTGACGCCCAAAGAGACGGCGAAAACGACGACGTTGTCGAGGACACACGCGCGCCTATGCGGCGACTCCCCTTTTCTTCCCCGCTTCTTCCTCCCTCTGTCTATTAAATTATTTCAATGAATTCCGAGCTTCTTGATCGAAGACTTGGAAGAGCAGCAACTATCCATTCTATTTGGAAGACGACAGAACGGCTTGGAAAAGGAAAATCAGGAATCGCCGTTCCCACAGAAAGTTCTCATTCGCAGCTCTCGATTCAAAGGCCGAAACATCGTAAGACATGAGTGAAAGAATGCGATGCTTGATGCCCGGTGAAGTTTTTGAGAGGGCAGAAAACGGCGGTAGGGAGATCTTCGTCCGAAGAGGACAAAGAAGTCCGTTTTCACGCGTTGTTGTCGTTATCGCCAAAACCATTACAGGCCGTCATCTGTGCGGTCCTTCCTGCAGCGGAGTAGAAATCTGCGGATTCCGTGTCCCGGTTCGGAACTCCTTCGTGCCTCTACGTCAGCGTAAATGGTCGGTCCCTTGTGTAATGCTGGACCTAGATCGAGACGAGAAGAGATCGTAGCTATTATGGGGTTAGCTAACCCCATATCAATATACGTGCGGGAAGTGCGCGGAGAGATCGCCGGGGCAAACTGGCGGGCATACCAGCAAGAGGAGGGAGATCAGAGATTGTCTACAGCGGTGTAATTTGCTCCCAGGCGGTCGCCCCACCGAACGAGTCAGCCAGCGAACGTGGCTTATCGGATGGCACCAGCTTCCTTTTTCCGTTCGTTCGTTCGTTCGTCAGTCATTCACAGGGCTGCGCAGACCGTTCGCTCGAAGCTTCTCACCTGTATTCGATAATGGCGAAGAGCCTCAGGAGAGTTATGCCGCTACCGGTTGTTAATCGTCCGGTTTGCTCGTCGTATCGATGTACGGACCGATGGGCGAGGAGGGAGAAAAAAACTTGTACGATTCAAGACGAATGGCTCCTTCCGCAGATTGTGTCTTCCTGTGATGACAGAGCGTTTCGCGGTTCTTGGCGAGCCCGAGCGAGAAAACTTCTGGATTGAAAAGAAATTATCCCGACGGAAATCCTAACGGAAACCCCGACGGAAACCCTTGCGAAAAACCTGACGGAAAACCCACGCAAAACCTTGGAGGAAAGCCTTGCAGCGACCCGCTGCGAACTTCGCACCGGGGAAGAATCAAGAATCAAGGCTGAAAATCCCGGCAAGGACAGCGAATGCATATTACGACGAAGAAGGAGTCCCAGTGTGTGCATAAAAGTAGCTTCTGCATTCCTCACGATATCGTTTACTATTCACACACAGGGACCCCGAGTCAATTCGCCCTGAGTGAGTGAGCGAGTGGGTAGCTGGCTGGCGGGCTGGCTGGCGGGCTGGCTGGCTGACTGAGTGAAAGATGTCACGCCCAACAAGCTGTTGACGTTTGCGTCCTTGACAATGCTCTTGTGCAGATGGCTTGCTTGGCTTGCCAGTCACACCCAGCACTGGATAAACAGAAGCCAAATAACACACTCTAGAGACTGCTGCGGCGACTCTGCTACTGCATAGAACTCCGGTCAAGCTATTTGCCCCAGTTCCTCGACGAACACTTCTTAGCCCATTTTCCAAAGTCCCTCCCTAATACACATCTGGCGCGGTTGACTTGGAGCTCTTTCGGGGAGAAGAAAAACGATAATGGAGGAGAATCCAACTCCTTAGCGACTTCTGGAGATCGATCGACTCCTCGGGTCCTCATGCCGCGCGATCAGAATGGGAAAATACGGCCATTTCAGATTTGAGACCTTTCGATCGACCTTTGATTTTCTATTGAGCTGTCCTTGGTCCCGAAGAAGGTGCCTGCCTTCACTATTCTGGAAATCCTTCCCGGGACCTCCGTACAGTGATCTGATTCGGATTTTTTCTTCGTCCCGAAAGCAGTGCTGGCCGAGATTCCTGGATATCTACTCCGACTGTCGAGGAAGGTTCCGACCAGTGGCCGGCGGACAAGGTCCTCGCGGGATAGTAAGGGTGTAATAGCCTGGCATGTGTACCCGGCGAAAACTGCTTCTGCTGAAGCAGCCCTTCGAGGTGGCTGACCATTCGCAAGGAAGACGAGCAGATGTTCCCTTTGGGAGATCATTTCAGTGTCTTCTGACGAACAGCGAGGCCAATCCTCTCCGCTTCCCGTTCTGCTGTCTCCACCCAGTGAGCCTGCCGTTCTCCTTCCGGATAAGGATTGTCGCGTGAAAGTTGTTCGCACAAGTGCTGCAAACACAAAACTCTCCCGCTAGAGGCTGAGACCCCGACGGAGGGGAGGAATACGTGGGCGAAGAGATATTCGAATCATGGACCCTGTGCGAGTTGTCGAGGGCCGTTTCGGAATGCCGACATGTGGCAAAGCATTTGTCAGCCTCTCAGAATCTTCCTCCTCCGTGTCTCGAGATGGAGAGCTTGTTCCCACGACTTCGGACTGCCGTGTAACCGAGCGTTTCGTATTCTCGTCAAATGTTTGGGATGGTGGGGAAGTCGGGCGTTTCGTCAATAATTGCAAAAGACCCAATCGCCCAAAAGTGAATTCTTGGGGGTTTTCCTTGTCATAAGGTTCGGACCCCGGGTCAGAACCCAGTTGATCCCGACCACCTTCGCACATCCGAACGGTAACGCAAGACGGACGGAGGCAAGGAGGGAGGGAGGGAGACCTGGTTGAATATTCTACCCAAGGCTCCAGCAAGACGTATCGCTGTGGTGTCCTTCTCAAGAACGAGTTTTGCAACAGAAAACGAGACGGAGATCTTCACTGCTCGGATTCCCTACAATCATTCACTGACGAATCACAGGCGTGATAAATGATTCAAGCGGAATGTCACATGGAGCTTTCCATCGCTGTATGACCGTTCGAGACGTGCAAGTTCCCGGACTTGTTCCGTTGCTTCGGAAAAGGATGAACACACGTCGCTACCGGCCGTGAGAAACCGACGGAGGGAACCTTCCTCGATAGAAACTTTTTCATTACATTTCAAAAAACTGCCTCAAGCCACTAGACGAACGGAAGGGTGAAACGGCGTTGAATCCAAAACCTCTTCCTGCCCCGCAGTCGCTCGGGCTGTCGGCCTGTCGGTCGTGCCCTCTTGCAAACCCGTTCCTTCGTTGGTTCTTTCGCTCGCTCGCTCGCTCGCTCTTCTGCCCGGTAACCAGCTAGCTTTCTCTCTCTATCTATCGTTCTTTGGGCTCCGTTGGACGGCAACTCACGTCGAGGCTCCCGCACGTCGACTATTGCGCTCATTTGATTCAATCTCGGAACTCAGACGCGGCTGTAGTCGTTCTGTGGTGGCGCTCCATCTGAAGTCATTTTCTATTTTCCAGGTAATGATCACCCCCTCGGGCGAGAGCATTCGATTGGTTGTTGCTCCGGTCATCATTCGGAACTAGGTTTGGCATCACATCTACAGCTTCCATCTAAATATATCACCAATCTTCTTTCGTTCTCTGAGAATGGCTCGTAATTTCGAAAGTAACTGCCGTTGCAACCGACTTCGAGGACAAAACTTGGATTTCGGGAAAACCTGTCGAATAATCGTCGAAGTCTTTGAATATTGGGATGTCGCCGTGAATTGAGTCGTCATACATATGTGTCTCAGGTAGTAAACACCGACGGGTTCGCAATCAAGTTTGGTTGAATCCAGGGGTCGTCGCTTCACCGTTGGCGTGGCTCGGCGTAAACTGAGTCGTAGACGCCTCGAGAGACCGCTAGTTGGGCCTTTAGCCCATGTCTCAATTGAGAGGGCATCTGAAGTCTGTCACTCTGACTGCGCCTCTCCATTCGTGCCGCGCCGTCGGATTGAATCTCGAAGCCGTTTCGGAGCAAGCGAGCGAGTGAGTGAGTGAGTTGCACCCTGAAGTTTGAAAGTCTCGCATTCCGCAGCGCGACTCTCTCCCCAAGTTGAACATGAGGCTCGTTTCTGTTGAGATGAACTCTCGCACGAGAAACCTCGGCAAAGTGGCGGACTCCACTCTAAAACGCGGACTAAGATAGGATGAAGTGTTGTTTACGCTGTGACTACTGTGTTTTTGTGTGTTTGCTGACGAAGACGTCACGCTCGTGAAAGTACACCTTCTCGGGATAAAAAAAAACTGTAGTGGTAGTCAGTGCTCAGCTCGTTATCACATTCATGGAGATTGGTCGAGAGTGTTGATCGACCGGCTGACCAACTGACTGTCCATTTGGTAGACTGACCGTCCGACGGAATTCGGAATCTGCCCCCGGCAGCTGAAACGGTAACTTTTTTCGTACCTATTTGAGAATCCAGATTTTTTCACTGACCTCGTATTGCCAATCTCGAAAAATTCATCACAATCAATCGGGACTTACCATGCCGTCGTCCTCCTGATTCCTAGGCACTCCTGCGAGTTGAACCGGACACTGCGTCATCTCAAAGGAAACGAGTGGGGAGAACACGAAACTTTGAAGAACCGGAAACCATACAATTTTCCAAGTCGAACAACGGTGCATGTATCCTTTGCCTTCCGAGGAAAGGAAAAAAGACAGGATTGGCAGCTCAGGTTCGGTTCCGCGTTGGAAGTGATCCTTATCTCATCCTCCATTAAGCCAGCTTGCCGCCCCGATGACGTTCATGAATAGAACTAAAAACCGCTTGCAATTTGTGGAACGGTTCAGCCACTCACTTCGAGCCATGTCACGTTTTGAAAGTATCCGTACCAGTCTGATTTCCGATGTCAATGATTCAACTGTGACAAACGGATGGCATCCAATCAAATCGATTTTCCGATTGTCACCGAACTCACCTTCTTCCGAAAGTTTCTCAGAGGGGAACCGTGGCCCGTCACAACAGAAGATAGGATTGATTATGAAAACTTTATTCAATGTATCGATCTATCTATTTGTTACATATTCGCTTGGATGAAGTTTTGTCCAATCCCGACGAATCTGCCGGATTACAGAAACTGCAGCACCATGAGACGTAGCTCGTGAGGAGGCGCTGTAGGGTTCAGCAATCAGAACAGCCCTGATGAGGAGCTTGGAAACTTTGACACCACCATCTAATCTCTCTTATGGCGACCCCGTCGAAGCCTTTCGGAAGTGGCCCGAACAGAGCCGACTGAGCCAAGCAAGATTACAAGCCAAAGTGCCGAACGCGACTGAGCAGCGAATCTGGGGATGCATAAGCGACTGCAATAAACAGCTCTCAAATCGCAAGTGGCTTTTGAGATAACGGACACTGCTCCGCTCACTCGTTGATTCTTTGGGTAGTGTGTGGGTGAGCTTTTGTGGTGAGCGTTGTCGTCGCCGTCGTCGTCGACTTTGACACCGCTTGCGATATTGGGCTTCCTTTTTTCTCGCCCAACCCGCAGAGGCCGTATGTGTTAGACGATTCGAATGTGTGCTATTGTCACTTGTTGGTCGGTTCGTTGGGCGATCGCTCGTTCCCTTGTTTGGCGGTTCCATTGTGCCCAATCACAAAGCAGCTTATAGCTCAACTATCCGTCCCCAGTTGGGTACGTACCTGGCATCTCATCGCTCTCCTCCTCAACGCGCGCCTTATCGCAATCAACTTCCTTATCCCATCCAGGGCCAACAAACCCACCCGTCCACTCACCCATCGTGCAGTATGTTGGTCCGTGCGTCCTCTGAAGCACTTGTCAGTCTCGAGGAACTACCTGCACCCGATGCACGCTAGCACGAACGTGCACCCATTCACTTCACCCCACCCACCCACTCAAGCAGCCGGCCGGCCTGGCCCCAACAACGAGGTTGTCAATGCGGCCTCGGTCTAAAGAATTCCGTTGCTGCAAGAGTTCCGTCTTGTACGCGACCCTGTTCGCAGCCGTCCGCCATTGGCTCCAGCTGCACAGTGAGTGAGTCATTTATTTTGTGGTCGGAGGTAGCGGAATCTCACGTTGTTCGCTGTTCGCGACTTGGGCCGCATTGTTATCTTCCGATCAAAGGAAAAAGGAGAAACAAAGGGAAGCGACTGACAAATTGTGAGAGGCTCCGTCCGTCCATCCCTCTGTCTGTCCGTCTTCAAACACATTCGCCGTCTATCTTGTTTGCTCGGCTTGTTGTACAATGCGGATGAATGTATATGTGCAGTTGCGGAGGCACTCGGTCGTGGTGGTGGGTCTGCCTGGTGTGTAAACGTTGCCACTCGGCCTCGGCGTGCTAGCTTGCTAGATGCCTCCGTGCACCGCTCGCGTGTGCGCTTGTTGTAAGTGGAGGTGGAGGGCGACTCACTCGACAATTTGGAACAACAACGTGGCGGCGGCAGTTGCGGTAGCAAGCGGTTGTTGTACCCTTAGCGAAAAAGTATTTCGGTTGAACGGAGCGAGCCGAGAGCGACACGTGTCCTCCCGTCACTCAGTTCGGCTAGTTGGCAAGCGGTCGCTTCTGATGCGGACTCGTGGGCATTCGGGACCAGGCCCGCAACCCGGAGTCCTGCCGGTGGTCGGAAGATCTGGACTCTGACGAGGATTCGTTCCCCGCCGTGAGAGGTTTTTCTGGCCGCAACAGAGGAGGCTCTAATTTGGTTTTCCGTAAATTGGAATAATGTTCTCTTTTCGTCGTCTTCTGTCGTCAAATGCTTAGCACACACATGAACTCCTATTTTGCCAGAACCAGAGTCGTCGTTCTTCTGCATGGTTTCTTCGCTTCGTGTTAATATCGCTGGTCTCGGAGATCATAATGAAACGAAACAGACGAGTCGCTGGAATGAGAGCACTTTCCACAAGAGCTCCATAGCGTATTCCTAGCGGATGTTCGAAGCAATATATCGATGATAAATTCGAGCTCACCGCCTCGAGCCGCCTTAGCGGCCAGGGCTAAAACTCTGTGGGTTATGTTCAGAATAGAGTTCTCTGACCTATCAGTCTTTCTCTTCCGCGTCCGGTGGTCAAAGAGGGAAGTGGCTGACCGGTCCCTTCGAGCTCGAGGAAAGTTGACTTCGTTGTTGTTGTTGAGATTAAGTCAGAAAACCGACGACGAAACGACCGACAACGAATACGTACGTCCAAGGTTAGCGTAACGACCGGCAACCGGAGTCTCGGTTGAAAGGAGCTTCGCGCTAATTTTTCCCAGAAACCAAGGGGCAATCAGCCTTCGGTCCGAACCCAACAACCCGTATACTGTACCACCCACCAAGTGGGTCTTCAGTTTGTGGGTGGGTGGGTTGCTCGGTGGGTGCGGGCGCGGACTGTAGAAGTCCGGCTGATGAAGCGACGAAGCAATTGGAGCGTCACGGGAGAATGCGCGAGCGCATGGACACGGGCCTATGGCCGACTCAGGGCCAAAGACATCGAAATCCTTTTAGTTTGTTAGTGGCTGAGAGTACATGAGCGGAACCCAATGAAACACCAACATCGGCGACAACGACGGCTACGAAGAATACCAACATTGACGCATGGGATCGCACGCGTTGCGGCTTGCGTTTTGGTGGGCCATGCAAACGCTATCGGGTCATAGTCAGAGGAGTGAATGCAGTGCGATTGATAGGCCGCTCGGTCGGATCGGTCATGGCTTGAATTCCAGTCAAAGGATCCTCGGTCAGCGACTTGGAGCCCACGCCAGGCCGCTGTGTGCGGAGAAGGGTTGTTTTTATACTTGAGACTTTCGTTTCGTGGTAACAAATGTCTCCCAACTCGAGATTTTTTGTGAAAGGGACGGAGGAGGGTGCGGTCGGCGCTTTGCCCAGTCATTTAGGCGGCGGCGCACACTGGCCGTGGCGGCGGCGGCGTCGGATGCTTTTTCGACGACGACGGGTTCGTACGAAGTTTCTTTCGCATCGCCCTCGTATTTGAAAAGCAATGCGTGCCAGTTTTCAAACTATGGTGACCGGACGATCAAATGACGCAGCCACTCGGTCACCCGGTCGGCTTGTCGCCGGCAGCCAGCCAGCCAGCTGTAGGGGTATCAAGCGCACAAGTTGAAGGAAATCAACTCTGGAATCTGGCATCTGAACAGGCAACCGATGCGCGGGTTGGCGTTGCGCCCAATACATAGAAAGCGTGCAAGTAATTTTTCATTCATGAGAGAGGGGCCTTGGAGAAAAATCGAAGAAGCAAGCGAAATCATCTAAAAAATGTTCGCCGTCGCGGTTGTTGAGTTCGAGTTTTGAGTTTCTCTTCTTTCGTCAAACGTGCGGAGACTCCCGCCGATCCAACTCGCGCAGGATCCCCAGTCAGTCAGTCAGTCAGACACTCACTACTCGAACAGCAGAGAGCACTCGTAAGCCAAAAAGAGAATTTGTATTTCTTTCTCTCCGCGTCCCTGTCGGAAAAGGACTTCGAAGACCCCGTGCGAGAGAGGGAGAGAGAGAAGCGAAGACAAAGAGAAGGACAGAAAGAAGGAGAGAAGAAGAATCGGAACAAAAAGAACCCTCTGTTGTTGTTGTTCATAACGATGACTTCGAAGGCACGTTCGTTTGAGGCAAAGGGATGCTGCTTCTGCTGCTCCGGTCTCAGAGCCGGAAGAAGCAGAGGAATCGCGAGTCCTCTTGCTGCGCGAGTCGAAGTTCTTCAATCTGCGTCAGTGCAGCTGTGACACGTTCCTTGTTTACGGTTTTCCAGCAAGTTCCGAGCCCGAGTCGTTCAGCTCAGACTCGTCTCCCTACTACCCGCGTGGCGAAACAAATCCTTCCTCCCGGGTGCCCCTTGCTTTTGGCAACCATTCATGCTTGCCTTCGATTGTCCGCCTTTTATTCCTGACGCCTGCTGTTATGTAGCACCACTCGCCTCATTCAGAGCCGGAGGATGGACGAAAAGCTTCCAAAGGAACCGATGATTCTCCATACCGCGAATCTGTTCGTGCTCGACCCCAAGGTCGCTCAACAATGTGGAAAGCGTTGAAATGTCAACGTCCCACATTTGTGGACAGTGTGCAACAGACGTTGCAAATCGCCAGGGGTTCGAGTTTGCAAAAGAGCGTCGTGCAACATGCATAACTCACACTCAAGCTGACGGGTGTTCGCTCATCCGTCTGAATCTGCTTCGGACGAGGGACCAGGGACCAAAATCAGTGAGACAGCCCACCGTCGAGAACAAGGGGGAGGGAGAGAGGGAACAACGAACACTGTGGCTCGGGCTATCAACATGGGGAGAACCCGGCTCCCAGGAAGTACGATTCCCTCTTGCAACGATGTTCTCGAGTTTTTTCTTGAGGAAAAGTTGTGTCCGCCAGAAGATTGATAGATAGACAGATAGGCAGACGGAGGCAGAGAAATAATGAATTCCTCGGGAAATTGCCGGATTGCGGTACTGTTTTCGAATTTCGTTCAAAGATGCCGGGCCGAGCGGTCCGCAGAACAATCGTTTCCCTTCGACGTGGCCTCCGACTCGACGGAGGAACATTGAGACGATGGACGCCGCTCCCGCCAGCGGGGAATACTTTTCTGCTCCCGTCAAACCTGGAAGAGGCATTTGATGCAAAGACATTGCGTCGGCGGCGGTGACGGCACCGGCCAAGTCCACCCGATATCGACTCAGCTGTTCGCTTGCTGCCTGCGTGATGGCGCACGGACGGACGGACGAACGAAGGGAAGAAGAAGACGGAGACGACGAGGAAAACTATGGCAGGAGGAAGGTGGTGCGGCCGCAGTGCTTTGTTCGTCCGTCCAGAGTCCGCGTGGCCGTCATTCGGGCCACAGAGCCGGTTGGTTGGTTGGTCGCTCGGTGGCCAAGTCTTCTTGTCATAAGTGGCCGAGTCCCTTGCGGAGCTGCTGCACTAGAGGCCGCCATGCCACCACCACCGCCGCCGCCCCCTTTCATACTGCTGCGGTATTGGACAACTACCACCAGCAGCGGCAGCGACGACGACCATACCACCACCACCACCACCAACACTACTACTTCTTCTACGTACACCGCCACTAACGCCGCCGCCGAAACCGATGCCACTGCTCGCTGCAATCTTCGTCCTGTGGGTTAGTGGGCTGCCTGGTTGGTTGGCTTGCTGGCCGACTATCTCTCCCAGTGGCTCGCTGGAGGCTTTCTTGCCTGGAGGCTGAGGGGGCGGCGGGAAGGTGTTCGAGGAGGTTGGGGGGAGCAATATAAATTGCCCTTCGTCTATCCGCTCGCTGAGTGCGTGTCATTTCAGTAAATTCTATTAGCGGTAAACCCAGCCGTTGCCGGCCGACTCTTCCGAGACTGCAGTCGCTCGAGCAAACGGCTGGGCCGAACGAACAAGGGTGCGTGGTGAGTTCGTTGGTTCACGGTCGTCGATGCTGCCGCCTCCGCCGCCGATCAACAGCACGCGGGCAAGTGATGAACGAGCAACAGAGCAGAGGTTGAGAGCAACGGGACGCGGACATTTTTAGGGGAGGGAACGGCAATCACCTCCTTTCTTAACGCAAGCACGCGCTCACGCACGAGAATGAGTGCGACCGGGTGAGAAAGTGTCGCTGAACTAAGAAGTCGAAGTCGATGACGTTGATGGTAATCACGATCAACTAGAATAGACCTGATTGATCGATCCAGCAGAAAAAGAAACGAGACCGAATGAAAAAGAAAATCCACAGCGAGCCGTGGGTGGCACCCAGAACTTGGAAGAGGAGAAGATGAAAGTTCACCTCATCCGAAATCGATATTTCGTTTGGACTCGATTTTTCATTCCTTGGCTTTATTTGATTCCTTCGGCCAGCCCCCGCGACCATCAAAGTCTGGAATCATGGATTCGTCTCGTCGTCTCACTTCCAGTTCTGACATCAAGCCTCGAGCGCACCGGACAAGCACACGAACACTTTTCTGTTGTTTTTTTTCGGTCTTGACGTCGGATGCCCACACGGTTCTCGACGTTTGCCATACATCCCTGACGTTCGTCGGAGTTTTTGCGTTGTTGTTCGATTTCACTCTGGACGAATTCAGACCTGTTTCCTCTCGAGTCGAAGGTTGTCCATGAGGCCTGGAATTTCTGTTCTTCCCTCACTCCCCCTCCGCCGCCGCCTCTTGATCCTCCTGGTGATGGGCGATGTGGAGGGGATGAGCCAGAAAAGAAAAACGAATTCAAAAAACGCTCACTTTGTCGGCCTGCTGGGCTCTCGATTGATTTGCAGACTACATTGCCATGTACTGGTGGGCCGGGGTCTCGGTCGCGTGTTCACTTTAGTCGCTTTTAGCCCCCGAGCCAACAAACAACGAACTGAGTTGTTCGAGAATCTGCCCCCTAGGGTTCCGTGGCACGAGGCGAGCGGGAGCAATACACGGGAGCTCTTAGCGGACGAGTTGGCTAGGTGCTTCCGGCCTCCTCGCAACCGAGCGGGAGCTTGAGGAGTAAGAAGTGGCGGGGGGCACGAGCAGGCTGCGCGGCGGTGCCTCGCAATCGCGCACATTCAAGGAGGAACAACATCTCAAGTCAGATTACTGCTGCTGTTGCTTCCGCTCCTCGTTCGAGCATGTGCTGCTGCTGCTGCTGCTGTTCTCGTACTCGATTACCTCTTCGGTTCGTACACTTTTTCCTCCATCGCTCGATATTTTCGCTCGCCTTCCTTTTCATACTCCTTGCTCTCTGCTTGCTTGGATTGCGGGCGACTGAGCGCACGGATTCCCCTGGCTGCTCGCGTGACTCATTGCTCTCCGGCGGCTTCAATTCCTCCTGCAAGGTCTTATCGGCGTTAGTCTCCCCGAATCGGTCACATAGGATATAGCTCCGAGCAGCAGCAGCAGGGAAAAAGCCCCGTCTAGTGTCTGCCGTTTTGAATCGTTCCTCGTTCCCGCTTCGTTGAGACCTGGGCTAGCTCAATAAACAGCGGCGCCGCGTCGCTCACCCTTGGCCCTAGGTCTAAGTCAGTGATGGGAGAGAACGGGACAGGGTTCGAGTCGCAGCGGCTGGCGACCAAGCGAACAAGGGACACCATCCGGTGAAGGTATAAAGAATTCGGGAACGACAACCTTGGACAGGATGATTGAGGACAACTCGCCCATAGAGCCCGCTGTTCATAATTCCTATTTCTTTCCGCTCCTGGCGGATTCATTGTTGTTATTCGAGGCTTTCAGACTGACTGACTGGCTGACTGAGTGAGTGATCCTGTCGTGTCAATCCTCATCGAACTCGTGCTCTCCTAGACGGAGCTCGGCTGAACTCAAGGGCTGAGCAATGGATGGGCGGGGAAACGAGTTCGAAAGTTTCCTGTGATCGCGGCGAATAACGATCGACCGTTCCGGAATGGATCGAAAAGTTCGGAGCTACGAGAGAAACATCAGAAAGAGAGAGAGATATATCAGATATCTCCGGTTTCGAAATTTTCAGACTGTTTCTCATTGGGTTTGCTGGGAGTTCTTTGTCTGGAACTTGAAGAAGCCTGACAGTAGATCCTCTTTCCGTCGGAGTCGAGGGTCCCCCCATCTCTTGCGATTTTCTTAACTAGTCTCTTCTCGCTGGTCCTCTATCTGGCAGTTGGATGTCAGATTGATTGAATGACCGGGCGAGCGGGCCTGCGAAGAGACAGTCGGTAGACGTGGGACTCAGGAGGCTCTCGGATACATCGGAGGGAGATCGGATACAAGATGCCCATTTATCTTAGATTCCCTCCTCTTTTACCTCGATGCCGCCGTTGCCACCGTCGTTCCTCGTCCTAACCCTTGGAGAGAAGATTTTCATTTCACGAAGGGGAACGGCGGACAGAAGGGACGTCGTACGGATGGAAATGGGAGAATCCGGGAGAAGTGGGGAAGGAACAGGAAGAAGAAAGAAGGAAAGAAAAAGGACGGAGAAAAAAAAAGCCAATGGGATCCAGAGGAACAAGCGCGACGTCGATTCTACCCTCGGCCATCAAACACAAAAATCATGTCGCCGAATCCATTAGATAATCTCTCTTCTAGTTCTCTGAAAGCTCGTGATTACCTCCTGCTCCGTGTCAGACGCCTTTTTGCTCATTTTTCCCTTCTGCTGACATGGAGTCGCAGCCTCCGTTTGAGGAGAAAAATCTGTATCATAAGTCGTCAAAACTCGGGATCGGTTCTCGTGAGGAAGTGAGCTCAGAATATTGAAACAGAATCACGGATTCTCCGAAGAAGGAATCCTGAACCGAGACTTTGGTAGTGATTCCGTAGAGCATTTTCAAAGCTCAATGAGGTCGCGCTAACGGCGCTACGGTGGGTCAGGCTCAGTGAGCGAAGAATTTACTTGACAACGACTGCTTGGTCGTACTTAACCTGAGATGGGAGGAATTCTCGACAAAGCGACGCAGGAGCGAGGGCGACCGGCCAGGCGGAAAGTGTCTTCCCCACTCGGCCAACCAGCTGGCTTGGTGCAGCGAGCGACAACAGATCTGCGACAGGATCCCCAACAGGAAGTCGCCATTGCAATCCTACTTCCGGTTGTCGCCTCGTGCATGGCCTCCTTGCCCTTAGAGCCGCGTACGCGGCCCAGCGTAAGAACGACAGACGGACTCAATGTGTGTCCGTCCGTCTGTCTGTTCGTCAAAGGGGCCGAATGGCGCAAGTAACACAGATGTCGGATTCCTTGTCAGCATCTGTAGAGAACATTCGATATTATTTCCGCCATTTAGAAGACGGCGCGGCGTTGCTTAAGTTAATCCTGCGCGACGCAATCGAGGTTTCCGCGGGCCCCTGATTGCTGGAAAACTCTGGAAACCCATAGAACGGAGGATCTTGATTTCTCGCTTGCTAGATTCCATTGCATCGGGATTCTCCATCGTGATCGATCGGAGGAATCGGGAAATGAGAACGCATGCGAGCGAGCGAGCGAGCGGAGTGTGTTTTTGCTGCCCTCTGCTTGTTTAGTATGCGACGAACACATACGAGTCGGAGACCCCACCGGGGGTCTCCGCCAGGGGTCTCCGGCAGGGGTTTCAGACACAGAACGAAGAATCTGATCCGATCCTCGCAAAGCGAAAAGTTCGAAGCGATTAGAAAGCCATCGAATTCAAGCGTCGACCCCGAACTTGCTCCAATCCTGGAGCCCAATCCTTGAACCGATTGAGGGCCGACAACCGTCCTCCTCCTGATTTCACTCCTTCTGAGCAGCTCCCCCGTCGACCGTCGTTTCCCCAGCTTCAAGTTTTCACGGGGGTTCCTTTGGGTTCCCTTGGGGGTTCCTTTGGGTTTCCTTGGGGGTTCCTCTGGGTTTGCTTGGGGTTCCTCTGGGTTTGCTTGGGGGTTCCTCTGGAAGGTTCGACCAAGGTCAATCACTTCGACGCTGTCCGCTACAGCCGAGTTGCATAATGCCAAGAAAATAACAAAACTGTGACAACGATTACCGGATTCTTTCAAATGTGATCGGTCGAAGCCATCCACTCCATTGGATCGATAGCGTATTGAGGGAAGACTAACATTCAATAAAATATTTGGCAGCCCGCCGCAGCGATGGGTGGTCTTCCAAGAAGGAACGTCAAGAAACAGGAAATGTGTTCTCTGTGTATCTCTCTCGCTCTCGCTGCTGCGTTCATCTTCTTCCCTACAAGGGTAGAGGAATCGAGATGCCTCGGGCGCGCCTTGACGGGATCCGGACCCTTGCTACCGGGACTTCCGCCGACCAACTAACCGATCGACCGAGCGGAGTTCACTCCGATCAGTTTTTCTCGGAGCTGGCGGGGTTTGCAGCCGTGCAGTTAAACGTTTCGAGGTTTGGTGAGCCTCTCTTCGAATCATCCGAATCATTCACCCGCTGCTCCTGCTCCGGTAGACGCTGCGCAAGGTTTCCCCCATCAATTTCTCAGGCACTTGGCTTCCGCAAGAACCATATTAGAACCAAGATCACGAGCAATATGAGAGCGCCGCTCGCTATGCTAGCGGCGATGGCTCTCCGACGACGCGACCCAACAATTCCAGCGAAGCCGACACCTCCAAGGAAACAGTAGGGGATTCCTCCTTCTTCTCCTGCTCAGGGAAGGAGGGAGCTTCCAGCGCGATATGAGGGCCGAGATTTCCGGCTGTTTTCATTGCCATCGCCGATGCGTCACCATCGCCGCCATCGCAATCGGTTAGAGCTCACCAGGAGGAGCGATGGAGGAGCAATGGTCTCCCATCGCCGTAGCTATCTGTCCGGGGAAACCATTCGCGTCCGCGTTAATGTGCGACCATGGTGCTCGAATTGTTATTTTTCCCGGCCTTCAATTTCCGCTTTGTGTCTCACTCACTCACTCAGTCAGTCAGCAGGCGGGCTGACCGGTCGGCCATAAGCGGGGAGTCCATGCGGAGCGCCCGAGCAGTAAAAGGATCAACTCCTGACTTGCTGACTGACTGACTGACTGACTGAAGGTCGGTCCTGATCTCTGACTAACCATGAAGCTTGCCAGCAGGGAGAGAGAGAGAGTGAGCGAGTGATCAAGTGAAAGTAGACAACGAGACAATGATTAAGGCTAGAGCCGCTCGCCGGCCCCATGCGATGTCCACCTCGACAAAAAGAGTGCTCATCTGATCCGTCGTCCATCCGTTTTAGCTGTCTGAGCGAACAACGAACAGTCTGTCTCCTGTCGTCGGACGAACTGATGTTGAATAATCTGCAACAGTGAAACCGGTAGAGCTCTCTACCACCGCGGTCGCGAGTAGTCTTGTGTTTGCGATTCGCTTTGATGCAGCGCAATGGCTTGTTTCGTCGTGTTCCATTCAGGACCATTGGGTTTCCGACAGGAACCGAGTTTCCTCGGTTCCTTCCTGAGTGGATAGAAAAGAAGGGAGCCGCCTTTTTCGAGCACAAGGAGAGTCCACTGGGTGTAAGCTAACCGACTGCCAGTTTCCCGGCCAGGCGTTTGGTCGGTCCGTCGGGTGGTCAGCGGGTGGGCCGGCCGGCCGGCTGGTTAATGCGGACTTTATTGGAAAGCTCTTGGGACTAGGTGGGAACTGACTACTAGTGGCCCTGATGCTGTCGCTGGTGCATGGTTGGCAGACCATGTTGCCGACGCCAGTGTTGGTAATAGCAGCCGCGGCAACAGTGGTGGTGGTGATGGTGTTGGTGGTGGCACTGGTTAGAGAGGCCACTAGACTACTAGAGGCTAAGGACGAAGGAAGGGGAAGGATAAGCAACGGCAATAGCACCGCTACCACCACCAGCACGGCACCTCTACTCAGTTTCGCGGCGTTGGTCTCCCGAACGGAGAGAAACGAAAGCAGAGAAGGAAAAGAGCACAAGGGACATGGCCTGCTTTCCCTTCGCCTCTCGCTCGCTCGTTTCCCTTCCTTTGCCCTCAGTGCCCCCCTTCGGGAGAACTCCACAGTCCCCCATGCTCCCAATGTCCAAGCGTCCTTTTTCGCACCCGCTTCCCTCCTTTCTTCTTTCTCCGTCTTCCTTCGTCTCCTTATGGACAGCAGTCGGTGCGAACGAAGGAATCCATTGTTGATGTGATTGCTCCAATGCTCCATCCGATAGAGAAGGACGAAGCCTGAAAGGACTGACCGACCGGACGAGAAAGGACGAACGGCCGAAGCGAGCAAGCAACCGACGAACCTCCGGACTGACCGAGCGGCTGGGAACGAAAGGACACACGAACGGATTTACGAACACACTGAGGACGTTTACACAGAATAGATTGGGACAAACATCTGAACACCAAACACCATATAGTATTCGTTCGTACCACTCCAAAAGAAGCGAACTCGTATCCCTATGGTACAGTGAAATGGTGGAGTAGAGGAGTTTACTTCCTTCTAAAACACTTTGCCAGTCTTTGCCGACGACGCTCACTCGTCGAACACCGTTCCGTCGCTTCCCTTCTCCTCGAATTTCGTATGGAAACAATATGGAGTAATTGAAACATACTCGAGTTCCAATGCAATACATGCAATCAAATAGAAACCAAATCCCATGAGCTCGACTCCGGGAATCCGGAAATTCCCCGAGGCGCCAAATTACCTCCAAGGGCGTTGCTGAGCATGATCGGAAGACTTGCGCCGAAAACTGCACGGCGCATGCACACGAAACCACTTGATGGGTTCACTGGGGAAAGGCTCAGGGGGTTTCGATGGCTCGAGTTTAATGCACCTGCCTATCACCGAGCCGTGCAAGCAGTAGTCTCCCTCCTCGTCGTCGTCGTCACCACCACCTCCACCCCCGACGGGTATGTTGTTCCCGGTCCTCTTAACGACCGCGGCATTCAACAGTTCAATTAGCGCCTCACCGCTGAACTCACACTTTGTGGTGTTCTTGTCTCGTTGCCGAGCGAGCGAAGCCTTCGCTTTCTTGTCTGTCTCTCGGTAGCTCCCCATTCCGTGGCTCGCCTGCTCCATGGAATGGACAGAGCTTGCTAGGGAGCAAGCAAGCAAGCGGGCGCAGCTGCAAAACTCTCTCTCACCAGACGACAGGCTCATTGTGCCAAGGCCGGACTCATGAGCTGACCTTGCAGTTGTTGGTAATGCCTTCCGTTAAAAGTACTGCTTCCGTTAGGAGTTAGGTCCAATGGAGGGAGAACAGACATTTGCGTGGAGGACTACCGCGCTGGTCGATTGATCAACCGGTAGGTCTGTACGGATGCCACACGCAATGGGCTCTCGCACCGAACCCACCGAAGTTTCAGTATTCAGCTATTCTACTCGCTGCTCACGCTCGTGTGCCTACGCATTCGCTGACGTGCACGCTGACGCGTATGTCATGGTTGCGTGCTGAACGCCACTTCGATGCCGATGCCACGACACAGAAGCTCAGCTCAGCCTCGCGATCCCACTTCATCGGCGAAGGTAACAGCCACAGCGGCTAATTCCTGTTGAGGCTTACCACGGGGACCGCGATGTTGCCTCTGAGCCGCGAGCCATCTCGCTCGATTCCTCTTCTTGTGTTGATTCGCCCTTTTCGTCATCGACCACTCGCGGTTGTCGTCTGACCGCTTTCCCGTCCGACCGTCCGAATGTCGATGAAATCAAAGACCAAACAAACATACGATGTACCTGCGGGACGACCGAGACTCTGATTCGCTGAACCAAAGCAAGGTCCGTCCTATGCGGACAAGTGGAGTTTTGCAGCGAACCGAGCGGGTCTCTGATTGACTGACCGCCCGCCTGACCGGTTGACGGAGGAGTGTTACTGTCGACAGTGAATTATTTACTCGACTCCTCGGGTTCAGGCACTGCGCTAGCTCTTCGGCACCTGGTGGTTTCCGCTCGGATTCAGCCTTGGGTAAACGGCAATTCATTCCCGAATACTTCTGTCGTAGTTCTACGCTGATGCAGTTCTCAATCTGACCAATAAACAAGCCAACAAAGTTTGAGAATCGAAAGTTGAGATTAGTTTTTGCTCAAAAATATCCGAGAATCAAAGAGTTGTGGAGACTCGGAGATCCCCGAAAGGTCGGTTGCGAGTGATGGACAGAACGAATGTTGCTCGCCGGACGAAACCGAGCAAGAGGAAAACAAACGGAACGCTTTGGGCAAATCGCGGTTCAAATGATGATGCGGTCGTATTGGAAGAGGACGAAAGAAGAGGATCGTACGCTGCGCGACCTAACAAAACATGACAACACGTCACACTGGTGGAAGTGATGGTGGTGGTGTAGGCGGCATTGGTCCCGGTCGTGGCTAAGGGAAACAAGCGAGCAACAAACAGAGCTGGGCGAGCGGGGTCGTGGAAGCTCCACCAGTAACCACTGCTCGAACTCGATGTCAATCGGCAAATTGCTCTGTCTCCATTTTCGAATGATATTTCGGAGGAAAGGCACTTGCGGCGACGAAGTCGGGAGCTTCAATAAGGGACCGCGCCGCAGCCGCCGCGCCGCCACCACAATGAGCGCTGCGCACACGAAGAGATGAACAGTGAAAAAGAGGAACAGGTGAAGCAAATATCGGAGGAGGAGGAGAAACAAGCGAGGTAATAGCGGTAAATGGATGTTGTGAAAAATTCAGTAGCCGGCCTCACTCCGCTCGCTATCACTGTCCCCCGGTGGCGCTCCTCTGTTGGAGCCCTCGACCTGTTTCTTTTCTTCCGTGTTTTCGGACGAACGGACGAATGGACGAGAGGAAGAGAGGCTATCCAGCTACCTACGACCTGGCCGACCATCCAAGCGATCACGGCAGCCATCCAATAGAGCTAAAACTCCGTGGACTCCATGGAAGGTGGACCGGGCGTCGGAAAGATCAACTGGCGATCTGAACAGACGGAAAGCTCGAGAAAGCAGCAAAAACCAACAGGCAGAAGGGAATTCGGTCGACAGATCGGGAAGCAACAGTTGACGACCGGTTGCCGCAGTTTGGAGTTTTCCCTCAAAGGTTCCCTGATTGCTTTCGAAACCATCGAAAAAGTCGCTCTACCGGTATACTTGCAAGCAACAGAGTTGTTGGTTGAACCTGTTTGTCGAACTCACTTGACAACAGCTACATAAAAGGAGGAAGGAAGGTTCCAGGGTCTAGGACAATTTGGCGCGGCCGTTTTGGCGCGGCCGTTTTGGTGCAGCCGTTCTGGCGCAGCCATTCTGGCGCGGCCATTCTGGCGCAGCCGATTGGGCGCAACCCATTCTGGCGCAGCCGATTGGGCGCGAACCTTTTTGGCGCAGCCTATCTCCTCGATAGATTTTCATAAAGAGGCAAGTCAGAAGAGACGAACTAGGAAACCTAACCTAACCTCGGGTAATTCTACGATTGGAATACGCAGATCACCCAGATCTCGTTCGGATGAGACAGCATCCACTTTATGACAAGACGGCAAGACCGCCACGCTCGCGCCAAAGTGGGTCGCGCCCAATCGGCCGCGCCAGAATGGGATGCGCCCAATCGGCTGCGCCAGAATGGCTGCGCCGAAACGGCTGCGCCAAAACGGCCGCGCCAAATTGTCCCTATCCCAAGGTTCCAAGATTCGTTTGCACCGCAATATTATGAGTTATGAGCTTTCTAAGATCGGCACCTGTTCGTAGCAATAACGATCTGGAGAAATTCAACCTTTCGCTGGATAAGGAACGTATATTGCATTCGAGCATTATGTTGGGACTATAGTTTTAGAACAACCCAGTGGTTTTGGGTTTATCGTAGTGCTCGGTGAATCATCCGAAAATGATGAATGTTGCAAGAAGCTGCTCCGATTTCATCGTACCGGTAGCGCTCTGAGTTACCTTCGGAAACTTTCCGCGCTCCTCCTGGCGTTTGCAGCGAGAAAGCCACCATGTTGTGCCGAAACCTGACACGCTTTGCTTCGTTTGGGTGCCTGGCCGGCTTTGTGATACGACATAAAGCAAACCTCCTTAGGACTAGGCCGACCCGGTAAGAGAATCGAATTCGCCGGGATAGTTTTCTTATGAGCTCCGGTCTGAAGTTTCCCAGGAGAATGCCGGGGCGATCCTTTCCTTTCCCCATGAGTTTTGTTGCTAAATAGAACTCCCGCGGAACGAATGCTCAGAACACGGTGTTCTTTCCTGGCACCTGAAGAAAATGCTCTTTCGATCAGAGTTTTCGGAAAATGCGGAATCACACACGAAACAAACGTTGTTCATTCCGTATATCCCATGTCCGCCGTTTGGACTTGGACTCCAGGACTACAGGCAAACCACGGAGAAGGTTTCCATTGTGAGGGGCATCAACCCCGATGAGTTGATAATCTGAGATCTGAGCTGACTGAGAGCGTAAGATTGAGGACGATTGTGTTTCGTCGAGGACTACGCTTCCCAGTCTGTTAAGACGAATGATTAACGGACGGTCTCCTTAGTCTTCGGGTGGACTGACACAAGGGAGGAACGCCTCCTATGGCCTGGCAGGGCTGGCCACTTGGCCAACAACGGGCTCGTAATTCCAACATGGTGCCTCGTAACAGTGCTGTTTTCCTTAATCTGCTTTTGCGCTACCGCCATGGCTATTCTCGCAACGACGCGGCACCGTCTGCTCCGGTCTTTGAGCAGATTTCCCGTTTGGTTGACATAGTAGTAAATCGTGGGACGTTTAATAATAAGGCCGCTATTAGCATCACCATCATCATCCTCCACAGCGCGGCCGGGGTCACGACACCTTGGCCATCCGTTAAACAGTGCGTGTCGAGTCCTCTCTCAGCACCGTGATCGTCACAAGCGGAAAACTGCACTCCGATGAGTTCGCCATCTGGACACCGTCAGCTTGTTCGTAAACTAGAAGTTTTTTTTCGTTCCCGCGGTTTGTGTGGCTTGTGTGGACGCCAAGACGAGCTCTCACCGAAAACCCACTAACCGCTTCCTCTTCCGTCCTGCCGTGATCATGTGGCCGACATTATCCGACCCTGGAAACTCGCCATGGGTCCCCCGGGGACCGGGGAGAAGGCCGTGTAGGACTTCGGTCGACGAAGCTACCACACATACGAACTTACTCACACAAACACCGGCCTGGCTAGCGAGCGGGCTTCCTTACTGTTCCAAAAAGCGAAAGGATGAAGCCTGGTTTGTTCGTATGAAACTCACGTTGGTTCTTTCTGTTCTTTCCTGGGCCATTCCCTCTTGGCGACTCTCTACGCGCCTCACGACAGCTCAACCTTTCTGCTACTCGGGTCGTTCGTTTAGTTTGGAACCACCTCGATGGTCCAACCGAGCGTCCGGGAGAGACCTAGGGATCGGGGAGAAAAGCCGTTGCCAGCAAAACCGGAACTCGGGCTTCGGACTCGACCTCCAAGCCGTTTAGTTCTCGAATCGGGCGCCGGCCCTGGGGCGTTATTTTTGCGTGACTGTTCCCCCTCTTTCTCCGTCTATCGCATTTTCTCTCATCCATGCGTTGGCGCCGGTCTGTGCGATGTGAGCGTGCAGGGAAATAATGCTTCCCCGAGATTCGTACTCGGCGCCAAAGCGTTAGAAACGCGCTTGCTGTGGGCTCGGTGTCGTGCGACCGCGTTGGGAACGGTTCGCGAAGTAATGAAGCGGTGGCCCCGCAACTCACGTAGTTTACGCAGTGAGCGTTCTCTGCGTAAGACGCACTATGAAAACAGGGATCGCCAAACTCGTGCCGATCGGGGCGGATGATTTACTTGATAGATCCCGCTCGTCGTCGTCATCGTCGTCATCATCATCGTCGCGTCGTTTCCTCCCTCTCGGTTTTCCCGCTGTTGTGGCGAGCAGCAGGCCAAATTGATTCTTCCTTACTCCCGCTTCTTCATTCCTCTTTCTCTTCCCGGGTCGTCCCATTTCGTCCGTTCGGGAGCGAGACAGAGAGTGAGGGAGAGTGAAGATCGAGCCAGACGAAGGAGCATAGTCATTAACAGAGAGTTTTTTCTCCTTCGTCTTGTCTCTACCTTATGCACTCGATCTCTCCTCCTCTCTCGCATACGCGCTATCTTTAATAGTACTCTTCAGTTCGCCCGTATTCCATCTCAGCCGGCCGCAAAGGAAGAACAAAAAGTGAGGTACACGCGCGACGCGCTGCGGCAACGAGTTTCGTCGATCCTGCGTCGAAAATCTTTCTCGTACACTTTCCGTGATCTGCGAATGTATCTTCCCGAGAGACACTCCCCTCCGCTGTCCCATGAAAGTCGGAGTATTTCTAAAGAATTACTCTTTCGAAGTCGATTTGTGTGTGTCTGTGTGTGACTCCTTGATGAATCCAGTCCGGGGATAGATGACTTCTCATTGTCCGAATCCTGATGACAAAAAGCAACTCCTCGAACTTTTAACGTTCTGTTGTGCAGTCGTTTTTGTTGTGCGGGCTGCTGAGAAAAAAAATCCTCCGAGCGCAAGTCAAACACAGCGAAAAGTTCTCAAGGAGTGAAAGAACTGTGTTGCAATTTCCGTACTCAGCTTGTTCCGATCCGTTCGACGCTTGAGGGCAGGCGGAGATGGCTCTTACTCTCCTGGAAGAGATGACTGCAGTTGTTGGTGCGGATGTCACTGTTGCGACACCACAAGACAACGACGACGACGACGACGACGATGACGATGATGACGACGACGTTGGCAAAGGCAGCCGACGGGAAGGCGTGACAGAAGTGTTTAGTGGGCGTCCAATTTTCCTGATTGCGGTCGACAGACACACGATACAGGGTTCTTATAACTCGCAGAGCCCCCACCCTCGATTCCTCGGAACCTCGATCCTTCGGAAAACACTACGTCGATGAGCTTGCGTATTTCGAGCGGTGTATCGCAGCTGCAATCATCGACGGTGTTCTCACTTGCTGTTCCACTTCGATACGTTCCTGTCGGAGTCGTTGAAGGCATGGCCTCGGGCGATGGAAATCCTCTGAAAACAAGATTCCCGATCGGTCGTTGGTCGCAAGGAGGAACTAACCGCGGTCCATCTCCGTCGCTGTCCTGCCCGCCCGCCGCCCGCCTTCCCCTTCATTCTACCGCTAAAACCGAATCTGATGCCACCGAGCTCACTGAAGAATCGTTCCCGGGACGGAGGAGTGGGCCACAGCGGGTGGGCAGGCAAACTGGCTGGTGGTCAGGGAAGCACAACGAGCGGCTAGTCTAAGGGAACAAGCGAGCCGGCAGCGGCCGGCCGGGCGGGCAAGAGATGGATGACTGGAATGGATCTGCAAATCGGGACCTAGCGCACGGGGGAAGCTGCCCTGCCGAGCAGCTCTTGATCTTCCGCCCTGGCGAGCTTGAGCCCGTAGCACCGGCATCACGCTTTTTCGTTGATAGTGTCCGCCCTCTCTCAATCTCGTCTGGTCGGCCGTGATGGAGAGAAGCGAAATGCGTCCGCACAACGAGAAACGGGGCAGAAGGGGTGCTACGCAGATGGCCCGGCTGGCTGGATGAAGGGAAAAAGAAGGAACAGCCACGTACTTCGATCTACTAGACTCGGAACGTGCAGACTATAAAATTGTGACCGAGACACAAGATCTCTCCTCGCTGCTCGCTGTCACCAAAAACGAAAAGACGCATGACCGAACGGGCGGGCGCGCGGCCACTCATACGCATGGATAGACAAGGATTACGCGGGAGCGCCTCAACGAAGGATAAAACTTCATACTTTGCGTCCAGCGCCGGAGACGGAGAAAGAAAAGCGGAAATGTTGCCTGTGTTGCTTCACATGAACGCGGTGTACGATTGCGATGACTTTCTATAATAATCGTCGAGGCGGGATGAGATTCTGTTTCGCAAATCGTGATGAGGTAGAGCTCGCGGTTTATTTTATTTCCTTAATAGAAAGCCATGGATACAACAATTGACGATCTTCGGATCGAGAGAATATCAAAATTCAATTTTCTCCGGGAGTGGGGAATTCAATATTCGGGAATCAGTGCGGACGGCATCGATGATACGGCACGAAATCGGAGAACTGGGCAGCGTCTCAAGTCTTTATAACGGAATCTCGAGAATCTCAAGTTGACACAAGTTTTCTTTTGCGTTTCAGGTGAGTCCCTTCATGTCGAGCACCTCAGGCTAGTCTGTTCCTCAACCAGAGTCAGCGACTCTATGTCGGAGAGCGGGAAACGCGACCCGGGTATACAGAGCGTACCAGAGCGAGGTGGGCAACGAAGGTCGCCTTAGACAGTCACTCGATTTTCAGGAAGGACATTGAACCTCCTGTTCGATTGGTGCTTATGATACCGCCAGTGCGGGCATGGACAGCTGGAGTTCTGTTTCTTTTCGCAGCGCTGTTATCGCAGAAGCTTTACGCAAAGCTTCAGCAACTAGCGATGGAAACAAACTGCACTCATGGCGGAAGAGGCAGTTGTGTCACAGAGAATTACCTCCTCCATCCTCCCAGCGGGCGGACGAGTGAGCAGTGTCTCATTCTGTTGTCGTCTCCCTCAACGTTCGTTGGCTCTGAGCCAAAAGGCCGGCACAACCGCTTTTTATCGAGCTACTGGTCGGCAACGGCGGCGTCGTCGTCGTCGCCGCTCGTTTCGTTCCACCATTCGTTCCTTGCTTTCCTGTAGTCCTTTCATTCCTTCGTTTGTCCATCGTGCTGCTAAGTGATGAAGGTGATATTATCTAGACCCAGACGCTTCTGATCTTCTCTCGTCGGCTGACCACCGGTCCTGTCAGCGACCATCACGAAAATCCGGACGGATGAGGTTCCCCATGAAAACGAATCCTCACGACGAGTTTTTCACGGAACGAATTCTGAGAGTCGCCCCTGAATATCGGTTCTTCTTAGCGCGAGTCGCAGGAGCGTATCCTTGACTTACTTGAGTCCCGTCCCGTGGACTTGAATGGACCCGTCAAGCGTCTCGACCAACAAAGTTGAGAAGTCAGAGTCTACTGACCGATATCCGGACGGCGTATTCCCCAGACCGCCGATAGAAGTCGAGTGTTTGATGGGAGCTTTCCTCGAAGACCTTAAGGCTTAGGCTTCCAATGATTGAAGCTAAGGAACTGAAAGATCGCGAAAACTTTCCGAATACAACCGCCGCAACTGGTCTCGACCGGGCGCTTGATCAAAAAACGCATGAGTCAAGGGAAGATGAAGAGCTGTACTAAGATATCGATAGTGACGAACTGCTGCTAATGGCTTCGGATAGATATGACTCGATGATGGAGCAGCAATGACCGACCGTCTCCTTTGTTCGGAGGATGGGGAGAAGACGAGGACGGGAAAAAATTCGACTTCCGCTTTCGTGGCCGCACCCGCGAACGCACTCGCTGCCGCGCCCGCTAACGCAGCCGTCGACGACCTGCTCGCTTCGCCTCGCCAAGTCTCTGTTTGACCCGCGAGAAGAAGGGTTCAGCGTACGTGAGCAACTGCGGTGATCTCTCTTTTCGCGCCGCTCTTCTGCCCCGGATACGGTGAGACCGGCGAGTTTGTGATACGAACAACTTTATCCGTCGGTCGTGCTTGCAGAATACACCTTCAACGCTTTCAGCTCGACCCCCTCCTCTTTCACGCGGCGCGATTTGACGTCACTTCTTGGTGTTCTTAATTATTTCACTCAGCGGATACTGCTTCTGCTGCTGCTGGTGGTGTTTGGTTCTAATCTGTGGCCGTTGAGTGGCTGGCGATTTAATAAATTCAGGGTCCTGCCATGATCGTTATTAGTCTTCGTCGCCGCCTTAGCCGTCATCGCCGCCGCCGCCGCCGACCAGGTCGGTGACGAGGGTTCCGCTACTTCGCTACCGTTCTGCATCTGCGGTGGCGGGGCGGTAGCAGGAGCGACAACGACGTCGACGGAGGAGATTCGAGGTAGAGATGCCGCAGCACGCTTAGCACGCTCAGACTCCCTTTTTCTTGCACGAACGAGGGAAGAATATTCATAAGGCAGGCTTCGAGGATGGGGCCGTACGCTTGGAGGCGCACGTAGGCGGGCGGGCTAGTGCATAGACACACAGATAGACGGACGGACGAACGAACGGGCCAAAGACCAAACTCTTGAGATTCACCAAGGTTTTTCGTTAACCGTTTGAGGACTGACGCTACTGTTGCTATCGTCTCGACCGAGACGGACGGCACACCAACGATGTCAGTACCACACGAAATAGCAACGGAGGCGACAAACGGACAAGGTCGAAGTTTCGGAAGAGGACGGAGGTGGCGAAGGTTGGCTCCCCTTGTTACCAGACATTTCCCGTCATCTCGGGAATGAGAAATCAACGCAGTTCTGCTGTCTAATGGTAAAGTTGCGTAGTGCTGTTGACACTCTCGCAATCGTTGGCAGAGCACACATGCACCTCTCCTCTTCCCTCGTTGGTTTGTTCGTTCGTTCCTTCTCGCCAAGTCGCACGGTGCTCTATCCCCATTCGAAGGCCTCGATTCGTGTCCTCATCCGTAGGCCTCGTGTCCTGTCCTAAACCGTAGGCCTCGTGCTTTGCACTCGTGCCGTCCCTCTCGAACGCGTCCTAGAAAAACGAAGAGAGCAAACGGAGGGACAACACCGATCTGTTAGAGCTACGGTCTTCCTGGCGGTGCTCCCTCGCAGAGAATCCTAGGGTTCCTGTCAAGTTCCCGTCAGGCCCCCGTCAGTTTCCCGTCAGGTTCCCGTGAGTGTGTGGAGGCGCGAATGGATGGATGGACCGACCGACCGACCGACACAAGCCGCTCCACGGTGCCGGCAGCTCGGAACGAGCGGTCGAGCAGGTAGGCAAGCCAGCCCGAGCAGGCGAATTTAAAGTTTCTCGACGAGACGCATCGAAGCCGGGACACAGACGGGGTCGCGAGCGTCCCTGAGTTGGTGGAATGTAGTTGGAGAAGGGAGGGGCCTGAGAAGAGCACTGTCTGCCGGTGAAGAGGAGCCACAGTGGCGGTTACGTGGACCAGCGGGTGAACGAAGGTGTCAGAGAGTTTAGCGACGGGAAGCCGGGTGAGAAGTGCGAGCTGTGCGAATGGCAAACAAACGTGAAGGCGTGCGTGAGCACTTTCAGTTTGACATCAAGGAACAACATGTTGGCTCGCTTGCAGCCACCCACCCTCCCTGGTTCGTACAAAGCGCGTGCTCGCTGGCAGCGATTCTACTACGAGCAGAAACAGTAACAGCCGTGGGCGACGTTTGCAAACTACGCTCCTTTGACTCTACGATATGGTCACTCTGCTGGAGGCGTCCTGACCACCATCATTTGGCGAGCATCCCACAGGAGGCAGAAACGAGACACGCATTCGCTCGGAGGTCATCCGAAACGACGCTCGCTTGGGGTCATTCTAATGTTTTGACATCCTGCTACGGTTCCACCAACAAGAACGAACGTTGAGACGAGCACCGTCCTGGAAGGCTCCCTCGGGAGAGACAGAAATGAGGGAAAATTCAGAATTCATCTCGAAGCAGCCTAATGGCCATTCCGAAATGCTTTGTATGTATATGTACGTATCTGGTGAGTACCATCAGCTGAACTATCGCTTTCTTGCGAGGAGTGGTGTACAGTGGCACTGTTTGGCTTGTCTCCCATTTCCGTTTCCTTCTGTTTTTCTGGCAGACGGTTATTCTTCCGTTATCACTGCTATCCTCACTCGGCTTCCTTTTCCATCTCTCTCAATGGCTACGCCAGATGCGGGGCGCTTCAGCGGGATCACAGTGAGCTTCACGAGTGGAAGAACGACTGCAGAAACAAGCAAGGACACTCAAGTTACCCTTTGAAAGGGAAGTGGCAACTTGCGTGGCTCATCCTTCCCGTCGGTGCCGCTTTCTGCTCGATTGACATCCTGAAAAGTTCAGCCTCCAACGGAACCGCGCGCCGCGCCGTGTCATCCTCGAGCATCTACTCGATTCATTGCCAGAAATGGAAATATGGTCGGACGGACGACGAGGCTTTGCGCGATCGTTTCCGTTCTCGTTCTCGTTTTTGAACTCGAGAAATGCTAGAGCTTAGCTGGTGGACCAACTGCGGGGATGGAGCGTAAAAAGCGTGGTGCTGCGAAAGCCTCGTCGAATGCGAACACATCAATAATTCGTGCGGAGTTGAAGATGTTTTCCTTGTGTCCCTCAGGATGTGTCGGTGGTTGCTCGAGGGACGCAACAGCTCGCAGAAGCGGCAACAAAAAAGAATAACTCTTTTTCTTCTCGCTGCATTGGCCATGCCTCAAATCGCAGTGGTTGTAAACTCCGTTCTCAACCCCGTCTTCCTTTGCAGCTTAACTGTAGTGAACAAGTAGTGGCGGCGACCGAGGCAAACCATAGAAACGACGGAGACGTCGTCGACGACGACGATGAAGGCTGCAGGGCCAAACAAGATTGAGTACCAAATAGAGGAAGATTCGAAACGAGAGAGTCAGTCAGAAGCAACGAGGGGTAAAAATGGCGGCAACGGTGGCGGCTTGCAAGAACGTATTTGCAGCTACAACTACCACTGGTGGTGGTTCCGCTGCCGCGACTGCGACTACTACTAAAACTACAAGCAAGCAACCACTACACGGAGCGAGGAACCCCTAAGGGAAATCACAGGACTTTCCCATCTTCCATGACGGCGTTCTCGCCGCTGGAAGCCGGAACCAAATATGCTCCTTATATCATATCGTTCTCATGCTCTCTCCTCCACTTTTCATGGTTCGTTTTGGTTTGGCGTGCCTTATCCCGTCGGTCTCCTTTTTTTCCGAACCTTGTGGACCCCGAAAATGTAACAATGTCTTCGAGGTCGGACAATGTTCCCATTCTGTCAACACAGGGTGGTATACCATGTGGGTCCTCGTTTTGTGATCTGCTGGAATCGGCTGCGAACCGATCACGGGAAGGAGCGATCTCGTTTCCTTGCGAGCTCCAAGCGGCGACAAACGTCCGACGGAATCCTAGAGAAGAGCTGAGTTGATGTCGTTCGGAGACCTGGAAAATAAGGAGAAGGGGATTGGGGGACGGAGTGGAAAGGAGAGGGGCAAGAGAACGGAAGGAACAAAACAAGACGCATACTGATTTGGAAGTCGGAGCAACTGTTCCAATTAACACTAATGGCAGACAAATCGAACGAAACGAACCACTGATCCGACTTGGAAAGCCCAATCAAAAGAGTTCCTTATTCGTTTGTCTGTTCGCTCGTCTGCCCGACCGACCGACTGAACGCCCGCCCGCCCGCCGGCACTGTCGGTCGTTCGTCCGTCCGTCCGTCGATCGTCTGCCGCTTCCTGGTTGGTTGGTTGACTGGCTTGCTGGCTGGGTGGAGGGCGGGGGGAAGGGGGTTCGCTTGCTCGTTTCTACTTTTCTGCGACGGCCGCGACCACCACAACCAGCCGCACCACCACTACCACCGCCACCAGTGGCACCGCAAGCACCACCAATCACCAACTTACAAATAGAACACGAGCTCTCCCGGAGATCCGTTCGTTACTCAGACAGTGACTGTGCTTCCTGCCTGCCTGTCTGCCAGTCACTCGACCTCAGGTTCGGGCTCGACCCGACTCCCTGAATGCCAGGAACGTTGATCGAACGTCGCGCCTCGTCGATGGCGAAATTTCACCGCGGATTGGCTTCGAAGCCCACATCAATGTAGACAGCGAGACAGGATTGAGATTGACGATTCCTCGTATACATACCTAACGTTATGCAAACGCAAATGCACATGCACGTAAAAGCATGCACAAAATTGTGAGTACATCTCAGAATACGAGCACTACGTATCTCGCGAACAGAATATGTTTTCTCGCTATCTTCACTAAAGTCGAAGCCAGCTGCCCTATCTCGATTCATAGGCATAGCGGCGAGAGCGCGACACTAATTGAGGAAGATGATCATTCGGAAGCGGGGTCGTACGAATCGAGCGCGGTTATTTGGAAACTCCGTCGAGGCTTGAGGGTGTACTCGGATATCTGGAAATTATCCTCTGAGTTCTTCGCCAGCTTCTTTTCCCCGGGAAACACCCAGTTCCCTGATTCGCTTTTCCCGCTAACCCCACGAGACCTTCTGCGCTGGCAGGGAGATACCTCGAGTACGACCCGCGCACAGGCTTTCGAAACTATCAACCACGGTTTTGAATCGCAAACAACGCAATACGCTGCTCTGCAGCAGCTGGTGGTGCCACAGCAGTCGTCCAGCCGAACCGCGCGAGCCTTCATTCTCCGCCCCCCTGACGATCCGGAGGACAGACGCAAACCAGTTCCCTCTCGCTCGCTTGCTCGATACCGACCGACCGACTCAATATCTTCCGGTTGACCTGATTCCGGGATACCGTTATTCAGGAAGATTGAGAGCGAAGCTGAGCAAAACCCTGTCTTCTCGCTCGCTCGTTCGCTCGCTGGCCTGCTCGGGACTGACACAAAATCTACTCGAGGCAGACCTGCGGGCGAACGGAGGAGCCGTCAAGCGTACCGATGCAGCCCTTGCCGCTCGGATAGATGCCACCTGTTCAACGCAGTGTCATCACCAGAGGAACGAGCTACGGAGGCGTATCGATTTTGCGCGATTGAACGATCTCTGAACTCGATTGATATCGGAGAGCGTTTCGGCGAGCGCTGTTTTTCCAGAGCGGGCTGCAAACACAGTCCTCGACAGGGGCTCCATGAGGGGTCCCTTTCAAGGAGACAGGGGGGGAGGCTTCCTCGAAGGGCCTCTGCTCCCCAGGGGCTTCCCTCTCGGAGAGAGAAAGTTACAAAGTCTCAATGTTTCGGTGCTTGGCCTTGGAACGATAGCCATGGACTCCCGAAATCAATGTCGTTGCGGTGGAATGCTCGGAACTCGCGGGTGAGAAGTTCGTCGCCTCCAGAGACAGTCGTCGTCCGCGACGGCGATAGTGGTGCCAGCGAGCGAAGGCCGACCTACGGAACGAATAGAGCAGAAGCGGTTTCCAGCGCGCGGAACCGTCCTCGAGTTCTAGCTACCAGCTGCTTCGCGTTCCAAAGTGGTCTATCTCTCTCCGTTCGGTGGGTTTGCTTACTTGCTCGCTCGGTTGTCTGTCCGCCGCCGGTTCGTCTGCCAGTCACTTCCTATCCTAATAACTCTGCCCACCGACTCCGAATCCTCCCACTGTGTTCGCTCAAACGCGTTCCATCGGCCGCAGACAATATCTAAAGAGCTCTGAAGGATGGATCGTCTTCTTCTTCTGCACTAACCCTCTACCACCTCTGCCCCAACCCCTTCTTCTTCTTCCTCCGATTGTCATACCAGCAGGGCAAAAGTAGACGGTTGGCTTGGTGGTTGGCTGGCGAAGATCCGAGAAGCAGCAGCCACAGAAGCCGCGACGACAGCGGAGCTGGCAGCAACTCCGGTCCCAATCGTTGCTCACCGACGCTTGCCTGACTGGCGAGTCGTTGTTGGCCCAGTCTCTCCCACTCCTATTGTTCCCAAGTCCCTTGATCGGATCTACCGTTCAGTTGACTTCATGATTCGTTTGTCAACTTACGGTTTGCTGGGTTGCCAGGCGTGCCAAGGCGACCAGAGATTAGGAGGAAAGTAGCTGATCGTGCCTCGATTCGCCCTGTCAAAAACCAAACCTGCGATGCTTCGTTTCCACCCAGTCCTGCACCAGCGTTTCTCGCGAGTCAACACAATCATTGGATGCTGTTACGTGTAGATGCTTCTCAAGCTTGCTCAAGTCGCACGGAACGTCCACGCGAAGAGAAAACAGCCACACGGCGTGAGAGTTTGAACGGAAAATCCGTCCAATACCGGAAGCATTCAGTGCTGCAGTCGGTATATGTACTCTGGTGAACTTTCTGTCCCCGGAACGATCGTCCTCGTTCTCCCCGGTAGTGGTTGTCGTCGTCGTCGTCGTGGTTTCTGTGGTCGCGATCCTTGCGAGTCGAAAGTTTCGTTTCGATTGCTTCGGTCGTTGCGCAGGCGGCGGCAGAGATGACGTTCGTGCATAACGCTAATTCAATTGGGCCGCCAGGAGAACGCCCCAGGAAAAGTTCAAGACACGCGCTTAGTAACGGTGCGGCGCCCGTATAAGATAAGAATCAGCCTGGGGTGATGAGTTGTTTAATCAAATTTCTAAAACCAAGGAGAAACGAAAACTACTTCGCAATTCGCTGGTGTAAATATTTATCAGCCAAACCCTCTCTGGAACGTTGAACTCTGATGCTGATACAAACCGTGCTGTCGCCATCGTTTTCATCCTTGCCAAGCTTAGCTTGTCGACCGGCGACAACTGCGACTGTGTGCCAGCTTTCGACATCCGCAATAAGTACAAATCGCTCCGACGCATCATTCAATCCACTCTGTTGAGTCTTTTCTCGTTTTTTTTTTCGTCCGTCCTCCTTTCTCTTCGATAATGAAACGAGATCGTTCGATGACAGCGAGGAGCTCTCGAGAGACGGAAGGAGCTACCTCCCCAATTGACACCAGAGCAAGCGAACGAACGAACGAAGGAAGGATACATATGGCTTCTTCCGGCTCTGTTGGAATCTTGGGCGGAAAGGAACGGGGGCTCGGGTTGAGGGGGAGGGCGTAGCACAGTCTCTGTCTGACAAAGTCTTCCAGGCACCGGTGGCGGTGCTGGCAGTGGTCTACAGAGAACGAAAACGAGAAGGAAGAATTGGAAGTGGCGGCCTAGCAACCAGCCAGCGAAGGAACGGGAAATTCAATCGGGCTTGCCGAAGTCACCTTCCGCTGTCCAATCAGTCCACCAGCAGCGAGAGGATCGCGACCGAATCACAGAGGAAACAGCTGAAGCGACGTGAGACGGAAAAGTCCAGCAAGCTATCCTCCTGCGCCAACTCACCCACCCAACCAACCACCGAGCGACCGTTGTTCTTCTCCTCCTCTTCGGCAGCGATCCTTAGCGGAACCAGTCGTGTGCACCGGCTCCACCAACGACTCAG